>CM061134.1:179666449-180866449 GCA_030789695.1 Scilla litardierei
ACCGAGCCTTTCTGAAGAGTTGTTCTTCTTGCATGAAGCTCGCTCCAGCTACCAGCGGTTGAAGCAACCTGCGATGACCTTTACCAATTGACATGCGACCTTCACCAGACGAATTGCGACCTTGAGATCTCTATCCTCAAAATGCTCTCGAATGCATGATTAGCCTCGTCTAAACCCCATACACTTGTAATCATTGTAACCGTGATTCCCATTTTAATACAAATTCATTGTTAGCGGATTTTACCCCGCAATAAGTGTAGTCTTCATTAGAACTTAGGTATAGTCCTGAGACTTAATGCGAGGGCAAATATGTATCAAGATGGAGATCTCGATCATGGAGCCGTGTTTGACCGATTGTAGCATAGGTCTAAAAACATTCGTGGTCGTAGATGTTTCGAGAAAAGGATATCGTTACATCGGATAGACCATTGTGTCTTAGTCTTCACCATGGAGTGGTGACGATGATCTCATGGTTGTTTGACTTGGCGAAGTTGAAGACGAGACACAAGTGCTCATTGGAGAATGAGTTCACCAAATGACCCAACGAGAGCTATCAAATGGTTAACATTGACTAATCTGTCAAATGATAACTCTCAGTGATGATAGGTAAATTGGTCCTTAGACTTGATGTCATTGTACGAACATGTACGTGAACGGTGTCACTTAGATCTCTGATCTAGCCTCAGGGCAAGCCCCGTTGAAAGGTATTTGGTTGGGTGACACTTGAAGCGTGCAAGGAGAGTAATGACCAAGATAGGATTCGTCTCTCCCAGTCAAGGAGAGTTAGTGTCGCACGTGTTAGTTCGATCTTTAGTAAAAACTCTGGCCAGAGTATGTTGGAAGAAGTCCAACATTATTTGGCTAAAGATCAATGGAGACTAACCGGCATCGAGCTATTGAGGTTGACAGTTGACCATACCATAGGCTTGATTAAGCGGCATATTTTTGACGAATGGACTAAAACTGCAGTATTCATCACGGACACAGTCAGGGTGGTCTCGATAATACTAATGTCAATGAGTTAACCACATAATTATGATACCAAAATAGGGACGTCATCTGCTGCTCGTGGTCAATGCGGTCTGGGGTTTCGAGCCACACCTGTTGTAGGGTCAGGCTGTAGGGTCTCACACAGAGTGAGACCTTCGTCAAGCAATAGGTAGGATAAGGGAGAAAATGCATTTGATGCCAAAGACATAAAAATGCAAAAGAGTTAGCAGATAGCTTATGGATTCAGAATAAAAGATCTTGAGTGCAAGTGGGAGATGTTGATGGATGTATTCCCTCAGTTCATTTGTATTTGATGCAAATGGATTTTAATATTCGATGTGTAAATTTTGCATATGATGCAAAAGAGAATTAAATATGTCGTAAAATATTTACGAGCATATTTAATATAATAAACGTGAGGAAAAAGGTTACCTGGATGACAGGAACGTCTCGGTCTAAAACCATGTTCGAATGGCATCTGAATCGTGCTCCAAACGATGAAATAAGGGCCAAAATAAAGAAAAGGGGGGAAGATGCCATTTATAAGCCCGGCCCATTGGTCTGGGCCTGCCTTATTGCTGGCACCATCAAAGGGCACCAGGATTACCTGGCCACGACCCAGGGGCAGGAAAAAGCCCGCCCCTTTTGTGGGCTAGGCCCGCCCGCCAGCACACGCCTACGGGGCACGTGCTCAGCACGCGGCCGCGGGGCTGGCGTGCGTGGCTGGCATATAAGGCCCCTTGGTGGGCCCACACCTGGGTTGCAAACCCTGGTTCCGTTTCCCTTAGCAGCTGGTTTTTTAGCCAAAGATGTTTTTTGGCCAACTTAAGCCTTGTTTGAAGGGTCAAACGAACTCCGAATGAAACACCGTTTTTCCTACACGTTCACCGTTCAACCCTCTTCGCAAAGATGTATGACATCGTTCTTGGAGCTCAACGGTAAGGGAGAGAAAATTCGTCAAAATTTGGCCTTCATATAAGGCAAACTAAATTGAATTTTATTCTCCAAAAAGATTAGCCCACATCGGTAATTGAGAAAGAGGAGGATCAGCCGTCAATATAAATATGGGCATACCCCCTCCTTGACACTCGCACCAAGTCACCAAATCCAAGAAGCTCCAAAAAGTTTTGAGCACACTCGGATTAAGACTTAAATTTAATATTCCATCTTTCTCCCAAAATACTTCCTTGCTCCTGATCAGTCTCTAGCAAAGCTACGACGGAGTTCGGATCGGATCCAAAGTCTTGACGAAGGATCCACTCAAGGTGAAACTTTCTTCGGCAAGTGATTGGGTTGGATGCACGGTATTGGCTCTCCTCGGGACGTGGTTCAGTTCGGGACGTAGTTCGGCTCAGTAGAAGCTGTAGGATCCCATCATGCGATGATAGAGGATCGAAAGAGAGGAGACTTACGTTAGCGTATGCTTCGCTATAGTCTCTGAACTTCACCCTTGGATTCGCCACAACAGTCGGTACTTTGTCACAGAGGATCAAAGCAGCGTTTCACCGTCTAAATCTGTATTTGGAAGAAGAACTTAATGGAAGGGAGAAGAGGAAAATAAGTTGCCTTATGCAAACTTATGGCATGAAGGATTAGCCTTAAAAGCCATACTCTTGGGTCCTATTTATAGGCCAAGGGGGTAGTTATTGTAGGAAATAACTACATATAAGCTTATTAGCCTATATTAGCACCATTCCTTATCCTCTTCCTTATGCACTTATCAAGTGCCTTTATGCACTTATAAAGTGACTTTTTCCACTTATCGAGTGGTCCTTTTCACACATGAAAAGGTTCCCTTCGCACATGCTTTCATGTACGCGATATCTGAGGTCCATAGACCCTCATACATCCCCTCATGGGTGTATACATGTCGTCCATATCCAACATCTCCCACTCACACTTTAGGGGATTGTGAGGAAACATCTTTTCCTTTAGTTCTTCTGTTTATCATACTGAGAAATAGACCGTGTGACCGTCATGCGCATAGAGTCCGCTGTTGTGCACTTGTTAGAGATACACAACACTCCTTGGGGTGCAAAATTGAGTAGATCAACGCATGCTTTACCCTAGATTATTTCTTCACATTTCTTATACTTTATATTCAACAATTGAATCCCATCTGGATTACAATTGGCTGGCCAGCTTTGAATCTCTAAAGTCCAAATGTGAATATGAAATTAATCTTCCTCTTCTTGAGATCCTTTCGATCTTGACTTGTCTCGCTTTTCTAACATGCCCCGCCGGACCGAATTGACCATAGTCCATAAGCAACATGCTAAGACAGCGATCACCCAGTCAAATCTAAAGGAACCAATTAGAGTCCATAAGGGTAAGAAGTTTAAGACCCATGTGGTCTTTGGGTCTCACATAATAGTAAACACAATTACTATTCTAACCCAATGGTCAAATGCATACGTGGTATGAATACGTATTACAACATCACTCCTTTCCCAGGGAGCGTATGTCTTAATGATGTTGTAAGGATGATGATCAGACACCACAATGTCTGACTTTGAGTCCCTTTTACTACTCATTAATTTCCTGGACCCACATCCCGCATAAGACAGATAAGATTTCAAAAATCCTCTTAGATCTTTTGTAAGCATCCATATGATGCAGATCTTTCATACGACCATTTTGTTTAAGTCATGACTCTAAATCATCCGTCTGATGATTTTGACTTTAAACAGGTCTCATCTTTATCTTATCCGTCTGATAGAATAAAGGCGGTTGCTCATGTGAGAGAGCCAACCTCAATCTGTCCGACATACTAGAAAATATAGCTGAGATTAAAAGAAATGTACACAAACATTTTCAAGTAACTCATATGCAATGTCGAAAAGAACTTATTCTTTTATTAAATTTGATCTTTCATAGACATGGGAATATACATTGATACAACTCAGCTCTTACGTAATCCTTGAGATGATAAGTGTTTGTAAAACACATCTCTGGGGACAGCCTTCGTAAGCGGATCCGCTATCATCTCATGCGTAGATATGTACCTAATGTCTATCTTCTTGTTCTTATCATAGTCTTTTGTAAATTTGTAGTGGATATCAATGTGTTTGGTCTTACAATGGAATTTTGGATCTTTGACATAGGCTATAGATGCTTGACTGTCACTGTATATTGGTACAGCACCTGAGTCACTTGCATCAATTAGCTTGTCTAAGAACCTCCTAAGCCAAACAGCTTCTTGGACCGCCATGTTAAATGCTACAAATTCGGATTCCATAGTTGAAAGTGCGATGCAGGATTGCTTCTTGCTACTCCAGGATATTGCACCAGATCCGAGTAGAAAAACATGTCTTGAGGTCGATCGTCGCTCATCGAGATCACCCGCCCAATCAGCATCAGTGTAGCCTTTGAGCCTCAAGGCATCTCCTTGATAGCATAAAGCATAGTCCGCAGTCCCTTTAAGATACCGCATTATCCTCTTAACCGCTTTCCAGTGTACTTGCCCTGGATTGGATTGTTAACGACTTACCATTCCAACGGCAAAACAGATGTCCGGTCTTGTACACATCATAGCGTACATAAGACTACCAACTGCACTGGAATATGGAACTTTTTCCATAATTTCCTTTTCTTTTTGGTTCTTTGGACACATTTTTAGACATAAATTATCGCATTTGCTTATAGGAGTATCAATGGGCTTACAGTCCTGCATAGTAAAACGTTCTAGAACTTTCTTTATATAAGTCTCTTGTGAAAGAGAAAGAAGTTTCTTCGAACGATTCCTTGAAATCTTAACTCTAAGGATATATGTGGCTTCTCCCATGTCTTTCATCTCAAATACTGATGAAAGCCAAGCCTTGATATCCATCACAAAGCCCTTGTCATTTCCGGCTATTAAAATGTCATCTACATATAGAGACATAATAACATACTTGCTTTTGATCCTCTTGATATATACACAGTTATCTTCATCAAGCATGGTAAAACCATTTGATAAGACAACTTCTTGAAATCGTATATACCATTGCCTCGAGGATTGTTTAAGACCATATATGGACTTACGAAGTTTACAAACCTTATGTTCGTTTCCTTCTTTTACAAACCCTGTTGGTTGTTCCATATAGATCTCCTCGTCCAATTCTCCATTGAGAAAGGCAGTCTTTACATCCATTTGATGTAATTCGAGGTCTAAGCAAGCTACCAAAGCCAGAATCAAGCGAATCGAGGTAAAACGAACAACAAGTGAGAAGGTCTCTTCGTAGTCTATCCCTTCCTGTTGCGTAAAACCTTTCGCGACAAGGCGAGCGTTATATATGTCTATAGAACCAGCAGCCTTATGCTTGATCTTAAGAACCCATTTGTTCCCAATAGCTCTACGTCCTCTGGGTAAATCAACTAAGTCACAGACTCTGTTAATTTTCATGGATTCTAATTCCTCCTTCATCGCTTCCATCCATTTGTCTTTTGCAGGGCATGATACGGCCTGTTTGAAAGTAGCAGGCTCGTCATTATCTTGTAGTATAGTCACAAAGGTTTGTGGGAATTCATCCTCAAATCTTAGAGCATCTAACCTTGTACGACCACTACGTAGCATTTGAGATTCTTCAAGTCCTTGTTGACTCGGAGTTGGATCAATTCTAATATTACTCCCACTTGGAATGTGATTAGAATTGCTCCCACTTGGATCATTATTCCTATATGGAATAGGATTCGTATCATCCATTGGTGAAGTTTGAAACGTATTTTTGTTTTCACCAAGAATTCTCCCACTCGAATGAGGTAATCCTTCTTGATCATAAATCTCAAATAGAGATAAGTCCTGACTTATCTCGCCATGTCTTGGAAACTCATTTTCCAAGAAAGTAACATCCCTCGACTCAAATTCAATCAGTCCTCCATTGTCTTCCTGACCAATGAAAACATAACCTTTGGAGTTTTCTGCGTATCGTATAAAGATACATTTCCTTCCCCTTGGCCCAAGTTTGCCATACTTATGGGAGGAAATATGTGCATAGGATGCACACCCCCAAGGTTTTAAAATGCTTAAGTCAGGAGACCTTTGGTTCCACAACTCATAAGGAGTGGAGCTAACTGATTTCGAGGGTACGCGGTTCAAGATGAAAGCAACCGTCAATAATGCATCACCCCAAAAGGTGATTGGCAAGTTAGCTTGCGCCATCATTGAACGGGCCATTTCCATTAAAGTCATATTCCTCCTTTCAGCAACACCATTTTGTTGTGGAGTATAAGGCATAGTTATTTGATGAACTATGCCCTTTTCATCACAAAGTTCCTTAAAACTTGCTGATTGATATTCACCGCCTCTATCGGTTCGCAAGACCTTAATCTTGCGATCTAATTGATTTTCCACTAAACTCATATAGTTTTTAAAGCAGGTTAATGCTTCACTTTTGTGGGATATCAAATAGATATGTCCGAATCGGGTGAAGTCATCAATAAAAGTGATGAAGTAGGACTTCCCACGTCTTGTCTTGACATTCATCGGACCACATATGTCTGAATGGATGAGCTGTAATGGAACCTCGGCCCTTGTGCAGGTTCCAAATGGCTTGCGACAAGATTTCCCTACAAGGCAATGTTCGCAAGTTGACATTTCGACCTTTGAAACATTGGATAGAAGGCCACGTTTGGCAAGTCTATCCATACGTGTTGGTCCAATGTGACCAAGCCTTGCGTGCCAACAAATTACATCTGATTCATAAATCGAAGAATTTGTAACAAGGAAATTTTCATTAAAATTTGAGGAATCGTACATCGTATTCAATACAATGAATCCTTTAAAAACATACCCAGAACCAATTACAGAATTATTACAAGACAAATCCACATTACAATTATGAAAGAACCAACTATAACCAAGACCCATTAAGACGACCACAGATATGATATTCCTTCGAATATCCGGAGCGAAGAGAACATCATGAAGTAAGATAGTGCGGCCGTTGTCCAAGACGAGCTTGCACGTCCCAACGCCTTTCACTTCAACACGTGTGTTGTTTCCTACATATATCCACTTCGTTCCTTAGGGTATCCGGTGATACTCCACGAAGGACCGTCTGTCCCTTGCTATGTGGTCGGTGGCACCTGAATCAATTATCCAAAAAGGATTAGATTCTACAAGAAATATTGAACTAGAAACACATATGTAACTAGTATTATGACAAGTTACCTTGTCACCTCCATCCGCACATGAACGGGCAAAGTGACCTAACTTGTTGCACTTGAAGCACTTGATCTTCTTCAAGTCCTTCTTCTTGTGCCATTTCTTGTTCCCACCCTTTTGTTTGGGTTTCTTGGTAGACACTGGTTGCTTTTTATACTCATGAGCAAACTTCGAGTGATGTTTACGTTTCTTTCCCCCGTGTGAGGAACTAGCAACCATGTGCACTTCTGTACTTGGCTTAGCGGCCGCAAGCCGCTCTTCCTCTAACTCGAGGTGCTTAGAAACATCGTTGAAGTTCTTGATGCTCTCATTATGAGTGAGATGCATCTTCATGTTGTCCCATTCGATTGGTAGGGAACGTATGACCGCTTGGATTTGTTGCTCATCAGTGATCATATGACCTGCATCCTTTAACTCTGAAATAAGATTCGCCATGTGTCGCAGATGCTTTCCCATGGAATGATCTGGACGTTTTTTGTACGAATCGAATTTTATAGTTAAAGAGCGAAGTTTGGTCACCGAGGTGCCACCAAACTTCTCTTCTAGCTTGGACCATATGTCCATAGCTAGGTCATATTCTCGGAAGATTCGCATTATGTCGTCGGCCATACTTGACAGCAACGTAATGCGAGCAATCTTGTTCTTCCGAGACCAAGCATCGAAAGCTTCATT
The DNA here is from genome assembly GCA_030789695.1 of Scilla litardierei. NCBI lineage: Eukaryota > Viridiplantae > Streptophyta > Magnoliopsida > Asparagales > Asparagaceae > Scilla > Scilla litardierei. Next base: position 179,674,257 of record CM061134.1, read on the forward strand.
GTCTCTTCTGTGTTGGGCCGTAGTGCCTAACTCAGGTTCAATCATTATGTTCTTCAGAGTTTCGAGCACATGTTGCTCCTCTAGAACATATTGTATCTTCATGGACCATAGTTTGTAATTATTGCCGTTGAGTTTTTCACCTTTGTTCAACTCAGCGAAGATGTTCTTAGTAGCGGAAGACATTTTAGTTTTAAAATGCTACAAAAGACATAAAAAAGTTCGATCAAAAACATTGCATAAATTTCACATTTGATAGTTACTTTCGAAAAATATTGAAGATGTTGCTCTAGAATCGGAAAGGTCATTTACAATTCCAATCACCATCTAGAACAACTTTCAATATTTCCCCATCACTTATCAAATAATAGTACTCTTATAGTACTTGTAGCGGAAAAGCGTTTTTGAAAACGTATTAAAAACTTATTTTTGCAAACGTATTTTGCAGCGGGAGGTAGTGGCCTACCCCGGCCATTGTCGGGGTCGAACCGTGGCCATGCCAAGGCCGGATTCTCCCCCCAGTAGGGATCCAGGCCCTCCCCCACTGCAGGGGGCTTTGCCGCAGGAAACTGCCGCCGGTCCCGTATGGGTCGGCCAAGCAGACCCCCCCATCTCCTTCGTCGAGGCCGGGGCTCGGTGGCCCTGGCTTGGCTAGGGCCGGGCCTCCTCGGCGTGGCCCTGGCCGAGGCTAGGGCCCCTTCGGCCTGGCCCTGGCCGAGGCCCCTCGGCCAGGGCCTCTGCCTTGGCCGAGGCCAGGGCGGCCTTGGCCCTGGCAGAGGCCAGGGCGCCTCTGCCCTGGCCTCTGCCAGGGCCGGCCTTGGGGCCGGCCAGGGCCTGGCCCTGGCCGAGGCCCTGGCTGGCCGGCCGGCCTCCTTGGAGTCCGGCCGCACACACCCCCTATGGGGGGGTGGTCTTGGTTGTCATTGGCCGAAGCCAACCCCTTCCCTAATGGGGAGGGGGTGCATCATGCACCAAAGAGATACGTGTTCGTCTTCTCCGATGAGAAGTTTAGAAACCACCATCTTCTCCGATGAGACACCCGTTCATCGAGAAAGTGGTTATGCTTTAATGGCCGTGTGCCAAAAAAATAACACACCTTCAAGACCGCAAACTTCACGCTCTACATGAAGAGAGTTCACATTCCCTATTGAATGGAGACTCGGCATCCATGAGGAGTGCGAGTTTGGCGAGATGTACGGTCAGTTCTTCCCGTCACGGAGAGTTCCTGCCATATCCGTAATGGCAAAAGACCCTAACGTGAAAAAAACAACTTTTGCGTTCTCTCCGTCACGATGCGCTCCTACCATATCCATAATGGAAGGAAACTCATTCGTGAAAGAGACAACGCGTCATTCATCGGTGAGACCGGGGCGAACCCGTGTGGCTCTGATACCAATGTAGGATCCCATCATGCGATGATACAGGATCGAAAGAGAGGAGACTTACGTTAGCGTATGCTTCGCTATAGTCTCTGAACTTCGCCCTTGGATTCGCCACAACAGTCGGTACTTTGTCACAGAGGATCAAAGCAGCGTTTCACCGTCTAAATCTCTATTTGGAAGAAGAACTTAATGGAAGGGAGAGGAGGAAAATAATTTGCCTTATGCAAACTTATGGCATGAAGGATTAGCCTTAAAAGCCATACTCTTGGGTCCTATTTATAGGCCAAGGGGGTAGTTATTGTAGGAAATAACTACATATAAGCTTATTAGCCTATATTAGCACCATTCCTTATCCTCTTCCTTATGCACTTATCAAGTGCCTTTATGCACTTATAAAGTGACTTTTTCCACTTATCGAGTGGTCCTTTTCACACATGAAAAGGTTCCCTTCGCACATGCTTTCATGTATGCGACATCTGAGGTCCATAGACCCTCATACATCCCCTCATGGGTGTATACATGTCGTCCATATCCAACAGAAGCAGCTCAGGGCATCGCTTCGGAGCAAAAGAAATGTTGCTGAAAACGACGCTTCGTATTCTGCGGAAACGAAGTGAAAGGTATGTAGTTTAATAACATGTGTTTATAATTGCTAATAGTATGATAGATCTATCCTGTGGGGTTGGTCAGACCCAACCCGGGATAGTAGAGATTCTGGCTAGATTTAACTCTTTAGGGCTAGACTTAAAATAGTTTTAAGTTGGTTTTTCTGCTGCTTTCATGTTTTCGTCGTCCGTCCAATTAGGCCGGACGTCGATGTTATAGCCCTAATGACCCAGAAAACCCATCAGGCCTTCGTGGATCTTCCGAAGCACATAATCATCTTCCTACGAGTTCAAACATTTGAGGTAAGGAAGAGCATCATACATGCCGCATTACCTCTTGTAGAGTGCGCCTTCATGCAAAACGAATCGAAAAACCATCATTTCCAACTTCCGGGCTTCTGTTGGATCAGTCGACTTTTCTCCAGTCTCGAGGTACTTAATTATAGGGTCCATCCAATTTGATTCTTGGTCGATACTCAGCAAGTCCTCCATTTGCAGGCTTAAGTGCAGAAGGTTTTCCATATACACAGCTCGTCCTAACTCCCTTGGTGAGGACGAGGCAGGCTTTGACAGAGCGTCGGCTCGGAGGTTCCCCGACCATGGCATGTGGTAGACACCCACTAGTTCAAAATTATCCAACTCGGCTTTCGCGATCCGCAGTTAGCTATGCATCGTCTCATCCCAGGCCCCGTAATCTCCACTAAGCTGGCAGACGATCAAATTAGAGTCAGTGTACAGGTAAACGCTTTGTACCCCCAAAGCTCGAGTAAGTCAGAGACCTTTGATGGCAACCTCATATTCCACCACGTTGTTAGTGGTTGGAAAATTGAAACGTAGGGCGTATTCAAGTATGTTGCCCTTTGGAGTTTGGACGGTTGTGCCTGCTCTGTCCCCGGTTTTTGTGGACAATCCATGTTCCTCCCCCTAGCAAGGTGGCTGCTGACTGGCCATTACCTGTTAAGGAAGTAGAAGGAAAGTTGGTTATTGAATTAATAGAGTGTACCTTGGTCGGGATCTCGTCGTCGATAGTGAGCTTGACGATGAAACTGTCCAGAGCCTCCCCTTTGATGGTTGTTCTAGGTTTATAGTGAATGTCAAATTCACTTTATTTGACCCCCCACTTCAGCATCCTCCCCAATCGATCTAGCCTCTTCTGGGTCTGCTCCAAAGGGGTGTCTATGAGGACCATGATGGTAAGCCTAAAAGTATGGTCGCAACCTCCTCGCTGACTGGCCCAAAGTGAATGCCAGTTACTTTATTCTGCTATAAATTAACCTCAGCGCCTCTGAGGACTTGACTTACATAATAGATCGGATGTTGTACCCTAGAATCTTCTTTGACTAAGGCTGAGCTTACAGCTTCCATGGTGGCCGCTAAGTAGAGAATTGGCTTGTCTCCATCATCGGGTTTTGTTAAAAGCGACGGACTGCGAAGATATTCCTTTAACTCAAAAAAGGCATGCTTACAGTTGGTATCCCATTCAATGGTCTTACTCTTGCTTTTGGGGAGAGTTATCACCTTCCTTAGGACCTTAAAGAAGGGAAGTGGCTTCTCAGCCGACTTTGACATTGACAGGAAATGCCCAAGGGCTGCTATCCTGATGTTTAGTCTTTGAAGTTCCATTATGGTGGTCGGCTCCTTCATGCCGATTATTGATGTTTAATGATATTCCACATTTAATCTATATGTTTACACGTCAAAATGATTGCTTAAATCCCGATTTATACGCTTTTATGTTGATTATTGAAACTATTTGACTTCGAGAGCGTCTGGTTGCATTTCAGGAGATATCGAGCAATTTGTAGCATATTGGAGAGGAGGATACAATCGTCAATGCCTGAGCATCAACGACATTGCATTTGAGGAGTTCATGTTGCTGGAGAGGAGCAAGGAAAGAAAGCAAAGAAGAAAGAAAGGGGAGGGAGGAAAGAAAGAAGAGGACCATGGCTGAATTCTAGGTCGCTCGGCCGAGCTGATGCCACAAAAGAGAAGAGCAAAGAAAGGGCCAAGAAGAGCTTCCAGGCAGCAGGTCGCTCGACCGAGCAACCTACCTCGCTCGACCGAGCGGCCCTCTGCAGACGACCCCCGGAATTGCCATGGGAATCTCTGTTGATTCGCTCGACCAAGTGACTTACCTCGCTCGACCGAGCGGCATCCTCTGCCCAGGTCGAAGAATTGAAGGCCCAGAGGGCGCTCGGCTGAGCGGCTACCCCGCTAGATCGAGCGGCCCATATTTGCAGACTAAGAAACTGGAGCACCAAGAAGTCGCTCAGCTGAGCGCTGGGGCGTGCTTAGCAGAGCGGTGTGGGTCCCGGCACCCGCAAGTCGGGACCTGCTTGGGTTTTTTTGGGCATTTTTAGGTTTTCTAGGGCGATATATATGTATTGGGCAGCCATCATTTAGGGGGCATCTTCTGTTCTTGGAGACGATTTTCGGAGGCTAGGCCACGCCATCGATCCCCTCCTTAGCGATTTTGTATCGAATCTATATGAAGCTAAGCATTTTCTTATTGAATCTTCTTTATTGCTGGATTTCTATTGTTTTCATATCTTTTTCAATGATTGAGTAGATCTATTGCTAGGGCTAGTTTGAACATAGGATTCTAGCGATTGGATGTTTAAGTTAACCTTAGTTGAATGAATCTAGGTTTGCTCTATGGTAGTTTGAACAAGGGTTTTGGGGGATTAGCCCTAGAATTGGAGGATTGCGAAAGCAGCTCCATGTTCTAGAAAAAATCCCCACGAATCTGATTAGGGATTAGCGGTCATCTTCCAGTTTTCATGATCATGAGTGTGACTCATGCACTAGAGGTGATTACTAACCCCCAATCCGCTAGTCGGTGACTACGAGAGTAGCCCGACTGCTAGAACCAAGCATAGTGTAGTATCCCAGACTGTAGATCACGAGAGTGGATACAGATCTGTGATACGGGAACCAGTGTCGAGCGTAATGCACGTATCCATGTGTGAAGCTCATAGCGAAAGCGGCTGAGCACATAGATACATTAGACGAATAGGACACCGAAAGTTAAGTACTCGTTCCCATCTCTGGATGTGACATTCCTATCCTCATTTATCGTTCAACAAAGGTATCCTTAACCTGATATCCAAGCCCGAAAGACCTAGCGGGGATTCCCGACGCCCTAGCGATCTTTCTCCCAATTGTTTCTTTGTTTTATTTGTTTCCTTTTTGTGTGGAGTTTTCGGTTGTGCCTTGCTGATCGTGACACCCTCTCATTTCACCTCCGTCACCATTACGACCTCCTTCGTAATCTCCACAATAAAACCGAAGCACAATCAACCTAGAAATCAATATGTAGTATAAGCAACGCGTCCCTGTGGATTCGACCCCAAACTCATTGGGAATATATTGCTCTGACACCCTTGCACTTGGAGTGAGGGTGTGCATTACCTTTTTGGGAGTGCACATCCTCGCAGAACAACAATTATTGCTGCTACTTTATTAGGGTTGGCCTCTATTCCTCGGCTCGAAAGCATGAACCCGAGGAATTCCCTGACCGGACTCCAAAAGTGCATTTTGTGGGGTTCAGTCGAAGATCGTATCGCTGGATTTCTGCAAAGGTTTCTACGAGATCAGCGAAATGGTCGGCTGGGCTCTTTGACTTGACCAGCATGTCATCAACATAGACCTCCAAGTTCCTTCCGATCTGCGCTTTAAAGACATTATTCACCATTCGCTGATAAGTTACTCTGGTATTGTTTAATCCGAAGGGTATCTTCTTATAACAGAAAATCCCTCGGTCCGTCATTTCCTCGTCCTCAGAAGCCATCTGGATTTGATTGTATCCAGAGAAAGCATCCATGAAGCTGAGGAGTTCGTACCCAGCTGCGTTATCTACCAAATGGTCGATCCGAGGCCAGGGATAACCGTCCTTTGGGCATGCTTTGTTGAGGTTAGTAAAATCCAGGCACATCATCCACTTGCCGTTCGCCTTCTTCACCATGAGCACATTAGAAAACCATTCATGGTAATGGACTTCCCGAATGAAATTGGCTTCTAGCAACCGATCGACTTCTTCGACGGCTGCTTTCATCTTGTCACCACCGATATCTCTTCTTCTGGTTTACCGGCTTGAAAGTTAGTTCGACATGCAGCTTGTGGGAGATGACTCGAGGATCGATGCCAGGCATATCATCGGGTGACCAAGCAAACACGTCCGCATTGGACCTCAAGAAGTCAATTAACTGCTCCGAACACGTCCGCATTGGACATCTAGAAGTCAATTAACTAATCCCTTAGGTCGGGGGAAGCCTCAACCCAATGATGACAGTCCTCCCTCCTTTGCCAGGTAACGGTATTGCTTCTGTTTCCTCGACCGGGGTTAGTCTTTGGTTTTTCGGGTCCCTTTTGTCGTCGATGAGCTCATTTGAAGACACTTGCTCTACCTTTCTGATTGCAGCGAATAGAATATAGCACGATCTGGCGTTGATTTGGTTTCCTCTCACCTTCCCGTCCCCTTGAAGAGTCTGAAATTTGATCATCTGGTTAAATGTAGAGACTACCGCTTCCACCAAATTAAGAAGCGGTCGACCTATAATTCGGTTATAGGCCGAGTTGATTTTCACCACAATGAAGGGCGTCATTCGGGTGACTTGGTGGGGGAACTGCCCGAGGGTGACCGGTAATGCAATCACACCCACGACAAGAGCAGCATGGCCTATGAAGTCGACAAGGAGACCAGGGCATTCCTTCAACTCCAATGAAGCCAGTCACATCTTCTCAGGTGTAGTCCTGAAGAGCACGCCACACGAACTTCCTGTGTCAACGAGCAATCTTTTGACCTTGACTGTATTGATGATGGCGCTAATGACGACGGCAATGTCATGCGGCAACTCTACACCCTCAAGATACTCATCAGAAAAGGATATCGGGGGTGTCACTTTCCTCGGTCGCTATCGACCAACAGCTGCAGTCATCACCAGCTCGGCATAGTGACTATATGGAGGTAAGTAGATCCGCCAAATATCATGTTAAGAGCACTGATACTTGGTGGAGTTGAGGTATTGCGAGGGAATCAAGCTTTTTCATGTTTTGATTGACAGGGCGAGTCGAGATAGTCTCCTTGCTCGGCAGAGACGGGTATGTAGACTCCTTTCCCACAGATGGCACCAACTATTGACGGATGGGTTCTGGTCGACAGTAAAGTGAGCTGACTGAGGCAGCTAAGATGGTGTGGGTCATTGTCAACTGGTACAATCGGGCCTACGTGGAGGGTAGCTCATGTTTTGTTGGATGCGGTCGAGCTACCGAAGCGAAGACTGATCTAGCTCAGAGGTGATCCAAGCTACTTAGGGGGTTATCTGTTGAGATATCTGCAACACAAACAATCGTTAAGAAGGTCGGATCTGGGTTCCGACCCAAATCCCTTCTGATGCTTAAGTTAGTATAGAACTTAAGGAGGCTCGGGATAGCGGGATTGACCTAAGGGAGATCGTCTGTAGAGCTATCACGCCGAGCAAAGGGGGAAGAAATATCGTGCGAAAAGTAAAGAGTAGAAGTTCTCAGAGGTAAGAGTACCTTGTACTTAGTATACCTTTAAGAGTACCTTGTACTTAGTATACCTTGTATTTAGTATCTCTAGAGTATAAACCACTTCTTTGTTATCGTCTTTGTATTTAGTATCTCTGGAGTAGAGACCACTTCTTTGTTATCGTCTTCTATATATATAGGTGATGATTTCTTTAGCTTGTACGTAACGGCTACTCATTCATGACGGTGACATCCCTTCCGGAAATGGGGATAATGGAAGTCTTCTTATTCTGCCATAATTAACCACTCCCACGGCTTTAGCATCGCCCAACGGTAGGATATGCTAGCATCTTGACTAGGTAACCAATTCCCTATTCTCAGTGGATCCGAGGGCTTTTGGGCTCAGGCCTAGCGTCTCGATTGGGCTTTTCTTTCTTAGAAGAATACTCAACTCCGCCTCGTGAGCCAGTCCCATGTAACAGCACCAACTTTGCAGGCTGAGAACTGCTTCCCTGGCTTCTTGCGGTTCAACTTGCATTAGGCTTAGTTGTTTGGGTGATTTTTCCCATGTTTACACCTTCAATAAAAATTAAGCATTTGATGCCTCTGTAAGGCTGTCCCTCGGGTGAGACTATGGCCTAAAACCTGTTTATAATTGATCCCATTCTAGTGCAGTTGGCCCAGGTACTTACAGTGAAGTCATCTTACTAGCTCAAATGGGCCTTGAGCACATGCTTCACATCGGTGAGCTGATTATTCTCGACCGTAATCTTGGCCAATAACCTATAAATTCAGGAAATCCGCTTACAATGAATTAGCAATTCTGTAGAAAATTAGAAATTTTAAAATCTTGGCTCTGATACCGCATGTAATAAAACATAATTCATAATGTACAAATATGATTACATGCATTTATTATAGGAACATGAAATTTATAATTCTCACATACATGAATTGGAAAACTATGACATAATCTCTCCCTTCTTCCATGTTATAATTTCTGTGCACAACCTTTAGATGGATTTAAAAAAGTGTATACACAGTGGTATATGACCTATTTATATATATTTCATTTCAATCTGGAGTGTCCATCAAGCTACAAATTAATAGATTGGATTTAAAACATTAAGTAATTATAACTCACATTGAAACTATTACTCCCAGGTACCCAGGCCTCCATATACCACCATCGGTATTGCATACGCTGCTCGTATACCGTCAAGTACATGTCAACCTTCAGGAATGCAGACTACAAATCTCACACAGCCACAACGGTATTGAATTCCATTTCTCAACATCTCAATTTTTCTTTCGTACACCTGTAATAAAACACACAAGCTATAAACACAAAATTTTTTAAAAGTAAACAAATAAAAAGATAGCCATTTCTTCCGCAAACCATCAAAACGCATATATTTACAAGGATGGATTGGATCTATGGTACAAACATGAAAAACAAACTGCACGCTTAGAACTAGGAACATGTGACCATATAAGATATGCTTGTAAGAAACGTGTGTATCTTGATATGTCATCTGCACGGCACTTCCACGATCGTGGTGCCAACGGTGTGTATATGGAAGCCTAGGTGAGCCTCAACGCCATTTCCTGAAGGAGCGCCCGCTTCTGTGATGCGGTAATGACCCGGTTTGTCTCCGCATTTTCCAGTACATCCGTGATTATGGCGGCTGCGTGGCCCAGCGGCTCTTCTGCTGCTCTCTTCAGCATGAATGCCTACGAAACAACCACAAAGAAGATAAGGATAAGAATAGTAGGATTGTCCAGATGAACTCATTATGCGTAAAAGTAGCGGGGAGTAGAACCTGGCCATGATGAGATATTGCCAATGTGCAAGGTTTTTGATACCAAGGCTCTCCATCCACCTGTACAGGAAATGGCGCAAGTAGATGAATCTTTATAAACTGCCCCTGTGCCAGCCTCCGAGCTCGAGAAAGCCCAACCTATATCCCCCAAAACATGTCATTAATCGAAATTTAAATGTGCACCATCTAAGATCAATAATATTAATAAATAAATGAGGTCCATCCACCAAATCTCACATAGTAATAACCAAGCTAGTTAGGGTTAACTCTCCATTTTCGATACAAGCACTTTTGGTTGAATACCTGAAGCTTGCCCAGGTGCCATGTACCACTGATGCTAACAACTTCCAGCACCTTGTCATGCATGGACTGCGGGTCAAAGTTGTCATAGTTGTCATCCTCGTTTTGCCATAGATCAACCCCTCCCATGTAACTCCCAATGTTGGCAACAAGCACACCTTCAGCATCCTTCAAAATAATTAGAACTTAATTGTGTGCATAACAGAAAATCCAAAAGCATCACTAGCAAGGATCAAATGCCAATAGAATCGGTACTAGCGCAAGATTTTCACTGCTGGTATATGATGCACGTGCACGAGAAGATTAAGGGTAAAAAGATAATTAGAAATGACAATGAACAGCTTTGCCAACCCTGTCATTTGACAACAATTCAATTCACTTCCCAAGCCGGTGGGCTTATTGGTACATTATTTCGGAATTCAAACATGGCAAGCAAGAAGGAAACACGTAATACATAAATAAATTATTGAAATCTGCAATGAAATGATATCATGTGAAACTTTAGCAAATCCAATGACAAGATTTGGAGTGGATCATCAAAGACCATAATGTGTTTCTGACTGATAGTTTCGTCCCATAAAAGACTGCCACAAAGCATTAAAAAAGAAATAAATATATAATAAATCAGTTAGAAACATGGAACTTCTTGCTCTGGACTTAATTGTCCTCCTGAAATGTATGTTTCTTGTAATTAAATTTGTCTGTCGACATAAGGACATGTAAATATGGTGGGTAGAAATATTGAAAGGAGAAAAGTAAGAAAATATGAAACAACCCCATAATCTATTGAAATTCACGTTACCATATGCAATCGAACGCGGAGATGATAACAAAGAAATACAGAAAGCCCAACTCAGCACCCTGACTAAATATTACATTGATAATCGTTGAGCGTTAAAAAACAATATCTATGTAAAAAGTGTGATCCTCTAAGTTGTCCAAGAAAATCACTGGTCGTGTAACTCGCTACTGGTTTCATAATTCTTGGCACATTTTGATTTGACTCGGTGAGAGGATTCTTTAGAGCAGAACTTTTGTTGCATTCATTGCTTTAAAAAAGGGCACAAGCCTAAGTGAACGTATTTATGATTAATGGCATCCTTGTAAAATCTATCACTTGATTTCTGTGGATGAAATGGCACGTCCAAAACCAAACCAGACATTATTCAGCCGAATTCTGATAAATTTTGCGATGAAATTCAAGCTATATTCAAGCTCCTTTGTTGAGTTTGGATTTATCAAATCTTTGAAGTCCAAACTAAAAGATCTAGAAAGCAAATTTGATCAAATTACTATCAATTCCTAAATATTACAAACTATTGGACTGAAGGCAATGTTATATTTGATGACCTGCAAGTCTTATTACAAGCTGATTCTCTCGCACTCTTAGAACTCCATCAAAGATATAAATTGATCTTTTTAAACAGCTCATCTGATCGCCTTTGTAATTGCGACGTCCTATCCAAATCCATTGAATCCAAAATCTGAAGTCCATCTATGTGAGATGTGGCTTCGACAAGGAGAATAATTTTGAAACAAATCTAAAGTCCATCTATTTGGTATGGCTTATATAAGAAGAGGAATTTTGAAACGAAGTGTTTGTCAACATCTCTAGCCACTTGATCTCTGTCTACTTGATGGTATAAATTGAACAGAAGACCACCGAGATGAGATCATTGTAGCCAGCAAGTGCATCATTGTCAACATCTCTAGCCACTTGATCTCTGTCTACTTGATGGTATAAATTGAACAGAAGACCACCGAGATGAGATCATTGTAGCCAGCAAGTGCATCCATTAATATCGACGATCACCTCAATTAGAAGGTAGCAAAGATATTTGGCAACCACTTCCGATCACAGCCGACTGCGCACACCGTCCGCTCCATGAATTGCCACAACAAACCTTACCATAGGCATCCCTTGCGCATGCACTCACTCGCCGCATGTGCACTCCCAAGTGTGGCACTCTACCGACTCAATGCGTGAGACCCATCATCACCTCTACATGCGCTTGCATACACCATCCCTTGTAGCAGACATAGCCAAACCCAAACACTTGCAAAGCACCCAAACGGGACCAGCGAGTGGGGTCCCGCATCTACTCCATGACATCCAAGGTCTGCCATCTCCACGACTCGGTCACCACAACTCAGCCATCCACTAATCGGTGGCACGTGCGCAACGCGCTCAACGAAATGCCGGTGCCAAGTCTCAACCCAACCGACAACATTCGTAGTTGCCATGGGACTGGTAGCACGCGTGTGAAAACACAACACACTACGTGAAGCATTAACACTTCAACAAATAAGGATTAACCATCAACACTTCTGTGTGCACATTTACGTCTAGTCACACTGCACACTATACAGAATACTAACGCTTCAAAATAAGAATTAACCTTCAATGTGCTCTTGTGCATTCACATCTACTCACGCTGCACACCACGCGAAGCATTAATGTTTTAAAGCTAAGGATTAACCATCACTGTTGTAAACAAAGAGCATTTACACTTAAAATTAAAGTATTAACCCTCCCGTTGGACTAAACAGAGCATTAACCTTTCAATTATGATGATTAACCCTTATCCCGAACCGACAGAACATAAACGCTTTAAATTCGCCACGAGGATTAACCTTCAATTTTTAAAAAAAGCATTAACACTGTAAATTTATCAAAATAAGGATTAACCCTCAAGTTTTGCAAAAAAAGGACCTCGAATTCAATAAAAAAAGATCGCATAAATGCTCAAATTCAAAAGGATGATTAATCATGAAAATGTAAAAAAATGTTAACGCTCTGATTTTCAAAAAAGGATCAACCCTATTTACATTTACAAGTGGAAAAGAAGTTAATTTTGAGAAAAATCTAAATTCAAGGATACACTTAAAGTCAAAATCAAAATAACCCGCAATTGGATACATTTTTATTTTATTTTATTTTATTTTATTTTTTTATTGGGGGGGGGGGGGGGGGGGGGGGGGGGGTTGGGGGTTTTTCTTTTGGGGGGGGAGCAAAATTGACAATCAAGGTTTAAATACAAATAAACATTAATGATCAAATTTTCTAAAAAAATAAAACCAAACAAGATTAAAATTCAAATAGACATCGATTTACTAATTTCTTAAATAAAACACCCAATTAAATGTAAAATCCATATATACTATAATTTGCTAAATAATTATAACAAAAAAAGAGGGAGGAAAAAAGCTATTAAGGTTGAAATTCAACTTAATCCTAACAAGCTAAATTTTCAAACAAGAAAAGAGCTATTAAGGTTGAAATACAAATTGAGCCTTAACAACTAAAATTACTAATAAAAATATACTAAAGCTAATATAGTTGAAGGTCAAATTAAACCTTAATTAGCTACATTTCCAAATAAAAATAAAATAAGATACTATGGTTGAAACTAAAATTAAACCTTAATAAGCTAAATTTCCAAAGAAAAAAATAAGTTGTTAAGGTGGAAATTAAAATTAAACATAGTCAGTTAAATTTTCAAAGGAAAAAGAACTATTAAGGTTTAAATTCAAATTAAACCTTAAGTAGCTAAATTTTTGAACGAAAAGAAAATGCTATTATGGTAGAAGAAATTCAAACTAAACTTTATTTAGTTGAAATTCTAAACAAAGGGATATTAAGGTTAAACATCAAATAAACCTTAATTAGCTACATTTCCAAATAAAAAAGGATATTAAAGTTAAAAATTCAAACCAACCCTTTCTGTCTATTTTTTTGAAGCTCAGGGAAATTCCAAAATCTCAAATAACCTAGAAAAAGATTATGTTTCCCCCAAATGATCAAGGCCTCAAATGGCACAGAATGTCTTTACACTAAAATCAAGACCAAAAATCTAATCTAATCGAAATTGGTTCGATGACCGAAATGTCATTAAACAAAATTATCAAAAGACCAAAAAGTCATTAAACTAAAATTCAAAAATCAAGTAAAAGATTGAAATGACGCTAACCTAAAAAATCAAAATAAAATCAAAATCCCGACCGAGGAAAAGATCCCTGAGTTCCTAAGTATCAAAACCTAAACTCAGTCAAACTTCAACTCTCTTTTTATAGGAAAATCATTTCCTTGTTGGAAATATGCAAATATAAAAATCAAATCACAAATGTAAATGCAAATGTAAAAAAGCAACTTTAAATGCAAATACGAAAAAACCAAATCAAGTAGTAAGTGCAAATGCATGCACAAAAAAGTAACTACAAAAGCAAATGTAAAAACCGCTGGCTGAAACTGAAGAAGCATTAAAACGCAAGTCTTTAGTTGAAGTCTAAGAACAAAAAATCATAGATCTCTATGCCTTTAAACTGAAAGCAAAAAACAAATCAAGCCATTCGCAGATATAGGTCAAGTCAAATCTCAAGTAGCAACAATTCCTACACAAACGTCATTAAAATCTCCTAAAGATATTAACCCCCAAACAAGTTTATTAAACACACAAATCCCAAGCAACATCAAATTTATCAAATTTTGTATTTATTTCCTTTGTACAAACTAAGCTGAATAAAACTGTACAGTGGAGTATGACCCTAGTTGAGCCATGTAATTACATTAAAAATGTATATTTTTCTGTTTGTCTATGAGTTTTCTTTGATGTGATTGGCGCTTAATTGACTGTTCCTCTTCAAACGAGTTTAATTAACAACAGATTCTTTAAGATATTGGAAGCCTTGAAATTGCACATAAGACCCTAATTTGTAGGTGAATTTTGTAAACCAAAAACATTCAATTTCGGTTTTATGTTTCTATACATTAAAAAATATGGAACCATTTTGGACCATACAATAATCTAATTTTATTAGAATTTACAAAATCTAATTTGTGTTTCAATTTATTTAAGTTTCTTTTTTATGCTTTTATTTTTTGTATGTTCTTTATTATTTAGGAGTCTCATTTGAATTACAATTATATATAATATCTTAATTTAATTTAGGAGTCTTTGATTTAGTATAAATAAAGGTGCTTAAATCCAATGAAGTCAATGGGTTTTTGTAAGCCGTCGATACGCCTTGCAATTTGTATTTGAAGAATTTCTTGGGATGTATTTGAGAGTTTTGTAAAATATATGTATTTTAATTTAGTGGATGATGGATAAAAATTAAAGAAAATTCATCTCATAAATCTTATGTTATGTTTTCTTGGTTGAATTTTCTATATGGTGTAACAAACTAGTATCAAAGCTAAGATGGATTCTGTTAGGAATAAACTCTCTTGTCTTATTCCAAGGGCAATAGCCCGATATATATAGAGTACAGGGAATGATAAATAAGCACAGAAGACCCTATACAAAGGGACATATACATCTACATCTAACACCCCCCTCAAACTCATGGTGGATCAACACTGAGTTTGGAAAGATAGAAACTGTGATGTGCTCTGGTCTGGGCCTTTGTGAAGAAATCCGCGAGCTGATACTCAGAAGGCACATACTGTAGAGCAATAACCCCATCCCATACCTGTGAACGCGTAAAAGAGGCGTCCACACCAATGTGCTTGGTGAGCTCATGCTTCACCGGGTCACGAGCAATACTGATGGCATCTGTACTGTCAGACAACAAAGGAGTAGGTGTGGAAATAGACACGCCAAAATCCGCAAGTAACCAACGTAGCCAAATAATCTCTGCTGTCAACAAGGCCATAGCACGCAACTCAGCCTCTGCACTCGATCGAGAAACCGCCTGCTGCTTCTTGGTCTTCCAAGTGATGAGAGAGCCACCCAGGAAGACGCAATAGGCAGATAGAGACCGACGATCAGAAGGATCACTGGCCCAAGTCGCATCAGAGTAAGCATGGAGCTGTAAAGGGCCAGACCGTGAAAAAAATAATCGACGGTGGCTGGTCCCGCGCAGTTAACGCAGGACACGAAGAAGGTGGCTGTAGTGAAACTGAGTAGGTGCAGAAACAAACTGGCTCAGGATGTGCACGGAATATGAAATATCCGGCCGAGTGATCCCAAGATAGACCAGACTGCCAACAAGATGGCGATAACGAGTGGGGTCCGGAAGAGGCTCACCGTCAGTAGAGCAAAGATGTAGATTCAGCTCCATTGGTGTATCAGTGGTACGCTGATCAACAAGAGACGCCCGATCAAGAAGATCCTGAATATACTTCTCCTGAGAGAGATAGTAGCCATCAGGTGTGGAGGAAAACTCAATCCCCAGAAAGTAACGAAGAGGGCCAAGATCCGTCATAAGAAACTGCTCGCTCAGTCGTGCTTTCACAAAAGCAATAAACTGGGGATCATCTCCAGTGATAATCATATCATCCACATACAAAAGGAGAAGCGTCCGACCACAAGATGAAGTATGAACAAAGAGAGCAGGATCATGATCACTCGCAATAAAACCAGCAGCAGTGACGACAGAAGAGAACCGCTGAAACCAAGCACGGGGAGCCTGCCGAAGACCATATAGAGAGCGACGAAGGCGACAAACCATGCCCTCGGGGACAGAATAACCAGGTGGTGGTCGCATGTAAACATCCTCATCAAGAACGCCATTGAGAAAGGCATTCTTGACATCAAGCTGGGAGATAGTCCATGAACGAACAGCAGCAACAGCAATAAGACTGCGAACAGTTGTCATATGAGCAACAGGGGCAAATGTCTCCTCAAAATATATCCCATGCTCCTGCTGAAAACCGCGCGCTACAAGACGAGCCTTGTAGCGCTCCAGAGTACCATCAGATCTGGTCTTGACCTTGTAAACCCACTTGCACGTGATAGGACGAACACGGGCAGGCAGGGGTACAAGATCCCACGTACCAGTACGCTCAAGCGCAGCAATCTCCTCTGCCATAGCATGCTGCCACTCCTGGTGAGCAGCGGCATCTCGATAAGAGGTCGGCTCGGCAAGAATAGCACCCAGAGAAGTAAACCGACCAGGAGGGCGTAGTGACTCACGATCACGAAGGTGGTAACGAGGAGGGTCACTGGAGGAAGAGGGCAACTCAGGAGGGTCACTGGTGATGGAGGGCATCTCATGAGAAGGCACTGCAGGAGGATCCTCGACTCGCTGACGACGAGTGTAGTGAAGAGGAAAGGGAGGAACATGTCCTGGGGTAGGTGCAGAGGTGACCGGAGGCACCGGGGGGACTGGTGGTGGAGCGGAGGGCACAGGTGACGGAGATATGGGTGGTGGAATGGAGGATAGTGGACTATCAGGAAAAGTGAGAAACAAAAGAGGCTCAATAATAGAAGCCGGACTGAAAGATGAAGGAGGACGAGGGAAGAAGGGACGAGACTCATCAAAAGTCACATCACGAGAAATCCGCATCCGTCGAGCTACAGGATCCCAACACCGATATCCCTTGTGCACAGCACTATAACCAAGAAAGACACACTCAGCAGACTGGGCTGTCAACTTGGTACGCTCACGAGGGGCCAACAAGACATAGCAAACACAACCAAAAAGACGAAGCACAGGATAGGAAGGCAGATCTGGAGGTGGTGTAGGAAGGCGCTCAAGTGTAATCGACTTGGGGATCAGCGATCTGTCAAGTGAGCGCAGAAGGCAGGGGACCTCCGAGATCCGTGCGCGCAGGGATCAGCAGCGCAGATCCGTGATCCGAAGGATCGTGGGTGGCAAAGGGGCAAAAAACCTCCGAGATCCGTGCGCAGGCGATCAGCGATTCCTTTTGGGGATCAGCGATTCGAGGCAGTGACGCAAGAAGGCGGTGACTGGACTTGGGGATATTCGACTTGGTATGCGATTCGAGGCAGGCGATTAGCGATCAGTGATATTCGACTTGGGGATCAGCGATTCGAGGCGGTGACTGGACTTGAGGATCGCAGGCGTGGCAGTGAGTCGGAGTCGAAGTAGGAGTCGTCGCAAGCGGAGCCGCAGAGGAGTCGGAGTCGCAGGCGGAGCCGGAGTCGCAGGCGGAGCCGTCGCAGGCGGAGCCGCAGAGGAGACGAAGTCGGCTCGGGGGGGCGTGGCAGCGACACAGAGTCGCAGACGGGGCGGTCGATCGTTGCCGAGGAAGGCACGTGGACTTGGATGTCGCGACTCACGGCGGCGGCTCTGTGTTTGGATTTTAGTGGGAGGGGCTAGGGTTTGGATTTTTGCGGGAGAGAGAAAGAGACGGCTAGGGTTTAGGTTAAACCTAGCTTTGATACCATGTTAGGAATAAACTCTCTTGTCTTATTCCAAGGGCAATAGCCCGATATATATAGAGTACAGGGAATGGTAAATAAGCACAGAAGACCTTATACAAAGGGACATATACATCTACATCTAACAGATTCATCTTCAAGCTTGTGACCTAAAGACCTAGCAGGTGTTGAATCAACACTTAAGAAAGGATTGCAAAAAAGAAGAAAAGGGAAAATAAGAATATATTGAGAAATTGGAGCTAGTATGGGGTCTCGATTATTTGATGAAATTCTTTAATTTTTCTGACTGATGCTAAGTTTTTATACGTGTGCATGCAATGAATTTGATCGCGTTAATTGATCACAAGTAAGGAGTTACCTTCTAATGTATTTGTTGGTCACAAAGAAAAAAAATGATGGTAACATCTTTCGACGTGTTGGTAACCACAAAACAACGAAGGTGGGTGTGATGGCTTACCAAATCTTTCGACGTGTTGGTAACCACAAAACAACGAAGGTAGGTGTGATGGCTTGCCAAATGTTGGTAAAGCCTCAAGTCAAGTCGAAACATGAAAAAAAATTGGTTTAATATAGAATATATTTTTACTCAAAAGTGGGGTTAACTTACAGGGTTTTAAGGTCATGACATAGAAGGCACCAAGGGTTCAAAGGTCATGACATAGAAGGCACCAATTGCTCATGGATGGAGGTTGATTTTGAGTCAATGTATAGATTATTAAGATTTAAACTTAACGTCTAATATAAGTCCAAATTTAGTTGGATTTTTTTTATGTTTTTCCTTTCATGCGATGTTTTTTATTATTTAGGAGTCTAATTTAGACTACAGTTATAGATAAAAATTCAATTTGAGTTACGAATATGTAGTTAAGTACAAATAATTTGGTCTTAAATTCAATTGAGTCAATAAGTTTTTTAAGAATCTGCAAGGGTTTCTTAAGATGTGTTGATGTGTTGAGAGTTTTCTTAAGATTTGTATATTTCGTTTTCTTATCTGATTTTGCTTTTGTTGTAAAATATTTGGCTTCAGATGTTCTTTAGATAAGATAAGATCGACTCCCTAGAACCAAAATGGATTTGACCTAAAACCTTCACCACTAGAGAAAATACTACCAAAAACATTTAAATGTATTACACTATGTATTACAATACTAAATGTATTACACTACTGGAAAGTAAAAATTATTTATTCTATTATAAAAAGAGATAGTCAATTTTTGTCCATCAATAGAGGCTATTGACCATTGATTTTTTAAAGATAAATTCTGGTCGTATCTCTATTATAAATCGGATCATTCATGTGTGTGTGTGTGTGTGTGAATAATGGGGATCATACGCCATATGAGAGGGTGTCTCATATGCACTCTCACATAAAAGGGACAAGTACAAGCTCACATGGGCTTGTACTTGTTGTACTTGACCCTCTTTATGTGAGAGGGCATATGAGACACCCTCTCATATGGCGTATGATACCCATTAATCCCTATATATATACATATACATATATATATGTGAATATGGGCCTGAGCTGACAGCGCAGGAAATTTTTCCTGCGCTGTCAACGATTTGGTGGCCTAAAATAGTTTTTTAAAATTTTTTTTACAGTTGCTTTTACAACTTGTTAACTACATCCCCACCAATTTTCAAGTCAATCCAATACCGTTTGAACCTCCCATGCGTTTCAACAAAACCGCTCCTGAAATCTGAACTGTCAGCGCTGTTGGTAGCAACGATCTAAGAACTTCGTGTTTGATGATAACAAACGTGCGTGAACGTTTTTAATGTGTGTGTTAAGTATTTTCAGGCGTGACAACACAAAGTGTGTGACTGGATTTTTCTTCACCAAGAAAAATTCTTCAAGCTTCAAAAAGGCCACATCAAATATTTAAGAGGTGAAGCAAAAATTATTATACCAAGAACACAACCGAAATTATTGAAGGAGAGAAGTGCACAGAAAAAAGGTTTATATGAGAAAGAGCAATTAATTGAAAGGGACACCCACTTCAATTTGATTGGAGGTGCAGAAAATTATCAAAAGCTTTTTGAAAATGATGGCAGTACCTTTGTTGTTGGCTGAGGATTTCGAAGTTAAAAGCAAAATGCAATGGCAAATTGGTGATTATTGTGAGTAAGTTAGTTTCACATACCAATATTGGCAAATTGGCAAATTGGAAAAATACAGCTTAGGGTTTTTAAAACTCACACGGCTGAGAAAGGAAAAAGTGACGGCTGCAAAACAAAGAGACGCACAATCAAATAAAAGAGAGCAGCAGCCGAAAAAAAATTCATCTCCCCTTTTTTTTAATCAAAAATTCCAAAGAGCCGCATGCGTTAATTCCCAAGGAGCTCTTCATATTTTTTTTGTGTGGGCAGCCGCAAGATTCATCTTCCCAAGAGCAAGCAACCGGATCCTTTCTTTAAGGGTGTCTTCAATTTCTTTGGGCCGCAATCCTTGACTCAAGTGTGCAGGTGGCGAACTTTTGTGGAATCAAATAATCAAGGCAAACACAAAGCAATCCATGTGCACACGAAATCAAAGCAAAGCAAGGTAAAGTTTTTTTTAATTATATATAGTCAAATTTAACCTGTGAAGACATTTTTGAGTGCAAGTTCTTTTTTTTGGCCGAATCCTGTGTGTGTGCAATTTCTTTGTGCAAGATCTTTTTTCTTGTGTGTGCTAATTTTTTGTGGGTGCGAAATTTGAGTGTGTACGAAAATTGTTTGTGCACCATTGGGAACAAATCTCTTTGTGCTGACTTTTTGTGTGTGCCGAAATCTGTGAGTGAAATTTTTGAATGCAAAAGAATCTCTGCAAGGTGCTGCAAAATCAAGGAGGGAGAAACGAGATCAGGTCACACAAAATTGAAAGGGGATCAGGCCGCACAAACTGAAGACATGCCGCACCATGCTCCAAGGATTCAAGTCACAAGTAAGCCCTCGTATTAATTCAATAAAGCTGCACTTACTCTGCTATTGATTGCTTTTGCAGGCAACAGAATATAGTGCATACATCAATAATTGAAAGAGAGAGTCACCAGGCCGTGACTTTGTGCTGACCAGGAGAGGCCAGGAAGGAGCATTGTGTGTGCTACCGAGAGACAAGTCCGTAGCATCCAAAGAGGATCCAAGAAAGAACATCAACTTGAGTTGCACGACTTGCGGAGACTACGACATCTACGTCAGGTACGATCTGACTCGCGACGATTGACAGAGACGACTACGCTACAAATACTGAGCATTTCTGAACTTGTTCACTATATTATTTGTATTGTTATAGCGATCTCTGTAGGGGAAACTTTACCTTTTGTGTTTACTTTTGGGGACCTGACGACTTGGGAGTCGTCACGGAGGGAGAGCATCTGACTAGATTGATAGT
The DNA here is from genome assembly GCA_030789695.1 of Scilla litardierei. NCBI lineage: Eukaryota > Viridiplantae > Streptophyta > Magnoliopsida > Asparagales > Asparagaceae > Scilla > Scilla litardierei. The sequence continues at coordinate 179,695,356 of CM061134.1, forward strand.
GTAGAGCACGTGGTGTGCGTACGAGCTAGGTGAGAGTAGATTTGGGATCTTGACTCATTGTAGCTGTACAGGTTTACATATCTATCTAGTATTTGCTTTCGGGGGCTGGAGTAGGTCGTGGGGGCGACCGAACCAGGGTATATCTGTGCGTATTCTGTGATTGCTATTTTATTGCCCTGTCTGTGCTTATAACTGCGTGGGATTTCTCGTGAGTTGCACGAGAATTTTTATTAGCCTATTCCCCCCCCCTCTAGGCTACGATCCAGATCCAACAAGTGGTATCAGAGCAAGGTTAGAGGATCTAGTCTAGATTTTTAGATGACCATGAATATATCTGATTGTGCTTTTGCTGAAGGTCAGTCTATAGCTCGTCCCCCTAAGTTTAACGGTGTAGACTTTGCATATTGGAAGGCTAGGATGAAAATCTATTTAGTGTCTGTTGATTATGATGTGTGGGATATTGTTGAAAATGGTTATAATCTACCCACTGTTAAAATTGAAGACACTGTTATGATTAAGCCTAAAGACAAGTGGGATTTAGCTGATAAGAAACTTTATACTCTTAATGGTAAAGCTATGAATGCGCTTATATGCTCTCTTGATAAATCTGAGTTTAATCGCATCTCACATAGTCTAACTGCGCAGGAAATCTGGCATACTCTGGAGGTGACACACGAGGGAACATCGCAAGTGAAGGAATCCAGACTTGCTTTGCTTTGCACAGAATACGAGAGCTTCCGCATGCTACCAACAGAATCTGTGAAAGAGATGTTCGCTAGGTTCACGGACATCGTCTACAAATCCAGTTCCCTCGGTAAGCCATACTCTAGCCATGAACAGGTACGAAAGATCTTAAGGGCGCTACCAAGCTCGTTCAGGCCTAAAGTCACCGCTATTCAAGAAGCTAAGGACTTATCAACAATGAAAGTGGAGGACTTGATAGGCAACCTGATGTCACACGAGCTTGAGTTGCAGAGTATAGAAGCCAGAGAGAAACCTGAAGAGAAGACCAAAGCTTCCACACCATTAGCTCTTCAAGCTAACGACGACGATCTTGATGAAGAGCAAGCCCTAATGGTCAGAAACTTCAGGAGATACATTCAGACTGATCAAGGAAGAGCTGAGATGGGAAAAAGGTTCATTCGTTCTAATAATTCTAAATTTGGTAGAAATTCCTATGATCAGAAAGCTATTAATAGAGGTGAATGTTTTAAATGCAGGAAGAAAGGACACCACATAAAAGATTGCCCACAACAACACACAGCTCAAGTTGCAAAAGGAAAAACGAAAGTGCTGACGTGGGACATGGATAGCGAAGCTGAGGAGGAGGATGAGGAACATGAAGCACACTCCTGCATGGCATTGATGGCCAAACACAATGAGGTAGAATCTCCCACTAAAGCTGAATTCTTAGAAATCTGTAAAGGAATGCAACATAGAATTGATGAGCTAGAAGCTGATGTGGAATGTTATAGGAATGATAATTTTGATATGCAATAAACTGAGTATGACATGTCTATAGAAATGAAAAATATTAAACAAGAGCTTGTTGCATGCAAATCTACCATTACTATGTTAGAAAAAGAGAAAGCTATCTTGCCTGAAAAAATTGATTGTCTTTCATGTCCCTCTTTATTAAAGGATATTAGCATGTATAATCTAGATAAGATAAAGCTTGAAACTGAAAATGAATTGCTTTCTGAAAAGATTAACATGCTAAACCTTGAACTTAAAGAAAAAATGAGGGATTTTGAAAAGAAAGAAGAGGAAAACAAGCAAGCTTTCATTAGTAAATGCACTTTGCTTGTGAATGAAAACGATATCTTGAAATCCAAAGTCACCACCCTAGAATTGTCATTAAATAGATTTTCCATTGGAAAACAAAATTTGGATATTATTCTTGGAAATCAGATTTATGGCAATAATAGGCGAGGACTAGGATATGGTCTTAAAAATGTTGAAAAATCAAAATATAGAAAAGTTCACATTGAATCAACAAAAGTTGGAAATTTTCATGCTAAGTGTTTTACATGTGGATGCGTTGGTCATATTTCATATCATTGCAAATATAGGAACAAAAACATTAAGTTCAAACAAATATGGGTTCCTAAATCTTTGATGACTAACGTAAGTGGACCTTGTTGGATTCCAAGGTCACACACGACACCTCTTTTGTAGGTGGATGGAAATTTGACGAGGAGCGATAAATTGAATGTCTCATTACTTTTTAGCTCCTTAGTCAAACGGCGACGCGAAGGTATATCTCATTCTTTGATCTTAATGAATATCTTCATAGTTTTTTTTTGTGTGTGCGTGACTTTTCTTTGTTTGTGTGCTAGTAGTTGCATTACTATGTGTGCATGATTTTTTTTTGGTTTGTGTGATTGCATCTCATGTTTGCTTTAGTACTTCATGCATTTTATATATAAAAAAAACGGAAAAACTGAAAATAATAAAAAAATTGGTGCTTAAATGTGTATCTTTCTCTTTGATTCATTAAAAGGCGTATTCATGAAAGATTTTCATATCTATGTAGAAATTGGTGTATTATTATTTTTGCTACATGTTCATCTTTCTAAATATTCATGGCATGTTCAATGACTAAAAACAACTTGATTTCTACATCACCTACTTCACTTTCACATGTATTATTATTGTTGCACATTTGGAGATATCGTTTATGAAGTATGGAATGTGAATGTAGGAGGAAAACTTAACTGAAAATCTAAGGGATATGATATACCTTGCCATGGATAAAAATTGAGCAAAAGAAATTGTTGGTATAAGTATTTAAAAAAATGTGAAAACAAAAGATAATTGCTCCGTATGGAAAATGGATACAATCCTTGGCAATGGTATTACCCACGAGTATCCAACATAAGCTTTATGGGTAAACTTTAGCGTTGGTGTATTTACTCGTCAAGCAATGTCACCCCCACATCTAAGAGTCCTTATAGGCTATGTTTTGGGGTGTGGTACCTTGAACTCATTTTTAATGAGGTGTGAAAAATCAATCCTAGGTGATAGAACGTTATTTGGAAAATGTGGATTGGTTCCGGTTGACTTTCTTAATGATTCTCCCTATGTGCTTCAATTTTAATCATCACACATACACGTTGGTGTTGAAGTCTTAGTTGTTTAATTTCATTGGAATTTGACTTGATTATTCTATGATTGTATACATGCAATTGTTGGTATTGGCTTATAATGCTCCCTTTTTGCATGGTATATAATTTTGACTTCGTGTTATAACTTTTGATGATAACAAAGGGGGAGAAAAATTGGGAAGATTTGGTACTTTAAATTGGTATTGTGTGCTTTAACTTGGTATTTGGTATTTGTTATTAAGGTTCATGAACATATATGTGTTTGATTAAGGGGGAGCATTAATGAATATTGGGGAAGCACAAAAATAGGGGGAGCATGCTTATTGCTAAACTTTACATATCATTTCATCTCATTGCATGTCACCCACTATCGTCATGCATTCACACACACTATTTGGAAACTTAATGCTCAAATCTTATACTTAGTTTGTTATCATCAAAAGGGGGAGATTGTTGGTAGCAACGATCTAAGAACTTCGTGTTTGATGATAACAAACGTACGTGAACGTTTTTAATGTGTGTGCTAAGTATTTTCAGGCGTGACAACACAAAGTGTGTGACTGGATTTTTCTTCACCAAGAAAAATTCTTCAAGCTTCAAAAAGGCCACATCAAATATTTAAGAGGTGAAGCAAAAATTATTATACCAAGAACACAACTGAAATTATTGAAGGAGAGAAGTGCACAGAAAAAAGGTTTATATGAGAAAGAGCAATTAATTGAAAGGGACACCCACTTCAATTTGATTGGAGGTGCAGAAAATTATCAAAAGCTTTTTGAAAATGATGGCAGTACCTTTGTTGTTGGCTGAGGATTTCGAAGTTAAAAGCAAAATGCAATGGCAAATTGGTGATGATTGTGAGTAAGTTAGTTTCACATACCAATATTGGCAAATTGGCAAATTGGAAAAATACAGCTTAGGGTTTTTAAAACTCACACGGCTGAGAAAGGAAAAAGTGACGGCTGCAAAACAAAGAGACGCCCAATCAAATAAAAGAGAGCAGCAGCCGAAAAAAAATTCATCTCCCCTTTTTTTAATCAAAAATTCCAAAGAGCCGCATGCGTTAATTCCCAAGGAGCTCTTCATTTTTTTTGTGTGGGCAGCCGCAAGATTCATCTTCCCAAGAGCAAGCAACCGGATCCTTTCTTTAAGGGTGTCTTCAATTTCTTTGGGCCGCAATCCTTGACTCAAGTGTGCAGGTGCCGAACTTTTGTGGAATCAAATAATCAAGGCAAACACAAAGCAATCCATGTGCACACGAAATCAAAGCAAAGCAAGGTAAAGTTTTTTTTAATTATATATAGTCAAATTTAACCTGTGAAGACATTTTTGAGTGCAAGTTCTTTTTTTTGGCCGAATCCTGTGTGTGTGCAATTTCTTTGTGCAAGATCTTTTTTCTTGTGTGTGCTAATTTTTTGTGGGTGCGAAATTTGAGTGTGTACGAAAATTGTTTGTGCACCATTGGGAACAAATCTCTTTGTGCTGACTTTTTGTGTGTGCCGAAATCTGTGAGTGAAATTTTTGAATGCAAAAGAATCTCTGCAAGGTGCTGCAAAATCAAGGAGGGAGAAACGAGATCATGTCACACAAAATTGAAAGGGGATCAGGCCGCACAAACTGAAGACATGCCGCACCATGCTCCAAGGATTCAAGTCACAAGTAAGCCCTCGTATTAATTCAATAAAGCTGCACTTACTCTGCTATTGATTGCTTTTGCAGGCAACAGAATATAGTGCATACATCAATAATTGAAAGAGAGAGTCACCAGGCCGTGACTTTGTGCTGACCAGGAGAGGCCAGGAAGGAGCATTGCGTGTGCTACCGAGAGACAAGTCTGTAGCATCCAAAGAGGATCCAAGAAAGAACATCAACTTGAGTTGCACGACTTGCGGAGACTACGACATCTACGTCAGATACGATCTGACTCGCGACGATTGACAGAGACGACTACGCTACAAATACTGAGCATTTCTGAACTTGTTTACTATATTATTTGTATTGTTATAGCGATCTCTGTAGGGGAAACTTTACCTTTTGTGTTTACTTTTGGGGACCTGACGACTTGGGAGTCGTCACGGAGGGAGAGCATCTGACTAGATTGATAGTGTAGAGCACGTGGTGTGCGTACGAGCTAGGTGAGAGTAGATTTGGGATCTTGACTCATTGTAGCTGTACAGGTTTACATATCTATCTAGTATTTGCTTTCGGGGGCTGGAGTAGGTCGTGGGGGCGACCGAACCAGGGTATATCTGTGCGTATTCTGTGATTGCTATTTTATTGCCATGTCTGTACTTATAACTGCGTGGGATTTCTCGTGGGTTGCACGAGAATTTTTATTAGCCTATTCACCCCCCCTAGGCTACGATCCAGATCCAACAAGCGCAACATTTTTGAAACGCATAAACGGAGACTCAAACGATGTTGGATTGGCTTGAAAATTGGTGAGAATGTAGTTAACAAGTTGTAGAAGCAACTGCAAAAAAATTTAAAAAATATTTTTTAACCCCCAAAATCGCTGGCAGCGCAGGAAAAATTTCCTGTGATGTCAGCTCAGGCCCATATTCCTCATATATATAACAAATGAGGACTTTTTGAATTCTAGGGCTGACTAGGACAAGCTGATGTCATGATGATTTATAAAGAGGCTGATAGAAGAATGACTATGATTTAATCTTGGTAAAAAAAGGTTGAGATGATTGTTTGGAAAAAACCAAAAAACTAATCCACAATCACTATATTTGCAAGAATACCATCCATTTCCCCCTTTTTGCTAAAAAAAACCATCTCATTTCACTTTTTACCCAAACGCCCTACCCCCACACCCCCCACACTTATGCACTTCCCTCTACATTTTCGTGTGTTTCTCTTTTGGCCCGGATTAAATTTTTTTCACACACACGAAGGCGTCAGCGCCGGAGCTAAATTTTTGTTCGTTTAAATTTTGGAGGGGAAATAATTTTTGGGAAGAACAAAGATTTTGAGTGGATATCTTAAATAAACCGTGCCCGAGGACACGTGTTATGACTAGTACGTACGTACGTACGTACGTACATATGTGCATGATCCGATTTATAACAGAGAGACCATCGAAATTTACCATTAAAAACATATATATATAAATACTAGTCATAACACGTGGTCATATGTCACACAGACATTCAAAATATTACTCCGAAAAATTTCAACACATTCAAACTCTCTTCCTCCAAAATTGCAGCCTCATTAAAATATTTCATCCCCAACAAATTTTTAACTACATTAAAACTGAAATTTAATTTTCCTAAAAGAATCTAGTTCCTCTCAAAAAATTTAGTCTGCCTCAAAATTTAGTTTCCTCTAGATTTAGTTCCCATCAAAATTTAAAATTTTAGGTCCCCCTAAAGTTTAGTTACCTCCAAATTTAGTTTCTTCTAAAATCTTAAATTAAAATTTAATATTCTCCAAATTTAGTTCTTCCAAAATTTAAATTTTTAGTTTTCCAAAATTTAGTTCCCTCTAGATTTAGTGTCTCTCAAAATTTTACGGATTTCTCCCAAAATTTTCACAAACTCTCATCTCACTCATTGATTTCTCAAGATTCAATGACAGCCATATTTCTACCGACCTTTTTGTCGTAGTCAGCAACCCATTAAAAACATCTCTTATTTATATAATAGACACACACATATATATTATTTTTGCATAGCTGCACAAATGGTAAGATGTGTAGCACTAATGGTTGTTGCTCGTGAATTATAGCATGGGTCATGTTTGGTTTGTGGTTCGAGTGGAGGCCCTGGCATTAGCATTATATAATATCTCAATCTCACATCATTTTTCCTTCTCTTTTCCCTTATTTCCTTTTCATTTTTTCATTCCTCTTTTTCACCTTGGACCTAAGTGAACCTCCTCGATGTTATTTTCTTTTTTCTCTCTATGTTCTTTCCTTTAAACTTTTTTGTCTTAAGTATTTTTTTTCCTTATTTATACTTCTTATCTTTAAAATAAAACCTTCAATTAATAATTTAGTTACTAATTCTTAATGAATCAAAACTGACTACTAATTTTAAAGTATGTGAAACCGCAGTTATATGTATGAAGCCGTACTGGATTAGGATTATTGAAAAACAAAATATTAATTAATCATGACTGATAATTAATTACAAATTTTTACTTGATTCATAAACCTATTATGCTTCATATTGTTATAATTCGGCTACTAATTCTTAACAAATTATGATCAACTATTAATTTTTAAAATATTTCATGAAAAAATCGATCAAATTTTAAAAACCCTTATTTGAATTGGATTGCTAAACAAATCTTTTTGTATTAGCATTGATTAAATAATTATAAATTTTTTATTTGACTCAAAAACCAATCAAATAAATGTCTAACTAAAATGAAGAAATTGATAGCAATTATTTATGAATGTTTAGTTGATTAGAAAACCAATTAATTAAAATGAGGTATAATTGAGAATCCGTGAATTATTTCATTAAATAATCACAAATCGATTAATTAGTAAATTTAGACCATTAAATTAATTAGGAAGCCAAATGAATTAACACTTTTTATTAATTAGATTTGCTTATGAAATCCATATTTAATTAGAACTAATTGCATAATTAATAATTCTTTATAAAAATTAAGTTGACGTTGTCGTCATCAAGAAGCAACTAAAGGTACATAGTTGAGTCATGAAAATTTTGAAATTAAGACATTTCACGACTCAACTATGTACCTTTAGTGGCTCCTTGATGACGACAACATCAACTTAATTTTTATAAAGAATTATTAATTATGCAATTAGTTCTAATTAAATATGGATTTCATAAGCAAATCTAATTAATAAAAAGTGTTAATTCATTTGGCTTCCTAATTAATTTAATGGTCTAAATTTACTAATTAATCGATTTGTGATTATTTAATGAAATAATTCACGGATTCTCAATTATACCTCATTTTAATTAACTCGATAAAAATATACAAGTTAAAGCATAATACAGAATATATTAATTTATTAGTGTTGATGTGAATGTTATTTAATATTATTCTTGTTGTTATGTTTTTATTTTATTTTATTAAAAAGTGCACATGTGAAAGGCTACTAAGTTTAGGAACTAAGAGCATAAAGATGGTGATTTGGAAGTTCAGCATTTGGTGGGTGGTTTTATAGGTGGTTTTAGACAGATAAATAACATATATATACAGTTGCTTTCTAACACGTGCAATATGGGCAGCCTGAAATATTGCAATCCTACAACCTCTGGCATGATTATGGGGACTAATCAGATAAGGAAGCAGAAACAAGGATGTGAAAGCTTAGTAACATATGTGGGCTTGTTTCTGACATCAATGGTCTCAGTTCTAACAAACTGAGAACAGAACACAGAAATTATGCTGGCATCTAAATATGTTTAGGTTTAGAGCACACTAACCGGATACCAAAAATAACTAAAAATCTATTACAATTGGGGGATATTTTTGAATGAGGTTGCTGACTAAGACAGAAGGATGGGTAGAAGGATGGCTGAAATTGAATCATGTGGAATCAATGGTTAGGATTAGAGTTTATGAGACTGCTAGGGGGAAACCCTAAATTATTATTATTTTTATTTTTTTGGGGGGGGAACTAGATCTGGATTAAACTAAATTTTGGGTGAACTAAAATTTTAAATTTTGGGTACAACTTAATCTTGAGGGAACTAACCATTAGGTGAACTAAAATTTTTGGGAATTCTCTGGGTGAACTAAATTTAGTTTTATTGTGGTTAAAAATTTTGGTGGGTGAATATTTTGAAGGTAGCTGCAAATTTTCTTTGGAAGAATTTTGAAGATGCTGCACATTTTTTGGGGATGGAGATTTTGAATGGGTTGAAATTTTTCAGAGGAATATTTTGAATACCCCGTGACATATGGTCACGAATTATGACTAATCCTCTTATATACTAAGATGCCCTCTCAAACTGAAGATGATGTGAACCTTGGGATTTCCTATTGTAGCTCAAGACTTAGTATTAGGTAAGCAAATCGACAATATGACAAATGGTCTGAATAAGTGAATGTAACAAAGCACAATCTACTGTCTTTTTACGATGATACAAAACAATCAATCCAATTATGATTTATCCTCAAACTAAAAAGTATGGATCTACATATTTTTCAAACTATTTTTCCGCTCAAAATGTGCATCATCACCAACTCAGGTAAGATTAATTACTCCAACTTACAGAAACACTAACAGCATGAAACTCACGTGATCTCTCCAAAACTATTGAAGTGAAATCAACAAATAGGCTTTTGCTCTAGTTTCTATGCATACAAGTCAGAGGCCTAAGCCAAGCTAAACTACCTGCTCTTTTCCAACGAATAGCAAACTCGGAATATTTTTAATCAACAAAACACGTGATTAAGCTCTAACATACCCAACAGAAATATGGTTAGAAAGAGCTGAGACTCGTGAACTTGAGACTGGAATCCAACAGACGCTTGGGATGCGAAACACAGAGAATACAATAGATGTCTTGTCATAAAGGTCTTTATCTGGTGTGTGAGTCAAATTTAAAGTTAATCAAGTATCTTAACTCAAAAATATATCTGATTGGTCTAGAGATCAACATCCCTAAGCGGAACAGATGCTTGGCAACGATTGATCTCGGGATCAACGAGAATTTTCTCTTTTCTTTTCTTTTGTTCCTGGTGTCTGTGTTTTATTAGGGTGGGGGCTAAAGGGAATTCCAGATATAGAATTTGGTAAGAAGAGAACATCGCAGCATGTCACGTCAGCAGATCGAACGTGACATTCTTATTATCCAATAATAGAAACCAGACTATTACATTGGCCTTGATGTACAAACAAAATACAGAAAATGGTAAAATGGCATCCAATATATGATCAGTTTCAATAGAGCAATAAACAGATCACCAGAAAGAAAGCATTTAACATGGCCATAGAGACTCACCTCTGGAACTTCTATATCAACACCATCAACCTCCAACCTAACTTGCCATGGGAAATCTGCAAATGTCTTGTCCATGATGCTTTTAGCACCTTCTCTAGCATATAGCACTTTATTTAAAAACTGCAGGCAATAGCAGCTTTTCACTCTCACTTGAACACCAAAGCAGGAGCCAAAAGATAGCATCCGAATCTCAAGCATGTATAGGAGAGTAAGTGAATATGAGAGCTATATGAAGCTCTAATAAAACAGCAATGAAGATAACACCCATAGACAAAGTGTTTAAGAAATATTAGGTAAGCTTATATTGAATAACAATATCCAAAGATAAAGGTTATTAACAGACATTGACACATGGATACAAAGATTAATAAGTCAATATTGAATAAAAGGAAAACCAAATCAATTATACAACATGACCTGAAAATCAAATGGTAGATTCAAAAGAACATATATATAATGATGCAAATCTTTTTGCCAAATTCTGTTCGGAAAATGGGGAACAAATACGTACAAATACGATTATAAATCCTTATCCATGCTCGATATGTGTTGAGCACTAGTGATTTTGGACACTCGACACTTTTATAACATGTCCCAGAAAATGATCAGTTTAATTTTGGACACCTTCTGACACTTAACGGACTTCTTTCATTGTCCTTCCAGTCAAGATATGTATTTACCAACCCAATTTCTGCGGAAATTGAAAGTTAGTATTGACTTCTCTTAACATACAAAAAACTGTAAGATGTGTTTAGCAGGAAGAACAGCGAGAGTATTACCTATGCGAAGTCACAAAAATTGTAAAATATGTTAGTTTTTAGCTATATTGGTTGGGTACTTATATCGTGAGGCCATACCCGTAACAGAAGAAAGGCCGACACCGGAACCGGACATCAGCACTTCTTGGGCATTTATAAGACACATGTTGGACACTTCTCATTACTCATCAGAAATGGTTACTTCTCTACTTGTATTGTCGTGGGCATATTTTTATTTGTATGCATACATGTAATTTCATGGGTTATTCTATTGATTTGTGTATGCGTAACATAACTAGAAGATGTAACTTTAAGAGGAAATGATGAACATATCTAAATTATGTGTTTAAAATAATATTTTCCCATTTTATATTTTTGTTGTTGTTTATATATTATAATTATATTATATTATAATAGCCATGCTCTTGCACCCCACTTTTTAGGAATTTACCATGTCCCATACCCGTATTCGTATCCACACCAGTATTTGCACCCATGTTTATGCTTCCTATGTTTTTAAAATAAGTAAACAGCTTTACAGATGAGGCAAGGTATAAACGTTATAACCCTCTAGGTACCATTCTTTTTTCCCATAACAAAAATAAAGGTTATAGTTGTACATGTATAAATTTTCAATCCTATTTGAGAAATATATGTAACTTTTTTGACTTTAAATTCATAACATGCTTCATATGTAATTTGTATGCTATGTAAAATTGGTAAATGATGAGATGGCTGGGAGATTTAGACTAAAAATTCTTTAGCTTAAGGCAGGGCCCTTATTTAGTTTGCTCCTTTTCCTTTTTCTGTGATGCACAATGTTACAATATTAGATGCCTAGGAAGTGCTTCTTTTTAATGATTCTTGTACTGTCCAGCAAGCTACACATGCGTTCTCTTGATGATTCAAAGCCTCACAAGATGCGTCGAGAGAAAATATTTCCAGGTAATATTAGTTAATAGTACCTGAATATGCAAACTGTGATTAAGAATGCAAATCGATTGGATAAATATATTTATAAATCAAACGAAATTTATCGTAGATTTTAAACTTCTTGGTCTTGGACACATTTTTGGAAATCTGTGATCTGCCTAGGCATTCAGATGCGTTAAAATTATAGGATACACTCCAACAACTATCCATCAACTATCAGTTATACATCACGTAAGGCTTCATATAATCAATTGAAGTAGCTCTGCAACATAGCAATCAAGGTACAAATAGCCATATGACCACATTCAAATTTCCGGATGAAAACTTGGATCATGAGACCTCAGCAGATGTCTTGTTTTCTGTTTTTCCAAATCCTAGAAATCATTGTATGCAGGGGGAGCTACGGTAGCCGACCTTAGTTCATTATCAAATTTGTAAATCCTTTACTAAAATGATCATTTGATAATAAATTAAAATTCTTCATTCATCCAGCAATATACCACTTTAAGACACACAATACACCAGAAATTTCTATTGATATATCACCCGCATTAATGACATGCAGATGTCAGACAACACCATTGAACTGGATATAAGTTTTCAATGTTTTTGAGAAGAGAATAACCAAAGTGTTATTGGTAACTCAGGCTAACTTTGTAGAGTTGCTCGCTGTGGCACAGGCGGCATAGATGGAACTGAAGAAGATTTTGGCGTCCTTAGTAAGTTCAATTTGTTTCTTTCCAAAACTTCATGATTGCGCAAAACCGACATCTAGAGAATTTACAGGCAAACCAAGTCGAAGGTGTCAGGCTGCAAATCCCATCCGAATGCAAAGCGGATTCTGATTCAAATTCAGGTTTAGTCCTTTTTGGTATTTGAATAAGATATGAAGAGAGAGAAGAATTAGGAAGTATTAGAAACCATTATCCTTCATTGTGTTGGCCCTTTAGGACTTCTATAAGAGGCCAACTCTCTCTATCCATGACAATTACTCCTCCCTCTTATGTTATCTCTTTTGTTCTTCTTCTGTGAGAACTTTATGGTTTTAAGAAAGTTTGCTTCTGGTTGCATCTGGGATTTTGGTTTGAGCAATCCTCACATCTTGTATTCCTCATAATTTGTAATAGTGAAATTTGAATTCACCTGTTGACGTAGGCAAAAGGGTCAAACCACATAAATTTGTGTGCTTTCTCCTTGTCTTTATTTTCTACTAAGTTTTTGTGTCTTTGTTCTTAATCAATTTGTGATTTCAAGGGATTTGTCGCCACAAACTGGTATCAAATTTAATGGACATCGATCAACGCATGAGATATCGTTGACGGCAAAGTTTAAAATTAAGAAGTTTAACCTGAGCATCAATTTCATCTTATGGCAAGTTCAGATGCTTGCTTTCTTGTATCGGAATGGATCGATTAAGGCTTTTCTTGGGAATGAGATGAAACTCGTGATGTCCAATGAAGATTGGACCAATCTAGATGATAAATTCGTAACTGTTATCCAATTAAGTTTGACAAATGAAATTTTTCGAGAAGTTCTTGCAGAGAAGACGGTAATTGAGTTATGGAAGAAGTTAGAGGACCCTTATTTGAAGAAATTGCTCACATATTGGTTCCTATTGAAGCAGCAACGGTACAATCTTTGAATGTCAAAAGGCATACCACTCAAATCTTATATTTGCGAGCTTAATTCTATTAGCATAGATTTAAGCAAAATTGCAATGAAAATTACTGGGGAAAATCAAGCCCACTTATTATGCTCGCTATCATCCTCACACAAGATCCTTAGAGATGCATTGATTTATGGTCATGATTCTTGCAACCAAAGATGGCAAAGGAAACCCTTTTAAATAATGATAAGATCGACGAGGAGTTGACTATTGGCAATGGCAATAGCCAAGGTGTCGCCTTGTTTGAGTGATGTCAACATAAAAAGGCTCAGCATATGACATGAAAAAATCAAGAGCATAGCTCATCTTCATTATCATCATATGCTACATCCTAAAAATTGGGATCAACTTCATGGATTCAATTGAAAGGATGTCGGATCATGATCACATCAGATCATGATATCAAATACTTATTTTTTCTAGCATTACAATATAAAGCTCTCTCTTTTGTTAAACCAAGATCGTTCATATTCCTTAGTATCACTTACATACATGTCTTCTTGGGTCTACCTCTCTTTTTCTTGAACTCAATATACATATCTTCTGTCTTTCTAACGAACGCATCAAAAGATATATGATCAACCCATATACGGTAACGTTCTCTCAGCTTATCCTCATTTTTTATCTTTTGCTTCTACTATTTCCAAACATCCACCGTAATATTTCCATATAAGTTACACATACTCTGTTCACACTTTTGATGATAACTCAATATTATGTACCATATAACAAAACTGGTTTAATCGTCGTCATATAAAATTTATCATTTAATCACAATGGTGCATTTCGACCGCACAATACTCTTGTTGTAGCTCTCCACTTCAACTATTCTGTTTTAATTCTATGATCAACATCGTCATCAATCCAAGCATCCTCTTAAGATATATTCATCTTAAATAATCGATCTTAGATAAGGGAATTGATTTGCGAACCCACCGTTTTGATCTGTGCACATACCGCTTAAATTTTTTGAAAAATAACGAAACAATCATTTTCAAAAACCCAGAAATACCTCCGTCAAAAAATTTGCATGTTGTGCGCAGTGATTAATTTTAGTATGTGCATCATGTTTTACTCACCGCGTACAACACGCAAAAATTTCTCCTTCGTTATTTTTGCCTTAATCGGATGCATATAAAACCATTCAAAATCACCCCAATCACATAAGCCCCACACTAAGCGTCACCTTAAACATTACTTCACGCCAGCAACAGACAACAATACTATCATCAAAAAGAAAAAACAAATAGCAAAACTCTATAACAAAACTAACAATGTTTCATGAAATAATGCTAGCATCACAGGTCCATATCAAATCAGTGCATAATTCATCAAGCTATGAGCCATAGAGTTAACATAGAAGCACTTTTTAATCAACAGAAAATTAATTTCACAATTAATTTCAAATTTGAGCATTTAGTTATCATATTACTAAAAGACTTAAGAGCAAAAAAATCTAACTGTCTTCACTTTGCCAGTAACTAAAACAGCAAGTTATGCCGATTGATCGTGCAAATAAAACCAATGGAAAACTACAGCTTGAAGGTTGAAAGAATCTATCGAGTTTGAAACCAATTTTATCAAGAATCATTTAAATTTCACTCTGAAAAACAAATATGAAAAAAGTGATACACTACCAAAATTACTCACCAAGCACAACAAGCAACGCACAACAGGCGAACATATTGCATGTTGTACGCGGTGAGTATGTGCATCACTTTTTACCCAATACGCACAACAAGCAAAAAATTTTACCTGTTATGTGTGGTGAGTAATTTGGTATATGCATCACTTATTGCTTACATCACACAACAGAGAGCCATAAAATTTCAAATATTTCTGTTTATCTGAATATTTCTTGAGGGATTTTCGTGCATCAAAATTGTTTGTGCTCTAAAATCGTCCGTGTCCTAAAATTGTTCTGCGAGATTAAAGATTTAGGTTTTTTGTGCCCTAAAATTGTTCGAAATAAATTTACCACGATTCGGATCATCTTTCAATAGGTACGTATATGTAATAAATTTTCTAATGAATTAAATAGAATTTATACAATGTTATGTAGCATCTCTGTTTACACAGAAGAAAGCAAAGAACTGATTTCGGATTTTTTTGAATTATGGGTATTTTCAGTATTTCTGATTGTGCGCAGAGCAAAAAGTAAACTAATATTATTTAATTGGCATGTGTGGGAGTAAAAATTTAAGTAGTATGTGCACAGATGAAAACGATGGTTCACAAATCAATTCACCTAGATAAATTCATCTTCGATAACTGATCTAAAAGTATTTAAAGTGTTTACTTACTAATATACCTTTCCCGTCAAGTTTCACTGCGATATGATCTTCATATCTCACTAAACTAAATTTACATTTCATATACTCAATCTTGTTCCTTCTAAGTCTAAAATCTTGAGTCTTCAATGTCACCTACAAAATTCTAAATTTACATTTACACCATTTTTAATCTCATCTATTAAAATAATTCCATCATCTAATAACATATACCAAGATACCTTATCTTGATATGCCTAATGAACTGATCCATCACTATAGCAAAAAAGAGAAAACTCAAAGCCGAGCCTTGATGTAAAAAGTGATGACCAGACAGTTATCTGTTATTTCTCCACAAATCTTTGCATTAGTAACTGCTCATTGATACATGTCTTCTTGATTAGAATAGAATTCAGTAAAGAAACCTCAGTCGTTAAGAGCCACCACAACCTCTCTAGGAGCTTTATCGTAGGTTTTCTCTAAGTCAATAAAGACCACATACAAATCTCTATTCATTGCTCTATATTGCACCATAATCTGCCTGAAAAGATGGATTACATCTATTATCGAATATTCTAATATAAAACCAAATTGATTTTGTCGATATTCTTTCTCAACCTAAATTCAATCTTCTTACATCGCTTCATAGTATGACACATTAACTTAATTATACGATAGAGCTACTTTGCATATCAATTTTATTTTTTTCACAAATATACCAAAGTATTACTTTTACACTTCTTTGATATTCTATTTTATTCTTAAATTTTGTTAAACTACTTTAGCAACCATATAATGGCTACATCTATGCATTTTCACACCTTAATATGAATCGCATCCCATCAACATGTTTTTTCTTAGTTTCATTCCCTTTAAAACGTCTATTTTCTCTGTACTTTAATTCAAGAATCCCTAGTTTAATTCCTTAGTTAATTAATTGTTCTCTATTTTAGATCTATTGTTCTAGGAATTATTTAGTGCTTTAAATCAGTTCTTCGTCGTATAAACCCTAGATTAGGAAGTCCAAAAGCCATAAAAGTCCCACCTTTAATCCCCACAAAAAGCCCTAATCGTATCAAATTGGTATCAGAGCGGTCGATCAATGGCTAGCACACGATCCAAGGAGCGGGTCGAAGTTTTGGAAGAGAAGGTTGAACGGATGGAGGCCTAAATTAGCAAGGGTTTCATCGACGTGAGAAAGGAAGACGCCAAGATAGCCGCGCAAATCCAGGGGGAGATGAAGGAGAACCAAGAAAAAATGGAGGCAAAATTATCGGAATTGACGGAAGCTATAGCGGCGTTGACCGCTCATCTCGTACCAAAGGCGGATCTAAGCAAAAAGGAGCCACCTTTGGCGAAGGACAAGGGCAAAAGGACGGTTTTTTTAAGATGGTCCGGATCTAGAGGAAGACGGAGGCTTCGATCAAGGAGACAACGCGTGGAGGACTCACCAAGAGCACGCGCCGCCACGCCAAGAGGACAGAGGTGCCGGAGGGGGGATTCCGGCACCCCGGCAGCTCACCGGATGGCCGCCGACCCCCCAGGGATCTCTGGGGGGCCCGGTGAACCCCCAGAGGGGCGGCGGGGGGGGCCGCCAGGCCCCCGGGAGGGGCGGCCGCACCTGCCCCCCTTGCGGCTTCGGCGGGCCCAGGCGCCGCCGGCCCAATTTCAGGGCCGGCCGCCCCCGGCGACGGCCTGGGGAGCCTCGGCCGACCCCAGAGGGGGGTCCCGAGGTTCGACGGACCTCTGGGGGGCCCACCGACCTTCCAGGACGCCCGACAGACTTTTCCAAGCGTTTCCGGGCCCCCGGGGGCCCCGCCCGAGGTCCGAGGAGCACAATTTGGGGGTTTTCAGCCTTTTGGGGACCCGACGGAGGATTTCAGCAGGGTGGAGGGCACCACCAGATCACCGGAGGCCCGTCGACTCAGCCCCCACCTTTTGGGGGAGTGACAGTAGATTGGAGAGAGTACCATGACCCTCCAGGAGGCCACCAGGTGGAGTTTGGACACCCACAGGGTGACTGGCAGGGGCATGGAGCCGAGGGAGGCTACCGCGATCGAGCTGAGACTTATTTTCCCGACAAGCGACAGGGGTACCAGCCGAGGGGAGGATTCCAGCAGCAGGAGAGAGGTGGTACGGTAGCGAGAGGCGACTGAGGAAGCTAGAGGTGCCTATTTTTGAGGGGGGGAGATCCAGATGACTGGTTGTACCGGGTGGAGAGGTACTTGGAGGTGTCAGCGGTCCCAGGAGAGGAGTGGCTTCGAGCGATAGGGGTTTGCTTGAAGAGGGAGGACTTAGGCTGGTTTCGTTGGACTGATCAGCAGCAGCCTTTTCAAAACTGGGCGGAGTTTACGACGCTCTTGACGGAGCGATTTGGAGTAGGACAGGCTGGTGGCGTGTTCTAGAGACTGTACTCCCTGAAGCAGGAGGGGAGCGTAGGGGATTATATCAGGAAGTTTGAGTCGCTCTGCCACCGAGTTCAGGGAGTATCTGAGGAGTCCTTGGAAAGCTGTTTCATGAAGGGGCTGAAGCCCACGGTGAGGTCGGGATTGAGGCAGTTCGAGCCCGCTGGTTTGCGCGGGATGATGGCGTTGGCGCGGAATGTGGAGGACCATCAGGAGACAGAGCGGAGGGCCCGTGGGACGTGGGGAGGCACCACGTTCAGGAGTCAGGCGGCTGCTACAGGACAGAGGACTGCACCTACTTCAGGGGCCTCATCTCATCAGGGAGCTACGACCGTTGCTGGGGGCGGCAGAGACAGGAGGCAGGAGCCCCGAGCTGGGGGGACAGGTACGGAGGATGACAGATGCTGAGATACGGGAGAAGAGGGTGAAGGGTTTGTGTTTTCGATGTGATGAGAAGTTCACCCCAGGACACCGGTGCACTGATCGGACTCTCCAGATACTGATAGTCGGTGATGATGAGGGAGAGGACGAGGTTGTCATCCTAGAGGCAGGAGAGGACGAGGAGGAGGTAGAGCACCAACACTTGGACCTTGCGGAGGTGTCCCTCAATTCCGTGGTAGGGTTCACACCGAACCATACCATAAAATTGGTGGGACAGGTGGGCAGCCAGGAGGTGATAGTGTTGATAGACAGTGGGGCCACCCACAACTTCATTTCCAGCAGGTTGGTGGAGGCACATGGATTACAACTGATTGACACGGGGCGGTACGGAGTGATGCTGGGTACGGGCCAGGTGACACACAGCACTGGTGTCTGCCGCGGGGTGATTGTGACCATTCAGGGAGTACAGATTGTCACCGACTTTCTTCCCTTGGAGCTAATGAGTATCGATGTCATCCTGGGGATGAAGTGGCTGCAGACCCTCGGGGAGACCAGGACAAATTGGAAGATGCTGAGGATGGAGTACCAGGATGGGGGAGGACAGTGGTATTACAGGGGGATCCCAGCCTGTGTCGTTCGTTGGTATCTTATAAGGCCATGTCCATGACGATCCACACAGCGAGAGGAGGCTTTTTGGTGGAGCTACAGGCTGTGACCGCTTCAGTGCAGATCGAGGACCCGACACAGGAGCTGGTACCGGAGGTTGAGCAGCTGCTGGCTCAGTATGAGGATGTTTTCCAGGAACCACAGGGATTGCCACCACACCGAGATCATGAGCACGCCATCGTCTTGCGGGAGGGCGTGTCTCCCATTAGTGTGCGGCTCTACAGGTATCCACAGGTACAGAAGGAAGAGATCGAGAGGCTGGTAGAGGACATGCTGCAGGCAGGTGTGATACAGGCGAGTACAAGCCCCTTCTCCAGTCCAGTCTTATTGGTGAAAAAGAAGGATGGCAGTTGGAGATTCTGCGTAGATTACAGGGCCCTGAATAAGGAGACAGTTGCAGACAAATTTCCCATCCCTGTTATTGATGAGTTGTTGGATGAACTCCACGGGGCAGCCTGTTTCTCCAAGATTGATCTGAAATCAGGGTATCACCAGATACGGATGAGGGCGGCCGACGTGCCCAAGACTGCCTTCATGACTCATGAGGGGCACTATGAGTTCCTGGTCATGCCTTTCGGCCTGACGAATGCTCCAGCGACATTCCAGGCCCTGATGAACAGAGTGTTCCGACCTTACCTACGGAGGTTTGTGCTGGTATTTTTTGATGACATCTTGGTGTACAGCCGCAGCATGAAGGAGCACGTGGGGCACTTGCGAGCAGTTCTACATGAGTTACAGGAGCAGCAGCTATTTGCTAATAAGAAGAAGTGCCTATTTGGACAGCTGCAGGTGGAGTACTTGGGACACGTGGTGAATGCGGAGGGGGTGGCAGCTGATAGGGCCAAGATTGCCGCCATGTTGGACTGGCCGGTACCTACCACTTTACGGGGCTTGCGGGGCTTCTTGGGCTTGACAGGGTACTACAGGAAGTTTGTCCAGGGGTACAGCACGATTGCTTGGCCACTTACCGAGCAACTAAAGAAGGACAACTTCCACTGTGGCGATGAGGCGACCAAGGCTTTCGAGGCCTTGAAGCAGGCGATGACGACGGTGCCTGTCTTAGCACTTTCTGACTTCAGCAGACCATTTGGTATAGACACCGACGCGTCAGGATATGGGTTAAGCGCAGTATTGATGCAGGACCAGAGGCCTATTGCTTTCTTCAGCCAGACTCTGTCAGCTCGAGCGAGACTGAAGTCAGTATATGAGAGGGAGCTGATGGCGATTGTCCTGTCCATTCAGAAGTGGCGGCCCTACTTGTTGGGTAGGAAGTTCATAGTGAGGACCGACCAGCGGAGCTTGAAATATTTATTGGAGCAGCGCATGGTTACCGAGGAGCATCAGAAGTGGCTCTCCAAGTTGGTCCATTTCACATTCGGGATACAGTACCGGCCGGGCCTAGAGAACAAGGCGGTAGACACTTTGTCGCGCCGTGAGGAGCATGCAGAGGTAGCGGCCATTTCAGCACCGGTACTTCTAGCTTGGGAGCCCTTGAGCAGGGAGATTGAGGCTGATGAGGACCTGGCCAGGATACGTGAGGCACTGCAGCAGGGTTCTGTGGACTTCCAGGGGTACAGCATGGACGGACAGAGGCTCCTATACCACGGCAGGCTGGTGATTCCCCGGGGTTCTGCCTATATTCCGATGCTTTTTCAGGAGTTCCACGGCAGTGCCATCGGAGGACACTCCGGGGTACAGCAGACCTACAGGAGGATGGCGAGAGAGCTCTACTGGCCCGAGATGAAGAAAGACATTGCCCAGCGGATAGCAGAGTGTGACGTGTGCCAACGTCACAAGTATATGACAATGGCACCAGCGGGACTCCTACAGCCATTGACCTTATCTGAGAGGGTCTGGGAGGAGATCAGCATGGATTTCATCGAGGGTTTGTCGCGATCTGAGGGTTACAGTTCTATTCTTGTAGTGGTCGATCGGCTCAGCAAATACGCCCATTTCATACCCCTCAGACACCCTTACACTGCAGTTACAGTGGCAGCAGCTTTTATGAAGGAGGTGGTTCGCTTGCACGGGTTCCCCGCCTCCATAGTGTCGGACCGCGACAAGGTATTCATCAGCAGTTCTGGAAGGAGTTATTCAAGGTGCATGAGACCAAGCTGCGAAGGAGCACTGCCTATCACCCCCAGACGGATGGTCAGACAGAGGTGGTGAATAGGAGTGTGGAAACCTACCTGAGATGTTTTGCGTCAGATGCGCCGAGGCAGTGGGCCAGATGGCTGGCATAGGCTGAATATTAGTACAACACCTCGTACCATTCGGCAGCGCAGAGCACCCCCTTTCGGATCTTATAC
This sequence comes from Scilla litardierei, assembly GCA_030789695.1. Lineage (NCBI taxonomy): Eukaryota > Viridiplantae > Streptophyta > Magnoliopsida > Asparagales > Asparagaceae > Scilla > Scilla litardierei. The sequence goes on from CM061134.1 coordinate 179,716,795, forward strand.
GGTCGGGACCCGCCCCAGTTGATCCACTACAGCCGAGGGACCACTCCGGTTTCACATGTGAAGGAGAATTTGACTGAACAGGACAAATATCTTGAGTTGAAGAAACACATGTTGAGGGCCCAGCAGATTATGAAGACCAAGGCTGATGCACACCGTAGAGATGAGCAGTTTGCAGTGGGAGACCGGGTCTACTTGAAGCTCCGCCCTTACCGACAGAAGACCTTGGCCCGACGAAGCAACGAGAAGTTAGCAGCCCGCTACTATGGACCTTTCGAGGTGACAGCTCAGATCGGGAAGGTGGCCTATCGTCTGCAGTTACCGGCCACCTCCACCATTCACCCGATTTTTCATGTATCGCAGTTGAGGCGGGCCATCGGGAATCACACACTATCACCCACCCTGCCACCTACTCTGACAGATGACATGGAGGTGCTTCTGGAGCCTCGGGAGTTGACAGGGATCCGGCAGGCTGCAAACATGACTCAGGAGGTGCGGATTCGATGGAGGGGCCTACCAGACCACGATGCTACATGAGAGGCCGCTACAGTGATCCGCAACCAGTTTCCAGACTTCCACATTGAGGACAAGGTGGCACTTTTGGGGGGAGTAATGATGCGGTTCGGCAAGTAGAAGGGACGGGCCGTGTGGGCTTGGAAGAGGGTTCGGTTCGGGTCTACCATCGGAGGAGTCGACTTGGGTCCACCATGGACCCGGTCCCAAACTTGTGATTCCGCGAGAGTGTGGAGGGTTAAAGAGTAATTAGACAATTGTTAACCCCTCCCACAATAAGGGGCCGGCCGGCCCTAGGTTGTGCTGCATCGAAGAATTGTGCAAGGTAATTTTATTTCCTTAGAATCCCTAGTTTAATTCCTTTGTTAATTAATTGTTCTCTATTTTAGATCTATTGTTCTAGGAATTATTTAGTGCTTTAAATCAGTTCTTCGTCGTATAAACCCTAGATTAGGAAGTCCAAAAGCCATAAAAATCCCACATGTGATCCTCACAAAAAGCCCTAATCGTATCACTCTTTTTGATCAAATTTTTTTAGTTTTTGTCGTTAATACACTTAATTGCACACTAGTCTCTATGCTTTGTCTCTCATTCGTGCTAGCCGTTAGGTGTTCTTTTGTCTTTTAATTGTATCGAACTTATTATAAGCATCAACATACACTCTGGATCAAGCGTTCTGAGTAACTCTTTTAGCTTCATTTCGTTAATTCATGTCTCTTTAAGGCACCATCATCTCTACATCTCTCCATATTTTTATAGCTACACGTTTAGCTCTAACAACTTTTACTTGTTCCACTAAGATATATCTTATCTAATATACAATACATTTAGATACGTCAAGTTATTATGCAACTATCATTCTAATGCAACATGTCAGCTTCATCGACATCGCACTTATGTCCCCTTAAACTCTTAATCAGCCTATCTAAAACCCCTTTCTTTGCATCTTTCTCGTATATCGACCTTTAATTTTCACTAAGTAATCTTATAATCTATCTTAGCTTTATGGCTCTTTTTTCCCATCGTAAGATGCACATCTAGAATCAAAATTTTATGTTAGGTAGTTACACTCTCTCCTGACATTACATTATAATCTTTACAATATCTTTTATTTACCCTTCTAATCAAAAAAATCTATATGACTAGACTTGTTCTGCTTCTAAAAGTAATCAACTATGAATCTCTTTTGTGAAACCAAGTGTTTGTTGCCATTCAAGTCAGGTAAATAAGAAGTCCAAAATAAAGTCTCGTGCTATATTTCTACCCCCGAATTGAAGCTTCTATGCACATCTCATAACTCATTCTATTATGGATACATGACCAGTAAGGTCATCCCTAATAAAATTTTTTCTCCAAACATGTATCTTTTGCCCTACACCCTCTAAAGCCATCTAAAATTGTTGTTATTTGCATCATTGAATCTTATTCATGGTGTATAAACGTTGACAATATTTATCACTTATAACCTTAATACTAATTTGACGTGCATAATCTTATTGTTTTCTTCCTTACGTCCATTACATTTCTTTGCAATTCTTTATCAGTTGTTATTCCAATCCAACTTCATTTTGGTTTCTCTGCTTACCGACAAACCAAAGCTCATGACCTTATGACCGGATTATTCTAGCCTTCTCACATACCAAATTAATCTTTTAAATGCATAAAATATTAATCCTCCTCCTAAATATGACATCAAAAAATTCTCCTACCTTCCCAATTGGGGGCCTTATGGTTCAAGATGCTAATCTAATCCTTTGGTTGTGGACTAATTTCTTCGCCCGTTCATGTCCACTAAAAAACGTGAACCCTTGTATATTTAACACCACATCCAGGCAACGATATGATGTGTCATTTTCGGATGACAGCCTAACAACTCTTTCATACTTATGACTACACCCGAGCTCCAATACACATGTTACTTAGGAAAGGACACCAACAAAATTTCTATAGAAGTTTATTATTATAAATTGTGACAAAATATTATGTTGGTTGTTACAGACCTATCACACAACCCTCCTTTATCTGGACTTAGAACGTAAAAACACGGGTGAAGTTAAAAAAATTCCAGATCAAAGATAAAGCATAAAAAACTAAATTGCAGATTGTTAGGGCATTTATTTTGTTATTAGTGGCACAATGGGTCTTTTGGTAATGTTGGATATTATGTCATATATTATGTTGAACTTAATGTTCAACATTTGAGATCAGGTTTTGAAGTAGTTTAGTGAAGTTGATCGTATTGCAGTTATTGGACTTAAGACGCCGTCTTGGCTGTTGACTATAGCTGTCAAAGCCGTTGGGAGGGTTTATCTGCTAAAGAACCGCTGCAGTGTCTGTTTGGATTGAGTTTCTATATTCTATCAGAGGCGGTTGTTGAAGGTTGTTGGGTTTCGCTCAAATATTTGGTTATTGTTGTTGTGGCAGTTGAGGCGAAAAACAACCACATTTCCTAGCCTGGCGTTACTTGTTGCGGACAGCCAATCTTCTGAGATTTGATTGGATTTACCTTCTTTAACAGCTCAATATGTTGACGGGGGGTTTTACAAAAGGCGACAGGAGATTGGAGGCTAGGTTACGACTGGACCGATAGCTTTTGTGAAAGCTACAAGGAGCTCCGGGAGGAGGCTGACTCCTACAGAGGTAGGGGATCAATGGAGTTGATCTTTGTCAGTTTTGCAAGGGGATCTTGCACGCAAGGGGATTGCGCAAATTACTCCATGCGGTTGATTGAGATCACCCCTAGCGGTGTGTATTGAGGGGGAGTTTGTTCCCCCAAATATGTCGTAGTATTGGTGACTGTAATTATCAATATTTTAGTGGAGTAATTTGATTTTCTGGACTAGGCCCCGCAGATGTAGGTGTGCGCACCGAACTGCGTTACCAATGTCTTTGTGTCATCTTGTGTTCTTTATTGTTCCTGTGTGTTTAGTTGTTTAAGCTGGCATACTAAATTTCAATTGGTATCAGAGCAGGTCATCTGTGTTCTTTGTTTGTCAAAAGGGGTATGATTCTGCTGTTTGGTACGTCAACCATGAATACGAAGGAAGGAGCTTCTGTGACTCGGCCTCCGCTGCTCACTGGTACTAACTACACGTACTGGAAGTCTAGGATGTGCGCGTTTATAAAGTCTCTTGATGAGAAGGCTTGGGTGGCTACTATAGAAGGATGGACTCCTCCAATTGAAGACGACAAAGAAGGAAATGAATACCTCAAGCCGGCTAAAGACTAGAGTCCCGAAGAAGAACGTGCAGCACTGGAAAATTCGAAGGCTGTGAATGATATCTTTACTGCAGTAGATGAAGAGCAGTTCAAATTAATCTCTACATGTGAGTATGCAAAGGAAGCGTGGGACATCCTTCAAAATATTCATGAAGGGACAAGTACTGTAAGAGCTTCTAAACTTCAAATTCTCGCCTCTCAATTTGAAAATCTTAGAATGAATGATGATGAATCTGCGACTAAATTCAATAAAAGATTACGTGATATAGCAAATCAGGCATTTCAATTGGGGAAGTACTCCCAAACGAAGTTAGTAGTGAAAACTTTGAGATCACTACCTGATAAGTTTTAAGCAAAGATTGCAGCTATTGAAGATGTAAGGAACACATCCAATATGAGATTAAATGAACTAATGGGGTCTCTTCAGACCTACGAAATGAATTTGAAGCAAAATAAAAGGGAAAAATGAGTGGCTTTAAAGGTGGAAGCTACTGAAGTATCACAAACAGGAAATGATACTAAGCTTGAAGATGACATCGCCTTGTTAACTAAAAATTTTAGCAAGATGATGAGGAAATCAGTAATAGGGGCAAGAATTTCAGAAATGTCAACAAGAAAGTGCATCCTAGTCCCCACACTGCAGGAAAGGGTGTCATCCGCTCTATACAGAAGTATGAATCTAAGAGTAAAGGAATACAGTGCAGAGAGTGTGAGGGTTTTGGCCATATACAAGCCGAATGTGCAAATACTCTCAAGAAACAAAAAGGAAAATCTCTAGCCAGTTCCTAGAGTGATGAGGAGTCCGAAAGAAGTGCTGGAGATGAGGATATCATCAGCAATTACGCTGCATTTACTGTCATTCTGAATGATCAACCTAATTGTGACATCTCTAGTCATGGACCAAGTGTTGCTAGAACGTGTACAACATTGGAGAATAAACTTGGAAATGTCAAGAAAATGTTATAACATATAGTACAACATCTGACAGTGAATCTAGTTCAGATGTGGGTGATGATGAGGAAGTTGATGAAGTTGATATTCGGTCTGCTTACCAAACTATGTTCACAAATTGGATGAAGATTAGTGAGATCAATAAATCTTTGAAGAAAGAAAATGTTAGACTGAAAGGAGAAAAGGATGAGGTTAGTGCTCAACTATTAAAGACCGAGACTTCAAAAATCTTGAAAGCCAACTCAGGAGAACTCTTCTTAAAGCAGAGAAGGTAGAAAGCATCCTCAACAAATGGAACTCCCGAAAGGTAAAGCTTGATGACATACTGATAATGGGGAAAGTATCTGGAGATCGTACAGGCGTAGGGTACAATAGAGAAGGCTACCTTCACGCATCCAAGGAAAGACAGGTTCGCATTACCGAAGGTCAGAAAAAGAAGAGGCACTTCAAGCAAGGTGGTCAGAAGGAGGAACAAAATAGGAGTGCTACATCCTGGCTCTCCGTGTGTAATTACTGTCAGCTTAAAGGCCACACTGACAGGAATTGTTTGTCGTATTAACACCAGCGTGAAGGAAGAGACACTGGACATCTGGGAAAAAAGCTCATAAAAAGTGGGTTAGGAAGTCTGAAATTCTCAGTTTGGTTGCCTACACCTCTATGGTTGCTTTCTCAGAAAACATGTGATATTTCGACAGTGGGTGTTCCCGACACATGACAGGGAATAGAAGTCTCCTCTCTGAATATACTGTGTGGAATAAAGGCCATGTCACCTTTGGTGATGGTCAAATGAGCAAAGTCATTAGAAAAGGAGAGCTGAAGATGACTGGATCTATTACTCTGGAGGATGTGATGCATGTAGAAGACTTGAAGGCTAATCTGATTAGCATAAGCCAACTGTGCGACCAAGGTTTGTTCGTTCAGTTCACCAAAAACAAGTGTGTGGTTCTAAATGAAGCAGGAACCTGCATCCTAACTGGGAAAAGATCTATTGACAACTGCTATTTACTTCAGGAGGCTAACAGTTGTCTCAATGTAAGTGTTGATGTCTCTGAACAGTGACATCAAAAGCTAGGGCACCTCAATTACAAGACGTTGATGGAGATATCCAGAGTCGGAGCGGTTCGAGGGATACCTGCCATAGTCAAGAGAAAAGAAGGTGTTTGTGGTCCGTGTCAACTGGGAAAACAAAAGAAGCCCAGTCATAGACAACTTCAGACCATCTCCACTTCTAAGAACATGGAGCTGCTACACATGGATCTGATCGGACCCACAACAGAAGTCAGCATGGGAGGTAAGAAATACATCTATGTTTGTGTTGATGATTTCTCACGTTTTACTTGGATAGATTTTCTCAAGGAGAAGTCAGACGCATTTGATGCTTTCAAGAAGCTATGCACCCGTTTTCAGACTGAGAAAGGAGACACCATTGGAAAGATTACCAGAATTCGAAGTGACCATAGCAAGGAGTTTGAGAATCACTTCTTTGCTGATTTTTGTGAAGCGGAGGGAATTGCTCATGAGTTTTCAGCTCCTAAGACACCTCAACAGAATGGACTTGTTGAGAGGAAAAATCGTACACTACAAGAAATGGCTTGGGTGATGCTGAATGCCAGGAAGTTCAGTAGTAAATGGTGGGCAGAGGCTGTCAACACTGCATGCTACACCATAAATAGAGTGTATCTGAGACCCCAGAACGGAGAAAAATCCTTATGAGATCTGGAAAGGTAAAACCCCGATGTTTCTTATTTTCATGTCTTTGGAAGCAAGTGTTACATTTTGCAGGATCTGACTCCAAAAGGACGGTTTGATCCTAAGAGTGATAGAGGGATATTTCTTGGATACTCTACTACCAACCGTGCTTTCAGGGTGCTAAATCATCGCACTAATGTTCTGATGGAGTCAATCAATGTTGTTGTAGATGACTTTGAGCAGGGTGAAGCTGTTATAAATGGAGGGCATGTTCCTCAGGAAGAAAGTAATGAAGATGAAGATGTTGAACAAAATGTTACGACATTGGATACAACACAAGGTAATGTTGGACAGAATGTTGTATCACAGGGTTCAACATCCATAGAGGAACCACTGTCAGAGGGAAATGAAATTCATTCCTCAAGAGGGATTATGAAAGTTATATGAAATCATCCTCTCGAACTTGTTATTGGCAATGTTGAAGATGGTCTTCGAACGAGAGGTACTAGTCAAGTCAACTATCGTGATCTTGCCGGGTATGTCTGTTTTCTTTCAAGTGTTGAGCCAAAGAATGTAAAGGAAGCACTACTTGACGATTTCTGGGTGTCAGCCATGCAAGAAGAGCTGAATCAATTTCAGCGTAATGATGTCTGGACTTTAATAGAGAGACCGAAAGGGTTGAATGTCATTGGGACAAAGTGGATATTCAAGAACAAAACTGATGAGAAGGGGAATGTCACGTGTAACAAGGCTCGTCTGGTGGCTCAAGGGTACACTCAGATTGAGAGAATTGACTTTGATGAAACGTTTGCTCCTGTAGCTCGACTGGAATCTATCAGATTACTTCTAGCTGTGGCCTGCAGTTTCAATTTCAAGCTCCAACAGATGGATGTGAAGAGTGCGTTTCTGAATGGGATATTAAATGAAGAGGTGTATGACAAACAGCCGAAGGGATTTGAAGATCCATTTCTGCCCAACCATGTCTACCGTCTGAAGAAAGCTCTCTATGGTCTGAAACAAGCACCAAGAGCATGGTATGAGAGGTTGACCAAATATCTTCTTCAAAAAGGATATGAACGAGGGGGAGCAGATAAAACATTATTTGTCCAACGAACCAGATCGGCAGTCATTGTTGCTCAGATTTATGTGGACGATATAGTCTTCAGTTCCACTTCACAACTGGTACGTGAATTCATTGACCTTATGCAAAAAAAGTTTGAAATGAGTATGGTTGGTGAATTAAACATGTTTCTTGGTCTTCAAGTAAAGCAATCTAGTGATGGATTGTTTATATCTCAAAGTAAGTTGCTAAAAACCTTGTTAAGATGTTTGGCCTTGAAAATGCTCGGCAAGTTCGTACCCCTATGGCCACAACTGAAAAGCTATGTAAGGATGATGGTGAGAAACAAGTAGAGGTCTCATTATAAAGAAGTATGATAGGAAGCTTACTGTATCTGACATCGAGTAGGCCAGACATCAGTTTTAGTGATGGGGTATGCGCCCGCTACCAAGCATATCCTAAAGAATCTCACATCACTGCTGTGAAACGTATAATCAGATATATAAGCGGAACTGTTGACTATGGTATTTGGTATTGAAAAGACACTAATACTTTATTATCGGGTTATAGTGATGTTGATTGGGCAAGAAATGCAGATGATAGAAAAAGTACCACAGGAGGATGTTTTTACGTTGGAAACAACTTAGTCTCCTAGTACAGCAAGAAGCAGAATTCTATTTCCTTATCCACTGCTGAGGCCGAATATATTGCGACAGGAAGCTGTTGTTCTCAACTTCTCTGGATGAAACAGATGCTAACAGACCACGGTGTAGAGCAAGATGTCTTGACTATTCTATGTGACAACCAGAGCGCCATAAACATATCCAAGAATCCTATTCAACATTCCAGGACCAAACATATCGACATTCGACATCATTTCATCAGAGAACTGGTGGAAAAGAAGGTTCTTGTCTTGGAATATATAGCTATTACCAGTCAGTTAGCTGACATCTTTACAAAACCCTTGGACTCCAGCAAATTTGAGGAATTACGACAAGCTCTTGAGCTATGTCGTATCTAATGTCTCACATAATGTTGTACATAATGTTGGAACTAAGAAAGGGGTCCGTGTGTATTTTATTGGTATTTTCTGGTTATTCCTTTACTATCTCTGCATTTATTATTCTTGGTTGGTTCTCTCAGCGCTCTTCTCTTCTCTAAGAGCATTTCAAAAAGGGGCTGCTCAGTGTTTCTTAGGGTTCTTGATTTTTCTTTCGGCAAAGGAAATTCTTGTCTTCCTTGAAGAATGCGACGTGCTCAGAGTCAGAAACCCTCTCCGACTCCTCGACGCTCCTCTCGTCAGGCTGCTTTGTCTCAGAATGCTTCAGCATCATCCTCGTCTTCTCGTATCAAAAGAAAGAGGACGGTTCCTCGTGCCTCTATGGCTTCCCCATTTAGTATTTCTCCTCTTACCTCATCCTCAATGTCTGATGATAACATGCATTCTTGTTCCATTTCGAAATCGGTTGTGGTGGTTTTCTCCCCAATTCGTGTTATTCCATGTTTACCGATAAAACCCTCAATGTCTGAATCTAAAGAAGATGAAAGTGTTCCCCATCCTGAAACTGTACAAGATTGGTTCTATTATCTCCGGCGAACTGGGCGCAAGTTAGATGTTTCTTGGTTGGATTTGTCTGAAGTTCGGTTTGGTTCTCTCGAACTTAAAAATATAGATGGTAAATTGAAGAGCGTGCAAGTGCCGTTTGATGACTTGATCATTCTCAAAACCTGGAATCCCTGTGAATCATCAGTGAAAATCTCAGAAATTGTGGTTTTAGATAGCTCCGACTCTGAATCTTTTTTGTCTGTAGATATCCCCAACATAGATATTGATGAGGGTGATGTATCTAGTCATGCTAATGTGTATACTGAAGACCAGATTGGGGGTCACTCAGATTGTGGAGCTCTTGGTGATGCAACAATGATGGTGGTAGTGTTGACATGAGTATTTCAGATACAGATGTTGATGGAAAGATTGGTTCTTTGGGTGATACGGATGATGATTCTAACTCAAATGATGTGGAGAATGGAAATCGTATTGCTCCAGAAAAGGAGGTTTTGTCTGACGTGAATTTAGGTATAGGACCATCAAATGTTGTGAGTGATGATACTCTCCCTGAAGAAACCCCAGTGTTGGTGACTCCAGTCTTTCAATCTGAGTCATATGTGGCTTCTGCTCATGAAGAAGATGCTCATGTTGGAGTACCTGTGGCAGTCCAAGTAGAGGAGATTGATCATTCTGCTGGGTATGTTTCTACTCCATGTGTCAATGTTGGACCTAGTATAATGTTGCATCTAATGTCAGACCTTCTGTAAATGTTCAAGAAGAGGAATTCTTAGTGGTTGATACTCCTAGTGTGGATCCATTTATCTCTCACCCTCGCAAATCTAGATCTGGATCCCACAAGCGTGTTGTCTCATCAAGCTTGTGTACCCCTTCTCCTTCTAAGAAATCGAAAGGTTCTGGTGTTTCAGTTTCTTCCTCCTCTACTATTTCTGCTTCCAATGCCTTGTCGAAACAATTTTTTGACATGTCCTGCCAGAAAAGATGGCCCACATACTCTGAGAGATCTATTCTAAGAGAAAAATCACGTGTTCTTTCTTCATTTACCAAGACTCATTTCATATCTTTTCTCAAGGAGATTGACCTATTTCAAGCAGCAAGCTATTTTAAGACATTTTATCCTGTATTAGTTCGAGAATTTTACAGCAACCTACACAAATCCTCTGGGGATTTTGCCTCTTTATGGGCTTTCAGGACTTTCATTAGGGGCAAAGTAGTTCCGTTCTCCCCTTCTGTGATCATCAAATTTCTGAAGTGGCCATGTGCTCAGAATCTTCTTGCCTATGGTATTTCAGTTGGTGATGACTTTGATTTGTTTATAAAGACTGTCACTGGAGGGCAGTACAAATGTTGGTGAAAATCTTTTTCCTTCCCTTCCTTAGCTCTGACTGCCAAATTCTTCTTGCTCTATCGTATTGCCACTCGAAATTGGCGTCCTACTTCAAACATGTCTATTGTCACCAATGCCATGTGTAAACTGCTTTTTGCTGCCAGAACAAAGAAGCCGTTCAATCTGGGTCAGATCATTTTTGACTACATCCTCTCACTTTCAGAGTCCGTTGCACCATCTTCCTCTCTTCCTCATGCCTCCCTCATATCCATGGTGATTTTCTCTCAAGGAATTGTCGCTGACTCGTCTGAGCTGGCTATGACATGTGAGGGGATCAGCTTTACTGCCAAGTCAGTAGCGAGTAAAATTGACGATATATTTGCAGTCCCTGCTTCTTCTATGTCGACTGTGCCTACTTCACCTATTTCGCCTCCATCTGCCTCGGTATCTAGTGCTAAAGGGCCTTCACCATCATCTGTCTCCATGCAAGACATTCTGGAAGACATTCTGGTGCTTGAAAGAGGTGTGAAGATTGTGGATGCTCAACTGGCTCTCCTTCACGGTCAGAGGGTATTACTTGAATCTCTAAGATCCAGCTTCAGGACAGGATTTCTCAGCTCAAGGCTAAAGTCTCTTCTGACAGGGGTGCCCCGTAAGGTATGTCCTTTGTCTTTGTGTGTCCCAAAGGGGGAGGAGTGGTATAATACAGTGATGGTGGTGTATTTGTCTCTTTTTGGTGGTGTTTTGGCGGTGGCCTTTGAAAACTCTGTGAAACTGTATGAATGGTGTTTTGAGGGGTATATTGTATGGTCTCTCTGTTGGAGTATGGTGATTGATATCTCTCGGATGTTCATCTGGATAACTGGTATGTCTGAAACTCGGTCTTGATCTCGTCTATATTCCTTTTGATTGTGCCACTAAAAGCCAAAGGGGGAGATTGTTAGGTCATTTATTTTGTTATTAGTGGCACAATGGGTCTTTTGGTAATGTTGGATATTATGTCATATATTAGGTTGAACTTAATGTTCAACATTTGAGATCAGGTTTTGAAGTAGTTTAGTGAAGTTGATCGTATTGCAATTATTGGACTTTAGACGCTGTCTTGGCTGTTGACTATAGCTGTCAAAGCCGTTGGGAGTGTTTATCTGCTAAAGAACCACTGCAGTGTCTGTTTGGATTGAGTTTCTATATTCTGTCAGAGGCGGCTGTTGAAGGTTGTTAGGTTTTGCTCAAATATTTGGTTATTGCTGTTGTGGCAGTTGAGACAAAAAACAACCACATTTCCTAGCATGTCGTTACTTGTTGCGGACGGCCAATCTTCTGAAATTTGATTGGATTTACCTTCTTTAACAGCTCAATATGTTGACGGGGGGTTTTACAAAAGGCGACAGGAGATTGGAGGCTATGGTTACGACTGGACCGATAGCTTTTGCGAAAGCTACAAGGAGCTCCGAGAGGAGGCTGACTACTATGGAGGTAGGGAATCAAGGGAGTTGATCATTGTCAGTTTTGCAAGGGGATCTTGCACGCAAGGGGATTGCGCAAATTACTCCATGGGGTTGATTGAGATCACCCCTAACGGTTTGTATTGAGGAGGAGTTTGTTCCCCCTAATATGTCGTAGTATTGGTGACTGTAATTATCAATATTTTAGTGGAGTAATTTGATTTTCTGGGCGAGGCCCTGCAGATGTAGGTGTGCGCACCGAACTGCATTACCAATGTCTTTGTGTCATCTTGTGTTCTTTATTGTTCCTGTGTGTTTAGTTGTTTAAGCTGGCATACTAAATTTCATGGATATTGTAAGAAGTAAGTGCATATCAAGATTAGTTGTAACAGGCTGAAGAACAGACACAAACAGAAACATGAAGACAACAATCAAAAGAAAAGGCTCGGTCAAAGCTATTATTGCAAAAGATACAAATAATGAAAATCTAGTAATAAGAAAATCTTCTTTTGATTACCCACATGTATAAGAACAAGTGGGTTATGATGATATTGTCTATGATGATATTGTCAAAAAATTATCAAAACTTAGGCATGTCCTAACTTAATGAATCCCATCTCTATTGGTTCTTATGACAAACCTAGATGCAAGTATTCCAACGAAGGTGGCGTAATGAAAATTAGTAACCTGTAGAAAGGAAAATTGCATGAAAGCTTGTGTGTGTCACATGAGTATATTTTCATATATTAAGCTATAGTTTCTTCATCATCCATGTCAGATTCAAAAGCCACAAAGCAATGGTATATGCAACTTGGCATCTGAATGAACAAGGATTGTCCGAGTTAACTAAAAGATATTTTTCAATGCCCAAAGTACATGCAAGATGAAATTCTATGAGCATTGCAATTTTAAGTACGAGTTATCTTCGATATATCATTTCACAGAACTAAATGTGCATTGGATTATATTTGTTTAGATCTTTGGAGACCCTCACAAGTTGCTTCTAAATGTGATGGTTCACAATACTTGCTCACCTTCATTAAGGATTGTTCTAAAAATCTTTGGGTCTATTTCTTGAAGCATAAGGATGACGTGTTTGTAACTTTCAAGCTGTCGAAGACTTTACTCGAGAAGCAAAGTGGAAGGTGTTACTCGAGAAGCAGACATCAAAGCATATTAAGAAAATCTTGAAGAGAATAGTTAGGAATTTTGTTGGTGGAGTTTATGTTTTTTTGCAAGAAGAAAAAGAGCATCAGACTTCACACATCAGGTAGTTGTTAGAACCATGGTTTGAGGTTTGGGCTGATACCCTTGGGTATCGGCAGTATCGTTTCGGTCTCGATGGGTAACGAGACTGGAACTAGGGATCAGTTTCGGTATCGGGCGATACTGAATGGTATCGGTCAGTTTCGGCCGATACCGGCCGATACCGACCGATACCGTTCAGTATCGGTCGAAGATGGAAGAAAAAGAATGTGTACTCAAAAATGGGATATTAACACGCTATTCACACCTCACATTTGTCTAAACATATTACGCATTATTTACAAGTTTGCCATATTGTAACTAACGAGAGAGAGTTTTTAGCTAAATGGTTAACAGAAATAACATATTTTTAACTGATAATGTTCATAATTATGTTATAAGTTACAAATTATCTTTATTAGTTTGCTATTATTTTATTAGTAACAAATTTTAACTAATATTGTTAGTTACATATAACTTAGAATTTTAAAACTGCCGAAATAGACGAACCGAAACTCACTTCCGAAACTGTCGAAACAGGCGGATACCGATACCGAAACCTAAATTTTCGCAAGAGCAATACCGAGTCCGAGTCCGAAACCGAGACCTCAAACCTTGGTTAGAACATCCCACCAAATCGAGGTTGCAGAATGCATGAATAGTACCATGTTAGAGAAACCTCAATGCATGCTCTCCGATTGGATTATGCAAGGAGTATGGAGCAAATGCCATAAATATGGCAATCTACTTAGTGAATCGATCAATGCCCATCGTCATTAATTATAAGACAAAAGGTATTCTATGGAAAACCGGTAGATTATTCAATTATTAAAATATTTGACCATCCCTTATGCACAAGTTAATAAGGACAAGTTAGAACCATGAGCAAAGAAGTGTATATTCCTTGGTTATGCATCTAGCATAAAAGGATACATGTTATAGTGCCCTAATTCAAAGTCTTCTTTAACTTCACCTTTTATTTTGTATTTATGTTCCCGTTTTTTTTGGCATTACCTAAAACAGAGGATTCTATCTTTTGGTGAAGTACAATAGACTTGTCAAACGTGACATCCAAAAAGAGCAAAAACAATACATTATTACAAAAGATAAACAAAAAAGAGAAATCCGACCATCGTAGAGATATGGATATGATGATATGGTTACATGCACTATATAAGTTGCAGATATGGTTGATAATGGCAAGGCCTTAACTTATTTTGAAGTTATTTCCTCTGTTGATTCTGCAAAATGGTTAATTCCGATGAATAAAGAAGTTAAATCTGTTTACAAAAATTAAGCATAAAAGCTTGTGAAGTCATCAGCAGGAAAAGGAAAGAAGATTATTGGTTTTGAGTGAGTCTTCAAGAAGAAAAAAGTCACTACACCGATAGAAGAGGCAAGATGCAAGGTATGATTGGTCACAAAAGGTTAAATGAAGTTGATTTTATTGATGTTTCTCTCCAATAGCGAAACATAACTCTATTCACGTCTAGCTTTGTTTGGATGTTGCATTATTTTCAATTGGATCAATTATATATCAAGGTAGCTTTCTTGCATGGCGAATTAGAGGAAGAAATTTATATGCATCAGCTCGAGAGTTTTGAAATCAAAGGAAAAGAAGGCCATGCACGTTAAGAAATCTCTTTATGGCTTGAAACAGTTTTGACAACAACGATACAAGAGGATGTAGTCATTTATGTTGAGTATTAGCCATTGCATGAGTATACATGATAATTGTACTTATGTGTATATAGATCCCAAGCAAATCTGAAATTATATTGAAGAAAATAGCAATAAAAAGATAGTTTTGGCTACAATCAATAGGGGCAACCACCCTCCCAAGACGCCGATAGAGAAGACGTCCGCACTCTTCCTAAGATTCCCCACACAATAACAAAATCAAGCATAATGAAAAATGGCGGCTAACCCTAGCTTTAGATTAAACCCCCCACCCTCTCATCTAATTACAAGTTTGCCATTATAATATAAAATATTTGGAAAAGAGTACGAAAACGCCCCTATGTGCCTCATGCGTGGTTCGACCCCTTTGGTGCGTGCGCTCCCCCTTGTGATGCCTCTGATACATGCGGGTCCCATCACTATTTCCTCCCCGAAGGGCCACATTGTCCTCAAGGTGAAAGTCTAGAAATTGATGTGCCATAACGTCCAAAGACTCATGCGTGCTCTTGTGTTCTGTCAAGCCCTTCCACTGCAATAGAACCTCCTGCTCTCCAGTGCTCCCTCTGCGTACCCCCCTTCAGCTCCGCAGGCTCCATCCTCACCTCCATATCTTCTGTCAACGTCTCCGAAAGCGTGGGTGAAGGGGTGTGGTCTCCAATCGCCTGGCGAAGCTGTGACACATGGAATACCGGGTGAATAACCGATCATGTGGTAACCTCAACCTGTAAGCAACTGGTCCCACCCTGGCCTCAACATCGTAAGGTCCAAAATATCTCGGTGCTAACTTCGCATTCCTCCTGTGGGCCAAAGATCTCTGCATGTAGGATCTCAGCTTAAGGTACATCATGTCCCCAACTGCAAACTGCACATCTCTGCGGTGAAGGTCTGCCCTCGTCTTCATAATCCGCGGAGCTCTAGTCAGATGGAGCTTCAGCTCCTCCAAAACCCGATCACCAGGTACTGCTCCACGTCGGATACTGCTAGCGTCTCCTGCCCATAGTGTACTAGATGCAGAGGATCACGGTCATACAAAACCCTGAAAGGTATCGTCTGAGCTGCGGTGTGATAAGATGTATTGTACCAATACTCCGCCCATGCGAGCCAGCGGGCCCACTCATTGGGGCTCTGTGAGATAAAGCATCTCAGATATGTCTCAACGCTCCTGTTGACGACCTCGGTCTGGCCATCCATCTGCGGGTGGTGGGCTGTGCTCCGTCTCAAAATTGTACCCTAAGCATAAAAAGCTCCTACCAGAATCTGCTCAAGAAAATCTTGTCCCTATCCGAGACAATGGACTTTGGGGGCTCATGAAAGCAAATAACCTCCCTCACAAATAACTTTGCCACCAACACTGCACTGTAAGGATGCCGAAGTGGTATAAAGTGTGCATACTTGCTGAGGTGGTCTACCACAACAAATATGACTGGGTATCCCCGACTTTGGCAATCAATCAATAAAATCCATAGAGAGGTCCTTCCACACACGCTCGGGCAAGAACAATGGCTGGAGTAAACCCCCTGGAGCCATAACCTGATACTTGTTACGCTGGCAAACGTCACACTCTGCAACCATCCTCGAGACGTTTTTCTTCATCCCCTTCCAGTAGACATCCCTCGCCAGTCTCTACTAGGTCTTAAGGACCCTAGAATGTCCTCCTACGGCACTGCTGTGAAACTCCTGGAGTATGGCCGGAATCTATGTAGAAGCCCTCGGAAGTACCAAGCACCCCCAATAGAGTAGTCGTCCGTCCTGGATAGTATAACATGGATGCTCTGTAGATCCCTGCAAAAGTGCCGTCTGTATGCTTGCCAACTCCTGATCCTGCTCAACATCCTGCTGCAGCGGCTTCCAATCCTGTACCACAGAAATTGCCAATGCCACCAATTGTATATCCTCCTCCCGCCGTGATAGTGTGTCGGCCGCCTTGTTCTCTAATCCTGGGCGATACTCAACCTCAAACACGTAACCCATTAGCTTTCGCAACCACTTTTGATGCTTATCTGGCACCATGAGCTGCTCTAAAAGATATTTGAGACTCCTCTAATCTGTGTGCACCAAGAAACTCCTTCCCAACAGGTATGACATCCACATCTGAATGGACATGACAATGGCCATCAGCTCTCTCTCATAGACCGACCGCAGTCTGGCTTTAGCTGTCAACACCTGACTGTAATATGCTATGGACTGCTGATCCTGCATCAAAACCGCTCCCAATCCATACCCCGACGCGTCTGCCTCTACAACGAATGGTCTGAAAAAGTCTGGCAACGCCAAGACTGGCACGGTGGTCATGGCCTTCTTCAAGGCCTCAAAAGATGTCATCGCCTCCTCACCCCAAATGAAACGGTCCTTCTTTAGTAACTCGGTGAGCGGCCAGGCGATCGTCCCATAACCCTACACAAATCTGTGTTCCCGTCAAGCCCAAAAATCCCCTCATCTCCATGAGAGTGATGGGGCGCAACCAAACCAGCATCGCTGCAATTCTTGCTCTGTTAGCTGTCACCCCATTTACAGATACCACATGTCACAAATACTCCATATGTGGCTATCCAAACTGGCACTCCTTTCTGTTCGCGAATAGCTGGTGGTACTGCAACTCCTAAAAACGACCTACATGTGGTCCAAATGCTCCTACAAATACGACTGTACACCAATATGTCATCGAAAAAGACTAGTCCAAATCGTCGCAAGTAAGGGCGGAATACCTTATGCATAAGAGCCTGAAAAGTATTTGGTGTGTTAGTCAAGCCGAATGGCATGACTAAAAACTCATAGTGGCCCTCATGCGTCCTGAACGCAATCTTTGGCGCATCCTCCCCCGCATCCTGATCTGGTGGTAGCCTGATTTAAGATCTATCTTTGTGAAATATGGATTCCCCGTGCAACTCATCCAACAGCTCATCGACCACTGGTATGGGAAACTTGTCTGGCACCGTCTCCTTGTTCAACACTCTGTAGTCCACGCAGAAACGGCATCCCCATCCTTCTTCTTCACCAGCAGTATGGGACTGGAAAAGGACTCGCACTAGGTGGTAGCACACTAGCCTACACAATCCGCCACCATCCTCTCAATCTCGTCCTTCTGTGCCTGTGAGTAGCGGTAGGGCCTCACACTGATGAGGGACACGCCCTCCACAGAACTATAGCATGCTCATGATCCCTCGGCGGTAGGAGTCCCGTGGCTCCTGGAAGACCTCCTCGAACTGCTCCATCGGCTGTTGCACCCCTCCTGAAATGTGTTGCTTCCCATTGGCCTCAGCGCCACCCTCTCCCGTCAACGAATATAACTCCACCAAGTACCCACCGCCCTTTGTCTGGATGGTTCTCACCATGGTTTTCAGTGAGACCAGTACTCTGCATAGGCTGGGGTCTCCCTGTAGGACTACTGCACTGACATCCTCCTGAAACTCCATCCTGAACAGTTTCCAGTTCACGATCATCTCCCCAGCGTCTGTAACCAAGTCATGCCTAAGATGACATCGGTACTCTCCAAGTCCAGTGGCATGAAGTCAGATGTCACCTGCACGCCATGTAGTGTCAGCACCCAACCCTCTATAAACTCCACGACCGCTCTTCTTCTTCCATGTCCCACCACAACACTGAAGCTGCCACAGTCTGTCAGCTGGAGCTCATGATGGACCACCACCCTCTTGGAAATGAAATTGTGTGCCGCCCCACTGTCGATAAGCACTGTCACCTCCTGGCCGCCGATATGCCCCCTCAGCTTCATGGTATGGTTCGGTGTGAACCCTACCATGGAGTTAAGAGAAACCTCCGACACGTCTAGCTGATGGCCCTCAGACTCCTCCCTCTCAGTGGTCTCGTCCTCATCCTCCAGTAGCAGCACCTGGAGCTTACGCCCCGCATATATGTGGTCTGGTGTAAATCGCCCGTCGCACCTAAAACAGAGGCCCTTTTGACGATTCTCCCTCATCTCCGCGTTAGTCATCTGCCTGAACTGCCCCCAGCCTACGGTGCACTACTCTTCTCCCTACTCTTCTCCTTAGTGGCAAGATCCGCTCCCATAGTGGCTCTCTGCTACCCTCTTGTCACTGTCTGGCTATGGAAAACAGAGCCACTCCAACCACACCTCGCCTTCCTCTCCTCCAACTACCAGTCATCTGTCATCTGAGCGTACTCCATGGCCTCCATCAGACTCTGAGGCTTCTGCATGTGCACCGCTGCTTGAATAGTGGCCCTCAGTTCCTTCATGAATATACTCTCAATCGTCTCGTCAGACACCATGTGCACTTGTCCTGATAGAGCCTCAAACCTCTCCAGATAATCCCTCACGGTTCCCTTTTGTCTAAAAGACAGTAGCTACTCCTTCACATTTTCCACATAGGAATCTCTGACCATCTCCACCATCTGGTCTCTGATCTCCTCCCACGAGCGAAAAAGCCGTCTCGCGTCCTTCCACTGAAACCAAGCTATGGCCTTCCCAGCCAGACATATCGCCGTTGCCTCCAGCTTCAGCTCCTCTGTCATACGAGACTAAAAAATCTCTCTGCTTCGTAGATCCACGAAACTGGGTCCACTCCCTTGAAGATAGACATCTTCAACTTCTGTAGCCTGTCCATGTTGAATGCCCCCTGGTCTCCCCGTCCTCCGCCATGTATAGCCTGGTGGTAGTGCTACCACCTATCATGGTGCCGCTCATAGCCCCCACGTGGGCCTCCCTCATGGAAACCGTGATCCTCCGTAGGCCTCCTCCTCGGTCCCCATGTCCTCCCACATCGTTGCCTCCAAACCTGCCCTCATGCCTATTCTGGAAGTCTCTGTAACCTCCACCAAGGTCTCCGGGACGTCCCCATGGTGGTGGGGTGAAGGTCGTCATCTACCATCACTATATAGCATCGTCATATCAAGGGTCGGGAGGGTCCCGAAACCCCCGCCATCATCCACATACTCCTGAAAATCTCCCGGGTCAAAACCATCCTCGAAAACACGTGTTGGGTCCTCCAGATGAGGCTGAAAGTCAGAGGGAATGAAAACCATCGGGGGGTCCCTTCTGATCAGCGGGGCCGCGACAGGCCATGGGAAGGCCTGCTGGCCATGTCCGATGGTCATCGGGGCCCCAGCAGCCCTGCCGCTAGTCGGCAAGCCCGCAAGGGCCTGCTGCGGGTTCGCCGCAGCCGTGGTGCCCCATGGGAGGGTCCCACTGGGCTGCGGATGTCCTAGGGGTCCCGGTGGTTACTAGGAAGGGGCCACCGGCCCTCTGGGATCTTGCCACAGCCGCCGGGGCTCTTGGTTGGGGCCGTCGACCTCCTGGCGTGATTCCTCCCATTCCAGATTGATGTCCTCTGGATCCGTGTACCTCCAATCCTCTGAATCATTCATCGCTTGCTTCCCTCTTTGTCCAAAGATGGCACCTTTGTCGTTGTTTTAGGGTTCGCGTCACTTTTTCCCCCTTTTCTCATGAGGATTAATAGTTGGAAAGTTAATTGTGTGATCGCCTCATCCTGTTTATGTTGCTTCGCGGTCAACCGATCAACGGAAGCTGTCAACTTCGCCAATGATTCATTGTTCCCCGCTAAAGGTTTCTTCACAACTTCGATCTCGCTATTGAACTTTGCCTTCAAAGTCTCGAACTTGTCATGTGATCTTGTCAATGCCGCCATGGATCGTTACGTGCTTTAACACCAAAATGATATATCCCAAGCAAATCTGAAATTATATTGAAGAAAATAGCAATAAAAGATATTTTGGTTACAATTAATAGGGACAACCACCATCCCAAGACGCCGATAGAGAGGATGTCCACACTCTTCCTAAGCATTCTCCCACATAATATCAAAATCAAGCATAATGAAAAATGGCGGCTAACCCTACCTTAAGATTAAAACCCCCTTTCATCTAATTACAAGTTTGCCATTATAATATAAAATATTTAGAAAAGAGTACGAAAACGCCCCTAAGTGCCTTATGCATGGTCCGGCCCCTTTGGTGCGTGCGCTTCCCCCTTACGGCGCCTCAGATACACGCGGGTCCCATCAGTGTACTTTAAGATCCTTTCATATGGTTCTTTTATATACTTGTAGCTTTACATTGAGGGCATGTTGATTGCGGCAAAGTTATGGTTCATATTGATCGGCAGAACACATGGTTAAAATGAATTTGAGATGAAAGATCCGGTACTAGCTAAGAAAATTCTTGACATTGAAACTTGTGGTGATCAAAAAGCAAGGAAATTTTGCCTACCTTGACAGACATATATGTTAAGAAGGTTCCAAATTATCTCAGTAAACAAATATCAAATATACAAGTACTTCACTTACTCATCGTTTGACTTCCATTTGTTTTATCACCACTGACGGACAGATGAGGCACGTTATTTGACATATGTGCCTGACTACTGTGTGGTTGATAATATTATATTCCATGGAATGTACTGATATTTTTCATGCAGTCGGTGTGGTTAGCCAATAAATATCTTGCATTACTTGCATTACTGGGAGACAGTAAAATGGTTTTTAAGTCATTTAAAGGGTATTTCTGATGTTTATTTGGAGTTTAAAAGAAGCAATATCAATTTGATTGGATATGTTGATTCACGTTATGCGTAGATAATCCATTTACATTAACGAAACCTCTTCTAATAGCCAAGTTCAAACATTAATTAGTATGTGCCAGACTTGATGCCATTCCAGGCGTGTAGACACGGCAAGAGTTTGTTCTTTTGATGAGAAATTAATTTGGTTATGTATTTAAAATTAATCTTGTAAGGTATTTGAGTTATGATGAAGAATTATTATTGGTAACTCAAATACATCTTTCTAAAAATCCAAGTATTCGGTATCTCTGAAATTTCAACTGCAAAGTGCTTCCTTTGTGGAGTTGCTGGCAACTGCACAAATGGAATCTGAAGATGATTTTGATGTCATTAAAAGTTTTGATCGTTATCTTTCCAACAAGTTTAAGATTACAGAAAATGAACATTGCATGAGGTCACAGGCAAAACAAGTCGAAAGTGTTAGGCTACAAATTCAATCCTAACCCGAATCAGATTCTGATTCAAATTCAATTTTTGCCATTTTTGCTTATGTAAATGGGACCAGAAGAGAAGAATTACGGAACAATTTGATATCATAATCATTCATTGTTTAACACTTTAGGACTTCTATAAATAAGCTGGCAATTCTCTCTCCATGACAATTACTCTTCTCTCTTGTGTTTATTCTTTGGTGAAATTATTAAGGTTTTGATGGTGTTTTTGGACGCATTTGGTGTTTGAATTTGAGCAATCTTCACATCTTGTATTCCTCATAGTTTCATATAATGAAATTCCCTCCTTCGCCCATGGACATTGGCCAAAAAGGTCAAATCCCTAAATTTAGGAGCTTTCTTCTTATCCTTATTTTCTTTTTTTGTCTGATTACTCTCTCAATTTGTGATTTCAAGAGATTTGTGGTAATAAAACCAAAGCTTCTTAACATGCCTATAGAATGAGCTCCAAAATAGTAAAATACTAATCTTATGTTAGGAAATTCAGGATTTGAATGGAAGAAATTTAGGGATGTGGAAGAAGAGTGATAGACCGCTGCGGGTCTATTCCCGCAGGAGGCCACGGGCCCAAGCCCAAGCCGCACTTGCCTCTGCCACCGGCCCATGAAGCCACCCGCGTGCACACGGCCCTCCTCCAAGTAACCTAATTTTCTATTATAAATATGGGGGTTAGCCGTCGCTTGTAGGTTTATGCTATGATTTTGATATTGGTGTGATTCCATAGGTAGACGAGTGCGGACATCCTCTTTGGCGTCTTGGGAGGATAATACACCTATTTTGTATTCACTTATCTAGATTTTTGCTACTATTTCTCTATAAAAATTGCATCTTTTGTTGGATCTTAACAATTTGGTATCAGAGCACGTGACGATCGATGGCGGCTACGACAAGATCACAAGACAAAATCGAGGCGTTGGAGGCAAAGTTCACAGGCGAGATCGAGGCTATCAAGAAATCGTTGGCGAAAAACAATGAGTCCGTGGCAAATTTAACGACTTCCATCTCCCAATTGACGGCGAATCAAGCAAAGCACGACGAACAATTCGCGCAGTTGATGGTAGCCCTAAATCAATTGGCGACGAACAACAAAGGAGATGGAAATCCTAAGTCGGTGGGAAAGGCGGCACCTTTAGTCAAGGGGAAGGAGAAAGTTGAGATTTTTGACCTGGAAAACGACTTTGTGAAGGAGGAATTCGTCGAAGATGAGGAATAGGAGCCGTGGAGGGTCGACTATCGAGAAGAGGTGAGGCGAAAGGCCGTGGAAGCCCAAGGAGGGGCCGGCGGTTACATCCACCCCAGCCGGAAGACCCGCGAACCAGATGGGGGGCCACGGCAGCCCCCCAGGGCCCCGCCGCCCCCCAGGAGGGCCGCCGGGGAGGCAGCGGCCTCCCCTGGGTTCGCACAGGGGCGGCGAAGCCCCAGGGGGCCGGCGACCCCCCCGACCCACGAGGGGCCGCTGGGGCCCCCGGGACCACCGGGCGGGGCCGACGGCCCTACCCCAGGCAGGCCGCAGCCCCACAGACATGCACAGACCCGCGCGATGGGTTTTTGGGGCTGGTTGCGGCGATTTTCAGCATGCTCACGACGGGCAGCCGCGGCGGGAGGTGCCGGCACGTGACTTCGAGGAAGAATTGGGGCCCGTGGGACCTCAGGAGCACAGAGGCTACGACGAAGGCTATCGGGACCCTCCCGACCCCCGATTTGACGACGGAAGGTGGCAACCCCCGCCCCACCACCCGAAGGGATGCACAGTAGGCGTAGGTGGTAGGCACAGAGACTTATAGAAGGGGCCACATGGCAGGTTTGGAGGCGACGAAGGGCGTGGGTACGGGGACCGAGGAGGACCCCATAGGGGTTACGAGCGGCGCCAGGAGAGGTATCAGCACTACCGCCAGCCTAGACATGGCAACGGCCATGGTGACCAAGGGGTTCAATATGGACCGACTGAGAAAGCTGAAGATGTCGATATTCGATGAGTGGACCCGATCTCGTGGGTCTACAGGGCGGAGAGATTTTTTAAAGTCTCTCGCATGACGGAGGAGCAGAAGTTGGAGGTTGCAGGCATATGCCTTGATGGGAAGGCCCTGGCGTGGTTTCAGTGGAAGGACGCGAGACGTCCTTTTTGCTCATGGGAAGAGATCAGTGACCAGATGGTAAAGAGGTTCAGAGACCCCCACGTGGGGAACGTACGGGAGCAGCTGCTTTCTCTCCGAAAGGAGAGAACGGTGAGAGACTACATAGAGCGATTTGAGGCCCTTTCGGGACAGGTGCACGGGGTGACCGATGAGACGATGGAGAGCACCTTCATGAAAGGGCTGAAGGCCACTATTCGAGCAGCCGTGCGCATGCATAAGCCTCAGAGTTTGATGGAGGCCATGGAGTACGCTCAGATGGCAGAGGACTACTAGCTGGAAGATAGGAAGGCCCGAGGAGGTTGGAGCAGTTCGACAGTTCGTAGTCAGCCAGTGACGGGTGGACAGCAGAGAGCCACGACGGGGACTGAGTCGGTGGTCAGGGAGAAGACTTGGGAGAAGGGTAGTGCACCGCAGGCTAGAGGGCAGTTCGGGCGCATGATGGACGCAGAGATGAGGGAGAAGCGACAGAAGGGCTTATGTCTTAGATGCGATGAGCGATTCACACCGGGCCACTGGTGTGCGGGGCACAAGCTCCAGGTGCTGCTATTGGAGAATGATGACGACGAGGCTGACGTCGAGGAGAAGGCAGCTGAGGCAAAGGAGGAGCTGGAGGGCCAGCAGTTGGACGTGGCAGAGGTGTCCCTGAACTCCGTGGTAGGGTTCACGCCAAACCATACCATGAAGCTGAGGGGAGAGGTCGGTAACCAGGAGGTGACCGTGCTCATTGACAGTGGGGCTACCCACAACTTCATCTCCAGGAGGGTGGTGGCACAGCAGGGGCTCCAGCTGACTAACTGCGACAGCTTCAGTGTGATGATGAGGACGGGAAAGAAGGAGAGCAGCAGAGGAGTTTGCAGGGGACTAGTACTGACCATGCAGGGGATACAGGTGATCGCAGATTTCTTACCTCTAAACCTGGGGTGCACCGACATCATTTTGGGTATGACTTGGCTGCAGACGTTAGGGGAGATGACAGTGAACTGGAAGCTGCTGTGGATGGAGTTTCAGGAGGCAGGGAGAGCAGTGATACTCCAGGGGGACCCCAGCCTATGCAGAAGTTAGGTCTCTTTGAAGACCATGGTGAGTACCATCCAGACTAAGGGAGGAGGATATTTAATGGAGCTGTACTCGTTGACAAGAGAGGAAGGCGCAAAGGCCAGTGCAGAGCAGCCCATTCCAGGAGAGGTACAGCAGCTGATGGAGCAGTTTGAGATCTTCTAGGAGCCTCGGGGTCTCCCACCACCTAGGGACCACGAGCACGCCATAGTACTGCGAGAGGGCGTGTCCCCCATTAGCGTACGGCCATACTGATACCCCCAGCATCAGAAGGATGACATAGAGAGAATGGTGTCAGAGATGGTGCAGGCAAGGGTGATTCAGCCCAGTGTGAGCCTGTTTTCCAGCCAAGTGTTGTTAGTGAAGAAGAAGGATGGGAGTCGGGGATTCTGCATGGACTACAGGGCGTTGATCAAGGAGACAGTCCCAGACAAATTTTCCATATCGGTGATAGATGAGCTCCTGGACGAGCTACACAGGGCAGCTTGGTTCGACAAGATAGATCTTAAGTCTGGCTACCATCAGATCAGGATGCAACGAAAGGATGTGTCCAAGACGGCGTTCAGGACGCATGAGGGTCACTACGATTTTCTTGTCATGCCTTTCGGCTTGACAAACGCACCTGTCACCTTTCAGGCTCTTATGAATAAGGTATTCCGTCCCTATCTGAGGCAATTTGTACTAGTTTTCTTCGATGACATTTTGGTGTACAGTCGTACCCTGGAGGAGCATTTGGACCACCTGCAGGTTGTGTTTCAGGAGCTGCAGTACCATCAGCTATATGTGAACAGAAAGAAGTGTCTTTTCGGGCAGCCACAGGTGGAGTATTTGGGGCATGTAGTGTCAGCAGGAGGGGTGGCAGCAGATAGAGCAAAGATAGCGGCAGTGCTGGACTGGCCGCGCCCCACCACACTCAGAGGGCTACGGGGTTTCTTGGGGCTGACAGGTTACTATCGCAGATTCGTGGAGAGGTATGGGACGATTGCCTGGCCGCTGACAGAGTTATTGAAGAAGGACCAGTTTCATTGGGGGGAGGCGACGACAGCATTTGAGGCCCTAAAAGGGCAATGACCACGGTGCCAGTATTGGCGTTGCCCGAATTTTCCAGACCCTTCGTGGTAGAGACGGACGCATCGAGGCATGGGCTGAGAGCAGTTTTGATGCAGGAGCAGCGGCCCATTGCTTACTACAGCCAGGTGCTGACCGTGAGGGCCCGACTGCGGTCGGTCTACGAGAAAGAGCTGATGGCCATAGTGTTGTCTATACAGAAGTGGAGGCCATACTTGTTGGGGCAGAACTTCCTAGTACGCACAGATCAGAGGAGCCCAAAGTACCTGTTGGAGCAGCGCATGGTAGCAGAGGAGCATCAGAAGTGGCTGCGAAAGCTGATGGGGTACAGGTTTGAGATTGAGTATCGTCCGGGGCTGGAGAACAAGGCGGATGATGCATTGTCCCGGCGAGAGGAGGAGGCTGAGCTGGCTGCACTAGCAGTGTCCGTCCATGAGGACTGGGGCCCGCTACAGCAGGAGGTGGAGCAGGACCCGAAGTTAGCAGGTATACGAGAGGCTCTTCTACAGGGGTCGACTGAGTTTCCGAGGTATTCGCTTCAGGATGGACGGCTGCTATACTGGGGGAGACTTGTGCTACCGAGGACGTCCACATATCTACCGGCCATACTCCAGGAGTTTCACGGCAGTGCCATTGGAGGACATTCTGGGGTCCTCAAGACCTACCAACGACTGGCGAGGGAGGTCTCCTGGAAGGGGATGAAGAAGGAGGTGGCGAGGATGGTGGCCGAGTGTGACGTGTGCCAGCATCACAAGTACCAAGCGATGTCCCAGGAGGACAATTACAGTCGCTTTCCTTACCGGATCGAGTATAGGAGGACCTCTCCATGAACTTCATAGATGGATTGCCAAAGTCGGGTGGCTACACCGTTATTTTTGTTGTGGTCGACCGCCTCAGCAAATATGCGCATTTTGTTCCGCTTCAGCATCCTTACAGCGCAGTCTCGGTGGCAGAGGTGTTCATAAGGGAGAACATTCGTCTACATGGACATCCAAAGTCCATAGTCTCGGACCGAGACAAGGTGTTCTAGAGTAGGTTCTGGCAGGAGCTTTTCAGGCTGCAGGGGACGGCATTGAAGCGAAGCACGGCCTACCATCCTCAGACCGATGGACAGACAGAGGTGGTAAACAGGATTGTGGAGAGAATCTGAAGGAGTGTGCATGTTGAGTACTGGTATAACACATCATATCATACGGCAGCACATGCGACCCCCTTCAGGATTCTGTATGGCAGAGACCCCCCTCACTTACTACATTATGGGCATGAGACGACGCCAGTGTCGAATGTGGAGCAGTATCTAGCGGAGAGGGATCGGATCCTAGAGGAGCTGAAGCTCCATTAGGCGAGGGCACAGCAGGTTATAAAGGCGAGGGCAGACTCACACCGTCGTGACGTACAGTTTGAGGTAGGGAACATGGTGTACCTAAAACTGCGACCCTACAGACAGAGATCGGTGGCCCACATGGGGAATGAAAAGCTGGCACCGCGTTATTTTGGACCTTTCGAAGTTGAGGCGAAGGTCGGACCAGTAGCCTACAGGTTGAGATTGCCCCGAGAATCTGCCATTCACCCAGTCTTCCATGTTTTGCAGTTGCGCCAGGCCATTGGCGACCACACACCTTTCCCTTCCTTACCAGAGACTCTTACTGTCGATATGGAGGTGAGGCTGGAGCCTGAGGTGTTGAAAGGAGTTAGGAGGAGCGACACAGGAGAGCGCCAGGTGTTGCTACAATGGAAGGGCCTGCCAGAGCATGATAGCACATGGGAGGACATGGATGAGATGGTGACGCGTTTTCCAGACTTTCACCTTGAGGACAAGGTGGCTCTTTGGGAGGGGAGTATTGATAGACCTCCGCGGGTCTATTCCCGCATGAAGCCACGGGCCCAAGCCCAAGCCGCACTTGCCTCTACCGCCGGCCCATGAAGCCACCCGCGCGTGCACGGCCCTCCTCCAAGTAACCCTAATTTTCTATTATAAATATGGGGGTTAGCCATCGTTTGTAGGTTTATGCTATGATTTTGATATTGGTATGATTCCATAGGTAGACGAGTGCAGACGTCCTCTTCGACGTCTTGGGAGGAGAATACACCTATTTTGTATTCACTTATCTAGATTTTTGCTACTATTTCTCTATAAAAATTGTATCTTTTGTTGGATCCTAACAAAGAAATGATTTTTATACAGAATAAAGAGGAAATTCAAGATAGTTTGTTCCAAGTAGAGAGGAAACCACTCTTCTACTCTTTAATTTAAGATAATGGGCTAATTCTCCAAGACCTATAACTAATCTATCATCTACTCCTATTTTCTCTTCTTCTTTCTTCAAATTCAACATATCACTAACCCTAACTCCCTCCCTCACTATATATAGGACTCACTAGTCCATAATTACAAATATGTCCCTCGGACCCAAAATTACAAATTTGTCACTCGGATGGCCACACCACATTCCTAACACTACTTCGTCCTCAACGAACCACCTTACCTCAAGGTGGTGAATGAAGTCAGTGGGTGCGCTACTCCAAATGGGGGTACTCGCCCCTGACTCTTCCTCTCCAATGGTCGCGCCCTTGTCCTCTTCGAATATCAGCACCTGCAGGCCACGATCCCGACAATGGTGCCCCGATCCGAACCTCTCACCACAGTAGTAGCATAACCCTTTGTGTGCCTATGCAGGATTTCCTTTTGTGTGAGATGCCTGTAGTCGCCGTCAACTGGAGGCACGTCGCTCTTCCCCTGTGTTGTCTGGACCATCTTTGGCTCGGGCTTCTGCGTCTCCTCGGTCACATGATGGTGGAATGTGGCCCTGTTATTCTCTCCCTTTGATTGTCATTTTACGATAAGCATATCCTCAACCAACTAGGCTAGCACCATCGTCTCCATCAATCTTGTCGGCCTCTGTAAGCGGAACTCGACTCGAATGTCGGGCTTGAGTAGCTGCATGAAACTCACATCCAACGTCGCCCTAGAGATCCCCATCACCCAACCCACCAGCGCCTCGAATCTCTTCCTGAAATCCCAAACTGTGTCATCCTGTCGAATGACAAGGAGTTGCTCGTGTAAATCCCCGCCCTAGGTATCGCGGAAACGGTACAACATGCAGTCCTTAAACTCCTCCTATGATCGCACACGCTACTGATGTTCTTTCCACAGGTACCAGGACATTCACATTTCCTTCAAAACAGATGTCGACAGCCCACAGCTTCTCCTCTTCAATTAAGTTGTTTATCGTGAAGTATCTATCCGCACAGTATACCCACATAAGGATCCTCTCCCTAGAAAATTAGCAAATTCAACTTTCGAACCATGCTCTCGGGTCCCATCACTCCTGTCCTGCTCTTCTCTTCGACTGGCCGAAGTGAGGAGGTTGATAGTCATCGTGTGAAGCTCATCAATAACCCCACGAGCCTCCTCCTATTTCGCCATAGGGAATTTACCTAGCACTGTCGTTTCCCCAGCATCTATCACCCCAATCTAGATCCCTGACATCGTCATCTAAGCCACAGGGGTCACCCTCACAGTCGTCGTAACCCCTGAAGTGGTTACCGAGTCGAAGTGCTTGGCATTGAACTTCGGAAATTCTACCATAAGCACCAAAGGGTTGATGGGCTTCAAGGAAGGGGCCGTCGCCCCGGGAATGCCGACAGGGGGCTAGCGGCCTTATCGTCTGTCGAAAAGGGGGCCCGAGGGTCCCTGCGGCGGTGCAGGGGGCTCGTGCTCTTGCTGTCGAAGCTTCGGGGCTCGCGAGGCCCCCAGACAGACCGTTTGTCTGGGGCTCGCAAGGCACTGTGGCCTATGAACCAAGTACATCGCCATTAGTTATGGTTTTGGGAGCCAACATCCCTCATGTTGTTGCCGTCAGTGCCAAAAGCCTCCCCTGCTGGCTGAAGGTGGAGTTTTGCTCCCATTTTTTATGTTCGACGTCCTCTAATGGTATATCACCTTCAAATACGACAATTTCCCCCTTCCGCTTGTCCAAAGCTCTCTCATTTCTATCCAGATCTATGTTGAGATCTTCTTCTTCCATCGTATCAGAGTTTGATGAGCTCTTCTCCTTGGACTAATGCTATCAAACTCCTCCATGGACTAATGCTTCAATTTATCTCTTCTATTTTTTTCATTATGGGTTCCAGGGCCAACCCAATTTGGGTGGAGATTTGATTGGAGAGCCTCTCCTCCATCGCTAGCATCCTCTAATCCATCGAAGAAAATCTTTATCCGTGGATTTCTTGAGCTCTTCAAATTTCTCCTCCAAAGCTTCCAAATTTTTCTTTGTTTCCGCCATCGATTTCAAGATCGGTGCTCTGATACCAACGTGTTAGGAAATTCTAGGGTTTGAAGGGAAGAGATTTAAGGATGTGGAAGAAGAGATTATTTTTATAGAAAATAAAGAGGAAATACAAGATAGTTGGATCCAATTAGATAGGAAACTGCTCTCATATCCTTTAATTCGAGATAAAGGGCTAATTCTCCCAAGACCTACAACTAATTTGTCATCTACTCATATTCTCTCTTCTTCTTTCTTCAAATTCAACATATCACTAACCCAAGCCATTCCCTCGCTATATGTAGGACTCACTGGTCCATAATTACTAATATGCCCCTTGGGCCCAAAATTACAAAATCGACACTTGTATGGCCGCACCCCATTCCCAATAGCCTACTGGCTGCTTCATAATGGAGCTGCCAGATACATGATAAAAGATTTTTATTTCATAAAATTCCAAATATGAACACCGTTCCTAGAGCAAATTGAACGATGTCTCGCAGGATTTTAAATAAAATCACAATTTTTGACCAAATAACAATCATGCAAAAAAATCAAAAGGAAAGGATTGTCAAAGCTGGTGTGACTTCATACCTACAGCAGTGAAAGTAAACATGTGTTGTACCAAACGTTCATACAAAAGAAATTAGATCAGAACTCTTTACTTTTTAAAAAAATACCCAGTCGTCCATGTTTACATGTGTTGACATGCAAGTACGTTGTAGGCATTGGTTTATGGAATAAATTCTCAAATAATGGTAAAGAAGAGCCTCTCAATATTTCGTTTGCCAACATAATAAAAAGATAGGGAAAAAATATATTATCAAACCTGGTTGTAGAACATCTCTGGATTTTCTTCACGCAAATTATGAATATCAAGAGCAACCTTAGCATCACAACCAACCCCTGTTAACATAACAATGTAAGATTCTTCTAGAATGTAATTGTAACGACAAAAGTTTTGACACACATACCAAGATAATTGTTCATGAATTTTGGTGGCTGGACAATCTTGGCTTGCAAATCTTCTATTTTTATTTTCCACCTATCAAGAATGGTCACTGCAGCATGCTCGATGTGGTGCAAAACTGCGCACAAACCTCCCTGCCTCTCAACAGCACCTAGACCTCCTCCCCACGACAAAACTCTTGCAAGATCATTGCCAGTACCAGCTGGAAGA
Organism: Scilla litardierei; assembly: GCA_030789695.1. Taxonomy (NCBI): domain Eukaryota; kingdom Viridiplantae; phylum Streptophyta; class Magnoliopsida; order Asparagales; family Asparagaceae; genus Scilla; species Scilla litardierei. The sequence goes on from CM061134.1 coordinate 179,748,200, forward strand.
ATCGCAACTGGTGGTGGAGATTCATAATTGTGCTTATCTATGGCATCAAGAACCCAACCGACTGTGCCATCTCCACCACATACAAGAACCCTGAAGTGAGGGACCTTTCTGAACAAAGATAACCCTGCATCTGGTCCCTGTGCCGAACTCAATTCACAGACCTGAAATAGGTACCGACTACATAAGTTATGCTACGTAAATTGAAGCTGAAATATCTTTGTTACATGCATGGTCTACAAGAAACTGTAACATTCAAACTCTTAATAACCAACTTATGTAAGTGACAAGAAGTTTGGCATGTCAAGGGTGACATCATTATCTACTAAATACAAAGCTTGATCGGACATATCAAATAGCCTAGTTAACCATATTTAAGGTTAACTTTAAATTTGAATATATGTAGTAAACTTGTTGACGATACCGATAACCTTTGTAACACTTAACTTTAAATTTGAATATATGTAGTAAACTTGTTGACGATACCGATAACCTTTGTAACACTAAGTAACCGAGAGATAAGGGGAAGTAATATTCCATTGGAAAGAAAACAAGAAACAAACTGATATTTACATCCAAAAAAGGAAAAGACATAACAAGTTAAGTGCGTAATTCATATCCACAAAGCAAATGGTAGACGAGCAGAAACGATAATCATCTACTTACTTTATATGAAATTTCCCAAGGGTCAAACAGAAGATTCACAGCGGTAAGCATGGCATGATTTTTTTTAATTATTTTTTGGGTGGGGGTAAATGATAAGAAAAAGCATTAACTTGTATGACTTTCACGAATAGAAGTTATCAATGAATGCTGACCTGTATCGGATTTAGAAGCATGTGCAACCTCTGCTTCAGTGAATCTCCACGCTGTGCTCCACTTCTTTTGTTGATGAAAACAAGAAGTGGTCTGGAATCAGGAGGCAAATCAATTAATTCATATTTCTGTTTAATTCCTAATGTTTGTGAATCACCGCTTTGGTCGAATGATTCACTTCTCTTTGGACCTGCCAACTTCTCATCCTTGGCTTCATTTCCAACACTTTGGGCTACACACATAGAATCACTTGTTCCATTGCAATGTTCACCATTTCCTTGAGAACCTTTGGGTGCATGATGAGTATCTGATGTGCTCTCAGTGGAGGAGTCAACAGTCCCGCTGCTATTAGCAGAATCCGCAGAAAAATCGACCCCATGTTTAAACCTTTTACTCCGGCTCCTAATACGCCCCCTCACAGTAGATGCCAATTCATTTGCACCGTGAGTTATGGAACTCAAGATCCCACCTGCCTCAGTTCCATGAAGATCCTTCACAAAGAGTGGTGATAAAATAAGCCGTTTGAACTGTCCAAGGTCGCATATATCACCCGTTTCTTTAGCCATGCTTGCATGACAATCAACATGCACCAGCCTTTGACACCACATACAAAACCAATTTGGAGGACCACCAAGAAATGATGCATTGCACGGCTCATCGCAATAGCTACAACAAGGAGTTTCTTCGGACAAGTCAGTCATATCTGTCCACTGTACAGCCCACTGATGAACTACGTCTTTATAACCAATCATAGAGACACATTTGCAATCCTTGTTGGCGTTAGGAGAGCAGGTCAAGTGGGCAGCCGCACCACAAACATCACATCGATGAACAGAGAAATCACTAGCAATCATCTGTCCCAAATGCTGAGGTGACGAAACAGACTCTAAGCAAATGCAGCAGTTTAAACCCTTCGAACGAGATCCAGACTCTGTCTTCCACACATGAGCAGCAGCAGGAGCCTTATGCTTTTGTTTCCGCTTCTTCTTTGTCCTTGCTATGGTTTGCATCCAGACAAGGGAAACATCACGCCTCCATTGAAAGATGTAGCATAGAAATGTCAATACCCCGATGAAGGCAGCTATAAGAGCAGCAAGAACAAGAGGCTCAGATTCTGCCATCTTGGATGAACTATTTCGCCACTTTGAGACAGAAACCCCGAAGATATCCTCATACCATTCCATTCTTTAGGCTATTCTGTACTATATGACAAAAAAGGGTATCCTGCTTTTCAAATGATGGAAAATTTTCAAGTTAGAGAAAAACATTCAGAGGAGGCAATATATGTTCAAGACTAAACTGTTGTTAGATGCATGATCACCTTGCTCCTACCTCCTACTTGGTTGACATAAAATTTACGGCATGTCGGCTCAATATTTAGCTGTTGTCAATCGTTTAACTGACAAGAGTTCCACACAATGTAATTCAAATCTATTGTCATGCAACTGTCAATCCAAATAATAACTCATATAATATCAACGGATCTAAGCACGGAGACAAATCATAAAGACAAATAATTTACTTATGTTTGTTCTATATTAGCTTTAAAAGGGGATTTTTCTTTATTATCGGCCACCAAGTCCAATCAAATTTACAGTCATTTCACCAAGAACAAGCAGAAACCAATTAAATCACAACCGAGATCCCCCAAATAATCAACTAAAAAAGAATTTATAAGCAGAGAGTTGGATAATCGTACAGAAGCTCGGTCCCAGAATCCAATTGGGCATTCAAAAGAGATGGAGCCAAATCGAGAAAACCCCAAATCAATCTCAGCAGCAAATTCCTTAAAATCCCAAAACCCACCGCCCATTTCCCCCCTCCTCTCTATTTTCTCTCCTTTATAACCTTTTTCTGCTTTTCTGACTTTTTTAATTAATTGTAATTGTGATGACTAAGCTTTTTGAAACAGCCTCATGAAACGTACGGCACCAACGTTAAACTGTTCCCGCGGGACATTTATCTCCCATATCATCGTTGCCACGGATCGAAGAATCAACGGTCATAAATGATCGTAGATCCCCAGATCCTACGGTAGAGAGTGATTCACAGTGGATTCTTTGGTCTTCAAGGAATCGTGGAATCCGACGATGGGTCCGCGGTCGACAGGTGTCGCTACTGTGTCTAAGATTCTTGGTCCACGCGGCGGTATTTTGTTCCTCTGAAGGTGATATCTATCAACGAGACAAGGGATGAGGATGAGATATGGTGCAATGATTTTGAATTTGTCTCGGCTGCTGGTCGAGAATAGCACACTGGCTGGCGGCAAATGCGCGGCTGCACGTGCCCGTCACGAGACCGGTGTTATCATCTGTTTCTTTGCATTTGTCATGCATGGATGTCCGCTGTTTAACCCAAAAGAATCGATACACAAAGAAACTAAAAAGAATGCTCCAACCTGTTTAAATTGATCTCGATTCAAGGCAAGCCGCATACGATTGGATTGCATGAGAATGCTCCGAAGGAAACACGTTGATTCATGCGGAATGGAACTATTATAGACGGTTAAAGAGAGTAGGACGGTTGTGGTCTTTAGCAATGGTAAGCACTCCTACAAAGAGCACCCTAGACTCTATGTATTAATACACCCACTTAGGAAAAGAGAATGTACAAAATTTTAAATTAAACAATATTTTTGGAGGAAGACTATATACGTCTCCTAAAATAGTGGTGTATGTAATGATTGACTGTAAAAAAAAAAGAAATTATTTTACATCACTTAGTAGTCATTTCATACTCTCTCCCTTATTTTTTCCTTTTTTTGGCAACCAATCATTACATACACCACTTTCTTAGTGGTGTATATTAGTATATAGTCTTCCTCTATTTTTGTTACATCTATACGGATATTTGACCTGAGTATTATAGCGGTGAATGTCAGAAGATATTACTACCATCCCTAACTTTTGTCTCTAGGTGATGCACATGTACAATGGGAAAGCATAAATTCCAAATAAGGCTCCATGCAATCGAACGATATCAATCTGGAGGGAGATCAACATCATTCACGTAAAGATAACGATGTTTTTCACATCATTAAATTTCATTAAATGTTTTCCATTTATTTCTGAATATTGTATGTTGCAACAATTAGCGTCATATTTAGGACGCTTGTCTTTGTACAAATAGATTCGATCTAGCCTTTGATACTACCATGGACAGGCCCGGAGACTGCCCAGTTATTTTCTTCGACTGACAAGATCACAATATCGACCCAACAGCCCGAATACCCAATTGGGAGGTCATCCGTCTCTCCAGTCAAGGCGACAGCTCAGCTAACTGTTGGGCTCCTGCATTTAAATGGTTGGCTCATAATGACGAATATCAACGGCCGACCGTTAAGCTCGTCATCAATGCCAACAGCTCGGGTAAAATACAATAAAGCGTCCTCAATACTCGAGCGTTACATTGGAATGACATTTACAATACCATCGCCTATAAATAGTCTCTCAAACAACGAGAAATGGGAGGACCCCCAAAGAACTCATACTCATGTACTCTTACGCTCGGTATCTGCTCTACCTAACTAAACATTTCCTCCATAGCTTCGCCTAATAACTAGTGGATGACTTACCAACAGGTCGAACATAGTTCCACCAAGCCTCCTCAAGTCATCTACTACTTAAGCATCAGAGGGGATTAGGTCAGACCCTAGATCCGACCCCCTGACAAGCTTCATGTGTTCCAGATATCTTGGAGATAGCTCAGACCTGACTTACATAGCTTGGATCGGAGCCCATTCAGCCCACGTTTAGCTCGTCCAGTGTCCAGACAGCTGCCCACGTCAGCTACTACATCTAAACCATCATCCAACAACTTCAATGGTGAGAAAACACCTCGAAACATCTGGCATCGTCGAATCAAGTCGGCATCCACATCATCTTCCACACTGACGATGACTCGACCCACTAACAAAGAGCCTGAAAGGCCAATTATCATATGGGAGACAAATGCTATTCCGTCCCCCATAGATCCTAGTTCTTCAACTCATGGGTTGCCCCAACCACAATTAGTGACTTTGGAATAGTTCCATGTGATTATGTGGGAGGTGAGCATCAACATCCAAACTTTGGCCACCATAGCGGATCGACTGACGGGTCCATAACCCCTGCCAATTGGTAGCCCACCTATCTTTCCTATTACTCCCTAACAGCATCCTATTATATTACCTGCCATACCGACAAGCCAAGGAGCCGTGACCCTAACCCAGAACAATTATTTGGCATGCCTACTTTCTCACTACAATGGTAACAAAACCATAACTCTCATTATCCTGAAGGAGCATAGGGTGGCAAGATTGGGGTCCATATCTCATCCATAGCTGGTCCAAGGGGTCCGTAATTCTCACTCGGTGAAGCTAGGGACCGTCGCCTCACTTTGGCAAATGATTAGCACTAAGAAAGTCGTCGAGGACGAGGTCATAGCCTTCATCGCTCTGGCATTAAGAGGCAGGCTCGAAAAGGTAGCCTCCACCAGCCAATCTACTCTGACAGTTCGGATGAGGATCTGGCCAACTCAGGCCAACTCTTACAGTGCTTCCAATGGTTGGCTTAGTAGATCTCATCGCCCAGGTGCTAAACAACGACCTCGTTCAAGTTTAGATGAGGAACGAAACCCCTGAAGAGGAGGATCATGTCACGACCCGCTTCCCTAAAATGGAGGCGAGACGTGAAAAGGTCCGCACGAGAGTGGAGCTGTGAAGCCCCAAACCCGATAAGCGTCAGTAAAACATAAGCAGGTCCATGTAACCACAACGGAACAACAATAATAACACAAGGAGAGACTGAAATAAAATCTCACATCTCATGAATTGTCCAACATGAAAATAAGTCCAACATCCAGAAAAGCCACCAGGCTAAAAGAAAGAGTCTAAAGGCCCAGAACAAGGCCAACAAAAGCAACGACATAACAAAGTATAGGTGCTACGCACCGATAACAAAACAACTGTCTAAACAAAAGTAAAACACAACGAAGACACTAGGACTGGTCCCCAGTGTCCACGCACTCCCCGTCAAACACAAGCTCGGGCTCGGCGTCAGCAAACACCTCGTCCTCAACAAGGTACTCAGGCTCAGGATCTAACATGTGTCACCCAAAAGAGTAAAGGGGCACATGTCAGCAAGTCTAAAAGACTTGGGCAAGGAAACTGAAAGTAAGGCAACTAGCAACCTAGCAGTTATAGTATGCATGACATGGCAGTTATAACATGAGTGCACAATCAAGACACGACAAGACAATTTGTACAAGAGAACAATCATCGGGACAAGACAAGAGTAGCCAAGCTACTATCAATCTCAATCAATTCACGTTTCACTGTTGTTTGTAGATGTTTACGCCTTACAGCTGAACGGTTCCACATTCACGCTGATTGGCCGCTTAACAACTACCTCCAAACCCAGAGTTTACGCCTTACCACTGCAGTTACTGATCGGGCAGACTCCCAGTTGATTGGCCGCTTAACTCTTACCCCCAATACCCACAAGTAATCGAGCCAGGGTCCCCGCACAGGAGCTCAGCAAGTGAGCCGGGGTTGCCCCGCACATGAGCTCGCATTCTTAAACATTTGGCGTAGGGGTGCACCTAGCCGGAAACAAGCAATTCGGGCATTGGCTATCAACCAACACATGGCCCGCTTCTGGAACACGAGCCAGGAACACAAGCATTTGTAGCGAAGCTACGTAATCACAGAAGCACTTAAAGAATGCAATGACATGACAATTAATTCGCGTACCGTTAATGGAAAGTAAACATGACATGGAAATTGTGCAACATGATATATGTCGGAACTAGCTTCGTTGTCAAGCTAGTTCCCCAATTTGCGCCTAGGCGAGTATCATTTCTTCGCCTAGCCTCTTTTACGCCTACAACAAGCAAATGGCCTAAAACATGGCCTAAACCCTAAGTGGCAAGTTTCACTTGCCTAGCACCGGGGATGACGATCACGAAGGTTCGTCTCGCGGATGCTAATCCACGGGGAAATCGCTGTTATGGGGAAACAATCATCAAACAACATGAAATTTCATTAGGGTTTCATAAAAATACAAATAGGTTATGAAAACATCAAGAGATCGATTTCTTACCGAGAGGAGGCGGGAGAAACACTCCGGAGAACCTAGGGACCAGATCTGGAAACGAATGGAGAAGTTTGGGGGAATTAGGGTTTTTGGGGGATTTTGGGGATTTGATGAGATTTTGGGGAAGATGAGAGGTAGAATGAGTTGATGGAGGGTTTAGATGATGGATCTAGGGCTTAGGATGAAGGAATAGGGCTTGGAGGAAGATGGGGGCTCAATGGGGGAGATTTTAGGGTTTTAGGTCGAGTGGAGGAAGAAGAAAACGTTTGGGAGGGGTATAAATAGGTTGGGCTGGCGGCTGCCCAGAAATTAGGGTTTTAACACAGATTAGTCTGTCAAAGAGCAACCACTGACCGACTAGTTTGGCAACTAGTCGGTCGGTCGACCAACGTAGACGACCGACTAAGTGTAAACAGTAACTTCTGAACGAAAATAGGATTTAGATTTAGTCGGTCCATGAACAAATACTGACCGACTAGTTTAACATCTAGTCGGTCGATGAACGTTCTTAGACCGACTAAGAGTGAACAGTACTGATACTAAAATTTAGATGATGTGTTAGTCGGTTCAAAAGCATTGCCGACCGACTAGTTTGCAACCTAGTCGGTCAACCAACGTTCTTAGACCGACTAACGATAAACAGTAACTCCTGAATAATTTAGAAAGCAAACTAGTCGGTCCAAGAAGGATTGCCGACCGACTGGATCGTCATCTAGTCGGTCGGTGCCCCTTCTCATACCGGCTAACGTGCACCAAAAGTTCCGATACGGAGCGCGGAGCTCCGGGATCGATTCCTAAGACTCCTAGGATTGATCTAATAGTAAGATACGACCGTTATGAAGCCCGTCACGAATGACATACTTCGAAATCGACGATCCTAAGGAAGAAACGAGAAAACACGACGAAACGATCGAAAACGAAAGCTACGGAGACGGAAATCACACAAAAGGAGAAAATCCACCAAAACATATATTATAATATAATAAATCCAGATACATGAAAACCAGTCGTTACATCCTCCCCAACTTAAGAAAAATTCTGTCCTCGGAATTTCCAAACACTCACGTGCCCGGAAACAAAAGTGGGAAACGCTCTCGCATCTCATCCTCATTCTCCCAAGTAGACTCTCCAGGTGAGCCGTGTCGCCACATCACCCTCACAAGATTGACAGTCTTGTTCCGAAGCGATTTCTGACGCCTGTCCAGAATCTGCACTGGATGCTGGTCATACGTCATATCGGGGCGAACGGTAATCTCCGAAAAATCCACAGCATGAGATGGATCGCTAATGTATCGACGAAGCTGCGACACATGGAAAACATTGTGAACTCCTTCCAAAGATGGTGGCAAGGCTAAGCGATAAGCTACCTCGCCAACCCTCTCCAAAATGTCAAACGGTCCAATGTATCGCGGGCTCAACTTCTCTTGCTTCCCAAAACGAATCACACCACGATTCGGGAAAATCTTCAAGAACACATGGTCGCCCGGCTGAAACTCCAAAGGACGACGTTTAGCATCCGCCCAATGCTTAAAACGGTCCTGAGCAATCCTCAACCTCTCCCGAATATTCCTGACGATATCCACGGCCTCCACGATCATCTCAGGTCCCAACAACTCCCGATCACCAACGTCATCCCAACTCAATGGCGATCGACATTTCCTCCCATAAAGAGCGGCGAAAGGCGCCATGCCAATACTCGCCTGGAAGCTGTTGTTGTAAGAAAACTCCACCAAATGTAGATGGTCCTCCCACGAACCCTTGAAATCCAACATGCACGCCCTCAGCATGTCTTCCAAAATCTGAATCGTCCTCTCGAACTGGCCATCCGTCTGCGGATGGTACGCTGTGCTGAAACTCAGACGCGTACCCAAGCTCTTCTGCAAACTCTGCCAGAACTGAGATGTGAACCTCGTGTCTCTGTCAGACACGGTACTCACGGGGACTCCATGAAGTCGCATGACCTCCTGCACGATTCACGTTACATCACCATCCAAACTAGGAAAAGGAAATAGGACGGAGGGTAAAAGAATTTACCTCCATATATCTCCTCGCTAGCGCCTCAGTGGACTGTCCCACTCGGAATGGAATAAAGTGCGCGGATTTGGTCAATCGATCTACGATCACCCAAATCGCGTCATTCTGCTTCGGACTCCGAGGTAGTCCAGTCACGAAATCCATAGTGATGTGTTGCCATTTCCACTCCGGAATCGGAAGCGGTTGTAGCAACCCGGCCCTACGCTGATGCTCCGCCTTCACTTGTTGGCAAACCAAGCACTTGGCTACACTCCGAGCCACGCTTCTCTTCATACCATGCCACCAATAATTCAGACGAAGATCCTGGTACATCTTGGTGCCACCAGGATGCACAGAATACGGCGAACTGTGTGCCTCCACCATCAACTCCTCTCTAATATCCCCAGCCGGCACACACAGCCTGGCTCCAAACCTCAGCGAGCCATCCTCATGAATCAAAAAGTCAGTCCGCAGACCGGCTTCCACCTGCTCCCGAATCTTCACCAGCTTCAGATCCTCAGCCTGGCCAGCCTTAATCCGATCCACGATCGTCGACTGTACCTGCATGTACATCAACGATGAAGCCTCCCCAGGAAGGACAATCTCCACACCAGACTCGCAAAAATCCTGCTGCAATCTCCACTGCGAGGTCAAAATCATCACCGCGGGAAGCCTACTCAGCGCATCAGGGACCACATTCACCTTGCCAGGGTGAAACTGCAAATCAATCTCATAGTCTGCCATAAGCTCCAACCATCGACGTTGTCGCATGTTGAGCTCCTTCTGAGTAAAAATATACTTCGAGCTTTTTGTGATCGGTGAAAATTTTCACTTTCTCACTCAGCAGGAAGTGCCTCCAAATCTTAAGAGCAAACACAACGGCAGCCAACTCCAAATCATGCGTCGGATAATTCTTCTCATGAACCTTAAGCTGACGAGACGCATACGCCACAACATGTCTGTGCTGATGCAACACACAACCGAGACCCTTGCCAGAAGCATCGCAAAAGATCTCAAATCCACCGCTGCGATCAGGCACAACAAGAATAGGGGCCGTCGTCAACCTCTCCTTCAGGACACCAAAAGCACTCTCGCAATCCCCCGACCAAACAAAAGCAACATCCTTCCGCGTCAACCTGGTCATCGGCTCAGCAATACGGGAAAAGTCCTTAATGAATCGCCGATAATAACCAGCAAGTCCAAGGAAATTCCGAATCTCAGACGCAGACGACGGAACAGGCCACTCCCTGATGGCCCTAATCTTCTCGGGATCCACTAAAATACCATCTACAGTCACCACATGCCCGAGAAAAGCAACTATATCCAGCCAAAACTCGCACTTCGAAAACTTAGCATACAAACGATGCTTCCTCAAAATCTCCAAAACCGTCCTCAAGTGCGAGGCATGCTCTTCCTCCGACTTCGAATAGATCAGAATGTCGTCAATGAAGATAACGACAAACTTATCCAAAAAGTCGTAGAAAATCAGGTTCATCAGATTCATGAAAACTGCGGGCGCGTTAGTTACGCCGAAAGGCATAACCACGAACTCATAGTGTCCATACTTCGTCCTGAACGATGTCTTCGGGACGTCATCCTTCCTCACCTTCAACTGATGGTAACCACTCCTCAAATCCAATTTAGAAAACACCCTCGAACCTCCAAGCTGATCAAAAATATCATCGATGCGAGGCAACAGGTATTTATTCTTAATGGTCACCGCATTCAACTCCCGATAGTCCACGCACATGCGACGCGAACCATCCTTCTTCTTTACCAGTAACACCGGTGCTCCCCACGGAGACACGCTAGGATTGATATAACCCTTCTGCAAAAGCTCATCCAACTGCTTCCGCAACTCTTCCAATTCAGCGGGTGCCATACGGTACGGCGCCTTCGAAATCGGCTGCGCACCTGGAACAAGATCAATAGAAAATTCTAGAGCTCGATCAGGTGGCAAACCAGACATCTCCTCGGGGAAGACGTCGCCAAAATCACGCACCACAGCTGGCCACTCCAGCTCCATCTGCATAGCCACAACCTCCACCGGCCTGGCCCGAAATCTGACAGGACCAAGCGAACTGCTACCACGACTGAACTCAAATACTGGATGTCCGGGAATCTCGAACACCACCTTCTTCCTCCGACAGTCGATCGTAGCATAGAAGCTCGCAAGCCAGTCCATCCCAAGAACTGCATCATAGTTGATGATGTCGTGGACAATGAAATCAGCGAAAAGCTCATGTCCACAGACCACCAACGAGCAAGAATTGCAACCACGATGCACCGAGACCACGCCATTCCCTGTAACGATATTCCAACTCTTGGAAAGAGGGGACGTCGACAATGAATGTCTCTCCACGAAGCTCCGAGAAATAATACACATCGATGCACCAGAGTCAAAGAGGACTTGTGCAGGAAATGTGCAAACCAAAACCACACCTAACAATCAATTAACAATCAAACCCTAGTCTAGCAAACAACCATGTTCAAGCAAACAACACAATCTAACAATCAAAACCAGCTAGGAAAGTAACAGCTAGATTGAGGATTACCTGCGATAACCTCATCCACAGCCTCGCTCTCCACAGCGGTCATCAGAAAAGCCTGCCTCCTCGGCGGAACAGCCTGCCGAAAAGCCTGCCCCTGTGGAACAAGAGCCGCTCCACGTCCAGCAGGAACAGACGCTCGCTGCTGCAACGGCTGTGCTGCAACAGGTGCCCTCCGCAGCTGATTCGCATGCCGACAATCCTTCGCAACATGGGAAGCATCACCACAAACCAAACACTGGCCCAAAAACTTCCAACACTGTTCCTTGATGTGGCCAGGCTTGCCGCAGAAATGGCAAGTCTTCAGAATAGGCCCTCCTGGCCTCTTAAACTGAGCTGGCTGATTAGGCTTGAAACCAGGCCTAACCATCGCTCTGGCCTGCTCCATAGGCCTCTTTCCAGCACCAACAATAGACCCCTTCCTCTGGTTCACAAGCAGCTTCTGCCTCTTGGCTGCTACTAGAACCTTCTGATAAGACTCCCGGTCAGAAGAGGTCACAAAACTCTGAAGCTCCGAAGCAAGTCCCTGCAGGAACCTCTGAGCTCTCTCCTCAGCGTCCTGCACCATCTTCGGTGCGAACCGACTCAGCCTCATGAACTCTTGGTGATATAGGTCCACCGACGAGCTCCATTGCTTCAAATCGATAAAACGATGCAGCATCTCTTCCCTGGCAGCTTTCGGGAAGAACTCACCCTCAAACCTGGCCTTGAAGGTAGCCCAAGCTATCGGCTCCACCAACATCTTCTCTTCCGCATCCCACCAATTCCGAGCATTATCCTTGAGTTGCCTCTTCGCCAAATCAACCCATCCAGCCGGGGTGATCTTGGCCATCTTCAGATTGTCCTCGATGTTTCGAATCCACTCATCGGCAGCCAGAGGACCCTCAGACCCATCAAAATATGCGGGACCCAGCTCCCGAAATTGCTTCGCTCCTGGCTCAGAGCGAGGGGCATCCGGAAGAGCCCGGGCAGCTCGAGCAAGTGGAGCATTCTGGACTTGCAGGAGCATACCCTGCTGCACTTGCATCATCTGGAGCATCATCCGCATCATCTCCCCGTTGGTGGGTTCCCGCTCAGGCTCCTCATCATGAGGGAGCGCACCACTACCCCCACCACGGGTGAATCGTCTTCCATGCCATCTAGTGACACAGAGAACGAATCAGATTAGACTCATAGCTTATGACATCGGACGTCGAACTTAGTTCATTGGACATTCTAATATTATTATCGTTATTCCGATAATCGCAGTTACAGAAGGACCTGCATGGGCCACCAACAAAACCTGTCACGACCCGCTTCCTTAAAATGGAGGCGAGACGTGAAAAGGTCCGCACGAGAGTGGAGCTGTGAAGCCCCAAACCCGATAAGCGTCAGTAAAACATAAGCAGGTCCCTGTAACCACAACGGAACAACAATAATAACACAAGGAGAGACTGAAATAAAATCTCACATCTCATGAATTGTCCAACATGAAAATAAGTCCAACATCCAGAAAAGCCACCATGCTAAAAGAAAGAGTCTAAAGGCCCAGAACAAGGACACCAAAAGCAACGACATAACAAAGTATAGGTGCTACGCACCGATAACAAAACAACTGTCTAAACAAAAGTAAAACACAACGAAGACACTAGGACTGGTCCCCAGTGTCCATGTACTCCCCGTCAAACACAAGCTCGGGCTCGGCGTCAGCAAACACCTCGTCCTCAACAAGGTACGCAGGCTCAGGATCTAACATGTGTCACCCAAAAGAGTAATGGGGCACATGTCAGCAAGTCTAAAAGACTTGGGCAAGGAAACTGAAAGTAAGGCAACTAGCAACCTAGCAGTTATAGTATGCATGACATGGCAGTTATAACATGAGTGCACAATCAAGACACGACAAGACAATTTGTACAAGAGAACAATCATCGGGACAAGACAAGAGTAGCCAAGCTACTATCAATCTCAATCAATTCACGTTTCACTGTTGTTTGTAGATGTTTACGCCTTACAGCTGAACGGTTCTACGTTCACGCTGATTGGCCGCTTAACAACTACCCCCAAACCCAGAGTTTACGCCTTACCACTGCAGTTGCTGATCGGGCAGACTCCCAGTTGATTGGCCGCTTAACTCTTACCCCCAATACCCACAAGTAATCGAGCCAGGGTCCCCGCACAGGAGCTCAGCAAGTGAGCCGGGGTTGCCCCGCACATGAGCTCGCATTCTTAAACATTTGGCGTAGGGGTGCACCTAGCCGGAAACAAGCAATTCGGGCATTGGCTATCAACCAACACATGGCCCGCTTCTGGAACACGAGCCAGGAACACAAGCATTTGTAGCGAAGCTACGCAATCACAGAAGCACTTAAAGAATGCAATGACATGACAATTAATTCGCGTACCGTTAATGGAAAGTAAACATGACATGGAAATTGTGCAACATGATATATGTCGGAACTAGCTTCGTTGTCAAGCTAGTTCCCCAATTTGCGCCTAGGCGAGTATCATTTCTTCGCCTAGCCTCTTTTACGCCTACAACAAGCAAATGGCCTAAAATATGGCCTAAACCCTAAGTGGCAAGTTTCACTTGCCTAGCACCGGGGATGACGATCACGAAGGTTCGTCTCGCGGATGCTAATCCACGGGGAAATCGCTGTTATGGGGAAACAATCATCAAACAACATGAAATTTCATTAGGGTTTCATAAAAATACAAATAGGTTATGAAAACATCAAGAGATCGATTTCTTACCGAGAGGAGGCGGGAGAAACACTCCGGAGAACCTAGGGACCAGATCTGGAAACGAATGGAGAAGTTTGGGGGAATTAGGGTTTTTGGGGGATTTTGGGGATTTGATGAGATTTTGGGGAAGATGAGAGGTAGAATGAGTTGATGGAGGGTTTAGATGATGGATCTAGGGCTTAGGATGAAGGAATAGGGCTTGGAGGAAGATGGGGGCTCAATGGGGGAGATTTTAGGGTTTTAGGTCGAGTGGAGGAAGAAGAAAACGTTTGGGAGGGGTATAAATAGGTTGGGCTGGCGGCTGCCCAGAAATTAGGGTTTTAACACAGATTAGTCGGTCAAAGAGCAACCACTGACCGACTAGTTTGGCAACTAGTCGGTCGGTCGACCAACGTAGACCGACTAAGTGTAAACAGTAACTTCTGAACGAAAATAGGATTTAGATTTAGTCGGTCCATGAACAAATACTGACCGACTAGTTTAACATCTAGTCGGTCGATGAACGTTCTTAGACCGACTAAGAGTGAACAGTACTGATACTAAAATTTAGATGATGTGTTAGTCGGTTCAAGAAGCATTGCCGACCGACTAGTTTGCAACCTAGTCGGTCAACCAACGTTCTTAGACCGACTAACGATAAACAATAACTCCTGAATAATTTAGAAAGCAAACTAGTCGGTCCAAGAAGGATTGCCGACCGACTGGATCGTCATCTAGTCGGTCGGTGCCCCTTCTCATACCGGCTAACGTGCACCAAAAGTTCCGATACGGAGCGCGGAGCTCCGGGATCGATTCCTAAGACTCCTAGGCTTGATCTAATAGTAAGATACGACCGTTATGAAGCCCGTCACGAATGACATACTTCGAAATCGACGATCCTAAGGAAGAAACGAGAAAACACGACGAAACGATCGAAAACGAAAGCTACGGAGACGGAAATCACACAAAAGGAGAAAATCCACCAAAATATATATTATAATATAATAAATCCAGATACATGAAAACCAGTCGTTACAGATCACCTCAGCACTGCTATCGTCTAGGTTCAAGATGCCCGACCTGGACAAATATGATGGCTCGGGCGATCCTCATGAGCACGTTCAAGATTACTATAGGGTCATAGAGATACATGGGACCGATAACGCCCTCTTTGCCGAGCCTTCCAGACAGCCATACGAAAGCAGCAAATGAGTATTACAAGGGGATTCCTAACCGATCTATTTGGTCATTCAAGAGCCTAGCCCAAGCGTTCTGCTAGCAGTTCATAAATGTAAGAAGGAGAAAGCGGAGCTTGGACCACCTCTTCACACTGGTCCAGATAGAAGGAGAGACATTGAAGAGCTTTCTGAAGCGTTTTAATTCAGAAAGGTTGAACATCAAGAGTTACAATGACGAGGTGACCATCACTGCATCAAAGAGGTGGTCTGATGCGATGACAAAATGAAGTCATTACATCAGAAGCTGCATCGTAACTTGATCAGCTCCTTACCCGGACGGATCGATATATGATGGCAAAGGAGGCGACGACTGCCCATGATGGGGGCAACTCCAGATGCCCAACTAAATTAAAAAAAGAAGCTCTGCCCAACGAAGAGACCCATTTAAATCAGAAAAACCAAAATAGACAAGACAGAAGCCCTCGCGACAAGCCGGACATGTCAGAAAGGGTGGACATTGTTGGCTAGTTAGCTCATTAACTAAGGTCAAACCTTAATTTTGATGATGCTAAACAAGTCATATAGCTCTAATAAGTCTATCTAGTTAGTTTCAGATCAACATGAGATTAAATAAGCTAAAAGGAGCAAAACAGGGTTTGGCACGGCCGTGTCAAACCAGTGCAGAATTTGGCACGACCATGCCACAGTGTGCACAACTGGGAAAAGTTACTATTCACTTGGCAGGCACGTGCCAAGTCAATAGGCAAATCGGCACGACCGTGCAGTTTCCTGCACAACTTACTTCCAAAGTGGCACGGCTGTGCCAATCACAAAGGAAATGTGGCACGACCGTGCCACATGCACAGAAGCCCAGAATTGATCAGATTTGACCAATTTGACCAATCAAACTTCCGAATTTGACTTCTTATGCTGACTAAGAGTTCTACTTGATGCTAAAGACTAATCCTTTAGGGTTTCTAATTTAAAAAAGTTATTCAAATCAAGGGAATTAAAATTGAAGATTTGGAAGAGGAATTGAAGATTATGGATTCTATTTGAAGATGATTTCTTTTCTTCTATAAAAGCAAAAGGCCCCTCCCTTGGATAAAAAAAACTAGGCGAAATTATTTTAGAGCATCCATCATCTCCTTGCTAGCCAAAACCATTCTCCACCATCCAAGCTTCAAGAGTTAATTCATCAATATTAGAGGAATAAGATTTGAAAACATGAATCTGAAAAGCGCAGTACTTTCTGTCACGCACCTCTCTCTAGGATACATGAGAATTTCGAAACATTCCCAGGACTCATAGAGATACAAAGACGAAGAGAGAGATAGAGAGGGGAGAGAGAGAGTACAAAAAGAGAATTGCAGGCCACTACGTACATGCTGGGACAGTACTAATAGTGCTCCATGTAATGGCCAGTATTTTAGGCGTGTTTTAGATCGTGCGTACTGGTATTTTATTTCAGTCGCCCGGTTCACTTTTCGTTCGTACGTTTCTTGCTACGTATGTGCGACTCTGTTTTTCCGTTTTTACCGTATCATCATTAATTAACCACCGAGTTTAATTTAAAACTTAAAATTAATTATTTTACTAATCACTTATGTTAATTTAATAATTACATTTAACACTTAATTAATCTAATCATTCACCTTTAGATCTTGTGATAGGGAGTAAATCCAATTCGTAGGCAGATTCATTTTCCCTTGGTTAAAGTCAACAAACCCAAATTAATTTAGTCCTAATCCCAAACCTACACACATTTAATTTGTTCTCTGCTCTTTCTTTGAATAATGAGGAGAGTAGGGGAGTCTAGCACGTTTATAGCCAGATACACCCTTAAGTCAACACACCCATTAATCGAATCCTAATCACAAACCTAACAACATTAAAGCTGTCTATTGCTATCTCTTCTTAAGGCAGAATTTTCCCTGCCAATCCATCTTCATCCCTGCTAATCATCTGCAAACAAAACCCATCTCACTGCAAACAAATCGTACGACAACAAATTTCTCAAACCAAATTTCTCCTTCCAAAACCTATACCTATGATTCATTACAAAATCAAACCTCAGAACCAATTTCAGATCTGAAAACCCAAATCTCATATCCAACAAAAAATTACAGATTCAGATTCAAACAAACTTTTGGTTCAAATCAAAAATCAAAGAAACCCAAACTTCTTCCCTCTTCTTCTTCCTCCTCCTTCTTCCCCTTGGCCGACCACCACCCTCACCCCTCGCTTGCACGTGCCACCAGCACTCCTGTCGCCGGACCACCTCCACTTGCGCACCGCCAGAGGAGACCTAGTCACCCACCGACCGCCGAACTGGGCACCTGCGACCACGCGTGCCGTCGAGCGCCTGGTCGGGGCCGCTGCCGGCCGTCCGCCCTCCTTCCCCGTCGTAGCGAGGTGAAAGCCTCTTCTCTTTTTTTTTGGCGTGAGATGCCCTTGCATAAGCCTTCTCCATTGCTGCAGCTTTGAAACGAAAACACAAAAGGAAAGAAAGAAGGGAACAAGATGACAGAGAGGAGAGAGTGACAGAGAGAAGGAATTGAATGAAAAAAAATGTTAAATGGGTGAGTGACAGCCATGTGATATAAAGAATGAAGAGTTATATTAAAGAGAGAGAAAGAGTTAGGATTATAATAATATTTGTGAAAGGGGGTAGGTGTAGAGTGAGTATACCATTGATGCAATGTTAATCTTGTAATTAGCTTAGTAAATTTAACTGCTTGGTTGTTAGTGTTAATTAATGTTAGTTTAATTTTTGATGATAATTTGTTGAGTAGTTTCAACAAATTAGTAATGTTGGGTTAATAATATTAAATGAAAAAACGTGTATCAGGTTAGTGTAACACAATATAGACATCACCCTAGCTAGAGAACCCGATAAAATTAGACGAACCCGTTTTAGAAATTATTTTAATATTGTGTTTATCCACGAAAAATCTAATTCCGTGATTTGTTTAACCAAAACAGAGAACCGAAAGTACCAACACGTAATACCCGTCCAGACGAACCCACGACAACCGATACCACCGGAAACAGGCAAGTGATACTTGCCAGTGTTTGTTTAGGTCACGTTTAGGCCAATTTGTGTACTAGCATAAAAGAGACTAGTCGATGAAATGATAGTCGCCTAGACATCCTTGCTAGATCTAGCTTAACAACGAAGCTAGATCCGACACCTTTACCATGCTATAATTTCATGCTGCCATGTCACGTTTACTTTCAATTAACTGTACGCACTTTTAACTGCTCATTGCCATGTCATGTCATGCATCAAATTATTCCATTGTGATTGCGTAGCACATGCTACAATAATTGTAACTATTGAGGGTAGGCACCTGCTTTGCGGGCACAACCCTATGCCAATAATACTTTCTGGCTCGTGATCCAGAAGATGAGCGCCAGTCTGTATACACGTGGAGGGGTAGGGTTAAACGGTCTCTTGAGCGTAGAAGTAAGCCGGTACAACCACTTCAGCCAAAAGACAGAAACTCTGTTGGTTGACTCGGAAGGACGCGCACGAAGCACGCCTTCCACTCCCAAGCGTAGGAGTGTCAATGCAATAAAAATAACCGGTGAGTACCGAGTCAGATCACAGGGACAAGTCGTTCTACATTCACAAATTTGATCGATAAAGAAAATAAAAGTGTTTTACAACCACCTCGCTAACGGTAGAAGAGTGTGGGAGAAAGTGTGGTGAAACTAAAATTCTAACCTAAGTGGGTAGGGTTAGAGAACCAAATTAGGAGTGTAGGATAGCTAGGCGAGGAGCATGGGTTATTGGTTCATTAAAATTGGTGTTAAACAAGTCCTGATTACCCGCATATAACTCAATCGGTCATCCGACTAAGGAAATCCAATCAGAAAATTTAGCTTTAAATAACACAACATTTAGCAATATGGATGGATATATTATCATGGCACTAATCAAATTTAAACATAGATTCATCTCGAATTGTGCCCTTCCGGATCTTTACCAATGAAACTGTGCCCTAATTACACATCCAACATTAGCATATAAAATGAGCAAGAGGAAAATTAGGGCAAGAATTAACAACCAACCCAATGAATCAGAACCCAAGCAAATTTTACACTACTCAATCATAGTAAACACGAGATTGAATTTTCATTCAAAAATTTACTCAAATTCGTTACAAAAGAGAGATGCTAAAATTAAAAAAGGGGTTAGAGAGATATCACCAAGGATCTCTCTAAGATGAAGCTCTACTCTCCCTATTTGCTCCTCCTCCAAGCTTTCCCATCATCTCCATGGGCTCCTCCCTATCCCTTGGCCTCTTGGGGAAGAAGACCCCCTCAAAGCCCAAGAAAATCGCCAAGAAAAACAGGTCACTGCCTGATCCCCCCCCAAAACGCAACTGGCAGCTTTAAAACCTTGCGGGTCGGGTTTTAGAGCTGACCCGACCCGCAACAAGGCTCCCCGTGCGCGCTTGGAGTCTCTTTGGGGTGGGGCCGGGTCGGATCCCGGCCCCGATTCGTTTTCGCCCGCACGCCCGCTTGCGAGCGGGCTCTCCGCTCGTAATTCTCGGGAGTGGGCCGGCCGCTGGGCCGGCCCGCGTCCCATGTAAAAAAAAATTTTAAAATTTTTTTTTTATATAAAACGCTGCTGCGGCCCGCTCCAAGAGCGGGCCGCAAAAATAAAAGTATTTTTTTAAAAAAAATCTCCAAGCAGCGGCCCCATTTGTAGCTCATGGCGCCATGTGGCGCCCTGCGGTTGCGCCACGTGGCGCCCCAGGATAAATTCTTTTTCTGTTTTTAAAGCCACATTTCTCCTCCATAAAAATCACCAAAAATACCTAGGAGGCCCAGAAAATTTCCAAAAAATTCTGGAAAATCCCCAAGACTCCTAGGGGTACCTGAAAAATATGAGAAGGAGAAATTAGTCCATTTGATGTGAAAATTAATTTAATGACTATTAAAACACACTATGTTGACTTCCAAAATTCCATATAAATTATTCACATGCTCAAATAATTCCCAAAAAATGTAGATATGATCAAAATAATAGCATGAGCATATGAAAAATAGTAGGAAGCCAATAAGGACGATAAAATCCGTATTTTGTGCCAAGAATGAGATTAAGCCCCGAAAATGTCATAAAGTGAAAATATACCCAAAAAGAGCAACATTAAGAATAATTCTTAGCACAAAATGGGGTTAGTTATGGGGTATAAATATACAATTTTCACTCCGAATCACACCCCCAACTAGCTTTTTGCTAGTCCCTAGCAAAATAGGCGATAAATTCGGATTAAATTGAAAAACATGCACCAACTCAAGATATCCTCATGGCGACTCAAAAATAGTATTTCCAATTGATTTCAAAGCCAATATACCAAATGTATGAAAGTAAACAACAAATGAAACTCCCCTCAATCCAATTCAACGAAAAGTAAGGTAATAAGCACCGTATCACACGTATCGGGAAAATATCACGATGTCAAAATTTCAAATTTTCATGAAAATGGCCAAAACAAAAGAAAATCCTCTAAGTTGTGGGGGATGAAATTGCATCACTCATGTTGCTTATTCCTTCATATATACTTTCATTTTTCTTTTCTTTTCTTTTCTTTTCTATTTTTTTTGTTTTTGATGTTTATGTTTTGCATTCACGCAATAACACCATAAATGCAAACACCGGCACATTTGCATACACGCGATGACGCTATATATGCAAATGATGGAATGATCTCCTAAATCTCATTTTTGGCGTCCTCCCCAATGTTTCGTGGGGCACCGGCTACTCAATTTGATTAGAAAAATCATTCACTTATACTAACTCTCTTTTTCATTCCAAACACAAGTTAGCAACTCATCCACCCACTTCCAAGAAGAAAACAAAACATAACCAAATGGCCAATTCCAATCCAATTAAAAACTACACCATTCATCCCAATTCATGCGACCACTTACACCAAACTTTTCCCAAATTGTCTCAAAGAGGGTATCACGACATATGAAATAGTTTCATACATGTCATATTAACATTTGACTCCAAATTGGAAAAGAAATGAAAACTTACCAATCAAACATCGAAAAGTTGATAACAAAATGATAATCCGAAAAAAGGCATGGCATGAAAGCATGTAGGGACTACGCAAAGCAAATGGCATGGGACAAGGAGACCAGAATATGATATGCAATGAAAATCAATGGGTGATGGCGAAATGTGGAGGGATCTCAAAAAAAAATTTACACCAAAATCCTAACAATCCTAAAGATTCTAACACTCTCCCCCAACTTAAAATAAGCATTGTCCTCAATGATGAAAGAGTATCAGATCTTGGCAAAAGATCCTAGAAAAGGAAAAAAATACAAAAGCAAACATGCAAAAGCAAACTAACTAATTTTTTATTTATTTACACGACTTAAAGGAAAGAATATACCTTAGCAAATGGCGGATCCCGGATGTATAACGACGGTGGCAACTGCTCGATCATATCCTTTTACTCCTCCGCCAGCTGCTTTGGAGCTAGGCCGCCACCGGCCTCCTTGGATTCTATCAATGCAACTCCCAGCGTCCCCTTTGGATAATATGGATCATGTGGGAGACGAGCTGCATCAATCCAAGTCATGTCTTCATGCCATGCAAAAGCATTCCAAAACGGGCCGTCAAAACAAATAAAAGAATGTAAATGCACTGGACGACGATCTGAAGCAAATGTATATGGAAGTGAAAATTTGTCTTCGGAAATGCAAGGCATGAGATGGTGGAAACTTCCTTGAAATGTGGTGCTAGGTGTGGATTGATACGCGGCCTCAAGAGGAGGTGGAAGTGGCTGCAGAGAGAAAACTGGAGTAGGAGGGAGCTCGGGCTCAATATATATCATGTCATAATCCCCATCGCTATCCTCTTCCTCGACATCAACATTAGCATTAACAATCTCTGCAGCACTCTGTCACGCCCCGCTTCCCAAAAATATGGAGGCGAAGCGTGAGAAGGTCCGCTCAGACTTGAAGCTACAAGGCTACAAGTCCGATAAGCGTCAATCAAATTTAAAACTGCAGGTCCTTGCAACGCGAAACGAAACAAAGATAATAATAACGAAAGAGACAAAAGAAACATCTCAGAATATCCATAGCAATAAATCTCAACATCACAGAAAAGCCACCGGGCTAAAAGAAAAGAGTCTAAAAGAGGCCGAGCATGGCCAACAAAAGTACAAAGTACAACAACAAAGTAATGGTGCAAGCACCGACATCTAACAGCAACCTAAAGCAAAAGCAACGCCAACAGTCTCTAAAACTGGTCTCCGGTGTCCACGAACTCCTCGACGAACGTAGGCTCAGTGTCAGCAACTACCTCGTCCGCTACAACTATCTCTGGCTCAGGGTCTAACATGTGACACCCAAAGAGAAAGGGGCACATGTCAGCAAGTCTGGAAGACTTGTGCAAGTGAAACTGAAAGTACAAGTAAGAGCAACCTAGCAGTTCTAGCATGATGCAATGACATGGCAGTTAAAGTATGAGTGCAGCAGGTAAAGTAACGTAAAGTAAAGTACGAGCATGGCATGGCATGGATGACAAGTATTACATGAATCATTCACAAGACAAGTACAAGACAAGGAAAGTAAGCACCTCGTGCACAGAGATTCCGTCTTCTGGCTAGAGGGCGGATCAGACCTCTCCTAAGCTCAGTTGACCGTTTATCCCTACCCCTCCACGTGTGTCGAGCCAGGGCCTTACCCCCGAACGGGAATGCTTGCTTCTGGAACACGAGCCAGGAAGTGTTTTACCTTGCTGGTCTAGGGGTGCACCTAGCCAGTCAAGGGAGTACAAGTACAAGTATTGTAGCGTGTGCTACCAATGCGACATTCAATGCATGGATGACATGACATGACAAGTAGTAAGGCGTACAGGTAAGGAAAGTAAACGTGACAGTTTAGTATGCATGAACAACAAGTTTAAGGGTTGGATCTAGCTTCGTTGTCAGGCTAGATCAATTAGGTGACGGATCTAGTTTCGTTGTCAAACTAGATCAAGTAGGCGTCTAGCCAGCTATCATTTCACTGACTAGTCTCTTTTACGCTAAAAACAAGGTAGTGGCCTAAAAACATGGCCCTAAGCAAGAGTTGGCAAGTTTCACTTGCCTGCAAGCACGACGTCTGAGCACACCGTCCAATGAGTCCAAAAATCACAATTATCCTACGTGCACAAGTCCACCGGCCTAAAGTCCATATTATTAATCTTGATTAGTGAATTTAAAACATTTAAAATACTTTAAAAATACTGATTTTAGTCTTGATTAGCATGCAATTTGGTTGGGGGTCCTAGGGGTGCAAAACGTTACCTCAACACGACGCGAAAGCTACACCGGCGTCGGGTAGCGACGCCGGGGGTTGGAATAATAAGATCGCGCTCCAAGTCCAGATTCCAATTAGATTCCTCGCTGGAAATTTCAGAGCAATCAACCCGGGCGACGATTCCAGATTCCAAAGCTCGCACGTGCGACGACGGGCTACGACGTGCGACGACGTCGTACGCGGCAAGTCGTCGAAGGGAACGCACCTAGGTGGGGCCCACAGTAGTCCTAGGGACCTTTGGGGGACCCACAATACCTCTGGAGAACTTGGGGGGCCCACGGAGGCAAGTGGTGCGACGGATGCGGGGTTGCGACAAGTGGCTCTCGGTCGTACTCAGCCAATGCGGGGGATTCTCTCGGTCGCTGCGGGGAAACGGAGCTGTGCGGCGCTTTGGGTCGGTCGCAGCAGCGGGGGCGCTTGGTTCTCTCGGTCGGAGCGGGGGAGGCCATCGGTCGTGCGGGTTGGATGCGGGGAGCGCAGCGCTGCAACGTTGCAACGGTTGCAACGTTGCGGAGATGCAGCGATGCGGGCGAGAGCATCGGTCAGGCACGGAGGAAAGCGGGCGACAGAAGCGGGTCGGTGCGGAGGGTTGGTGCGGAGCGGGGATGCGGCGACAGCGGGGGCGGCCATCGGTCTGACCGAGAGAATCTCTCGGTCAGGCACGGAGAAGCGGGCGATGGCTGCTGCAGCGATGCGGAGCGGCTAGGATGCGGGTGGGGCTGTCGGTCAGAGCGGGGAAAAAGTGGCCGTTCTCTCGGTCGGTGCGGGGCTGAACGTCGCAACGTTGCGACGAATCGTCGCAACGTCCAATTTGAGTTTTGGAAGAGGCTAGGGCTAATTTCTTGCGAAAATAGGTCTTCCTAGGGGTTACTTATATAGTATAGATGGGTTGACTTGGTCTAGGGCTAAATCTAATAGGATTAGAAGTTTAAAATAATTTAAAATTTGAAATTCAACTTCTCCAACTCACCCTAGGATTTGACTTGGTCCAAATGAGCTGGAAATTGGCTCAAAAATTCTTTAAAACATTTAAAACTCAAATAAATTTTATTTGGCCGAAAATAATTTATAAATTAATTATTAAAAATAATATAAAACTTGTTAAAAATATAAAAGTGGTCAAATAAACTCCAAAAATTATAAAATAAATATCGTGGTGATCGTGGCGACAAATGTGAGCTAAATAAGAAGACGGATCTCAACTTTGACGTCGGACGACGAAACTAAAAATAGAAACGTCTCCCGTCAAAAGTGAAAATCGTCACGTCTCATCGAGTAAGTTTAAATTGTGGACAAACGACTCGAGAAGTGTCGTTTCAAGATAGTGCCACTATTTAATACTCTCAGAGGCGTTCACAACGGCATATCACACAAAAGTGTTCACGAGCAAACAAAGTCTAAAACAAACACGTGCACGGTCAAAAGCACGTGCACGAACAACGTACGACGAAAAGTGGTCGTTACACACTCCCCACAACTGGTAACTGCTCCTGACATATATCCTCGATGACTGGCAAGTGCGCATCCTGAGGCGAGGGAAGTGACATCAGTGACGGGACTGGAGGTAGACTCGTCTTGGGTAAATCCAAGCACGCATCATCCTCGCCATCCCAGAAATAGTCCATCTCCGTCGTCCTCCCCAAGTACTCAACCGCCTCGACCTGTGAAGCTAACTCTGAAGTGGATTGTGGCTCAGGCTCCATGGTGTCCTCAATCTGCTCTGGGCCATCATGCACATCCTCTTCATCCTCAACCTCAAAGTGAAAATGCATCGTGTCACCGTCGTGGTCGACACGCACTCCATCATCTGTCTCCTCTGACTCATCAAAATACATATGTTCAATGTCCTCTACCTGGCTCTCATGCAACCCATCCTCCTGCTCTGCTCTGTATCCCATGGGGTCGCAAGAAAAAGAGCCCAAAGGTGGCTCCTCAAGCTGACACTGGACCTGCTGCTCTGCATCCTGTAGTGGAAACTGGTACTGGCCATCATCCTCATATCCAAGTGATGGCTCTCTAGATGGCACAGTCTGCTCCCACTCTGCAAGGTCCCTCAGGTAACACCAGGAATCCTCGGTCGAATAATCAAAGAACTCTCCACAGCAGCTCATCTGCACCAAATCTCGCCCAGATGGCGATAACCCTGTGTAGAAGATCTGCAGAAGATGATCCTCGTGAAAGCTCTGGTGTGGGCACGCAAGCACCAAATCAGTGAACCTCTGCCAAGCCTGATGGTAGGCCTCTCCATCAGTCTGGGTAAAGCTCGCTATGTGCTGCTCCATGGCCTGCTGCCCCTGTACCTGCTCCAAAAACATAGGCAAAAATACTCGGAGAAATTCAGCCTGAAACAACAACCAAGTAAAATGTGAGTCGAGAGACAATGAATCAAACCACAATCTAGCATCGTCTTGCAAAGAAGAGGGAAAAAATCTAAAATATATGCAATCATCGCTAATGTTCCCACCAAGACATGCATACATCCACTGTTCAAAATTTTTAATATGTAAATGAGGGTTCTCCCACTCTGTGCCACGAAAGTATGGCGGAAGTGGGATATCCTCCAAATCAAAGTCCGAAAAATCCGAAGAAGATGCCATGGTAAAAAAAATTTCCAAGAAAATGAAAATAAACAAGCAAAAGACTCAATAAGTGGAAAATAAATAAATGGAAAGACACACACTAAGAGATAGTAGTAGCACACTAAAAATTTCAAAATCAATCAAAAATTGCTAATAATATAAACCGTTGTCCCCAGCAACGGCGCCAATTGATTGACTCGAGAGGACGCGCATGGAGCGCGCCTTCCACTCCCAAGCGTAGGAGTGTCAATGAAATAAAAATAACCGGTGAGTACCGGGTCGGATCACAGGGACAAGTCGTTCTACATTCACAAATTTGATCGATAAAGAAAATAAAAGTGTTTTACAACCACCTCGCTAACGGTGGAAGAGTGTGGGAGAAAGTGTGGTGAAACTAAAATTCTAACCTAAGTGGGTCGGGTTAGAGAACCAAATTAGGAGTGTAGGATAGCTAGGCGAGGAGCATGGGTTATGGATTCCTTAAAATTGGTGTTAAACAAGTCCTGATTACCCGCATATAACTCAATCGGTCATCCGGCTAAGGAAGTCCAATCGGAAAATTTAGCTTTAAATAACACAACATTTAGCAATATGGATGGATGTATTATCATGGCACTAATCAAATTTAAACATGGATTCATCTCGAATTGTGCCCTTTCTGGTCTTTACCAATGAAATTGTGCCCTAATTACACATCCAACATTAGCATATAAAATGTGCAAGAGGAAAATTAGGGCAAGAATTAACAACCAACCCAATGAATCACAACCCAAGCAAATTTTACACTACTCAATCATAGTAAACATGAGACTGAATTTTCATTCAAAAAATTTACTCAAATTTGTTACAAAAGAGAGATGCTAAAATTAAAAAAGGGGTTAGAGAGATATCACCAAGGATCTCTCTAAGATGAAGCTCTACTCTCCCTATTTGCTCCTCCTCCAAGCTTTCCCATCATCTCCATGGCCTCCTCCCTATCCCTTGGCCTCTTGGAGAAGAAGAACCCCTCAAAGCCCTAGAAAATCGCCAAGAAAAACAGCTCACAGCCTAATCCCCCCAAAAAACGCAACTGGCAGCTTTAAAACGTTGCGGATCAGGTTTTGGAGCTGACCCGACCCGCAACAAGGCTCCACACGCGCGCTTGGAGTCTCTTTGGGGCGGGGGCGGGTCGGATCCCGGCCCCGATTCGTTTTCGCCCGCCCGCCCGCTTGCGGGCGGGCTCTCCGCTCGCAATTCTCGGGAGCGGGCCGGCCGCTGGGCCGGCCCGCGTCCCATGTAAAAAAAATTTAAATGTTTTTTATAAAACGCTGCTGCGGCCCGCTCCAGGAGCGGGCCGCAAAAATAAAAGTATTTTTTAAAAAAATAAATAAATCTCCAAGCAGTGGCCCCATTTGCAGCTCATGGCGCCACGTGGCGCCCCAGGATAAATTCTTTTTCTGTTTTAAGCCCCATTTCTCCTCCATAAAAATCACCAAAAATACCTAGGAGGCCCAGAAAATTTCCAAAAAATTCTGGAAAATCCCCAAGACTTCTAGGGGTACCTGAAAAATATGAGAAGGAGAAATTAGTCCATTTGATGTGAAAATTAATTTAATGACTATTAAAACACACTGTATTGACTTCCAAAATTCCATATAAACTATTCACATGCTCAAATAATTCCAAAAAATGGAGATATGATCTAAATAATAGCAGGAGCATATGAAAAATAGTATGAAGCCAATAAGGACGATAAAATCCGTATTTTGTGCCAAGAATGAGAATAAGCCCTGAAAATGGCAAAAAGTGAAAATATACCCAAAAAGAGCAATATTAAGAATAATTCTTAGCACAAAATGGGGGTAGTTAGGGGGTATAAATATACAATTTTCACTCCGAATCATCTGTGCACAAGTGATGAATTAGTGTTCGTGAAATCGTGAAATAGTGAATTGTAGCTTTCTGTTACGACGTGCTTGATTGTTATCATCTTTTTCATTTAATTGTTGCACTCTTTAACTGCCATATCATATCATCATGTTAGAACTGCTAGTCGTATTACTTTTATTTGATCCTTGCACAAAAGTCATCCGCTTTCCCTTGGGAGACTTTTGCTAACATGTGCCCTCTTCTCTTGTGTGTCACATGTCAGGTTATGAGACAGAGTTAGTTGCAGAGGACGAGCAGTACGCAGACGTTGAGTTCGAGGTTCCTGCAGAGACTGAGTTTGAGGACACTGGTGACCAGTCCTAGACTCACTTGGAGACTTCCTTAGTTGTTGTTACTTTTAGTAGTTGATGTTAGGTTTCGGTGCGTAGCACCTATCTCTCTGTTTATGTGTTGGCCATGCTTTAGGCCTTTGTTCAGACGATGTACTTTTGTAACTTTTCTCTGTGATGTAGGAATATTTGTTGGATGTTGTTGGTGGATATTTCTATGTCTGCTTTTCATATATCATTGTTGTTGTTTCGTCGCAATTGCAATAATCTGCTATTTGGTTTCATACACAGATGCTTATCAGACTGCAACTTCACAGCTCCAAGTCTGAGCGGACTTTTTCACGTCTCACCTTCCGTACTTGGGAAGCGGGGCGTGACACTCCAATACAGAAACATCACACAGACACAACATTCACAAGAAGACATCAGAACAACAAATCTTGCATCATATCATCATCACTAGTATCCAAGATACAAATGTACATCCGGGGCTACAACTCACACCGCACCAACATAACCCTCAACACCACCCAAGAGGGTGAACACAGTACAATGCACTCCCTATACTACTATTTGCAATCCAGCTCCAAGACAGCACTTGCCATAAAAAACTCGGGTATCTGTGGGAAAGAGGGGAGGGCACGTCAAAGCGTGTCCAGCAGGAGTGCACAACTCTACCTTTGGAATAACTATGCTTAACATTGTGATGCATAAAAGAAACGTGCAACAAGTGAACAGTATAAGTAACAGCTAAAGGAGCAAGCAAGTAAACAACAAATGAAAGTGCACAACCAAGTAAAGTAAACAATAAATGCACATAGCTATGACGACACGTATCCTGTAGTACACGTATATTAGTATTTTACGTATTTTCATATTTTAAAAGTATTTTAAAATAATTTGTCAGGAGTTTTATATCAAAAATGGTTTCAAAATCATTTATAAAAAATATTTTGAATCATCAACATATTTATGGTATTTTTAGTAAGTTCGAGTATCATCAAATATCTTTAAATAGTTTATATTGTATTTTATATTCAATTGTTACTAATATAGCCGTATCAATTATTTTTCTATATAAAAGTTATCAAAACGATTTCAAACTTCTACATTATGAATCTATGATTGATTAGTACTCCCCGATTATTTTCGTATTTTTCTGAAGTCGAATCGACCAAGAACCCGTATAACGGTCCGTATTTTTCAATGCAACTATTCACGTATTTTCAATTTTTTTAAAAAACTATTTTGTAATGGTTTGTCAGGAGTTTACGATTTTAAAAAAAAAATTATAAAAATATTTTGAAGTATCAGGTTAGTTAAGAAGTATTTTAGTAGTATCTGGTTTCATCAAATACCTCTAAATAATCTGATAAAAATTCATTTTCAGTTATTACCGTTTTGGCTTAATGAATTTATTTTCTATACAAACATCGTCAAAATGTTTTCAAATTTCTATGGTAACATTCTATGATCATTCAGGGCTTCCGACATTAATTTCGTAATTTTCTGAAGTCAAATCGATAGAGAACCCGCAAACCCGATTCCTAAATGTTTTGGCCCAAAACTCTTATCTCCGTAGGTCAAAGCCTAAAACGGACTTCGTATTCGCGATCCTCGTGACGATACGATCCCGTGGGTATGTTTTCGTAATTTTTCGGACATGTTTACTAGTGGGAGCAAAATCGTAATTTTGTATTTTTGACATTATCTACTAATTACGTTTTACCCTCTTTATTTTACCCTAATTATTTTAACTAAGCCGATTAGAAGACCATGTGATTCATACCAATACAATTTCCACGGTTAGTCAATACTAACCTGTTGGATATGGATGACATGAATACACCCATGAGGGGATGTATAAGGGTATACGGACCTCAGATGTCGCGTGCACGAAAGCGTGCACGGAGGGAACCTTTTCTCGTGTGAAAAGGACCACTCGATAAGTGGAAAAAGCCACTCGATAAGTGGAAAAAGTCACTTTATAAGTGCATAAAGGCACTTGATAAGTGAATGAAGAAGAGGATAAATGAATGTGCTAATATAGGCTAATAAGCTTAAATTTAGTTATTTCCTACAATAACTACCACTAAAGCCTATAAATAGGACCCAAGGGTAAGGCATTCAAACTACACTTTCCATGCCATAAGTTTGCAAAAGGCATCTTATGTTCTTCTTCTCCCTTCCATTAAAATCCTCTTCTAAATAGAGATTTAGTCGGTGAAACTCTGCTTTGATCCTCCGTGACGAAGTATCGACCGTTGTGGCGAATTCGAGGGCAAAGTTCAGAGATTACGGTGCCGCGTACGCAAACGTAAGTCTCTACTTTATTATTCGATCCTAACGTCGTTGTTTTGACAGGATCCTACAATGGTATCAGAGCCATACGGGTTCGCCCCGGTCAAACCGTCGCCCCGTCGAACCGATGAACGAGGCATTGTCTTTTTCACGAATGGGTATCCTACCATTATGGATATGGTAGGAACGCTTCGTGATGGAGAGAATGCATCGGTTGTTCTTTTCACGTTAGGGTCTTCTGTCATTACGGATATGGCAGGAACTCTCCGTGACGGGAAGAACCGACCGTTCAAATCGCCAAACTCGCACTCTTCATGGATGCTGAGTCTACATTCAAAAGGGAATGGGTGCTCTCTTCATGTGGAGCGTGTAGTTTACGAACTTTAAAGTATGTTATTTTTTCATTTTGGCACATGGCCATTGAAGGATAACTACTTTCTCGACGAACGGGTGCTTCATCGGAGAAGAAGATGGTGGTTATTCTCATCGGAGAAGATGACTTTTGGTGCATGATCGCCATGGCCATATGGGCTATGAAGGCAATGCACCCCCTCCCCATGTGGAGGGGGTTGGCTACGGCCAATAACCACCACGACAACCCCCCGGCGGGGACGTGCGGCCAACCCCATGAAAGGGGGTGGCCGGCCATGGCCATATGGGCCAAGGCCGGCCAAGGCCATGAGGCCATGTCCAGGCCATGGCCAGGGGGCCCTGGCCACGGCCAGGCCATGGCCTGGCTGGCCCTGGCCGGGAGCCAGGGCCTGGCCAGGGCTCGGCCGGACCTTTTCGATTCTAGAGCAACATCTTCAATATTTTTCGAAAGTAACTTATCAACTATAATAATATCATTCCAAGTGGGATTTTTTCCAAGTGGGAGTGATATTAAACTAGTCTGAAATTTCACATTCGATTGATTCAGTATCTCAATGGATCATGATTCGACCAGTGGTCTTTTGGACTAGTTTATGGGACACCTCAGCTCAGTCTGGGGGTAGTGAACCATGGACTAGCCATTTCCCTGGTCGGTCCGCTGGCCGAGACTAATGAATCATGAAAATGTAACAATATGATGACTATGTATATGAAATTTATGCAATGTTTTTTGATCAAACCTTCGGTTTTGTGTCTTTTGCAGTATTTTAAAAGTAAAATGTCTTCCGCTTCAAAGAATATCGTCGCTGAGTTAAACAGAGGTGAAAAACTCAACGGCGATAATTACAAACTTTGGTCCATCAAGATACAATACGTTCTAGAGGAGCAAGAAGTGCTCGAAAATCTAAAGAACGTAATGATTGAACCTGAGTTAGGCACTACGGCCCAACACAGATGAGACAAGGAAGCTTTTGATGCTTGGTCTCGGAAGAATAAGATAGCTCGCATTACGTTATTGAGCAGTATGGCCGATGACATAATGCGCATCTTCTGAGAGCATGACTTAGCCATGGACATATGGTCCAAGCTTGAAGAGAAGTTTGGTGGCACATCGATGTCCAAACTTCGTTCTTTAACTATAAGATTTGATTCATACAAGAAACGTCCAGATCATTCCATGGGAAAACATCTGCGACATATGGCGAATCTAATCTCAGAGTTAAAGGATGCAGGTCATGTGCTCACTGATGAGCAACAAATCCAAGCAGTCATACGTTCCCTACCAAATGGGTGAGACCAAATGAAGATGCATCTCACTCATAATGAGAGCATCAAGACCTTCAGCGATGTGTCCAAGCACCTCGAATTAGAGAAAGAGCGGCTTGCGGCTGCCAAGCCAAGTGCAGAAGTGCACATGGTTGCTAGTTCCTCACACGGGGGAAAGAAACGGAAAGATCGTTCGAAGTCTACTAATGAACGTAATAAGCAATCCGAGTCTTCCAAGAAACACAAATATAAGGGTGGGCACAAGAAATGGCACAAGAAGAAAGACTTGAAGAAGATCAAGTGCTTCAAGTGCAACAAGCTCGGTCACTATGCTCGTTCGTGTACGAGTGGAGGTGACGAGGTAACTTGTAATTATACTAGTTACATATGTGTTTCTAGTTCAATATTTCTTGTGGAATCTAATCTATTTTGGATAATTGATTCAGGTGCCACCGACCACATAGCAAGGGACAGACGGTCCTTCGTGGAGTATCACCGGATACCCCAAGGAACGAAGTGGATCTATGTAGGAAACAACACACGTGTTGAAGTGAAAGGCGTTGGGACTTGCAAGCTAGTCATGGACAAGGGCCGCACTCTCCTACTTCATGATGTTCTCTTCGCTCCAAATATTCGAAGGAATATAATATCTGTGGTCGTGTTAATGGGTCTTGGTTATAACTGGTTTTTTCATGATTGTAAAGTGGACTTGTTTTGTAATAATTCCTTAATTGGCACTGGGTATGTATTCAAAGGATTTATTGTATTAAATACAATGTATGACTCTTCATTTTGTAATGAAAATTTCCTTGTTACAAATTCTTCGACTTATGAGTCTGATATAATTTATTGGCACGCAAGGCTTGGTCACATTGGACCAACACAGATGGATAGACTTGCCAAACGTGACCTTCTATCCAATGTTTTAAAGGTCGAAATGTCGAATTGCGGACATTGCCTTGTAGGGAAATCTTGTCGCAAGCCGTTTGGAACCGGCACAAGGGCCGAGGTTCCATTACAGCTCATCCATTCGGACATATGTGGTTCGATGAATGTCAAGACAAGACGCGGGAAGTCCTATTTCATCACTTTTATTGATGACTTCACCCGATTCGGTCATATCTATTTGATATCCCACAAAAGTGAAGCATTAACCTGCTTTAAAAACTATATGAGTTTGGTGGAAAATTAATTAGATCGCAGGATTAAGGTCTTGCGAACCGATAGGGGCGGTGAATATCAATCAGCAAGTTTTAAGGAACTTTGTGATAAAAAGGGTATAGTTCATCAGGTAACTATGCCTTATACTCCTCAACAAAATGGTGTTGCAGAAAGGAGGAATATGACTTTAATGGAAATGGTCCGTTCAATGATGGCGCAAGCTAACTTGCCAATCACCTTTTGGGGTGATGCATTATTAACAGCCACTTTCATTTTGAACCGCATACCCTCGAAATCAGTTAGTTCCACTCCTTATGAGTTGTGGAACCAGAAGTCTCCTGACTTAAACATTTTAAAACCTTGGGGATGTGCATCCTACGCACATATTTCCTCCAATAAGTATGGCAAACTTGGGCCAAGGGGAAGGAAATGTATCTTTATACGATACGCAGAAAACTCCAAAGGTTATGTTTTCGTTAGTCAGGAAGACAATGGAGGTCTAATTGAGTTTGAGTCGAGGGATGTCATTTTCTTGGAAAATGAGTTTCCAAGACAGGGTGAGATAAGTCAGTACTTATCTCTATTTGAGATTAATGATCAAGAAGGATTACCTCATTCGAGTGGGAGAATTCTTGGTGAAGAAGAAAATATGTTTCAAACTTCACCAATGGATGATACGAATGACGCTAATCCTATTCCATACGGGACTAATGATCCAAGTGGGAGCATTTCTAACGACATTCCAAGTGGGAGTATATTAGAATTGATCTAAATTCAAGTCAACAAGGACTTGAAGAATCTCAAATACGACGTAGTAGTCGTACAAGGTTGGCTCCTCTAAGATATGAGGTTGAATTTATGCAAACCTTTATGACTTTACTACAAGATGATGACGAGCCTGCTACTTTCAAACAGGCCGTATCATGCCCTGCGAAAGACAAATGGATGGAAGCGATGAAGAAGGAGTTGGAAAACATGAAAGTTAACCAAGTCTGGGACTTAGTTGACTTACCCAGAGGACGTAAAGCTATTGGGAACAACTGGGTTCTCAAGATCAAGCATAAGGCCGATGGCTCTATTGACAGATATAAAGCTCGTCTTGTTGTGAAAGGTTTTACGCAACAGGAAGGGATAGACTACGAAGAGACCTTTCTCACCTGTTGTTCGTTTTACCTCGATTCACCTGATTCTAGCTATGGTAGCTTGCTTAGACCTCGAATTACATCAGATGGATATAAAGACTGCCTTTCTCAATGGAGGATTGGACGAGGAGATCTATATGGAACAACCAACAAGGTTTGTAAAAGAAGGAAACGAACATAAGGTTTGTAAACTTCGTAAGTCCATATATGGTCTTAAACAATCCTCGAGGCAATGGTATATACGATTTCAAGAAGTTGTCTTATCAAATGGTTTTTCCATGCTTGATGAAGATAACTATGTATATATCAAGAGGATTAAGAGCAAGTACGTTATTATATCTCTATATGTAGATGACATTTTAATAGCCGGAAATGACAAGGGCTTTGTGATGGATATCAAGGCTCGGCTTTCATCAGTTTTTGAGATGAAAGACATGGGAGAAGCCGCATATATACTTGGAGTTAAGATTTCAAGGAATCGTTCGAGGAAACTTCTTTCTATTTCACAAGAGACTTATATAAAGAAGGTTCTAGAACGTTTTAATATGCAGGACTGCAAGTCCATTGATACTCCTATAAGCAAGTGCGATAATTTATGTCTGAAATCGTGTCCAAAGAACCAAAAGGAAAAGGAAATTATGGAAAAAGTTCCATATTCCAGTGCAGTTGGTAGTCTTATGTACGCTATGATGTGTACAAGACCGGACATCTGTTTTGCCGTTGGAATGGTAAGTCGTTACCAATCCAACCCAGGGCAAGTACACTGGAAAGCGGTTAAGAGGATAATGCGGTATCTTAAAGGAACTGCGGACTATGCTTTATGCTATCAAGGAGATGCCTTGAGGCTCGAAGGCTACACTGATGCTGATTGGGCGGGTGATCTCGATGAGCGACGATCGACTTCAGGATATGTTTTTCTACTCGGATCTGGTGCAATATCCTGGAGTAGCAAGAAACAATCCTGCATCGCACTTTCAACTATGGAAGCCGAGTTTGTAGCATTTAGCATGGCAGTTCAAGAGGCTGTTTGGCTTAGGAAATTCTTAGACATGCTAATTGATGCAAATAACTCAGGTGATGTACCTATACACAGCGACAGTTAAGCATCTATAGCCTATGTCAAAGATCCTAAATTCCATTGTAAGACCAAACACATAGATATCCACTACAAATTTGCAAAAGACTATGATAAGACCAAGAAGGTAGACATAAGGTATATATCTACGCATGAGATGATAGCGGATCCGCTTACGAAGGCGATCCCCAGAGATGTGTTTTACAAACACTTATCATCTCAAGGATTGCGTAAGAGCTGAGTTGTACCAATGTAAATTTCCATGTCTGTAAATGATCAAATTTAATAAAAGAATAAGTTCTTTTCAACATTGCATATGACTTTCTTGAAAATGTTTGTGTACATTTTTGAAATCTCAGCTATACTTTCTAGTATGTCGGACAGATTAAGGTTGGCTCTCTCACATGAGCAATCGCCTTTATTCTATCAGACGAATAAAATAAAGATGGGACCTGTTTAAAGTCACAATCGTCAGACGGACGATTTAGAGTCATGACTTAAACAAAATGGTCGTATGAAAGATCTGCATCATATGGATGCTTTCAAAAGATCTAAGAGGATTTTGAAATCCTATCTGTCTTATGCGGGATGTGGGTCCAGAAGATTATTTGAGTAGTAAAAGGGACTCAAAGTCAGACATTGTGGTGTCTGGTTATCATCCTTACAACATCATTAAGACATACGCTCCCTGGGAAAGGAGTGATGTTGTAATACGTATTCATACTACGTATGCATTTTGACCATTGGGTTAGAATAGTAATTGTGTTTACTATTATGTGAGACCCAAAGACCACATGGGTCTTAACTCGTTACCCTTATGGACTCTGATTGGTTCCTTTAGATTTGACCGGGTGATTGCTATCTTAGCAAGTTGCTTATGGACTATGGTCAATTCGGTCCGGCGGGGCATGTTAGAAAAGCAAGTCAAGTCAAGATCGAAAGGATCGCAAGAAGAGGAAGATTAATTTCATATTCACATTTGGACTTTAAAGATTCAAAGCTGGCCAGCCAATTGTAATCCAGATGGGATTCAATTGTTGAATATAAAGTATAAAAAATGTGAAGAAATAATCTAGGGTAAAGCATGCGTTGATCTACTCAACTTTGCACCTCGAGGAGTGTTGTGTATCTCTAACAAGTGCACAACAGCAGACTCTATGCGCATGACGGTCACACGGTCTATTTCTCGGTATGATAAACAGAAGAGTTAAAGGAAAAGATGTTTCCTTACAATCCCCTTAAGTGTGAGTGGGAGATGTTGGATATGTACGACATGCATACACCCATGAGGGGATGTATGAGGGTATACGGACCTCGGATGTCGCGTGCACGAAAGCATGCACGGAGGGAACCTCTTCTCGTGTGAAAAGGACCACTCGATAAGTGGAAAAAGCCACTCGATAAGTGGAAAAAGTCACTTTATAAGTGCATAAAGGCACTTGATAAGTGAATGAAGAAGAGAATAAATGAATGTGCTAATATAGGCTAATAAGCTTATATTTAGTTATTTCCTACAATAACTACCCCTAAAGCCTATAAATAGGACCCAAGGGTAAGGCATTCAAACTACACTTTCCATGCCATAAGTTTGCAAAAGGCATCTTATGTTCTTCTTCTCCCTTCCATTAAAATCCTCTTCTAAATAGAGATTTAGTCAATGAAACTCTACTTTGATCCTCCGTGATGAAGTATCGACCGTTGTGGTGAATCCGAGGGCAAAGTTCAGAGATTACGGTGCCGCGTACGCAAACGTAAGTCTCTACTTTATTATTCGATACTAACATCGTTGTTTTGACATGATCCTACATAACCACCTACCATCCACCTAATCTTTAACTATCCATTGACTAATACCTAATCTATATCTGATATAATTAACCATAACCCCTCTTCTCCTCACGCCCAAACCCAGGCCATCTGAACCCATTTCCTTCAATTTTTTTCTCTCCCTAACCCAGGTTAACACTCATGCACGCAAAATACCAGTTCACCCTCTCTCTATCTCTCTCCTTCGTTTCCCCTGTTCGCCGTCCACCCACACTAGAGCAAGACGCCACCGTGACCGAAGCCCACGGCCCCGCCGTCGATCCCGATCGATGCCGCCCACGCCCGTACACCCACGCCGAGCCCGGAACGTCGCCCTCGCCCCCGATCCGCCGTCTCGACCGCTGATCTCCACCGCCCGCATCTCGAATCCCACCGCCTCGCCGTCCTCGCGCCGCCCCCAGTCCCCTCAACCGCTGCCGTACGCTCGAATGCCGGCCCCCGCTGATCCAACGCCAAGGCGTCGCTGCCCCCCGCCCCTCGCGTCGCCCAGAGCGTCGCCGCCAAACCCCCTTGGCCGCCGTCCCCTTATCCCCGTCAAGCGCCTGCAACGAAACAAAAAAACAGAGAAGAACGGAGAAGATGGGGGGATTTAATATAAGTATTATTATTATTATTATTATTATTACAGAGTTTATAAGATAACTTAATAATAGTATTAGTTTCTTTATAAAGTCCTATTATGAAATTTTTGTAAAGGTATTAATACGTAGGTGACAGGTTAGTAAATGACTTCTATAAGTTAGTAACTGATAAGTTAATTAGTTAAGAGATTAAAAAAGTAATTAAGTTAAACTAGTATTAACTTAATGTTAGTTCTCTTGTTATATCAGGTTAAGTTAGCTATTCATACTTAAATTACCATACTAGTTTAAGTTGTTCCGTTTTAGTAGCAATTAGGTAATAACATTTTAACTGGATGTTGACCATTAAACTGATATCACAAACCTGATTTCGCAGATTAATCTGTGCCTATCTTACGATCACGTGGGCACCCAAAACTCGCATCGCTTCAGGTATTGATTCACGTGCACGAGCACCCTTGGCAGCTCTAGCACTAGCCTCGCCTTCTTACAATGGTAAGTCACGTTAATTCTAACTTTAGAAATTCAGATAGTGCACTCGTATGAACATAGGACTTGACATCTAGTCTCGGAACAATTATTGACTTGAACGGATGACTAGAGACTTAACTAAATAGGAAACAGATTAATTGCAAGAACGAATTTGACTTGAAACTCGCGACATTGCCAACTTTCAAAATAGGTGGTTGTTGCACACGACCATCTTGGGTAAACTGTGTGCTTATTGAAAACCACATGCTCGAAGCATGGAATCAACATCTTTGTTGGACTTGTCTTTACCCTTAACTTTTTGGGTTTTAATAAGAAAGTCAATTAGTAGTCCTGGTTTAACTATCATAGTAGGTATGGAACGTCATGTTGCTTGAACATCATGCATGGACTTTGGTTACACTTATTGTTTGATTGCTCACATTTAATAGTCATATCAATTGATGCATGACATGAATATGACTCCTGAATTGTCAAATGGAATATATTGTATGGAATATCGTGTGGTACATATTGTGAAATTGTGGAACATCTCGTAATGAACATGTATTTGATACACATCACAGACACTTGGGTTTTTGGGGGTAACTTATAATAGTGGACGTGCGGGAGCGACCAGTCCAATCTGCTGAATAGTACCATTTTGGTGAACAGTATCGTTTTGTTGAAAAGTACCGTTTTGATTGTACCGTACCGTATTGTTGTAATCCGGGATATCAGGTAGACTCTTGGTTGCATATCGTACTTCCCGTTATAAGTTACGAACTAGGCTAGGCACAATTACTCTTATTGTCATTGCTATCGTCACGGTTATTCTTGTACGGTACCAGTTGTACTTGCCCATTCACCTTTACTTTACTTGTCGCACTTGCATGCTTGCCTGTCCTTACTTTACTTTACGCCCTTACCTGCATGTCTGCTCTTATCTCACTTATTGCATTAGCATGATAGTCCTTAAAATGCTTAATTTAGACTGCTTCGTACTTTTGCACTACTTTATGACT
Organism: Scilla litardierei; assembly: GCA_030789695.1. Lineage (NCBI taxonomy): Eukaryota > Viridiplantae > Streptophyta > Magnoliopsida > Asparagales > Asparagaceae > Scilla > Scilla litardierei. Next base: position 179,787,859 of record CM061134.1, read on the forward strand.
ATTGGTAGAATTATGTGACTTACTTACGGTTCCATGTTTCGTGGCACCGCAGATGACATACAGCTTGACATAGAGGCTCCTGAGTGCCAGAGTTCGTCCCCGAGGCTGCAGTAGTAGAGTTCTTTTAGTGGCACCCTTTCGGTTGTTCATCTTTGCTTTTAATCTCGTTGTAATAATTTGTACTATACGTGGATTGTAATAATTGGACACTATTTGGGTATTTTTGTACATCTCTGCATCCGAAGCTATTTTGTTTTCACTGGTAACCTGCAGGACCTGCGCAAATATCAAATAAGTAACATGCCCCTTGAAAGCGGGTCGTTACAAGTTTGGTGGCCCACGCAGGTCCGCGCTAACTACCTCGTGAACAATATAGCAAGATCATGATGTACAACATAAAATACTCAAATTAACCTCGAGTACAGGATGTCTCGAGTGTTCACCTGTATTGGATATACGGGTGAAGTGTCCTTAATACCATCTTCATTAGGTCTTCCTTGATCCTCATCACTTCCTTTGAACTCTTAACCCTTGCTTAGGAACTCGTGTTCTATTCTTGGTTATACCTTCCCTAGTAACCTCTTTTGCTAGTAGTTATAGTGATTTTTCATAGGTTGAACTATCTACCCACTTCATCATCTTTCCTTCAGTTGATGATGGCACACATAAAAATGATAAGCTTCCTTCAATAGACCATGATCCGGTCAATGTGCTTGGCTAAGTTTGTTGGATCACCCTTGCTAGACTTGGGGTAAATGATCCTGGCTTAGTCACTTCCCTGGCCGTGTTCCGCTGGACCGCACGGACGTGAATCATGATTATGTAACGCCATCGATCTTCATCACTATCACCCTTCCTTTAGCGTGATGACCTTCTGATCATTCTACTAATTAGTAAATTCTTCATAATTGCGTTTAGTTTGCCTGAACTCTAGCTACGTCTATTTTAAGGAGGGTAGCATTCGATTTTCGTTCACCAGAAGTTCGAGTTCGACAACGGAAGCAAATTGAAGGACGCTCAAAGTATTCGAGGGTGGTGCTAGAGAAATTGAGACAAACCAAACCGAGACGTGCAAGCGTGAGCCGCTACTTCGTCATCTTTTCTTGGACTCGTCTTCCTTCTTCTATCTGAGCCTATTTTGACAAGTTACAGAAGCTATGATGATGTCAGTAGTATATTCATATATAACATCTCTTGTTTTCTTGATGCTATGATATCACATTATATTCATGTTATTTACAACCTAATTTACTAGATTACTTTCTCCTCTATCATTTATTTGCTTGAGCTTCTTCATAACATCAATTATTTTCAAAAGAGATTTTTAAACAAAAGAGATTTTTTTAATTCCGAGGACGGAATTATTTTAAGGAGGGTAGAATATAACGGTCCGTATTTTTCAATGCAACTATTCACGTATTTTCAATTTTTTAAAAAAACTATTTTGTAATGGGTTGTCCGGAGTTTACGATTTCAAAATTTTTTTTTGACATTATCTACTAATTACGTTTTACCCTCTTTATTTAACCCTAATTATTTTAACTAAGCCGATTAGAAGACCATGTGATTCATACCAATACAATTTCCACGGTTAGTCAATACTAACCACCTACCATCCACCTAATCTTTAACTATCCATTGACTAATACCTAATCTACATCTGATATAATTAACCCTAACCCCTCTTCTCCTCACGCCCAAACCTAGGCCATCTGAACCCATTTCCTTCAATTTTGTTCTCTCCCTAACCCGGGTTAACACTCACGCACGCAAAATACCCGTTCACCCTCTCTCTATCTCTCTCCTTCGTTTCCCCCGTTCGCCGTCCACCCACACCAGAGCAAGCCGCCACCGTGACCGAAGCCCATGGCCCCGCTGCCAATCCCGATCGGTGCCACCCGCGCCCGTACACCCATGACGAGCCCGGAACGTCTCCCCCGCCCCCGATCCGCCGTCTCGACCGCTGATCTCCGCCGCCCGCATCTTGAATCCCGTCGCCCCGTCGTTCTCGTGCCGCCCCCAGTCCCCCAGCCGCCGCCGTACGCCCGAACGCCAGCCCCCGCTGATCCGATGCCCAGGCGCCGCTGCCCCCGCCCCTCGCGTTGCCCAGAGCGCCGCCGCCAAACCCCCTTGGCCGCCGTCCCCTTATCCCCGTCAAGCGCCTGCAACGAAACAAAAAACGGAGAAGAACGGAGAAGATGGGGGGATTTAATATAAGTATTATTATTATTATTATTATTATTACAGAGTTTATAAGATAACTTAATAATAGTATTAGTTTCTTTATAAAGTCCTATTATGAAATTTTTGTAAAGGTATTAATACGTAGGTGACAGGTTAGTAAATGACTTTTATAAGTTAGTAACTGATAAGTTAATTAGTTAAGAGATTAAAAAAGTAATTAAGTTAAACTAGTATTAACTTAATGTTAGTTCTCTTGTTATATCAGGTTAAGTTAGCTATTCATACTTAAACTACCAACTAGTTTAAGTTGTTCCGTTTTAGTAGCAATTAGGTAATAACATTTTAACTGGATGTTGACCATTAAACTGATATCACAAACCTGATTTCGCAGATTAATCTGTGCCTATCTTACGATCACGTGGGCACCCAAAACTCGCATCGCTTCAGGTATTGATTCACGTGCACGAGCACCCTTGGCAGCTCTAGCACTAGCCTCGCCTTCTTACAATGGTAAGTCACGTTAATTCTAACTTTAGAAATTCAGATAGTGCACTCGTATGAACATAGGACTTGACATCTAGTCTCGGAACAATTATTGACTTGAACAGATGACTAGAGACTTAACTAAATAGGAAAGAGATCAATTGCAAGAACGACTTTGACTTGAAACTCGCGACATTGCCAACTTTCAAAATAGGTGGTTGTTGCACACGACCATCTTGGGTAAACTGTGTGCTTATTGAAAACCACATGCTCGAAGCATGGAATCAACATATTTGTTGGACTTGTCTTTACCCTTAACTTTTTGGGTTTTAATAAGAAAGTCAATTAGTGGTCATGGTTTAACTATCATAGTAGGTATGGAACGTCATGTTGCTTGAACATCATGCATGGACTTTGGTTACACTTATTGTTTGATTGCTCACATTTAATAGTCATATCAATTGATGCATGACATGAATATGACTCCTGAATTGTCAAATGGAATATATTGTATGGAATATCGTGTGGTACATATTGTGAAATTGTGGAACATCTCGTAATGAACATGTATTTGATACACATCACAGACACTTGGGTTTTTGTGGTAACTTATAATAGTGGAAGTGCGGGAGCGACCAGTCCGATCTGCTGAATAGTTCCGTTTTGGTGAACGGTATCGTTTTGTTGAAAAGTACCGTTTTGATTGTACCATTTTGATTGTACCGTTTTGATTGTACTATACCGTATTGTTGTAACCCAGGATATCAGGTGGACTCTTGGTTGCATATCGTACTTCCAGTTATAAGTCACGAACTAGGCTAGGCACAATTACTCTTATTGTCATTGCTATCGTCATGGTTATTCTTGTACGGTACCAATTGTACTTGCTCATTCACCTTTACTTTACTTGTTGCACTTGTCTGTCCTTACTTTACTTTACGCCCTTACCTGCATGTCTGCTCTTATCTCACTTATTGCATTAGCATGATAGTCCTTAAAATGCTTAATTTAGACTGCTTCGTACTTTTGCACTACTTTATGACTATTGGTAGAATTATGTGACTTACCTACGGTTCCATTTTTCGTGGCACCGCAGACGACACATAGCTTGACATAGAGACTCCTGAGTGCCAGAGTTCGTCCCCGAGGCTGCAGTAGTAGAGTTCTTTTAGTGGCACCCTTTCGGTTGTTCATCTTTGCTTTTAATCTCGTTGTAATAATTTGTACTATATGTGGATTGTAATAATTGGACACTATTTGGGTATTTTTGTACATCTCTGCATGAGAAGCTATTTTGTTTTCACTGGCAACCTGCAGGACCTGCGCAAATATCAAATAAGTAATAGGCCCCCTGGAAGCGGGTCGTTACAACCCGCAAACCCGCGACCAAAACGTTTTGACACAAAACTTGTACTTTCATAGCTCAAACTTTGAAATGGACTTCGTATCCATGATCCTCGCGTCGATACGAATCCGTGGCAATGTTTTCGTAATTTTTCGGAGTCGTTTGTCAAAATGAGTATTGTGGTATTATAATAATGATATCTTATACTAAATACTATTTCTTAATTACGTTATTATTTTAAACTAATTAATTTTTACATTTATTATTATACCCTAACTTGTCGGCTGCCATCTACCTTCACATCCACGAGGTTCATGCATGAGACACATTCCACCCTAAGTCAACAAACCCATTAGCCAAACTCATTACACGTTTTATTTTCCCCTTGAGGCAAAAACATCCCGCTTAGTCCTAGATGGCTAGCTGCCCATTTACACAGAAAACCATTTGTCAACACTCCCTAACCACTCTCTTAAATAGCGAATTAATTTGGTTAACTAGCTACATGATACTTATTATATTATTAATATTTCTAATCCTATAAATTATAACCCCATAATCTCCTCCCTTCATCTTCCTGCAAGCAGCATCTTAACACATCCCCTATCTAATTGTCTGCCTCACCAATCGGCAAAGACTCTCCCCATCTCACTACTCTTCCCCGAGGCCTCGACGCCAAGCACTACAAGCTCAGACGAGGCTGCCCTCTTCGACACCCCACGACTGCTTCCCTCTCACTCTCGTCTCCACGACGCCGAAGCTCCCGGAGCCACCACGGCCACCACATCCCGCCATTAACCCCGCCCCGAGCCCCACCACATACGGGGAGTCCCTCCTCCTCGTCAATTGCTCTGCCGCCTTACACGGTCGCCATGAAACCTAGCCGATCCCCCCAGCTCGAGCGAAGGGTCTCCACCATTGTCGTTACCAACCTCGATGCCCCTCTACCGCTTCGACGATGACGCTAGCCCCTCGTCAACCTCCCCTCCAGCTGACCCCTCTGCCTCCACCGCGATGACCCACAGCCGTGGTAAGGAGCTCCTCTGCAAGCCCACAGTAGTCGATGCTGCTTCCATCGCATTCACCGTCGACGGTGCCCGTGAAGCAACGCCTTCCCCTCAGACAGCCTCGCTGAGACCCACAACAGCTGTACATGCTACCGCCGTTGCTGCTGCCACCACAGTCGGACCTCCCCGCCGCGCGCTGCCGCCGTCGGACCAACCTAGCTCTGCCTGCTCCGCGGTTGCACCACCTCATGTGGCCCCCCAACGTCAACAGTAGCGTCGTCGAACGCAAGGATAACCAGCGTGAATAGTGATTGCATGAGGGAGGTGAGGAGTACACAGTAATATACGTATTTTTATATGTAAATGTATTTACTTATTATATTTAAGGCCGATTCGTTTTAAATTGATAATAAATTGTATAGGCCTCAGAAAAATACAATGGAAGAGCCAGAAAATCCAGTTCGACGAAACGGACACATTGGCGCTGGTTTCTTTGCCAAAAGGTAAGTATATTTTCCACAATAAATTTTCAAAGATAAAACTTAATATAGTTACTTTCATTTATAAATTTATTACTCAAGATTTTCACGTACACTAACATATGAGAAAAATATATGTTGTAGTACTTGTTAATATGCTCAATTTGACAGCTTGTTGGAAGACTTTCGACGTATGGTTTGTCCCAAATAAATCTTTGAATATATGTCGTAAAAATCAATTCTTGGGTTAAAATTAGTTTTTGGCCTTTTTAAATTATTTAAAATGCCTATTAATTATTATAAAATCTTGAAAACTACCTACTAGCCTTAGAAAAATATTTTAAGTTTAATTAGAATCATTTGCTCAGTTGGAATCATTTTTGTGCTCATTTTTTAATACTATTGCATGTTTCCATGTTTCGTTTAATTATTAAATTAAGGCGTAAAGTTGTGAAATTTTGAGAATCATGATACAGACTATTGAGACATCATGGAACAAATGTATGCATCTGATAAGATGCAAATGAACAGAACAGACTGAACGACTGATGTACACGTACTTTGACTCGACATCTGACCTGACCCGTTAATAAGTATCCACTTCGTAGTTTTATACAGTGTTTTCCTTGTAGGTTGCAAATTGCTAGCAAATGGTTAACTACTATAGATTGCAAAATTACTATCAATTGTTTAACTGTTGTAACTCCTTCAAAATAAACTACTAAATTGCTCCTACGTACTCACACCAAGCTAGATTGTATAATTATGACAAAATTGATGGAACAGAGATTTTAATTGGCATTCTTAACATTGGGTTCACCTGGTGTCTAGGATCGTTTGCGTCCAAGTTTTGGATCACCCTGCTTGCGGGGATAGTAACCTACTTGGCCAAACCTGACTGGCCGTGAATGCATGGGCAAATGTTAGAATCCCAATCATCATCAACGTAAACAATTAATTATGGTTATATCTTGATTTAGCCTTGTTAAATTCTTAGTTAAAGTTACTTCGACCCTTTATTCGCATGGTTATAAGAATCTCTCTTTTGTCCTATTTGGTTTTTAACTTTTTACATAACTTGTTATACATACCATGCTTTTTGAAAAATATTTTATATAAACTCATTCTTCTATAATGGGAAAATACTTGCATGAGCAACCCTCGCTGACATGTATTTCAAATGTATATTGTTTTGATATGCATGTTAGGTTTCGAGCCAGAGTTTACTGAGGAATCTGTCTCTGAGATCAATCCTATTGACCATGACCACGTTGACTTCATCCCTGCTGAAGATTAGCTCTTTTATTATTTCATGTTAGTATTTTGAGTGTATCAATGTATCTGTGTGTATTTTGATTTTGCCATACTAGGCCTACTGTTGTATTCTATATTTGGACTCTTGGTTTGTAATAATATTATTCAAGTTGTTTCTTAAATCCGCATGCAAGGACCTGTAGTTTTTACACAGACGCTTAGTGTGTTTAAGCGAAGGAGGAAGAAAGATTTATAAGAAAAGAAAAAAATTACTCCTCCTTATTTTAAGCACACCGCGGACCTGCTCGCGTCCTCGTTCCCTAGTAGAGTGGGAAACAGGGCGTGACAGGTTTCTGTAGTGGCCCATGCAGGTCATGCACATGTGAATACTTTAAGATAATTTTGGATGACATTAATACCGAGTTGTCTTGATAGAATAATTCTACTTAACACTTATATCGGTTTGTTTTACAGCATGGCAGGTCAACACAAAACTCGTAATGGAAATAGTGTCGCCGACAACGACATCGTGGAAATCATAAGAGAAATGATGGAACTCCAACATCAATTACTGGAAGCAGCACGTAACTACAAGGATGTTGATAAACTTCGTGTAACATCCCAAATTGGAGGAAGTAAGCGTCATATGGAATCAATGAGAGACGCTCTTGGACCAATATAAACTACCTTGTGTAAAAGGCCTACATTTCCAGTCAACAACCGATCCCAGATGGTGTGCTACCATTGTAATCGACCAGGGCATGTCAAGAAGAACGATCGTCGGTTGCTCAACCAATGCCTGTTATGTGGGGCATCTGAGCACTATACCAGGAATTGCTCTCGCTACATAATCAAGTGAAGGACTCCGATTGCAGCAGCCTCTGGATCGAAACAGCACAGACCACCCCTAGCTTAACAACATCAAGTCTTTCAACAAGCCAAGCTGAACCAGTCCAGGTGTCAAACATTCATCACGACAACTAGAGAAGCTGAGGCAGCAGAGCCAGTAATCACTGGTATGTCTAAACCTTTCCATTTACATCGATTTGACACACGCCTGGTGGTACCAATGTTAAGATTGCCAATTATCACATCTGCTCCATCGATTATATTAACAACCAGTAGATTAGTTCCCTATTTATTCACTATGATAGCTAAACTAGGACCACTGATTGACTTTCTTATTGAAACCCAGAAAGTTAAGAACCCTTTTCAAATCGACTGGGCCAAAGCAAAGCGGATGCAAAGAAATTTGAGGATAAAGACAAGTCCAACAATTATGGTATTGATCCCATGCTTCGAGCATACACAGTTTACCCAAGTAGATGATTGCGTGCTACAACTACCAAAGTTGAAAGTTGGCAATGTCGTATGCTCAAGTTAATAGTCGTTCGGAGACTAAAAGTTCAGTTTCCTATTTAACTAGGTCACTAGTCATTTGTTAAAGTTAATAGCCATTCTTATGCTATATGTGATGTCCTAAGTTCATACAAGTACACTATCGAAATTTCTAAAGTTAGAATTAGAGTGACCTTCTATAAGATAGAACGATTCATTGCCATCACCCTTCTTGTGATGGCCTTCCAATCGTCCTACTTATTCTTAGAATACTTCCTAGTCGCTTTTAGTTCACCTAAACTATGGCTACACTCTTTCATAAGGAGGGTAGCATTCGAAATTTTTCGATCGTCCGAAGTTTAAGTTCGACAACAGAAGCAGATAAAAGGATGCTCAGAAGTGTTTGAAGCCAGTGTGAGAAAAATTGAGACAAACCAAAATCGAGACGTGTAAGTGTAGACAGTTACTTCCTCTTCATCTCTCTTGAGATCGTAGTTTTCTTCTATCTATCATGTACCCGATTTTACATAGGTGGAATCCTTTTTCCCGCCTACCATCTCCCCCTCTTTATTACCTTTTGCCCCGCTTGATGGGTGAAACGTGCAGCTATCGGGGTGAAATGTCTGGTGAATACATACCGAGGGTCACCGGTAAGGTGATGATGCCTGCTATCGGGACGGAATATCCGGTGAATCCCACCAGGGGTCCCGTACAAGGCATCAACTCCATGGATGACATTTTCATCCTCTCCAACGTAGTGAAGGAGAGTATGTCGCACGATCTTTTGATGTCAACAAGCAATCTTTTCACAGTGATCCCTTTGATGGTGGCCGTGACAACGACGTCATCATCATGCGGTATTTCCACACCTTCTAGATCCTCATCCGAGAAGGAGATAGGTGGTGTAGAATCTCTGGGGCGCTTTCACCTCATGGATACTGTCATAAAACTTCCAGCGTAGGAGCTTTGGAGAGAGGTTGATAACTCCGGATGTGGGGGACCTCCCGTTATCATGCTGATGAGTTTGGCGTTGGGAGGTTTCGTGGCAACATCGGAGGATGTGGATGGGCGGGTCGACATAGTCGACTAGTTCGTCGATCGGGATGTCGACTCGCGATTTCCCACAGAAGGTGCAAACTGTTAAGGCCAAAATTGACCGAGACAGTTGTCAAGCTGACGTAGACTCGAGGTGATGAGTTGGAGCCTCGGTAGCAGTTGGAATGGGACCCTTGGTTGAAGGAACCAGGGTCGAGTGATGGTAATTGTAGATGATGCGGCCTTCGGCCGATCTTCGGGCGGCGGTTGCATCGATTGTTTGAGGTTGGTAAGCTCGATGTCGACCTTCGACGTTGGACAACGACCTTCGATCTGCACCACAAGGACTCGTTAGGGGGGTCGGATCTGAGTTCCGACCCAAATCCCCTCCGATGCTTAAGTTAGTATGGAACTTAATGAAGAGAAGGAGCTTGGTGCAGCTGAGATTGACCCACGGAGGTCCATCTCAAGACTGGCAATGCAAGCTCGAATATAAGAAATGTAGCTGAGAAAGTACAGTTCTATGTCTTAGACCTCGTACCTTAGAGATGGAACCCCTTTACCTTCGTTCGTCGATCTATTTATAGGTAATTCCCCCTTGATGATGTGTAACCGTCCCTCATTGGGCATGATCTTCTCCGGGATTCGAGTTAACGGCTGCCCATTTACTCAGCCCCATTAACTCTCCCCTGAATGTCGGCGCCAGCCCAACGGCTGAATGACCTATTCGTCTGACTTAGCTGTAACGATCCATATTTTTCAATACATCTATTCACGTATTTTCAATTTTTTAACTATTTTATAATGTTTCGTCAGGAGTTTTACGATTTCAAAATTTTCTTATAAACTTTTTTTTGAAGTATCAAACTAGTTATGGAATATTTTAGTAAGTTCAGGTTTCATCAAATACCTTTAAACAATTTTGATAAAAATTCATTTTCAATTATTATTGTTTTGACTGAATGAATTAATTTTCTATACAAACATTTTCAAAACATTTTCAAACGCCTACAGTATCATTCTATGATCATTTCAGGCTCCCCATATTAATTTTGTAATTTTCTGAAGTCAAATCAATAGAGAACCCACAAACACGCTTCCTAAACATTTTGGCCTAAAACTAGTATCTCCGTAGTTCAAACCCCAAAATGGATCTAGTATTCACTATACTCGCGACGAAACGAATCCGTGGGTATGTTTTCGTAATTTTTCGGAGTCGTTTAACTTCAGGGGCAAAATCATAATTTCGTACCCAAATTTTACTAATTACCTTTTACTAATCACCATGTTAATTACTTACGTAACCTAATCACGTACCTAACCTACCTGAATAATAGCCCATGTGATTAAGGCCAAGACCTTTCTACGATTAGTCAAAGACAATTACCTAATTACATTAAATACATACCTAAAACATATTAATTAGGTTTGATTTAATAAACTAATTGTTTACTAATTTATCTTAGCTATAAATAACCCCCTCTCCCAGGCTCATAAGCCAGTAACCCTCTCAAATTGTAACCCAGACACACACACACACTCTCTCTATCTCTCTCTCTCTCTCTCTCTCTCTCTCTCTCTCTCTCTCTCTCTCTCTCTCTCCCCCCCCCCCAGACACACACACACACACACACACACTCTCTCTCTCTCTCTCCCCCCCAGACACACACACACACACACACACACACTCTCTCTCTCTCTCTCTCTCTCTCTCTCTCTCTCTCTCTCTCTCTCTCCTCGCATTCAAACGAACCCATCACCCCCTCTCTCACTCTTCTTCTTCGATTGCCGCCTCTCCTCTCTCCTTCCTTCATTCATCACCCACGGAAGCCTCTCCCTCTCTTCTCGTACTCAGCTCAAAACCCATGCAACCCAACCCAGGTGAATCACCGTCAGCCTCTCCCTCTCTTCATGCACCGCCCCGCCCTCCGAGCTCCGCCTCTTCACGCACCACCCTGCCCTCCGAGCTCCAACGACGGCCCTCCATCGCATCCACCACCTCGAGCCCGCAGGCGCCACCCCAAGCACCATCGAGAGCCCCCTTTACCTCTCTCCTATGCTGCCCGTACCCCTCATGCTGCTGCCCCCCTCCCTCAGGTGTTCGCCGTCGCTCCGACCGTCACCAAGCAGCCGAAGACCACCCCTCCCCTCCTCACATCGCCGGAGAAGCGACCGCCACTCGACAGCGACCCCCCTCCGCGATCGACTCGCCGCTGTCGTCGCCCCTCTGCTTTGCCACCGCAGCACCATCGCTTGTCGCCATTCGCCGGCCACCGCCGCATCGCCATCGCCTTGCCACCGCCAAGAGCCCCCGTCGCCGTCGCCGTGCACCCCCGCATCCATCACCGTCGACTTACACCCCCCTTGCATGCAGCGTAAAAGAGAACAAGGGTGAGCGATAATAACATATTATTTTTATATGCATATACGAATCCGTATAAATACGCGTATTTGCGTATTTTAAAAATTATTAAATGGGATTTACTGGTTGTAAATTCATAATAAATAATATACAAGTCAGAAAAATACAAGACCAGCTCCAAAAATCAGAAATGACATTCTGGACCCAATGTCGCTAGTTTCATCTCAATCAGACGCTTAATTTTTCCACAATAAATTTTTAAGCCTAAAAGTTAAATACGTAAATTTCTTTTAAAAATCCGTAATTTCTTATTTTCACATAAACTGATACGTGAGAAAAATATATGTTGTAGCACTCTTCGAGACGGTCGTTTTGACTGCTCACTTGAACCATTCCGATCAGTATTGCATCTAGAATAAATTATTGAATAATTATGTTACCTAGTTAAAATTAGCTTTTAAATTGATTTTTGAGCTTCTAAAAATTATTAAAATTAACTGAAGCTTCTGAAAAATATTTCCTCCTCTAGTAAAATTATTTTCTTTATATCTAGCCTATATAAAAATTTAGAATGCTTTTCGAATATGTTTCAATCGATTATAAAATAAAAACGATCAGATAATAAATAGAAAATAGTGTGTTCCTTAACCGATGATTTCTTGTGTTTGCAGGTACCAATCCTCGCGCTCTATGTAACGCCCCGCTCCCCAGGATACCCGGGAAGTACGAATCCGTCCCAGGTGATCCCAGAGTGGCGAGTGTTGCGAAGAGGAATACAAATAAAACCAGCAGGCCACTGCGCTTGTGTTGGGAAGTACATGTACTGCTCCAATCATACAACACCAAAGAATAACATATACGAAAAAATTCAACAAAGAACAACACATTCATATATATAATGGATATCAATTACACATATGAGTACAAATATTTAACCAACTCTCAAATTACAACAATAACTCGCTAATACAACCCTCAAACTACACCCATAAATAACTCCAACCTCCAACTCCCAGCTGCACCTGCAAGATTACTACCACCTGAAAAACCACAGGAGGAGCACGTCAAAGCGTGTCCAAGTAGGATATCCCAATCTCAAGGCATATTATTAACATGGTATGCAAATGCTACATGGCATGGGAAATGACATACTATAATTGAAACATAAAAGAAGTATGTATGACATAGGAGTAACATGATATCACAACATAGCATAGAACATAAAAGAGACACAAGGACATTGAATATAAGGTAAGTTACAATTATGGAGTGGAAAACATAAAGGCACGATGACTTGCATAATTAAAGAGAGATGATAACAACAATTTAACAATTATCACTTCATATGAGATCATACTTTGCATTATATCATTACTGTTGGATAATAAGAAGAATGAGTAACCATGGCACAAAGCCATGGTTCTCTATTTATTAAATCAATGGAAGCCCAAAGGCCATAGGATAACCAAAGGTCCCCATTAGTGGGGATGATGGGGAGTAATGGGGGGATAAAGATGAGGGGAGGCCAAAGGCCTCCCTCATTCATAACACTCCCCCTTATTCACTCATTACTTTGGTCTTAGTGTAAATTCTAAGGGGTGGATACTTCTGGATCCAGAGTAATCATGTTTGCCTCGTTAAAACCTTAGCTGTGGAAAACCCAGTGGGAAAAACCAACAGCTTAAGGAAAAAGAGTGCAACCCACAGGTTACTCCCCCTGATCCATACAAGCCTTATGCTTGTAGGTCTTTCAGCTTTCATTAGAGGTGGAAACTTCAGGGTCCAGAGTAAAATGAGGCTGCCTCATTAAAACCTTTGGCTATGGAAAACCCAATGGGAAAATCCATAGCTAAGGGAAAAAGAGTACAACTCTACTATCAACTCCCCCTGATCTGTACAAGCTTCAGGTTTGTAGATCTCCTATGTATCTATACAATCATTTCCTATTCGTCTATACATCCATCATGTTCTGGATACAATCATCACTCATCTATACAAGTTTCACTCATATCTAGCGGCTACTGGAAAACAGTGGCACTCAGGAGTGATACGATCTACGAAGTTTGGTAGATGGCTCCACGTATATATTCCTTCACTCAGTCTTCACTGTGTCTGTAAGGTACTGCTAGACCTGGATGAGCATATTTTAGATATGCTTTTTGGATGATGAGCCTCTCAGAAGATGTAGACTTTTGGAAGATGATGTGTAGATGTTTAGGAGGTGGCTGGCCATTTGTGCTTAGTCATCGCGATGGTCTGTAAACCTGCATATGCGATATTTATTCCTTGGATGCTGATCCTTGACCCTTAGAAGTTGTGCAAAATCAGCTTATCCTTGGTCCAGTGGTGCTTTCCAAGGCAGCACTGTATCTGGCTAATAGCTTTACTACAGACGTTCTATTAGAGACATGTGTAGTTGGCCAGATAAAGGAGTGCAACTAGTACACTAGAGCTAGGTTCTTCGGGAACTAGGATGTCCTCCCACTCTTCCAGCGACTGGAAGGCGTCATAAATATGCATCCATTTTTAATAGATTGCAAATAGACATATTTCTTCATAAACTCCTGGTGTATGAGAAATATGATAGGTATAAAAGGATTCTACCACGAAAGTGTTTAATCTGTAAGACGAGACAATACCTTGTTTTGCCTAGGTATTTCATCTCGAAGGTATGCTTAAGACTATCAGATATATTAATGGTCTCTGCAGGAGATCCTATTAGATTTAAGTCGTCCACATAGATGGCGACAAAAACAAATCATGTCCATGTTCCTTTGATAAAGATACAAGGGAGATTTCATTATTTAGGGAATCCTTGTTCAGCAAGGAATTCGCTAAATCTGTTATACCACATTTTTCGTGATTGCGTAAGATCATATAATGATCTTTCAAGCCTTTATAGAGGAGAAGTTCATACGTTTCTATTTCATCTCTGGGGGTAGAGTATACCCTTCTGAAAGTTTCATATAGATCTCTATATCTATATAGCTGTATATATATGCAGTCACAACGTCCATGAGCTGCATTTCTTGGCTTTTCCAGATATGTTTAGGCTTAGCATGAAAATAGGAAAATGATCACATTTCCTTCATTTTTTTATTCTTATGAAAAACCCGACTTATATTCCACATGTTTTACACATTCAGGTGTTGGGACTACTGGTCCAAAGACTTTGCTTTTCAAGAGTGAGTCCAGTTCTACTCTTATTGCCTCGTCCCACTTTGGCCAATCTATGCGTTTACGCTATAGAAAAGTGGGTTGAACGTCATTGTCGTATTCAGCGACGTGAACGACAATATCGAAAACAAAATCGTCGTCGATGACTGTGCTGTATTTGTCTAGTACCTCTCCAATACGTACGTAATATAATAATGTTTCTCCTATTGTTTCCTCTACGGGAGAAATCAGAAGGGGAGAGGTCGATGGTCTGAGCTCAGCATCCTGTGGAGGGATCATTTTAATATATCTAGGAATCTTCCTCTTTCGAGGAACTTTATCTTTTGAACCTGGCGGGCGACCTCTTATCAATTTGAGGTATAGCCAATTCTGCTGCCGGTGGATTGCATCCATCTATGGGGATATCAATCCTAGCTGGCGTGTTGGCAGCAGGAACGTGTGAACGAACAATCTTATGGTTGTCCGTGAATTTATCCGCCAATTTATATACTTTAGTCTAAATGTGAAGGATCTTCTGGATCTCATCTTCACACAGAAATAGTATGCGGATCATAACGAGATTAGGACTTTTGTGTTCCATGATATGGTCTCAGAAGCTTTCAGGCTTCTTTAGACTTCGTGCCTATTATAATGAGTATTTGCTCATCAAAATCACAGTTATCAAGACGTGGTGATATGGGGACATATATTAGCACATCCAAACACTCTCAAATGAGATATGTTTGGTGGTGAACCATAAGCAAGCGGCATCAGCAATAAGATATGGCCACAAGAGGGCCGTATCGTGATAAGCGATGCAGATTGCAGTATGGCATATCCCTAAAAATCTACATGCAACTGGGATGTAACAATGGACGTGAAATCCATTGGAGTCTCTTTATCAAAGACTCTTGATAACCCATTCTGAGTATGAACATGCTACAGGATGTTCAATTTCAATGTCAGTTGCTTGGCAATAGTCTTAAAAGACCTGTGCAGTGAATTCACCCACATTATCAGTTTTTGAAAAAGCTAGGTTGCGGGTGAACAAAAAGGCATACATAAGACCATCTATTAGATGCATCTATCAGTACATTGAAGTACTGAAATGGGCCACTTGCGGGGTGAATAGGCCCGCAAAGGTCACCACGTATTCTCTAAATGAAGCCAGGAGACTCTAATCCCACTTTCAGGAGGAAAGGTCTCTCTATAAGTTTTCCCTTATAACAAAGGGGACAAGGGAACTCAACCTTTTGAAGAATCTTCAGGTTCTCCAAGGGACTTATTTGATGATGCGTCCATCATTGCTGATCCAGGATGACCAAGTCTATTGTGCCAGAGTTGAAAACTCTGGCAATGATAGGCACTTCTGGTGCACAGTCAAGTTGGCTTTATATAGGATGAATATCTATAATGATAGGGACCCGACGGGGGTCCAACGAATCATGCGCAGATGGTCTTCTGGCCATCCGTTAGACGAGTTATATAAAGATATTCACTATTATTATCCATAGTTTCCAAGGTATGTTCGTTTCAAACGAAATATCCTTGAAACTTGGGAGATTCCTATATGCTCAAGGAGAGAAATTTGCATCTTATAGTCTCGTTGTATGTGGGAGAAATATTAATGCTTCATCAGTGCATCGAGGCACTTTCCACAATATATCACACTTCATCTATATATTTGAATGACTAGACTTTATAAAATAAAGCTAAATATGCATTCATAAATTTTTATTGTTTAAAAAGAAAATACAGATGAAGTAAACTAGTATCTAAAATGCATATATAAAAGCAAACTAAGATAAGACTCAGTCAAGCTAGTCGTCGTGATCGAAGTCTTTTGCGGTCAGCTTGGTTGAAGGATGAGATTCAACCAGATTTGTTTTAGGACGAGGCTGCAGGCTCCCCTGATAAAGATCCTGGAGATTACGTGGAGTGCGGCAGTTCCTGGACCAATGTCCAGTCATGCCACATCTATGGCACTTGTCCACCCAGTTCTTCTTCGGAATATTGTTATTACTTGTCCACGTATTCTTTTTCTTCCCCTGGTTGTAGTTATTGTTCTGTGGAGGTCCTCTAGTCGGTTACATCACAGCTTTACCCTTGTAATTTCTGGCCTTCTTCTTGTTCTTCGTCTTCTGGGAAGAAACAAGATTGGCTTCAAGGAAAGGCAGTCCCAGAAGGGCATATGTTGCGAGTGGTTAGTAACAAGGCTCTGTTCTGCTCCGCCCTTAGGAGGCATGAGAGTTAGTCAAAGAATTTCGTGAAATGTCTTTCACAGTACTGTTGCATGAGGATTTGCATCCTTTTTATGGAAAGACGTGAAAGTCTTTTCCAACATGCGTTGCTCCGAGACTTCTTCACCGCACAGCTTCAGGCGTGAGGTGATATTATGGAATGCTGGGTTATACTCAGACACGGACTTGAAATCCTGAAGTCAGAGGTTTTCCCACTCATAACTAGCACGGGGCAGTATAACATCGATCTGATGTTTATAACGTGCCTCCAGTGTCCTCCACAACTCAAGTGAATCATCTACTGTCAGATATTCGCCCTTCAGGTCCGATTTTTGTGCCTCCTAATGTAGATAATGGCTTTCGCCTTATCTATATCAGAGACAGATACTGCATCGCTTCAGGGGTCGCGGTTGAAGTAGCCTAGGCCGCTGCTGGGGCCGCATGCACAGTAGTAGTAGCCAGAATCGTATTCATAAGAGCCATTGAGAGGAGGTGGAACTTCATGTTCACCCACCAGCTCAGATAGTTCTTTCTTGCCGCATACAGCACATCAAAATCAACGCTAGCTTATTTTGCCATTTATTTATGCAATTAAATAAGCACGAATTGGAAAATTTGAGGGGATAAAAGGAGAAGCTCAAGAAAAAGGAGAGCTATCGTGCTGATAACGTGTTGGATAATAAGAAGAATGAGTAACCATGGCACAAAGCCATGGTTCTCTATTTATTAAATCAATGGAAGCCCAAATGCCATAGGATAACCAAAGGTCCCCATTAGTGGGGATGATGGGGAGTAATGGGGAGATAAAGATGAGGGGAGGCCAAAGGCCTCCCTCATTCATAACAATTACAAGTTGTATTAAGCAAGATTATGTAATAATAATACCCTACACACATGGGTCATGTGGCTATCATGGCATGGCTTTATCGGGTCTTTTCCATTTACTTTCCATTTCATTCATATAGGGCCATGCATCTCCGTGTGCACCCCTTTTCCATCTCATATACCCCTACAAGGAGTGCTGTTAATTGCACCACATGATTCTATGAATACACCGCATCTATGAATACACAACATTGATATTTTTGTCTTTCTTAAAAACTACTCATTTCCAATTTATTTTCTTACAAATCATCCTCATTTTCTCCACTCCCATCAAATAAAAGTAATTTATCACTAGCCAGGGGTTCGATTTCACTGTTGTGCTATTACGATTTGAAGAGTTAACAACAAACTCCCTAAATATCCACACACACAAAGCTCAAGACTAGGGGAAAAAATGTTAAAACGAATTTCTTGCCCATCGAATTTCTTGCCCATCGAACTTCATACAAGCAGATTGCACATCTAAAATCTCCGTTGCCCATCGAATTTCTTGCGGAAAACGAATAAGGCTCCATTATTATCCAACAGAAACGAAAACTGGAAAAAAAATAAAGAAAAAGAAAAGTGATTATCTGGGGAATAATTACTCCATTATTAACGTAGAGTAGGTCTCTTTGGTTGGATCATTGAGACCATGTAATCAAATGGGCAGATTTATGTAGGGTTTACTTGCATTTAAATAAGATTTTTGTGGGTTTACTTCATTTACAGAAAGCGGTATGGTTAAAATTAGAAATAAGAATGGTTCTTCAGTAAGACAAAATATCAATGTGGTGTATTCATAGATGCGGTGAATTCAGAGAATCATACGGTGCAATTAACAGCACTCCCCTACAAATCCATGTCATGCCTTCCCTTTTCACCCACATATGTATGATATTAAAATTCCACACCAAGTCACATTGGTATTAAACAAAATCCCAACACACAACATTGCACAACATTCCTCTTTCTCCTTGCTTTTCTTTCTTTTCGTAACAATTGCATAGTTTCTTTCTTTCAATAACAATTTCACAAATTTGTTACTAGGCCCATGGCCGAAATATAGCAATATGGAAAATGACCTTCTCTTAAGTAATTGAAGCATACAAGGTGCATGGATATAGCAACATATGAACTACTACAAAGGGGCATTCTTTCATATACAACTACAAGTGCAAAACGGCAACAAGCAAGAGAATAGCATGAACTTTGTGAATTAACTCAAGGGTGATAGTTAACATGGCATAGTATCACAAGGGTATAACAATGTCAATTTTATAACATAACAATTTGGGTGATTTAACACAAGGATAATATCTTTATAGCATGGTAATTAGAACTATAGCATGAAAATGGACTACAATAATTTAAGAATGGAATCCCAAATTAACAACAAGCACAACATGGCATATTATGATAAGGGCATGAAAATGTAACTTCATAATATAACAATTCATATGATGACATAGACATGAAAAAGGATTCTAACTATATACTAAAGTGGCATGAAAATAATAGGCTATGAGAAGTTGGGAATCCCACCCAAATAGATGAATAGCCATAAATTCTCCCTGAGAAGACCCAAGATTCTAACTTCTCCAAGAATCCCGTTTTCCCATCTTCACCCATCCAAAAATCACCATCTAGCTCATAAAATCACCTCCTTCTAGCTCCAGACTCCCCCACATACATCTAGCTAACATCAAGGCTCAAAAGGAGCATGAGAGAAGGGGATTTGGGCTTGAAATTGAAGGGGAAAGGGCTATGGACACAACTGTCCAGATCTGGACTGTTTTTTGAGCTAATATTTGGCCGTGGAGATTGAAAGAAAGAGGGGAAAATGAGAAGGAAGAAAGAGGGTAAAATGAGTTAGGGTTCTTTAGGATTTCTTTT
Source organism: Scilla litardierei (assembly GCA_030789695.1). NCBI lineage: Eukaryota > Viridiplantae > Streptophyta > Magnoliopsida > Asparagales > Asparagaceae > Scilla > Scilla litardierei. The sequence goes on from CM061134.1 coordinate 179,807,502, forward strand.
CTCTTCTTTTTCTTCTCTTTTTCTCATCATTTTCCCTCCATTTTCACAGAATTTCGGCAGAATTTTTTTTTGGGCTTGTTTGGTTTCAGATTTTGGGGGAAAGGGGAAGAGAATGAGATAGAGAAGAAGATGGGTTAATGGCTAATAGGATGAGTCATAGGGTGTGTTGGAACATTCTCATTAAAACTCTCATCCTAATGACACATAGCAACACTCTTACACAAAACCCCCTCCAAAACTCAAAATCACATCATATATCTCATTCTCCAACTTACACAAACACCCTCATATTGATAACAATAGCAACAACATCAAATATCTATGCCATATACACAATAACCCTCCAAAAATGCATATTTACTAAACTAATTAAGGCATACACATACTATATATACTACACCAATATAAATCCAATATAATACATACAAGTCATATTCTCACATACAAATATGTGTGTGTGTGTGTGTGTGTGTGTGTGTGTGTGTGTGTGTGTGTGTCCAAATATATACTTATTTATAGTCAATACAAGTAGTCACACAATTATAAATATACAATTACACATAAGTGCATACAATGTGACAAACATATATATACAACCATGTATGTATATTCATCACCATATATCCATATAATATATACACCCAAATCATACATACATACATAAATGTATCCTTCCATATCAATACAAGTATGCACACAAACTACCCATACTCACACAACCATATTAAACACCCAAGTATACACCAAAATATATAAACACATAACCATATTTATACTCCATAGATTCATCAAATACACATTATACACAAATACTGGTATTTCACATTTAGGGGTATCACACTCTAGTTCCAACCTCGTCTCACTACGACGATCTCGATAGCGTAAGTCACAATGAATTCTAACTTTAGAAATTTAGATAGTGTACTTTATGGAAATACCGCATGCTCGAAGCATGGATCGGTATCATAATTGTTGGACTTCAAAACATTGCTCAGGACTGACATTCTCTGTTGAGGTTTCTGCCTTGACTTTTCAACAACCTCTTTGGAGTGTTGTTAATGCCTTAGAACATCTCTGGAGTGAAACCATTGTGCATACGTCTATTGGTATGTAAGTCGGTCCATCACCCCGCCATTAGCATCTTTACTTTTGGAACAACGAATTGGCACACCGTATTGCAACATAATGATGGAATGACATACCGTGTTGAAATCATACTGCTGGAACATCCTTTTGAAATTGAATGCTTGAAAGTAGTTGACACCGCACTGGGTTTTTGGGGTAACTTATATTAGAGAAAGTACGGGAGCGACCGCCATCCATCTACACATTGCACCGTACCGTACCGACCGTCTAAATGAAATGTACCGCCTAAAATGATTTGAGATCCGCCCAGGTGAGCGCCCCCGTGGCAGGAGATGGGCTCAATGGTTGCACACTGTGCTTTCCTATATAAGTCACGTAGTTTCTAGCTTTGTTATTGCCTGCTTGTCCTTTTTAGTGTTACTACATCTATCTGGTTGTCTTATTATTGTCATCACATTGCATGTTGGTTAAAACATTGTTGCTACCATATGTCATGCCACCGTTGTTGCTCTTGTACGTTACTTTTGCACTTGCACATTCACCTTTACTTTATGCTTTACATGCACTTTACTTACCACACTTGAGCAGCCACCAGTACTTTACTTTTCGCTCGTATATGCATGTCTGTTCTTACTTTACTTTTTGCATCCGCATGACCATCTTTTGTTTACAATAGTCTGTTCCATACTTTTGCACTACTTTATTTCTATTGCTAGAATTGTTGTGACTTACCTATGGTTCCATCTCCGTGACACCACAGACGATGCACAGGTTGACTTATGTACTCCTGAGTTCGCAGAGCCGTAGCTCGATCCTGAGACTGCCGACTTTTATATTTAGGGTGTATGTGTGATGTACTTTCCATGTATTTCCATTCCGCTTACTTTTCATGTATTTTGTACATCTCTGCATCGTAGCTATTTTGTTTTCACTGGTAACCTGCAGACCTGTGAAATAATCAAATTAGTCACGGGCCCCTGAGAGCGGGTCATTACATTAGCTGTACCCTGCCAAGAGCGTGGGGGTATTGGGTCGCAGATGCTAAACGAATCGGGTATGCAGATATCCAAATTGGATTCGTACCCGTGCACTAACAGTAATTAAATTATAATTTTTTTCTTATTTTGTTAAATTAATTACATATATGGGAAGAAGATTTGTATATCCTCATTTTTTATCTTTTGAGGTTACACAGTCCACTCTAGGGGTGGCAAACGGGTCGGGTGGGTTCAGGTTCGGGTCGGGTCAGATTTGACCCGGCCCGTATAGGGGTAAACCCTACCCGACCCCGATTGCATCCGGGTCGGGTTCGGGTGACCCGGAAAATTTCCGGTTCGAGTTCGGGTTAACTCGTCGGGTTAAGATTTGACTTATACAGAACTGCTCCGTTTTCGATATCCAGCTATTTATTAAGAGCCACCGGAAATTTATTAAGTGTTCCATAATTTCCAACAGCTCGTCGCTTAAAACGCACTGATGACAGTAAGGAAGTATAATTAACTTACCATTTTATTAACGAAAGTAATAAAATTAACCAAAAAGTTGTATGTAAAGGGAATTGAATTTAAGATCTATTCAAGAAGAGGACAACGATTCAAATTGTATAAGCACAACTCCACTTGCAACTATGTATTGAAGTTATTATATAAATTTTTTTATATATAAAGAAAGTAAACCGGATCGAATTCGGGTCATCCAAGTTGATATGCGAAACTCATACCCGACCCGGATTTTATCCGCGGTCAACCCGGATCCTACTTGACCCGGATTGGCCCCTACCCATACCCGGTTAAGGATACCGGGATCGGATCGGATCGGATCGGATCGGGCTCATTTTGCCACCCATAGTCCACTCTAATTTTCTTATTTTATCCCTTTCTTCAAGTTTGACATATTTCCAAAACCCAAAAAGGATGGCTGGATCACATCAGTGTATGTGGAAACTGGATTCATTTAACACAGCCCTGAAAACTTTACTTACCTGAAACAAATCAAATTAATTTAAATTAGACAATTACCTAATCAACTTAAAAATAAAACTAAAAAACCTCCCCGTGGTGGGCCCCACATCACAAACTAGCCGTTAGGCACTACCCCCATTCCACTCTAACAAAACAAACCCAACGTTTCTCTTTCTTTCCCCAAACTCCGCTATCGTCTCTCCAAGAACTCGCCGTCAGAAAAGTAGGCGAAAACCCTAAATCGAGGCCAGAATCAACATCAAGGTTTCTCCTTTCTTATCCCAAAACCCTCGCCATGGCTACATCAACAACCCCATCAAAAATCCCGATCAAAACCCTCCCCTATTCAGAGAACACAGACCCCAATCTCCCGATCCCCACGACCCCATCTCAAAAGCCCACAAAGACCCCATTGGCCAAATCCTCGTCAAAGCCCAAGAAACCCATCTTCTCGGCCCTTCAGACCCCTGCCCGCCTCCGATCGCCGCCTCCCCCTCCTCCCCAACAGCAGCAGCAGCAGAGGAAGTTCATCATCGCCAAGAAGAAGAAAAACAAGAACCCAACAAATGGCGAAGCAACCAAAGATTTCGATAAACGCTGGCAAGCGGCTTTCGAGGACCTCAGAGCGTCACAAGAGAACTTCTTCAGGAAAGATTTCGGCAGTGGGGCGAATGATGGAAGTGAGAGGAAAGAGAAAGGAGAGAAATTGTCGGGGGTTAAAGAAGCGGAGAAGATGAGGAGTTTGGTGATGGAGGAGGCTCTGAGTTGTATACCAGAACCCGGATCGGGTAGAGTGAAGCATCTGGTGAAGGCTTTTGAGAACCTGCTTTCAATTTCTGATGAGAATGAGGGCAGCAGGAGTGAGGGGAGGAGGAGTGGTTGGGTGATGATGGATCGGGGACTGCTAGGCTTGCGAGAGCCGGTGATGATGGATAGGTTGGAGAGTGTGAAGGATGATGAGGATTGTTCTTGCTTGGTTTTATCTTCGGCCGAGTTTGAGAGGAGGGATTCTAGGTTGTATTCTTCATTGGACGGTAAAGGAGATAGGTGGGCGATGGTCGCATTTTCTGCAAAATTTTATTATTATTTTTCTTTATACTATGGTTTTGATCTGTTGGGCTATTTGATAGATTGAGCTTGGGGAGTAGGACATCCTCTGGTAGTCGAAGAAGCCGGCGCAATGTAAGATTTGATTCAATATTTTCCTTTTTCAGTATACAGTTAATTTTCCTTTTCCTTTCATCTGATGGGTTTTTATGGATTCGTTTTTGTTGCATAGAGCTTGGATTCTTCGAGGAGGAGTTGGAACAAGAAGCTAAAAGTGACAAGTCAGCAGCCCTTCAAGCTTAGAACTGAGGTATTCTACCTTCTTAAAACCTTTATGTTGTTTTTGTTTTCTGCAAATTGACATTTTTTGATAAGAAATTGGGCAATTTTCACTTTAAACTACTTTTGATATGAATGGGCTCCTCAAAGTATCTGTAATTATTGATATTTAGACTAATTGTTTTTTAGGAATCGAAGGAGTGTATAGTTCGAAGCCCATTGACTAATGCTCCATATAAAACCGACAGGCTTGTTTTGAAACTAATAGTTTTAGCAAATTAATATACGTAGTCAGTAGACTTACTGCAACAGTTCTAGGCCTTGATATCGAGATTCATCACTTACTGGATGAATATATCAGAGTAGGAAGAAGGTGTACTAAACCTTAGTGTACATCTGAAGTTTGTTGCAGATTTTTGTCTCACTTTAGTTTGTGTTGAAGTCTGTTAAATATTGGTTGGTCAATTCGCTAAAGATTATTGGTAAAGTAAGTTGACTTGGATAATCTATTTATTTACTCGTTGCAAATGGATATGACTTGGATCTTCTCTGGATAAACATGCATTTATGTTTAGAAGTGGCATACTTAAGATATACAGTCATTTGAAGGTATAGTAAAACGTAGTTCCCAATGAGAATTTTGTCAGTTAAGTTCATACCGAATGAGAATACATTTGGAGCATCATATAAGAAGTTTGTTCTACACAATTCTCAACATATGACATTAAGCCGAATTTCATTATATTTCGCATTTTATTCAGATCTTGGTTGCGGGTTAGATGGGAAGATGATCAAACTGCCATTTTAATGGATGGTTATCAGCCATCATTACTTGGATTTGGGATATAGCATTGGTGTGTGTCACTCACGCATATTCAGTATCCTTTTAATTGATCTACACGAAAGAACTACTGCTGTTGTATCAAACATTTATGAATAAGCTGGTTTTCTAGAAAGGTATAAAGTAGTGATATGATGATTTTATACTATGAAAGCAAATAGTTACGGGTGGTTGGTTTTCGTGAAAGCACATATATTTGTATTTTTCTGCCAGTCAATCTAGCCACACATGCATTTTACAATGCATTGCTGAGGTCACAACTCTTAAACTTAAGTGCATCTGAAATCCAAAATTAAGCCTCCAGTAAAAATTGCTACCAGTGAGAGCCAAGCCTACGACCTCTTGAATTCTGGTAGTATGATTCACCATGAACCACTAACTAGACTTGTATTTTTCTGATGATTTTATACTATGAAAGCAAATAGTTACTGGTGGTTGGTTTTTGTGAAAGCACGTAGATTTGTATTCTTCTGGCAGTCAATATAGCCACGCATGCATTCTACAATGCATTGTTGATGTCACAACTCTTAAACAGAAGTGCATCTGAAATCCAAAATTAAGCCTCCAGTAAAAATTGCTACCAGTGAGAGCCAAGCCTACGACCTCTTGAATTCTGGTAGTATGATTCACTATGAACTACTAACGAGACTTAAAACTCGAGCTGCTTAAAACTCGACCTCTTGAATTCTGGTAGTATGATTCACTATGAACCACTAGCTAGACTTGTATTTTTCTGATGATTTTATACTATGAAAGCAAATAGTTACTGGTGGTTGGTTTTTGTGAAAGCACATGGATTTGTATTCTTCTGGCAGTCAATATAGCCACGCATGCATTCTACACAATGCATTGCTGATGTCACAACTCTGAAACAGAAGTGCATCTGAAACCCAAAATTAAGCCTCCAGTAAAAATTGCTACCAGTGAGAGCCAAGCCTACGACCTCTTGAATTCTGGTAGTATGATTTACTATGAACTACTAACTGGACTTAAAACTCGAGCTGCTTAATGCACCAACAATGTGCATCCACAAGCAACCTTAACTTTTGATTAACCATTTTTACATTGAAGGATACAACCTATGAGGCAAATATGAGGTGAGCCAATTGGAGACTGTTATAGTCAAATTTTTTTCTGTCAACGGATGTTTCAGTTCCTGTAATTAAAGGACATCCTATTAAACATTAGCATATATGCAATTTTACACTTGGATAGGTCTAAGATGTTGAGAAGATTGTCTTTGTACTTATGATTCGAATTTAAAAAACTTCAGTTTTATCTCATTAAAGAAGTCTAGCAACTTGGTCAGATCTCTATATTTCTTTAATACGTCCTCCTTGTGCTAAGTCCCTGTGGTCTTCTACAAAAAGTACTAGAAGGTTGAATGAGAAAGAGTCCATGGTGAAGTATTTTTTGTTTTAGTACTGTTATAAAGAGCCAACTGTATTGTTTAACAGCTAAAATTATTTTATTTAACTCTCCAATACATAAGGCGCTACAATATTTATAGATTGTAGTCCATAATGTGGTTAGATCGTTGGTTCGGTCATAAGTTACTGTGGAGGCTACCTTAAAATGTGTAAGCATTAGGAAACGTTTAGTTGGAGCACTTGTGGACAAAAGTATTTTCCCTTTTTCCTTCTTTTTTGGGACTGAGGTTAACGAAGAACTTTGTCCATGTATGTCCGGTTGGATTGACAACTGGTAGTGAGCTCTGTATCACAGTTCTAAGGTACAACTGGTAGTGAGCTCTGTATAACATCCGCAGACCTACTTGGTTGGACTGAAAGTTTCGGTTGTTCTTAATATGCTCTGTATTTTTGTAAACCAGCCTCTTTTGTAGAGTCTACTGATCCCTCTGTGATGTGTCCCTGATGAACATATTGAAGGTAAATTTCCAAATTCCAACCCTTTACTCTCTTCCTCCTATGTACACGATAACCAAAGAAGTAAACTAAAAACTATTGTCATTATTGGTCAAGAATAATAGTCCTACATATAAAATTTGAATGAAGTTGATGTCTATAAATTAGGAATTGACCCTCTATCTATTTGCTTAAGCTTTTGAGTTAGATATAATTTAAATTATTAGTTATGGATTTACTAATATAATTAGTTGTAAGCCTCCTCAATTTTACTTATGTTCTAACAAGGTATCAGAGCCATTTAATCCGTGAGTTAAATCACATAATGACCCGTCTGTCTTATAAGTATGCATTGCCGTATGTTTCATTATGTCCGTCTATAATGATCTAATGACAAAAATTCTGTAATGGTCTAATCTAGATATGAATCAATATGAATCATGATCTTGTCCCGATTTATTTAAAAAATATTTGATGTCCAAATTCAAGTCTCCCATAAGGGGTGTCAAGAATAATATTTTCATATTGAAAAATGAGATTAATGATTATCCTGTGGTAATTGAGGAGTTCCATTAGTTTCATATTGAACATATTGAAGGTATATTTCCATGTTCCAACCCTTTACTCTCTTCCTCCTATGTACAAGATAACCAAAGAAGTAAACTAAAAACTATTGTCATTATTGGTCAAGAATAATAGTCCGTTACGGATTTACTAATAGAATTAGTTGTAAGCCATCTGTCTTATAAGTATGCATTGTCGTATGTTTCATTATGTCCGTCTATAATGATCTAATGACAAAAATTCTGTAATAGTCTAATCTAGATATGAATCAATATGAATCATGATCTTGTCCGATTTTTTTTAAAAATATTTGATGTCCAAATTCAAGTCTCCCATAAGGGGTGTCAAGAATAATATTTTCATATTGAAAATGAGATTAATGAGTATCCTGTGGTAATTGAGGAGTTCCATTAGTTTAGTTGCAGCTGACGTTGCGCTTTTTCATTATATATGTACACGCTAATATGTTTCCTTTTGACTCCCAATGAAAATATGCCACCTCAGCTACAACCAATGAAACTTTTTAATTACTATCAGATACCCATTAATCTTGGAAAAGTTGAAAGAAGTTGATGTCCATAAATTAGGAATTTGGCCTCAGTTTTTTTGTCAGATATGATTTCAGTTACTAATTATAGCTTCACCAATATAATTAGTTGTGTGCCCCCTATCATCTTATTTTATAATTACCATTATCAATGATGTCTACGGCAAATTACATAGCATGTTTCCAATTTCAACTAGAATAAGCAGACCAAAAGAGACAATCAACATAGTATCTTTGAACTATTATTATCATCATCATCATCAAGAACCTACATAAACCAAAGAGAACAATGAATTTTACACAGAACGTTTCCAAGGTCAACTGGAATGAGTAAGCAAGAAGAGTAGCATAACTCAAATAACAGCTTAGAGTGTGGGCAGTGACAACGCTTTTGACCATTCAATGTCGAAATGATAAATTATACCATGTGTCGTTCTACATGAAGCAGAACAGAACATATTGAAGGAGAAATTTGCAGTTAGAAAACTATTGTATGCAAGAACTTTTCCAAGTTCAACTGGAGTGAGTAATTCATCTCAAATAACAGCTTAGCTAGCAAGTTGGTTATAATATAAATAAATTTGGGCAGTGATAAAGTCTTTGACCATTCAACGTCGAGATAAAGTACATCGTGAATGTGAAATTTGCAGTTAGAAAACTATTGTAGCTTTTAGTGGATGGACAAGTCCATAAAATATATGACAATCGATACTGCAGGTAAGTGATGCTAGTTTAATTTTAGTGCTTCCTACCCAAAACTGGACCCATCTGATCAAACTCAGTACTTTGCAAACAATTTGGTAGTAAGTTAACTATGATGCCTGTTACCTAGGTTGCATGGATATGTGAACAAATATAGGATAGGATATGATATGATATGGATGCACAAAAATCAACAAACCTCCGGGTACAATTTATCTTGGATATGTAAATAAATATTATTATATTATTATATAATGAAAAATCTATTATACAATTCACGAACTTTGTCCTACGTGGCAGTTTTGTCCTACGTGACAGTTTTGTCCCAGTCATATTTTTTGTTGCTGACTGGGACTCCACGTGAGGGTTGTGTGTAGTTTTGGACTTGGGTTTGGAATGTGTTTTTGGTGAATTTTTATGCGTTTTAGTCCCTGCTTTTCCTCTTTTTGCACCCGACCCTCCTCTCACAAACACATCCACGCTTTTTTCACTTTGATGACCGCTTCTCTCCACATTTGTGCCCGGGCGATGACTGCATCTGTGCCCTCTGGGCACGGGTTATGACTAGTATACTAATTATCTTGGATAGTTTATCTCTTTAATATGCTATTGATTCTTATTTTTATGTCTTGGCTAATAAAATGTATCTGATATGCTAGCAAAAAAAAGGTATCCGATAAGCTAGCTTGATTCTATTAGTTATTTGCTTTACATTTGTATTGACAGTTTCTTTAAATATATGGTCGTATATTTAGTGTATATTTAGGTCTGCTTACATGTATCATATCTTTTTAGGTGAGGATATGATACACCATGGTTGCAACTACTATTCATGATGTTTTGACTCAATATGCTACACTAACAACTGAAATAAGCTTCATTGGTGTTATTGGTTCAGCCGCTCACAACCTTGACATTATTTTTTCCAAATTTTTTGGATACTTTGGATCGCAGTAATCGAAACCTCGACCTCTCACAAGAAAGAAGGACGAATACCACTAAATAATTTGGCTCAGATGCATTGTTTCCTTTTTAAGGTATAAATAAAAGAATCCGTATTTGCAACGGCAATGCTTACAACTAAACCAAAACGATGCAATGGAGCAACTCGGAAGGCTATTGGGATGTAGGCCTTTTAATTAGTGTATTTTTTTCCTCTTGCCAATCAATACTTGGGATTTGTGTACCCCAAGTATGAAAATTAAGCATTATTTAAGAAAGAAGTCGTCTTTGTTTTGTTTAGGAAGTTAACTTACTACTACTTAACAGAGTTAAAAATCTGACTCGTGAACCTTAAGTGTGAATCTACGACAGGTTCAAGAAGAACACAGGCACATAAATGTACCATTTTGAATAGAAAATCTGATATATTATATGGTCAATTATCCAAAGAGCATCCTGGAAGTATCATAGGAGAATCATATCACATACGCATCTGATATGGATACATTGCCTTTTTAGAAGAATCGGTGTGTAGTATCCTTTTATTACAAGATGATGAAGAATCGGTGTGTAGTATCCTTTTATTACTGCATGCATAGAAACCAGATTGGCAAATTACATATTGTATAACATGCATATCAAAGGAAGAAGAATAAAGAAAGAAAGATAAAACAAAGAGAATAGTATAAAAGGAAAATGGAAGAAAAGGAACCGAATCTGCTTATGTCACTTAAGATTGTCTTTATGGTATTAATTTTTGTGTCTTATAAAACTAATGCTTTGTGGAAAGCAATGCAAGGACTCCTCAATATCACAACAATCTTATATCTTTTCATACCATTGATATATGATTGATCAACAGGTTGTTTGTTTCAATTTATACACGTTTATAATTACACATCAATTCATGTTCTTTTTTTAAAAAAGACAGTGCTCTTAGATTTTTCAACATATCCTATGATTAACTTTCATATTACATGCAATAACTTGGTGGCCTCAACACATATCTCTATTGTTACTTTTACTACTGAACTGCTGATAAACCTCTTGTCAAGATATCAAATTGGATGTTCACTGCAAAATTTTTACAAGAGCATGTGTATATGGTAATTTTAACAGAGTATGGTGCATAATCGGAATACCAGTGTCATCGAATAATCTGAGCTGCACTCTTTATAAATCTCTCTAAGATAGTACTGAGACTGAGACTTCATGAGACATCATTGCTGTATCAAAGAATTTATTTGGAAGTGCACATTAATACATTATGTAACAGGATTTTGCTGTGGTACTAGTCATATTATACCATACTTTTCAGCATTTTGGTTGTTCAGCTTTTAAATAGCTTTTCATGCATCTAATCAATAGAGCTTAGTAGTTAACATTGAAGGCATAATTTACCATAACTATATCATGATCATTCATTTGTGTTCCTTTTCTGTACAATATCAAAGATATTACAGAGATATTACCGCACTAGACATATTATACCATACTTTTCAGCATTTTGGTTGATCGGCTTTTAAATAGCTTTTCATGCATCTAATCAATAGAGCTTAGTAGTTAACATTGAAGCCATAATTTACCGTAACTATATCATGAGCATTCATTTTTGTTCATTTTCTGTACAATATCAAAAATATTACGGAGATATTACGGTTTCATTTTCTGTACAATTTCAAAGATAGCATGGAGATTGAAAGTGTAATATAGGTCACAGTAATGGAAATATATCATGATATAATATGATCCCATGTAGATGATATAAATATTGTAGGCTGTTTAAAATTGTATATGGGTTTTCACAACGTAAAACAGTTTTAAGATTCATTAACGTACATGAGCTGCAAGCTTTGGTTTCTTTTTTTTATAAGAATCATTCAATTGCATCAAGTATCATATATTGTACAGTTCTATATACACACATTGTGATCCTTCATTTTTGTTTGTGAAGTCAAAGCCCAATTGCTTGATTTTTTTTGTCCACTATCAATGTTGTGTACCATGGTATGGAAAAAAAAATCCGATGGAATAAGAAATAAGTAAAAAATAATTTACGGAATAACCTACCTTTTCTCAGGTACATCTGGATGGACTTTGAATATTATTGTTACTACACATTGCATGGCAGTGGGGAATATTCAGTGAATTGTAACTCAAATAGCCAACATATGGAATTGCAAATTATCCTTATTAGAACTCATACATTTGATCATAGTAGTGATGGAGTTAGCAGTTGACCAGCTATCTAGATTTGGAATAGTTTGTGAGTTATGTTGATATCTTTTGCTAATACCAAAGGAGACTCAATGTATTAGATTTTTGTTAACATCTTTTTGTTTAAATCACAGCAAAGAGGCAGGCAGAAAGAAGAAATGTTTTTCAGAAAGGTTAAGGAGATGCTTATGGAGGAAGAAAAGAAACGCATACCAATTGCTCAAGGCCTTCCGTGGACCACAGATGAACCTGAGGTGAACTTCTTTTTATTTTGCCCGTTTAGAAATAGAATGTTTATTATCAGGAAATTATTTAGATATGCTTTCTCTTGAATCTAGTTAACTATCACAAAAAATTTCCATTTTAGTTTCTCCAAGTAAATTACATGACTCTTTATTCTCTTAACATTTTCTGGATGTGTTCTCGTAGTGCTTGGTGAAACCTCCAGTGAAAGAAAGCACAGAGCCAATAGATCCTGTTCTTCACAGCGATGTTCGTGCAGTGGAGAGGGCTGAGTTTGATCAATATGTAAGCTTTTCGAAAGAACGGTGATGGACATCCTCGAAATAATCTTTTTGAATATTGAATCTTTGAAATAAACTTATTGTTTTGGTGTTCAATATGACGATACTTTTTACTCATCCAACAATGTAGGTTGCTGAGCGACTGAGTTTTATTGAGCAAATGAAATTGGAGGAGGAGAGGCAGCGAAAGGTAGAGACACGCCAGATTCATGATTAATTATAACTTCTATCAGTTTACTTTACTAACTATATTCTGCTATCTCACAGCTGGAAGAAGAAGAAGAAATAAAAAGGCTTCGAAGGGAGCTCGTGCCAAAAGCTCAACCAATGCCATACTTCGATCGACCCTTTGTTCCGAAGAAGTAAGAAGCTTATCCTTCAACGCAAATTTCCAACTTCTATTTCTGACATATTTGCTTTAGTTCTCTATATGCATCTTCTTTGTTTCATAAACAAGTAGCAACTTTTATTTCTTTTAATTTTCGTGAGTTTTGGCATTGCCCTATTCCGATCATAATAATGAGTTGTCGCAATAAACCAATTATGTAGTTCTAAATAACACAAACTAATTCTGACATTTGATTGATGAAAGGTCAATGAGGCCTCGAACAATACCAAAGGAGCCAAGATTTCATGTGCGTTCAACCAAGACATCATGGTATGTCAAAATTTCGTTGGCTGAATTCGAAATACTGCATAGCATCAAAATATATTGATGCTCATAGTGTCTGAATGTTTTCCATGTATGCTATTCATTCCTAGTTGATATTGCAGTGTATCGCTACTGGGGAGATTATGATGGATATTCGCTGAGCGACCCCTGGAAGGTTGGGAACCTGAGACGCTGGCAGAAGCTTGCATCTCTTGGCGGCTGAATTCAGTTCTATGTGAATATATGTGATTTGAATTGGAGTTTTCAACATCGATTTTTTTGCATCGTGGGCTGCATACTCCTCGGCGATTTCATGGATCAACTGAGGATCTGCGTGATAGTGTGCATCATTTGATGGTTTTCATGAGAGAACCCACCCTAGAATTGTCTTGAATAATCAATCATTTGATGGTTTTCATGAGAGAACCCACCCTAGAATTGTCTTGAATAATCAATCTTGTTGTATCATTTGATGAGCTGCAATCAAATGTTTTGTGGAAGAACTTGCTTCAATGTGGGAGCTTCTTATGGTGACTTATGGTTCAAACTTAAAAACTTTTTTCGTGTGCGCGTTTGGAATGTGAAGCAATTTCACATGCCTATTTTATGGTCATACAGTATTTTCTTCAACGACTCTGGTTGAAATCAATTAGTGTTACATTTGTGTCTCTGTTTGTTTTTTGGAAGTTTCAATTATGTCTGCTATGAACACAAGCAATGGTCTGGGAAAAGAAAGACGTGGAGAATAACAAGGATAATCTGATAAAGCCCCCTAAAATTCTAAAGATCAAGCCAACATCCAGCAGGCAGCCATCACTCAGCTTCAAGGATCTAGAGCTCGCTCCATCGAAATTCACAGACCACGCACCCCTTCTCACCATGAAAATCCTTGATCATCCCATGAAGTCCCTCCGAATGGTTGAAATCGACATCATGTTTTACAGAGACAACGCGACAAGGAAATCCTTGATATCATGCATTCCGTTCTTGACATGGGAAGCAATTGCAAACATCCGCGAAAGAAATAGACTGCTGCAAATGACACCCTAAAAACATCACATACCGAACATCTGCATAACTCGGTTTCCAACAATATAACTGATGCTGGCATGAGATGCACAAAGTCACCATAGTTTCATTCGCCCATGCGCCATAGTTTCAGGCAATTTCCACGTGCTTGCAGCAACATCGCTAGTTGCTTATAACAGAAACTACAATAAGGAACTCAATTGTAAAATATGACATCTTACGCATTCAGCATAGGCTATTCCAAAATCAAGACCCATGGATCCCTTCATCTTCTCCGTAGTTTGGCAACAAAGTTTACCACAGTTTGGTTTATGACGAAAGATCGAAATCCCATGCACATATACAGCCTCATAAAATTGGGTTTCAAAGCTTGTGACACCGATGTTTTTGGGAATCTATGTGTGGATCTTCATAAAACATGAGGCATAAACCCACGAGACATAAAAAAGAGACCATTTGCCCACACTCGCTTAAACAAAACCTCAGTTTATTTCAGAAACTAAAACTAGCTTTCCTTTAGACTTTTAAAAAACCACAGTTTTATATGGACCATGTTGCCAAACTAAGCCTAAATCAAAACAAACCAGACATTTGCAATATCAATCAAAGTAATTTGGGGTGGCATCAATCATCACAAAGATTAAAGATATAAGCAACAATGAGTTCTAAATGGCAAACAAGCAAACAGAGTTTTAAAAACAAGCTACATTAAAGTTTGAAACAGAGCTACAAATTTGTAAAGACCCAGATGTCAAAACAAAAAACAAAACGCTCTCCCCTAACAACATATGTCCCCAAAAACTGACAGCACTCGGAACTCAACAGCTCATGGCTCAACTACAATACGACAAGCAACTTGATCAAGATCACGCTGTCCTTGCGAAGTGATCTTCCTTCCCCTGAAAGAGAGACAACCCAAGTTTACACACACTATTACAAGTCATAAGGCAAATTCATAAATCTGATTGTATAAAAAATGTTTTAAAATGATGTGAATGAGAATTTGCAGTGTGACACAAAACAATGAATTTCTTTATACAAGCCGGGGAGGATTCAACGTATAAATCCAACTAAGTGTAGCAGTATTTAATGGCTAACAAGTATCAATTATCACATAAGAGAACATAAACATTCAGTAATGCAAATTAAAATAACATAAACATTTTTGAAGCAGATAGTTTATATCACAAAGGTTTATCCGGTAGCATGATACTGCAAATAACAGTATTACTGACATAAACACACAAGAGTTATCTAGCAAAGGATAAATAACACAGTGGATGGACTAGGTTTAAATCTTTATAGCTGGCTGGTCCCAAAGTTTAACAGGCTTTTTAGTATATTGAATAGATTTAAAATTAATTAGGGTAAGGTGTTTTTAAATGTGACTTCTTAAATAATTATTTAAGGATTAGGCATCCATAATGTAAATAGTTGTTAATGGAAACCCATATGATCTGGATACTTTTACCGTCAATCCAAAAATTGTTCAATTATTCAGATATTCGTCCGTGTGTAATGACTTAACATGTATTCAAAAAAGTATTTGGAGACATGTAAGGTCACAATAGATGGAAAACTGAACGGAGTGGATCATTGATAAAGTTCGTTCATGGTGTGATTTATGGCAACAGTTATCATAATTATATGAGAAACCTTAGAAACACTTTCTCCAATTAATGCAAAGATAAATATTTATTTAACATAACAAAATAATAGTGAAGTCATCAAATAGTGAAATTATTTTGAAGATTAAAGGTGAGCAGTTTTGTTTTCACCAAAATACCAGGGAAAATGAATGATCAGAAAGTGAGGAAAGAACATCATGTATTTGTTAGCAAGAGACATGTTTTGTTTTCACCAAAATACCAGGGAAAATGAATGATCAGAAGTGAGGAAAGAACATCATGTATTTGAATACATGAGACGTACTTATAACTAAAAGGCATGAAACTCTCACCCTTTTGGATCGATTTCAATGATATTCATTGCCTGCAACTGTTGCAAGATGTTGCGAGCTACGGCACCGCTACTTTTGCAGAAATGGGGAGGCCTGCTTCCGTTCCTCTTGCGTCCTCCATATATTTTCTGGAAACCACCAACCCCGATACCTTGCCTCAAGTAGATTTTTCTAGCCATTGAAGCTGTAACATGATTCAATATAGATAACCAAAACAAACCAAATTGCAATAACATTACCAAAATGGCTAAACAGGTGGTTGAGAAATACCAGCTCTAATGTAGTACCAGTCAGGGTCATAAGGAGCAAGCTCCTTGAACCTCCCAGTTTTCACGATATCTGTCCAGTGAGGGAGTTCCATCTATCAAGGAACAGAATAACTGTAAGTATGTAGAAGCGGAAGCTAATGTGTAAACTCCGATTGCGGGTAAACTTAGAAATAATTTGTAAATGTAGTAAAAATTAATGTCCTGGAAAAAGTTTGTATCAAACAATATGTAAAGATGTTAGAGAATCTCCAACCACCCCCTTCAAAAAAGCCCCTTCAAAATGGAATATGACTCAAAGATTCCATTATGAAGAATGGGCAACTCCAACCCTCATCCTTCAAATCTTATTTTTCATATTTAGTGAGCTTTACATAATAAAAAATATTTCTTTTTAAAAATGGGTTAATCTAATAAATTATTTCTTTATTAAAGAAATTTATAATTAATATAAAATTATTATTATATAAATAAAATAATTTTGGTGAAAAATATTAATATTTGTTCATAATATTAATAGTAATTTTATATAGATGATCTCTTCAACAACAAAACAATAGAGTAAATTAAAAATCATGATACATATACCATTAAACAACTACACTGATTAAAATAAAAATACACCATTTTAAAAAACTGAAAGATACAACTGATCAAAATTACAACATAACATATTAAACAATAACATTAATTAGACTTAAAATTAAAACTCTGGTAGCTCATCTTCCGGTCCACTTTCCTAAAATCCATGTCCTCTATGGCCACTTTCAACATAATAAACACCTCCAGATGCGCTTGCCTCATATAAACCACTTTGATATCCACCTTGATATTGGTTGAAAGCACTAAAGTATAATGATTAAATGTATATGATGGTCGGAAAACTTCAAAATTATTGTTTACGCACAAAATTTGATCTTTTTTCTCTTAAAAATATTATTATAGAATTTAGATCTTTTTTCATAATTTCTTTCTCTTGACGTTCTCGCTTTAGCCTTGACGCTCTTGCTCAATCTCTAATTTTTCTTCTCATTTTCAGCAGTAATCATTGCAAGTTGGTAACGCATTGAAAACTCCTTCGCTTGACATTCTAGTCCATGTCTTAAAGTCTTTAAAATTTCTCGATTTCCTTCGGTTAGTGATTCGAACATTTTATGTTGTTCCCTTGCGAGTCTATTTTCATCTTTTCTTTCTTCCTTCCCGTTGGTCGGTTAAATGAATCATTGACTAGCACTTGCTCTTCTTCGATTGGTGTTTACACTTCTTCATCTGTATTCAAATCCATGCTTCTTGGATTTTATGGAGTACATGCTTCAGATTCTTGAGAGATGTTAGTTCGTGAAGATTTAGAAGTTGCAGGAGATCCATATGGTATATCAGCCCATTACTCAGCGTCCTTTAGGATGACCCAGACATGATCAAATACAAACCCTTTGTCTCGTGAAGGATCTGGTGAAAATAAAATTTTAGCATGTTGGATCTACGATCAAAAAATAAATAAATTATATTATCAAATATTATATATTAATCATAAATATAGATAAATAATTACTTCAAATGTCTAACTTGGAAACACCGCTTGGATTAAGACACTCAATTTGACGAACACATCTGGGAAACTTGTTTATAGCCTTAGAAATGAAAGTTATGCGACATGAGAGAAACTTTGATGTTCGGTGTACCACACAATAAGGGAACTCTGAGCATTAAAAGTTGTTGAAATACGTTCCCATAACATGTCTATCTTTTGATCAAGGTTTTAGGTATCGGTTTCGGAGAGGGTATCGCTCTCTCGAAAATTTAAGTTTCGGTATCGGTATCGTCCGTTTCAGCGGTATCGGACGTGGGTTTCGGTTGGTCAGTATCGGTAGTTTTAAATACATAAAATCTATCAGATATGTAAAAAAACTAAAGTTGCTAGAATTTTGCCTTGCTCACCGACCGTTTTACTTTGCGCACGTACCACTTATTTGCAAGTTTGCCTTGGAATTGCTTTGCGCACCTCCCATTTTGCTTTGTGCACATATCACTTATTTACGCATTTGCCATAAAATATCTTACTGTACACACAGTGCTCATATACTTATTTACAAGTTTACCATTCAAATTCCCTATCTCTCTCACGCTGTCTTCTCTCTCTCTCCCTCTGTCGGTCTTCTCTCTCTCTCACTCTCTCTCACGGGAGCGCAGGAGCGGCACGGGAGCGCAGGAGCGGCAGGCGGCGGCGAGGCACAGCAGCAGGCGGCGGCGAGGCACGGCGGCAGGCGGCGGTGAGGCGCGGCGAGGTAAGTTCGTTTTTCGGTTTTTTTTCAGTTTCGTGCTTGTTTCTTCCTCTTCTTCCTCTTATTTTTCAATTTTTGTTAGTTTCTTTCAAATTTGCTGGCCGAAACCCTAGGGTTTCAGCCGATACCGATTTTATCTAGCAGTTTCGGACCGGTACTGGGCGGTACCGGTCCGATACGCCCGATACCAAGAGGTATCGGGCGATACCTCAAACCTTGCTTTTGATTACAACCCAATATTGGGTCTTGAGAAATCTTAAGCCATACAGAGCATACGACTACATCTTTCTCAACAATGAAATATTTTTCACGAATAATTGATTTATTAACCATAAGATACAAAGAAATGATTTTTAGATTTAAGGAAAAAAAGAAGAGGCGTGGAAGGAGAAAGGGGAGAGGTCAATATTTATATGAGATTATTTGAACGGGAATCCAATGCTAGGTGAATAAGACAAGGAGATGCGTTACGAAGATGTGTATCCAATGCTAAATAACAAAACATTGATATGAGATGACTTAGACAAGAATCTAATGATAGATGAATAAGACAAATAGATGTGTTGTATGGATGAGTATCCAATGCTAAATAACAAACATTGATATGAGATGACTTGAACATGAATCGAATGCTAGGTAATAAGACAAGGAAATGTGTTGCTTGGATGAGTATCCAATGCTAATGAGCAAAACATTGATAGGAAATGACTTGGACAGGAATCCAATGCTTGGTAAATAAGACAAGGAGATGTGTTACTTGAATGTGTATCCAATGATAAATAACAGAACATTGATATGAGATGACTAGGATAGTAATCCAATGATGGGTCATCTTATCTATAAAAGCTATGATATATTTTCTTTAAAACATCAAATTAAGACAGCAACCATTATTGTGTGGTACACTGAACATCAAAGTCGCTCTCATATCGCATGCCTTTGATGTCTAAGGCTATAAACAAGTTTCCCAGACGTGTTCCTCAAATTGAGTGTCTTAATCCAAGCGGTATTTCCGAGTTAGACATTGTAAGTAATTATTTATCTATATTTATGGTTAATATATAATATTTGATAACATAATTTATTTTTTGATTGTAAATCGAATGTGCTAAAATTTTATTTTCACAAGATCCTTTACCAAAAAAGGATTTCTATTTGATCATGTCTGGGTCATCCTAAAGGACGCTGAGTAATGGGCTGGTATACCATATGGATCTCATGCAACTTATAAAACTTCACGAACATCTCTCAAGAATCTGATGCATGGACTCCATTAAATTCAAGAAGCATGGATTTGAATATAGATGAAGTGCAAACACCAATCGAAGAGGAGCAAGTGATAGTCAATAATGACTCATTCAACCGACCAACGAAAAGGAAGAAATCATGAATAAATCTTGGATGCATTATCAAAAGTAACTGAAAAAATCTTTTCTGAAATATTAAAATCATGAATAACAGACGTTATTACATTAGAAATTAGACCATCAGTATGAAAATGCTCTAACATTCTAAATCCTAAAATCATCTTATTAAGCATATAAGTATTACCTACAAAATGCGATGTAACACATAAATAGGAAGCACCCCATTTTGTTGTCTAAATAACGAAAGTTAAAGCTAGTCTAGATTTTACACTAGCAAAAGTTTCAATCAAGTTAGCTTACCCAACTTGAAAAGCTGACAAAGCATCTCTTCGAAGAGTGTTTCTAGTCACTCTTCTAAAGGCAGGGTTAACGGCCACTTGGTTAAACCTTTCTAATTTGGGGCTTTCCCATAACTAAATGGCAATTCTCAGCATATACCAATCTTGTCGTCTCTTTTCTCATAGTCTCAGTGAAGTTTGAGAAATTAGATAAAGAGGAAGAATATCCAGATAAATTTAATGTTATTTGTTTAAGGTCTTTTTTAATTGAGATGATATGTGTCTATTTAGGTGTGTTGTGCCGTCAGAATGTTTGCAAGTAAAAACAGTTCTACATATTCTGCAACCTTCTGCAAACTGCCCAGCGACAGTTTCAACCGTAAAGTTCTCCCAAACCACAGATTTTTGTGATCTGGCTTGGGATTGTTGTGTAGCTGAAACATCAGGAATAATTGGTAGTACAGGTGTAGAAGCGTGTACAAAAGATGTCTGTGCAAAAATAATAAAAGCAGCTATAACATTCGTGTACTCGTACGTTTCTGTTTGTGAAAAATCAATATCAACATTTGGTGTTTCTATCGGGTTATCCCGAACCATATTAAAGTTATCATGCTCCTCAGTGTTGTCAAGGTGGAAGATAAAAGTCCTACGGTTTGGTCCAGACATTATACTAATATAGGAAACTAATTTCCGGGTTGCAACATGCGAGTGGTGTAGAGAGCAGATGATCGTGATAGCGGATGGAACTGGGATGATCTTGATAGCGGAGGAAGTTGAGAGCGATAGCGATTTGAGCCTTGAGCTTGACGACGAGATGAGCACAAACTTGATAGAGATTTAGCACAAAGTTGATGAGATGAGTTTTGAGCTTGATTGCATGAACGTATGAGAAAGTATGAGAGAGTATGAGTAGTTTGAGAATTGTGAAAAAAATGAGTTGGGTTGGCTGCAATTTATAGGAATTTTGCGTGTGTAAAATGACCAAAATACCCCTCATAAATGGTCGCTTATGACCGTTGGGAGGGGGTTTTGGTCAAAAGACCAAAAAATAGCAAAATACCCCCGCCTTTGCTGCAAAAACAAAAAAACAACGGTCATAAGACCGTTGATGCCTACTGCAACAGGCTGCACCTGCTGCAGCGCAGCAGGAGGGGCCAGGCCGGGCCCCAGGCCGGCCCGGGCCCACTGTCGAGCCGGGGGATCCAGAAGCCTAGCCTTGGGCTCGGGCCGGGCTTCCGACCCGGTCAACGACCCCGGGACGAGCGCCGAGCCGATAAGCCATTTGGCCATCTTGAGTTGTACTTATATTTACCGTTGTTTCGAAGTCTGCTTTTAGTACAGTTGGTCGTGTTCTGAGCAACATGAGATCACAGCAGAAGAAAGACATAGTTGAAGTTGCGATTTGTGCGAAGGATTGGTTCCATGCTGAAAACCACTCGCAGGACAATGACCTTTCCGAAGATTTCGAAGAAGAGACACAAGATGAGTGATGTATTATTATTTTCCTATTTGTATTAACTTCTGTTTTGACCATTGTATGAGGGGTATGGCTGGCTGGCTTGCGTCCCCGTCGAAAAAGATTTTAATTAATAAAGTTTATTGGTTCAACTAGGGACCTTCGAAAATTTCAAACGTAAATATTATTTTATCAAGTGTTCACTTCTTTATCTATCTAATTACAATTTTTTATCGGTTTTAAAATTTTTATCTACTTACAATTTACAAAATACTATCTATTAATAAATTACTACGCTTTTATAAAAGTATATATCTTTAAAATTTCTAATACTATGTATATACGACATATATTAAGTGTAGATTTTTTCCAAGTTTTTAGAATATTTAAAATTTTAAGTTTTTTAAGTTTTTTAGATTTTTAAGGCTTATTTAAAATTTTTGGGTTACTTTTTTTAATTTTTTAATTTTTAAAAAAATTTCGGTCGGCCGGCCCCGATGGCTGGCCGAGGGCCAGGGCCGGGCTCCAACCCCCGGCCAGCCATCGAGCAGGCCCAGCCTGACTCTTCTAGTCAACCAGGCCGGCCCGGCCCATGGCCAGGTTAAGGCCCGACCGAGCGCAGGCCGAGCCGGCCCGATGGCCACCCCGAGTTGAAGATGCTCTCATGAGCTGATCATTTTGAAGGGGTGGATAGTTCCCCTTCAAATATGAAGGGGAACTATCCATCCCCTTCAAAACTAGCTTCAAATTGAAGAGGGGTTAGAGCTCCATCGTGCTTCAAAACTGCATTTTTGAAGCACGATTTGGCATGCTCTTACTCACAGAGTATTCAACGGTCAGATCAACATTCAAAAAGAACCACCAACCCACAAATACGTATGACCAGATTAAAAATGTCTACTAGCAGTTTGCTAACATACCTAACTATCAACAAAACACAATGGTCTGCAAATCATATCTTAGCTCCACAATAAATATGATGAACTCAATAATAGAATAATGCACTAATGTTTGCCCAATTATCCTCCAAAACTCAAACTAAATTAATACAATGACCATAAGCAATTGATCCAATGAAGTCTAATAACATACAGCATTAAGTGTACAGTTAAATGGTTCATGATCTTAACTTTGCCACCAATTAAGTTATGCAAATAATCAAAAAATCATATTTTTTATAAAGTAAGTAATTGATCAAAAAATCCAGACTTGCAAGCGAAATCAACTAAACCCCCTTACCCACCCACGTCAAGGGATCCACTAATATCATTATACGTCTAAATAACACTAACACCAAATTCCAATATACATAGAATGCGTCTGATTTCATTAAATTTAGCAAACAAAATACAGCGAGAAAGATCAAACAAAATCAAAAATTTCAAGGGATGGAAGTCGAAATAAATCTAGGGAGGAGAAAAGATCGGACCTTGCCGGATCTCTTGAGATGGGCAGAGTACGCGGTGACGAAGTCATGGGGAGAGACGTCCTTCACGGTCCTAGCCGCCTCCATTGCTCGAACTCGATGGAGATCAGAAGCGAAAGCTCGGGCTAGGGTTTTGTAGACACAAGCATCAGATTAAGCAGTGAATTTTATATGTGCATCCGTTTGAATCGTTTTACCTTTTTGCCATTCAACTTGTAAATAAGCCGTGTCCAGGTCCGGCTAAATTATGTTCCCGAAGAGGCCCAGAACTGTACGCAACATTGGGCTGCGTAGGCGTCGCTAACAAAAGGTCCAAAGACCCAAAATCTTGATTTTATTTGTATAATCAATACTTACGCATCGGTATACATTTAAAATAGGGATTAATGTAGAGCATGTGGCACCTCATCCAATGGATCAGGTGTCTGACACAAAAAGGTGGGACACAGCGAGTACAAGCACATGTGGAGCTTGTACTTCCCACCTTTTTTGTGTCTTAGCACCAAATCCATTGGATTAGGTGCCACCTTTTTTACATTAAAACCTTTAAAATATTTGATGTGGATATATCACTGATAAATCTTATAATGTTGAGAATCAAAAAACTATAGTGAAACCCTAGGTCATATATATATATATTAGAATTAATCGTTATAAAGAGATGAATACCAAGGGTCTCAACAATGATGGTGGATACCAAGTGTCTTTAGTGCCCATTCATAACACTTTCCCTTATCCATCTATCTTTGTAAACTCGTTATATGAATACTCCAGGATTCATAGTGCTTATGAGTATCACAAGGGGTGGATACTTCTGAATCCTGAGTTAGTGATACATTCCTCGTTAAAAACATTAGCTATGGAAAACCCAGTGGGAAATACTAATAGCTAAGAAAAAAGAGTACAGTTCTCCATAACTTTCCCTGATTAGTAGAATTATTTAGGGGTGGATATTTCTGGATCCAGAGTCAATGAGGTTGCCTCGTTAAAACCTTTGGCCATGGAAAACCCAGTGGGAAAACCAAATAGCCAAGGAAAAAAGAGTACAATACTTCATTTGACTCCCCCTGATCTGTACAAGCTGCATGCTTGCAGATCTCCTAGGCAAACTATACATCAATCTCTTACAATATTCCGAGAATAAGTATAAAATACAAGACATCGTCCATCTATACACGTATCATTCATATATGGCAGCTACTGAATCTGATGGAGCTCTTCTGAAGAAGAGTGGTGTGCAGACTCGGTAGGTAGCTCCACGTCTCTGACCCAGTCATCACTGTGTCTGCTAGGTACTGCAGGACCTGGCTGTGCATACTCATGATTTGCTTCTTGGATGATGAGCCTTTCGGGATGGTAGGATTGATGTTGCCTTGGAAGCATGCCTTGCTGGTCTCCAAGAGTTGGTCGTTCCTTTGTTGTATTCATCGCGATGATCTGCAACCTGTATCTGCATTTAACATAGAGGATAATTCTTGACCCTTAGAGGTAGCGCAGAAGCTACATATCTTCGGTCCAATGATGCACTGCAGGCGCTGCATTGTATCTAGCTAACAAATTTACTGTTAACGCTCTCTAGAGATGCGTGCAGCTGGCCAGATAAAGGAGTGAACCAAAAACACTCAAGTAAGGCACTTCAGGACCTAGGATATCCTTCCCCTCTTCCAACAAATGGAAGGGGTCTTAATGTGCATCCATACATACAACCAGTAGGTGTATTTAGTGGATTGCAATTATCCATGTTTCTTCATCAACTTCGGGTGTATGAAGTTTAATGTCATATGGTTTCATCTTCGTGATCATAATTTCATCTTCTGGATGATTATTCATCTTCTGGATGGCGATTCATCTTATGGATGATTGTTTCATCTTCATGATGATTATTCATCTTCAGGATGATTATTCATCATCTTCTAGATGACCATTCATCTTCTGGATGATTATTTCATCTTCAGGGTGATAATTCATCTTATGGATGATGTTTCCAAAAATCTACCCAGGCAATAAAGAAAATAAGGAGGAAATTATTAAGGGTATATTATCACATCATCCATAGTAACATAGCCCAAAATTTCCTTTGTCAATCCCATGGTTTTCGCAATTATGATCAGGGAGCCTGCTACATCAGTTTATATCGTTTTGTAAGTGAGTCAAGCTCATCTTACTTGATTACTTTCTGGTTTCAGCGAAATAAACCTCTAAGCTATATCGTGTTGCTTCTAGCATATGATTTTATTTATATTTGTATTTATGCAATACTCGTTATGTCCACAGGTTTGATATCAGGACTTCAGGTCCAAACACTTCACATTTCATAAGTGAGTCCAGCTCAACTTATTATTGCCTCGTTCCACATTATTAGCCAATCTCTACGTTTTTCTTCAGGAAACGGAGTGTGGAACAGTATTTATAATTATCATTTAAATGGAAAAATGAAATGTGAGTAATTGTCGACAAATGTGTTTTTTTATCCAATCACATCCCCATGTACGTACGTTATTCAATAATTTTCAATTTATTCCAGATTCATCTCTTCTAGATGTTCTGTAAAGGGAGAGGATATGGAGAGGAGCTCACTTTCCTGTGGTGGTATTGCTTTAGGGTCTCCAGGAATTATTTCTCGCTTTGGAGCCTCGTGGTATGTTCTCTCATCCATTGAGGACATACACTTCTGCTACTGGTGGATACCATCCATTATATTTGGTATGTCAATCCTAGCTGGATTTTTAGTAGCAGGGATGTGTGAATTTGACAATATTTATATTGTCAGTAACTATGTTTGATAACTGTTTAACAGTTTCATAAGTGTGGACCTTCCGGATCTCATCACAATTCATGATAATCAGATCATATATATTAATGTTTAAAATGGTCAATTGAGCTTCAGGCTCAATGATGATTATAATATTTCTATTGAAGCTAATACTGGGAAATTAAAGATTTCTGAATGTGAAGGATCTTCAGGATCTCATCTTCGTTATCAAATCTTTAAATGAGGGCCCATCAATGCACATCTTATGAGAAGTGATTTTAAATGCTTCCCCTGTTCGGAGTGCTCGGAATCTATTTATCTAGGGTAATTACTTCCGATAAATAGTTCTAAGACTGCATTTTGATGGTTTATAGTAGTGATATGTGGATGTATACTCATCATGGCACAATCTATAAGATGTGCTTTAAACGCTTCCCCAGATAAGAGTTCTCGGAAACTGTTTATATGAGGTGATCGGGCTCATATAAATAGTTTCTAAGGAGGCGTTTTGATGGTTTGCATTGTAATTTCTTTTCCCCATGTAGTCACCTACAACTGGATTTTTAATGGATAAGTAATCCGTTTAAATCATTTTAATGATTTATATATATATAACCCATTTTTGGGTGTGAACATAAACTTCAGGATGTTCGACATTATTCCGGTTGTAAATATTATTTGATTTCCCGGTGTTATCCAATGTTCCTGCCATTTATTAATGTGTCTTATATGCTTTAAAAAGCTGGATTGCGGTTGGATAATAGGTTTGATAATGACTGTTTTTAGAGGATATATGGATGAGTACTCTAAAGTACATCATCAGCCCCATGTATGGATTGGATAAGTCCAATTTTATCCCTCAAATACTCTCAAGAGACCTAAGGGTCTTATTATTTTAACGATATTAAACATATCATCTTAAATTATTTTAAGGAAGTGAAGAGAGTCCATGTCCACGTGAATGAAGATGATCGCGTAATCATTTTTCCCTTATGATGGGACAATGAAATCTTCACGCTTTTGAAGAATCTTTAGGCTCTTCAGATTTATATGATTAAATGATGTCTTGCATCATCAATCTAGGATGATATTATATCGTTCCAAAGTTAATAGTTGGACGATTCTGGACACTTCTGGTGTTCCAAATTAAGTCCTCCTTTTGAATTTATGTGGGATTTTTGAAAGTCCATTAAAATGCTCAAGTTAATTTTGTCCGGTAATAGGTGAACTGTGTTCTAAATATGAATGATCTCATCTTTACATTGACTATTACGCGGATCATAATGGGACAAAGCTTCAGGCTTCATTGATTTCTTGAGTCATATTTAGGGATTTCGTTTTGACGAATATCCATCGAAACTTGGTAAGTTTCTTTTATTGATTTTTGAGAGTATTGGGCATCCTCATATAGAGTATTCAGGTTTGCAAAGCCGGAATCTCAAGCAGACGTCCTAAGAATAGTTTTCTATTGGAATATTATTAGGGTTAAATGCTTTTGAAAGCACTCGTCTACAATTATGCTCATTAAGACTTATGTTATGACAACAGATTAAATTTGTTTTCAAAGTTTATTTGTCCTCGGGGAGTAGCTAAATATACGTAAGGTCAATTGCCTTGCATCGTTTAGACTAGATATGTATATATTTTTATATGCCATAAGTAAATGCCCATTCATATTGCAAAATCATTATGGGTCTTATCAGAACTTCTGGTCTGATAATGGTTTGCCATTGCTTACTCCATGTCGAGGTATATCATATCTTCCCTTTCTCATTTTATGTTAGGATTTCCCATGTTTTCAGTCTTCCTTGTTGTTATTTATAAGGAAGAATGAATATTAGTCTTACTATGTAGACATATACAAGAGAAATGAGTTAGTGTCGATATTTCCACTTTTCAAATTTATGAGAGAGTTTTAAAAGTCTATTTGAATGCTCTAGTATGGTCTCTAGGCCATTTTTATTAAGTCATTCAAGTATTATGTGAATAGAGAGTCATGCCCAAGGGGAAACAAATACGTGGCTACGAAATTTATAATTTTTCACTTATCTATTAAGTCATGACTTCGGGCGTACGCTTAAAATTAAGGCTAGATTCAAGAATCATACCTTGTAAAGTGAGATTACTTTAAAAGAGTTTAGCAGTGTTATGACAACGGCTGGTGTCAATATTGGTTTATATAGACCATAGATTTGAGAGATCTATTTACCGCAAAATATTTATCTCTAAAAAGATGGCATAAATGGTTTTCGCATAATCCATCGTATTTGGTAATTTTTGTTTTATTTGAGTAAAAAGGTGTTGACTTTTGATTTGATTTGAACTTCAGGTTCAATTTGTCAAAATGGATATGATAAACTTTTTGAAATTATGATTGGTTTGTTCTAAAAAAACATTGTCATATTATGAGCATGAGCATGGGATGAGCATATAAGTGTGCAATATGTAACGTTTACTGATTTATTATGCACATAATATAAAGCTTGTAAGCTAAAAAGGTATGCTCAATAAAATAATTGAAAGAAACTAAATTATCCTTGCAAACAATATCAAGCATGGGAGTTAAAAATGCATGCTCAGTTAACATGAATTGAAACATATATGATGTATACATATGTTATTTATATGTTGCAGGCATATAAATAATTTCATCGCAGGCATGTCGTTATGCAACATGCATTAAAAATGTATCATAAAGATTTAGCATGCTTCATATATTTAAATGATTTCATCGCAGATATATAATCAGAGAATAATGGCTATCATACGCCATATGAGAGCCTCTCTCATACGTCCTCTCACATAAAGTACCCAAGTACAAGCACACATGGGCTTGTACTTAGTTGTACTTGGGTGCTTTATGTGAGAGGGCGTATGCGAGAGGCTCTTATATGGCGTATGATAGCCATTATTCTTATATAATTATGCTACTGGTATTAAAAATATATCATATAAAACTAACATGCTTCAAACTATCCAAATTAAAGGTATGTATGGACCAAAATAAAGATAAAAAATGGATTAAAATTTTATAATGTGCCCCAATAAAATTCTTGGCGTTCAAATTTGCATTACTGATATGCTTCAGACATTAAACTTTGCATCACAGATATGCTTCAGGCATTAAAATTTTGATCACTCCTTATTTTACACCCTTTTTCCGCATATTTGCATGCCATTTAGATCGCCCAAATCATGTTTTTCACGATATATCGACGATATTGCGATGCTTTTCACGATTTGTTGTTTTTGTCGCATTTCAGGTGATTTGGCGCGATTTGGAGTGATCTCGAGATGCGCTTACTCTAGACGGTCACCAACGACCTCCCCGAGGGGTATTTTGCTGTTGGAGAGGAGCGGAAGAAGAACGGACGTCGCAGGAGCGACGAGGAGGCCAAAATAAGCAGATTGGGCATTTTTTGTGTCCCACTCGGCCGAGTGGAGGAGCCACTCGGCCGACCAGCGAGACACTGCTCGGCCGACCAGAACAGACACAATTTACATGTGCACTCGGCCGAGCACCGAAGACCACATCGGCCGAGTGACGACATCACGTCCGCCCGAGTGGCGCCCAGACGAAGCCCCTCCAAAACATCCAAGTTTCTGTTTTTCGGCTGCCTGAACTTCAGAAGACCCACTCGGCCGAGTGGTTAATCCCGTCCGCCCGAGTACTATGAAGTCATCGGCCGAGTGACGACAACTCACTCGGCCGAGCCGCCCCCGAAGTAGAGACCCCTGAAGGCCCCGACTTACTGGAAAATTACAGGGTTTCTCACTCGGCCGAGCGACTTTTGTCACTCGGCCGAGTGCGATGCGCTGCCTGTAGCGAAAACTGCGGAAAACAGGCTGTGCAGGGGTATTTTGGTCACGATTTTTGGACGATTTTGAGGGCTATTTAAACCCTGTTTTTACCCTAGTTTAGAGAGCCTCCCTCTTAGATTTTTTGCAGCTTTTTAGATTAGTTTTTAGCTTTATTCTTGTGATTGGAAAGGAGACAAAGATTGGAATTTTGTTGGATTAATTGAAGAACTCCATTGGTTTGCATCTCTTTTCCTTAAAAATTCTATTTTTATTGCTTATCTCAATATTGTGATGAATTCTATTGCTTATTTCAACGATTATTTTTGTGATCTCGCTATGATTTGTGAGTAGTCTCCACGTCTTGGGGCGTGGGGATGAACCCCTACAAGCCCACTTTCATATTTGTGATGAATTGGTAGAAATTGTGCTAGAATTGTTATTAGGGATTAGATTGGGATCAATTTACTACGGATGGCTAGGTATTCATATCAATTGGGATTTGCAAGAGATTGGATCCCAATTTGATAGGAAACCCTAGAAATCCGAATTGGGTTGGAGTCGGATTTTCGAAGTATCGGTTTGCAAGAGATTGGACCGATACTAGGATTTCCGGTTGCAATTCCATGCCGATACTCGTTTGCAAGAGATTGGACGGGTAGGAACTATCCCAATCTAGGTCGTGGACCGAGTTTGCAAGAGATTGGGCTCGGTGCGCGATTGGACGATGATGTTGATCCTAATGCTAGCTTTCCTAGGCTAGGGTTTGCAAGAGATTGGACCCAAACCTAGGATAGCTATAGACCGGCAACAGCGCGAGAGCGTGAGCTTGGTTCTACATTCAGTTGCAACTAGTTCATCCAAATTCTCATTCAAGCAATTTTGATACCGATAAACCGCATTTATGAAATACGGTGAGTAGCGGGGATTCCCCATTCCCTAGACGTTCTTTATTTGATTTGATATTTCCGCATTTTTGTCTGACGATTGTGACAGGATCGCCAAAGGCAAATTTCTCTCTTAAATAGCCAGGTTGATTGGAACAAGCACGGTCATTCGTCCTCCCTGTGTTCGATATCCCGCTCGCTGCTACACCGTGCACTTGCGGTAAAACTACAACCGTTCTTTGGGTCACATCCCGGAGCGATCAAGTTTTTGGCGCCGTTGCCGGGGAGGCGATTGCGTTTGATTCTTTCTCACCCTAGCTATTTCTTTTTTTATTTTATTATTATTATTATCATTATTTTTATTTCTTATTTCTTACCTAACCCTTCCACGGTACTAATCATTTCTTTGAAACTCTGTTTCCCCTGTGCATGTACACGAGATCTACGGCGGACCCTGAAGCTATATTATTTGATCCCGAGATCGAACGTACCGCGCGGAGACTTAGAGCGGAAAGGAGACAAAATCCGGAAGGGCGGTTTATGACCAACCCGGAAACTCCTGAACAATTGGCGGCAAGGATGGCGAGGCTAATTTCTATTCGAGATAGGCTTCGGCCTAAGACCTCTTCTACTACCTCATCCATTGCCATGCCGGGGTTGGCGGCTGACAAGAGCTTCGAGCTAAAGACTGGACTAGTGGTTCTGATGCAGCAGGATCCATTTCATGGGAATGCCCATGAAAATCCCCACTACCACATCCAATCGTTCTTGTCAAAGTGCGCCACATTCCAGATGCCGGGGGTCTCCATCGATGCCATCAGACTGCGCCTCTTCCCTTTCACGCTAAAGGACAAAGCACTATACTGGTTGAGGACGCAAGCTGAGGGTGTCTTCACCACTTGGGACGAGTTGGCGAGTGCATTTATTGATAAGTTCTATCCGCCATCCAAGACGGTGAAGATCCGGAGCGCTCTCATGTCCTTCAAGCAAGGACCACAGGAGACGCTCTATGAAGCTTGGGAGCGTTTTAAGGATTTGCAGCATCAATGCCCGCACCACAGCATAGAAGATTGGGAGCTAGTTCATAGCTTCTACAACGGTCTCCAACCGGGGACTAAACAAATTATTGATGCCGCGGCGAATGGTGCTATCTTGTCAAAGACTCCCGAGGAAGCTACGGCCCTAATTGAGGAGATGGCCTCAAATAACCAACAATGGGGCGATGAGCGAGGACACTCTACGTCCTCCTTAAAGCCAACTAGCATCTACGAGGCGAAGGCCGTAGCGGAGCTTACGAGCAAATTTGATTCTCTCCACAAGGTAGTGGAGAGATTGGAGAAGTTTATCACGGAGCCCCAAGGAGCCCCTTCTACCTCCGCTCCAACAAACCAAATGTGTGATTGGCAAGACCAATCTCAAGCCATGTACGTGGGAGGAGAGCAAGGAGAAGGATCCTTGGAGCAAGTACAATATGTTGCGGGGAACCAAGGATATTGGGCCAATCCGGCCGCAAGAAATCATCCCGGATTCTCCTACGCCAACAATGAAGGAGCTTTGAACCCGCCACAACCACCGCCTCAACAAGCTCGACCACCACCACCCCAACAACAAAACTATCCACCGAGGGGGCCTACTCAACAAAACTTTCAACCGAAGCAACAAGTTCCACCATATAGGCCGCCCGGTTACAACCAAGGGTGGAGGAATCAAAAT
Organism: Scilla litardierei; assembly: GCA_030789695.1. Classification (NCBI taxonomy): domain Eukaryota; kingdom Viridiplantae; phylum Streptophyta; class Magnoliopsida; order Asparagales; family Asparagaceae; genus Scilla; species Scilla litardierei. The sequence goes on from CM061134.1 coordinate 179,839,943, forward strand.
CAAAACCCTCCACAAGCTCAACAACGATCCGACTTCGAAGCTAGAGTGGAGGCGTTCATGGTCGAGCAAAATAAGGTAAATGCTACTTTGAAGGCGGGGCAAGACTCTCTTAATACCGTTGTGGCTCAAATATCGGAGCAATTGGCGTTGCTCAATCGGAACACTCAACGATTGCCGGCGCAACCCGAACCAAACCCACGGGGCAACACCGGCCACATCAATGCCGTAGTTGCCGTTACCACTAGAGGCGGAAAGGACACCACCCCCGCCATGATTCCTACCAAGGAGCCCGTGGAGGAAAGCTTGGAGCCAATTGAGCCGGTAGTTGAAGTTGAAAAGGAGAAGGAGCCACAAGACAAGGAGAAATCTAGAGCGGAACAATTGATTGAGGAAAGGCGCTTCATGCCACCGGTCCCATTTCCCCAAAGGCTTGCTAGAGCGAAAATGGAGAAAAGGCTAGCGAAGTTCCTCGAGTATCTAAGAGGAGTTAGCCTCAACATTCCCTTCCTCGACGCCATCGTGGAGATCCCCACATATGCTAAATTCTTGAAGGACTTGATTTCGGGGAGAAAGAGGAAGGAGAAGATCATGCTAGCCGAGGAGGGCTCTTGGTTTACCAAGAGAGAAAAGGAGCCGGCCAAATTTAAAGATCCGGGGAGTTTTCGGATTCCTTGCACCTTGGGCGGCGTCCCTCTTCAAAAGGCGTTGGTTGATCTAGGGGCTAGTGTGAGCCTCATGCCTCTCTCCATGTTCTTAAGGCTAAACACCGGGACAAAGTTGAAACCCACCGACATGCGCATTCAATTAGCCGATGGACGGATAACAAGGCCGGTGGGGATCGCCGAAGACATACCGCTACAAGTCCCGGGTGGAATATGCTTACCATGTGACTTCGTGATCATGGACGTTAAGGAGGAGGGAGATACTTCATTGATACTTGGACGCCCGTTCCTCGCCACCGCCGGAGTAATTGTTGACGTGCGCGAAGGTACCCTAACTTTAAACGTCGGCAACATCGAGGTGGAGCTCCACATTCCTAAGGCTATGAAGCACATGCCTTACCACGAGGAACTTGACTACATGGACCTCCTTGATGAGGTGATAGAGGAGGCGATCCCCCACTCAATTGGCGCTCTTTTTGATGAAGATTTAGAGGAAGGCCCGGATTTAGGCCAAGATGAGAAGATAGACGATTCCCCAAACTTCTCCGCTGAAGATGATGAAGGCGACGCTGATGTCGCAAGGATTCGAGAGCTCTGCAAGCTCTCGAAATTGGAGTCTCCAAAGAAAGCTCCTCCGCCACGGAGATCGGCGTCACCGGTAAAGCCGTTGACCGGAGCAAATGCTAGCTTGGGGGAGCCTCCCCCCAACACTATTCGAGATGGGAGACCACCGAGGGAGAACACGCCGCCACGTCCAAATCCAAGCGCGCTCCCCGGAAAGTTTGATGGGTGCATCTCATATGCACCAAACATCCCGCATTGATTGAAAATTATAGGGGGTCGAGCTCACGACCTTAAACGAGCGCTTGTCGGGAGGCAACCCGACGGTTTTTGCTTCATTTCTACTTTTTCTTTATTTTCGTTTTAGAAATTTTTAGTGTTTTGAGTCGTTCGCCCAAAAATTTTGCGATAACGGGTCCTATTTTTCTTGACAGGAGAGGAGATAGGTAGATCCATCATGAGGAGGATGAACGAGACGACGAGGAGCGTCCCAAGAAGGCGCTCGACGCTTAGGAGGAAGATGGAATCGACTGGAGGAAGAAAGACGGAGTTTAGAGCCCAAACGAAGACAAACAGCAGAGATTAAGGCTCACTCGGCCGAGTATACTAGTCACTCGGCCGAGTACACAAGTTCGTCCGGCCGAGCCGCTCACGAACGAGGGAAGTCTGCTGTACCCAACTCTCTGTTTATTTTCCTGATTTCAATATAACTGCTACTCGGCCGAGTATATATTTTCACTCGGCCGAGTAAAACGGATACCCTCCTAGGGCGAGTCTTGCCGAGTAGCTTGAGTCACTCGGCCGAATGGACTTACTCCACTCGGCCGAGGCTGGCAAAGCCACTCGGCCGAAGCGATAGCGGGGAGGAAATTTTCATTGATCCCGCTCGGCCGAGTCGCCTAGTCACTCGGCCGAGTCGTAACTCTTATTATATAAGGGGCGAGGGGGGGCACATTTTTCGAAACGCAAAACCCCCAAACGCCCGCGCCCCTTCAGTTCCCTCGCCCGCTCGCTTCGCACAAACCCCCACTCGCCCGACCGACCGCCCGATCGCCGCCGCTCGGCCCGCCACCGCCGGCCGAGCATCTCCGGCGCCTCGCCCGAGTCGCCGCCGGCGACAGCCGCCCCTACCACCTCCGGTATTGCTTATTTTCGCCCTTTATCGCCTCTTTTTGTGTATTTTTGAGGATCCATGTGTTAAACGACCCCCAAACCCAAATCAATTCCTATATCTATCTATGATACCCCTAATGCTCCATACATTTTGAATATTACCCACTGATATCGCCTTTTCATGCGCAGGTTGCTTTTTGGAGCTTAGGGGAGCCCAGGGGAGCTTCTCGGGACTGATCTGGACTTCGCGGAGGCGCTGACTTCGCACGCTTCCACTGCTTAGCACTCGCGGCGTGTCGGGGTACACTCTTTCCATTATTTTTGCACACGCCACACTTTTCACGTTTTTCGGCGCGCGCTCGGGGCCGATATGCCGCCCCGGACACGGCCTCGGTCGAAGAGAGCTTCCGCCAAGCGGAAGCGGTCGGATGATGCCGGCCCCTCCCACGAGTTGGAGGACTCTCCTCCACCGTCCCCCACACACCCCGCACACCCAGCACAGCCTGCAGGCCCCGCACACCCCGCACAGCCTGCAGTGCACCCACAGCCCGCACAGCCTCTCCCTGCCGACCCACAGCCACCACCACCGGCTCCACTGGTCGGGCCGCTCGGGATTACGTTCCGAGACGACGCACACCGCGCCGTCTTCGACCGTATCTCCCAGCGCTCGATCGTACCCTCCAGGTTTGCACACCTCGCTGACCTAGGACGCCTGGGGGTACTAGAGGGGATGCTCACGTTGTACGACAACGTGGGCTGGCGAGATTTTCTGCAGGTGTCGGCGGATACGTTTACCCGCCCGACACTTGAGGTTCTGAGTTCGATCGCCCGGACCGACGAGGGATGCTCATTCCGGTTCATGGATCGAGAGTGCCAGGTCACTCTCGATATGATGAGAGCATTTTTCTCGTGGCCCGCTGTCCCCGGTGCCGATCGCGGTTACGGCCCCACCCATATCCCCCCACCTTCCTTTGACGCCGGTGCCTTCTGGGCCCGGATTACGGGTCTCCACGCTGCCTTTGACCCTAGTAGGGCCAAGGCCTCGGCCATTGTCCATCCCTGCCTCCGCATTGCTCAGCGCCTTATGGCGACGACCTTTTTGGCCAGATATGAGCCGGGCACGATGTCTACGCCAGAGCTCTACATGCTCTACGCGATGACACGTCCCAGAGCTCTATCTAGGGATGGCGATGAGCTTGTCCCCGCCGTCGTGATCGATATTACGGCTTGGTTTTTGGACCGCATCATCGTATCGGTGGGCGCTCGCTCACCGATATGCTGCGGCGGCCTGATCACTTTGCTTGCTCTTATGACCGGCGAGGACTTCCCCGATGACTTGCGACGCGTCCCGGGCCCCACTTCTCTGTCGATAGATGTTATGGCCCGGATGAAGATGCTTCGTCCGCACGGTGAGCGTCACTGGGTCTGGTTGCACGGCCCTTTTGGTGCCGATTACATGATTCTCCCGAGCCCTGCTCGGACTCTGATTGCACCGGCCCACGTTGACTGGCTCCCTGCGATGGATGTTCTCATCCCTGCTGCTTACGTGCTCGAGGCCGAGGAGGCCGAGCAGGCCCACGCTGCCCCTGTAGACCCTGTTGCACACCCTGCCGAGCCTGCTGCCGAGCCTGTTGACCCAGTGGCCCCTCAGCCCATACCTGATGTTTCCGCTGCTCCTGACACTTCTGTCCCCACTTCTGTCAGTGTCACGAGCACCTCAGCTGAGCCCACTTCCACCACCACTTCCGAGGCTGTCACCACCACTCCCACCACCACCACTGGCCCTCTGTCCGTCGAGCCACTTTGCTCCGCACTCCCCGAGCGCCCGTCGACCTTTGTTGAGAGTGGAGAGCCCTCGTTTGCCGCGGTCGTGGAGACCATGGCTAGCATGATCTCCGCTGGGGTTGCGCCTTTTGGTCCACACACTTCCGCCCCAGCGGTAGTTACCTCTGTCTCCACCCCTGCTGTATTTTCCGAGAGCGTCGTGGCGTCTGTCCACACTTCTGTGCCACTGACCTCTCCGGCCACCTCGCTGCCATTTTTGCACTCTTCTTTCGCTGCTGCTGCCTCCACTTCCCACCAGCCGGTGCCCCGGCCTCACACTGAGGCCAGGCCCACATTCGCAGGCGCAGCACCTTTTGTTCCTTTCCCCGCTGAGCCAGTCACCTACGCGACCCGAGTTCGCCAGCCACGCCCTGCACAGCCCCGACCGGTGCGTCCCTCGGCACCACCTCCCCCTGACACTGTACTTCAGAGCATTCGTGCTCTAGAGGGGGCGGTGAGTGGCCTCCGAGGCGACCTTAGGACCCTGTCCTCCACCGTCTCTGCGATGGCTGGCCGCTTCGAGCTGATCCCCCAGATCCATTACTGCCTCACCCAGGTTCTGGAGCGTCTCCCGCGCGTACCCCCACCCACCCAGCATGTTCCCGCCCACACTTCCACACACACCCGACCTGCTGCCACTCCCACACCCACCCCCGCTCAGCAGCCTGTCCAGCCAGCAGCACCCACACGACCTCCGCCTCAGGACGGAGACAGTGCAGCACCACCTTCTTAGGCACCCTTGATGCCATCGATTCCTTTTGTCGTCGTGCTGCCCGTTTCTGCTGGGTCCTGTTGCGCTTTTTGTCCACCCCCCTCCCCTCACTTATTTCGGGATTCTCTTTTTGATCATATCTTTATATATCTTTTTTGGGAGAGAGGGAGAGTTTTTGGTGCCACTTATATATCTGTATCACTCCTATCTGTGCATGCATCATGTCCGCATCATATTTTCATATCTTTATTTTTCATTTTTATTTTCATTTTTCATGCATGCACCCTCACCTGCCCCTCACATTTCTTGTCTCTCGGTGTGCCACACTTTGCACATTGAGGACACTGTGCCATTTAGCTTGGGGGAGTGAGTTCTCACGCTCTTTTTCGATTTGCCACCTTTATTTTTAGTTTTTCACACCGTTTTTCACTTTTGCACTCATTTTCATTATTTTTCTTTTATTTTACCATGCATCACGTTTTTCTTATTTTCTCTGTGTGCCGCATTGTAAATAGTTCTATTTTCCCTTTATCTTTATTTCTTTTCTTTTTCATCTCATGCTAGAGATGACTTTTCTGTGATGATGATGACGTTGGATTTAGCTTACTCTATATACATGCTATATTTGTCATGTCCTAGACTTTATTTCTGATATCATATGCTATGACTTGCCTTGCATTTAGAGATAGTAACCCACACTTTTGCCACATGAAAATGGATGAAATTTTATTATTAGCTGAGTCTGAATATTCATATGTATGCTATCACAGAAAACACACCAAGATTCACGCATTGAATGCTTATATCTGGAGTACTGATTTCTTTTCCTATATCACTTCTATATGCATGAATTGTACACTTCACTTCAGGATGATTGAATGATGTTAGCTATGATAAATCTGGATTAGTTAGCTTTTTTGTGATCGAAACTGAGTAGATTAGATTACCCTGCTGAAGTTGTCGTGCATGTCTTATAGAGTGAACCGAGAGTTATATCTATTTCTTTCTCCACAAATCTTGAACATCATTTCTCTACTTTTATAATCATTGGTGAATCTCCCCTTAGTGATTCTATTATATGGCATTTCCCCCGCTATTAATTCCTAGCTCCAAATCTCTTATTCTCTAAAAAAAAATAAAAGAGAGAAGAATATTCTTGTATATCATTATCTCTCTTTGAGTTGGGATCATTGTGTACATATGCTATAACAAAAAAAAGAGAGAAAAAAAAAGAGAGGAAAAATCCTCAATAAAAGATCCCATCTCACTTTCTTCCTTTCTTCTTTCTTCTTATTACATTTGGAGCTATATAAAAATGGGGATGTGAATATTTTTTTTATGCCATCACGCTTATAGATAAGCTTGGGGGAGGGGATCCATTGATGTGTGAGAGAGTGACTACTTGACATTGCACGACAACCTAGGCTAAGTAATATTCTATACTCGGTGAGATTATTTCCAGCTTTACGAAATCCAGAAATCTAGGCCTAGCGTTCATTTCATGAAATCCATACTTTTCTATTCTCTCTATTCTATAGTGTGATACTCTTATACTCCAGATAGAAAGCGTTCAATTGAAAAGTGTGTGATCTGTGATTTGTATACCGCTTTAAATGATTCAGACGATGTTAATTTTAGAATTATTCCGTTTTTCATGATTATATCGTTGTTCGTGGGTTTTCTATTTCTATTTGCACTATTATACTATGATATCAAAATAAAATCCTTTGACATGAGTTTTTCATTCGGTGCATGCTATATGAGTAAGTGAAACCCCCGTCCTGAGAAAATGATCTAGCAGCCTACCTCTTCGCTTCTTTCTCTCTTCTTTATTTTCATTTCGTTTTCCATTCTTCTCCGTTTTTCATTTTTCATTTTTTCGTTTTTCGCCGTTTTCGTTTTCCGAATCCACCGGGTTCGCCTTTTACTTATCTTCCTCGAGGACGAGTAAGAGGCAAGCTTGGGGGATTTTGATCACTCCTTATTTTACACCCTTTTTCCGCATATTTGCATGCCATTTAGATCGCCCAAATCATGTTTTTCACGATATATCGACGATATTGCGATGCTTTTCACGATTTGTTGTTTTTGTCGCATTTCAGGTGATTTGGCGCGATTTGGAGTGATCTCGAGATGCGCTTACTCTAGACGGTCACCAACGACCTCCCCGAGGGGTATTTTGCTGTTGGAGAGGAGCGGAAGAAGAACGGACGTCGCAGGAGCGACGAGGAGGCCAAAATAAGCAGATTGGGCATTTTTTGTGTCCCACTCGGCCGAGTGGAGGAGCCACTCGGCCGACCAGCGAGACACTGCTCGGCCGACCAGAACAGACACAATTTACATGTGCACTCGGCCGAGCACCGAAGACCACATCGGCCGAGTGACGACATCACGTCCGCCCGAGTGGCGCCCAGACGAAGCCCCTCCAAAACATCCAAGTTTCTGTTTTTCGGCTGCCTGAACTTCAGAAGACCCACTCGGCCGAGTGGTTAATCCCGTCCGCCCGAGTACTATGAAGTCATCGGCCGAGTGACGACAACTCACTCGGCCGAGCCGCCCCCGAAGTAGAGACCCCTGAAGGCCCCGACTTACTGGAAAATTACAGGGTTTCTCACTCGGCCGAGCGACTTTTGTCACTCGGCCGAGTGCGATGCGCTGCCTGTAGCGAAAACTGCGGAAAACAGGCTGTGCAGGGGTATTTTGGTCACGATTTTTGGACGATTTTGAGGGCTATTTAAACCCTGTTTTTACCCTAGTTTAGAGAGCCTCCCTCTTAGATTTTTTGCAGCTTTTTAGATTAGTTTTTAGCTTTATTCTTGTGATTGGAAAGGAGACAAAGATTGGAATTTTGTTGGATTAATTGAAGAACTCCATTGGTTTGCATCTCTTTTCCTTAAAAATTCTATTTTTATTGCTTATCTCAATATTGTGATGAATTCTATTGCTTATTTCAACGATTATTTTTGTGATCTCGCTATGATTTGTGAGTAGTCTCCACGTCTTGGGGCGTGGGGATGAACCCCTACAAGCCCACTTTCATATTTGTGATGAATTGGTAGAAATTGTGCTAGAATTGTTATTAGGGATTAGATTGGGATCAATTTACTACGGATGGCTAGGTATTCATATCAATTGGGATTTGCAAGAGATTGGATCCCAATTTGATAGGAAACCCTAGAAATCCGAATTGGGTTGGAGTCGGATTTTCGAAGTATCGGTTTGCAAGAGATTGGACCGATACTAGGATTTCCGGTTGCAATTCCATGCCGATACTCGTTTGCAAGAGATTGGACGGGTAGGAACTATCCCAATCTAGGTCGTGGACCGAGTTTGCAAGAGATTGGGCTCGGTGCGCGATTGGACGATGATGTTGATCCTAATGCTAGCTTTCCTAGGCTAGGGTTTGCAAGAGATTGGACCCAAACCTAGGATAGCTATAGACCGGCAACAGCGCGAGAGCGTGAGCTTGGTTCTACATTCAGTTGCAACTAGTTCATCCAAATTCTCATTCAAGCAATTTTGATACCGATAAACCGCATTTATGAAATACGGTGAGTAGCGGGGATTCCCCATTCCCTAGACGTTCTTTATTTGATTTGATATTTCCGCATTTTTGTCTGACGATTGTGACAGGATCGCCAAAGGCAAATTTCTCTCTTAAATAGCCAGGTTGATTGGAACAAACACGGTCATTCGTCCTCCCTGTGTTCGATATCCCGCTCGCTGCTACACCGTGCACTTGCGGTAAAACTACAACCGTTCTTGGGGTCACATCCCGAAGCGATCAAATTTGCACTGCCGATATTAAGTATGCTTCAGGCATATAAAGTTTGAAACACAGACAAGAAGTATACTTCAGGCATATAATGGTAAAAGGAAGAATTAATTGTACGTCCCCAGAAGCCCCATATAAAATTTAGTAGTCACAGTCATCCATAGTCGTCCCAAAAACACTACTTAGGGTTTGGGTTAATTTTAGTGTGATTAGCGCGGAGGCAGCCGTCAGGGTTGTGTGGGGTGCACGAGGACACGGTGGTGACTTTAGGGCCAGGAAAACATCGGCTAGGGTTTTGGGTATGGGGGCATGGCCGTCAGGGCCGGGCTCCCTTCCGCTGGAGCAAAAAAAAGGACATGGGGGTTGGCCCGATCGTCGGGGCCGTAGCCCACCTTCTGGCGGCAGATAGGCACGTGGGGAGGGGGACGCTGCCTTCAGGGCAACGAATCCCCCATGTCGATGGGTATAATTCCTTCCACGGAGCCCCAATGTAACACATGGGAACAAAAGAGTTGCACATTAATCCAAGGAGAAAACTTTGTGATTCAATTCAAATTCAATTAAAAATTCGGGCCAAGGCTCAATTCTTAATTCCTCATATATATTGTTACAACAGACATAAGAACAACATAATATTCCAGAAAGTTTGATGCATGGGAATCAAATGCTTTATGCATACAGAGCACACCCAAAAGAGTAATATCATAACATATTAGAGGCCTAACTCCTCCAGCCAGAGCTGTTCTTTATTTATACAGAACAAATGTCTAACAGTGGAGTTAGCCTCACATAACTCCCTTTTATTAGAAAAATCTGATTTTTATCGTAAAAATCCAATTTTTATCGTTGTATTCAATGTTTTTTGTCATAAAAATTTGATTTTTATCGTAAAAACATCGATTTTGATCCAAAAAAATTGCAAATCTAAACGTACTTTCCAGAAAAATAGGTTTAGATCTAGTTTTTCTGTGATTACCCCTAGATCCGTCCTCCAGATCTAGGGACGTTCGATGAAGGATGCCCGAAAAAATCCGCGTCGTTTCGCGAAGCATTGCGTCATGGAAAAAATCGTCGGAGCTTTCGTGGGCCGCCTCCCTCTTATGAGCGTAATCGTGCTGATAACGTGTTGAGAATCGAATAACTATGGTGAAACCATAGGTCATATATAGATTAGAATTAATCGTTACAAAGGGATGAATACCAAGGGTCTCCACAATGATGGTGGATACCAAGGGTCTTTAGTACCCATTCATAACATACAACACATATTTTTTGACATTTGATTATAAAAAATAAGGGATTTTCGCATATTCATCCCTTATATCTTGCATATTTTGATATATGTCCCTTAATTCTTCGTATTTTGAGTTTAATTCCTCAAATCTTAAACCGTTAACCTAAATAGTCCCACATCATATATTCTGTTAAATAATAAGATTAATTAACGAGTAATTAACAATTAGTGTTAATTAACTAAGAATTAAGCCCTATTGGGGGGATGTGGGGGGAGGCATGGAGGAGGAGGTGGGAGGGAGAGGTGGAGGGGGAGGAGGGGACGACGGTTAGGAGGGGGAGGGGTGGCAGGGGCGGGGCGGCTCCTCCTTATTCTCCCTCCACCTCTCCGCCACCGCTCTCCCCCTCAGCCCTCCTCATCTATGCCGCCGATCTCCCTCCTCCAAGCCGCCGACCCCCCCCCCCCCCAAAAAAAAAAAAATCCACCTCCTCTCCGCCACCGATCTCCTCCCATCTCCTCCTCCCCCTCATCCTCCTCCTCACCGACGCCGCCCTCCTCCTCCTCTCCCTCATCACCGTCGATGTCGCCGCGAACAGGCTGGACACGTCAGCACTAACGGAGTTTTTTAACAGAAAATTAGAGTTGTGGACTAGTTTGGTTATAGTTAATGATTTGAGGGATTAAACTCAAAATATAGGACAGATATCAAAATATGCAAGATTTAAAGGATGAATATGCGAAAACCCCAAAAAATAATCACATAGAATGGGATCTTAAGCTATTTAATACATGCATACATAATATTATATTGTAGTCCACAATGAAGATGGACATTTCTTCAACGGCTGACGTCCCAATAATTTGCAAATATGAACACACGTTAGAGGAGTCATGGTTCTTCCTTAGCCCCCCTCCCCCTCGTGTCCCTCAAGTTAGATCCATCTAGGAGAGATGTAATGTAGAAAATATAAGAGTATACTATTGATTATCTAATATCATGCCATAGTTTCTGTATCGCGAAAGGACCAACCTTTCAGCAGATATATTGGTGTTTTATAAGGGGCTGGTAAACTAAATGACCCTTAACTTGAGGCACAAAGCTAGATTAAGTCAGCTATGGAGCAGCTACATGCTCACTTTAAAAGACATCTACTAATATGAAATATCTAAGTTTTAGACAAGTTGAAATTCGTAGAGTCGGTTTTTTTCTTATTGGGCTTTACTTGTTTGTGGCATGTAGTGAGCTTGGAGTTCACTCGTTGGTATGGTCTTTGGGCATGTTTCTTTCGGTGGAAGTGGGCTGAGAAAGTGAGTTTGGCTCACTATTTACCCATCACTTCTCTACTGTTCACTCATTATCTCACCCCTCTTTCCTCCGCTCTGTTCCTTTCTGCGACTCTCTCCGCGGTTCTTCCTTCTCTCCTTTCTTCGACGTGGCAGGCCTCAAATCCCTCTATTAAATCCGTGGATTTTGCAGGGATTTTATGTGGAATACATGAGATTGGGCCCCACCATCGTTCTCCTTACCCCTCAAAACCCCTTCCATGTGCGCGGAAGCCAACCGTAGGCTGAAAAAACCTTACCTGCTGATTAGAGGTCGGATCTGAGTTGGGATCTGCTGTTCTAGGGTTTCGATAGGGGTTTTTGTTGGATCTGAGGTCGGAGCTGCAGCTGGTGTTCCAAGCTTGTGCATTTTCCCCTCCGACGAAGCTTTGTGCAAACCCCTAGGGTGTCGGAGCAATTTTCCGTCAATCTTGGTTGTCGACTGTGTAGCCATTGTCAGAGCTGCCTCGGGTGGGTCTCGATTGACGGGGAGGGACGAGTATAGGGTCGGATCGGAAGGATCGGTGAGCATACCTATAATTTTTCTGCGATATTGTCGACGATGTATAATTTCTGATAGCTCTCATATATTTTTTGCTCTGATATCATGATGTTATGGGTTCCTAAATGATTTGATCTTTGATGCCATGTGTTATTGCTAGTATCCCTTGCTGTGAATGTGTGCATGCGGCTAGGGTTTCAAATTTGATGGGTTTAGGCCATATGCAGATCTTATTACGTGATTTTGGTAGTGATGGGTTCATGAATTCTTTGAATGATGAATGATATGAATTGTGCATTATTCCATCTTGCCCAATGATTAAAAATAAAAATGAAATTTGTTGGATTGGATGTGAATAATTTGTTGGATTGGATGTGAATACGGAATACATGCTGGAAGGCTTGCCAGTTTGATCCTTTTATTCCCCAATATGTTTTTACAGTGATGGGTGTCCATTTCCAATGAAAGTGAATGTTTTTATATGTTTTAAATCAAGTCGATTTAATGGTAAATTATCAAAATAGTAGAATTTATATTTTTTTACAATTTGGCTCCTTTTTTCCCCAATTTGTTTTTTACAGTGATGGATCCCCATTTCCATTGACAGTGAATGTTTTTATATGTTTTAAATCAAGTCGATTTAGTGTTAAATTTTCAAAAAATTAGAATTTATAATTTTTATTTCAGTTAACAAAAATGATTATTTACATACAATTGTTGATTGGGAATTTTTTCCGAAGTGTGTATTTTAAATTGATGTAATGATGTGGTATTTATGGGTTGAAAGGAAGGAGCAACGACAAAGAAACCGCGTGTGGGCATATGATTAAACATCAAATCTGAGGGTTACTATTTTGGATATGCAAAATTTCATATGAAATGTGCTTTTCAGATTTGTATATGCTATGTATTTAATTGATAGGGGATATCAAATGGTTTATGTTTTGTGCTTGACATAAGTTATATAGGATACGGGGTAGCGACGTGTATATTTTTCCCTTGCCCTCCAATATTTAAATATCATAAGTCAGTCATCACTTACACGTTAAGTATTGTTTGATGAAAATAAGGGGACATGGATATACAAGGAGACCATTCGGCTTGTGAGTCATGTACTTCTGCAGCGGTGGCAATAATGTTTGTCATCTTAGCTTTACAACTTGACAATTCCGCTAGGGTCGACCCTATACTCAGAGCACCATCAGCTATGCGAGATCTGCATAGAAAATCCCACATGCGAAGAATTCTGTATGAGTCTGAAAGTAGCTGTTTGCACTACCTACGAATGCGAAGACATGCTTTCATGAATCTTGCATCATTAATGCGACAGCGTGATCTTCTCAAGGACACTATTCATGTATCCATCTAGGAGCAGGTGGCCATGTTCCTGTATATTGTATGGCACAAGTCAAAGAATAGAGTCATGCAAGTGGATTTTATAAGGGGCGGGGGGACAGTTAGCCGGTACTTTAACAAAGTTATGGCGGGAGTGTGTGCACATCGGGATATGTTCATGAAGCAAGCTCCTAATGAGACACCACCGGAGATATTCAATAATCCAAATTGGTTCCCATTTTTAAAGGTATGTGTGATTATATGTATATGTGTCAGTATACTAAGTATCGTAATGGTGATGGCAAATTGGGCTCATTTAATACGTTGTAGGACTGCATCGGTCTCATTAATGGGACGCACATAGATGTCATGCTACCAGCAAGACTCGTACCTTGCTTTAAAGGTCGTAAAGGGGTTACGCAAAATGTGCTAGTAGCAGTGACTCCAAATAAAAGATTCACATACGTACTGGCCAGGTGGGAAGGATCCGCAAATGATTTTACGGTCCTGAAAGATGCATTGTGTTTACCCCTCCCCCCACTGGGGCTGCGAGTGTATGAAGGTAATAGGCATAAATTTACATATAAAGTATAATTACGTCTCTCAGAAAGCGTTGGATCATAAACTGGGTTTATCTGTTCGAATGTAGGTAAATATTACCTTTGCGATGCTGGATATACTACAATGCCTGGATTCATATCTCCAGACAGAGGCGTTAGATATCATTTGAAGGACCATACTGATCGGGTTCCTCGAAATCGACGAGAGCTATTCAACCTATGACATTCTACACTAAGATCAAAGATCGAGTCGACATTTGGTATCCTAAAGAAAAAGTTTAAAATATTGACAGCCAAGCCTCACTACCCATTCAAAAGTCAGGTCGATACCATACTAGCTTGCACTGTTTTGCATAATTACATCCAAATAGCAGATCCTCATGACCCCCACCTAACTGAAGATGTTGCTGGGTTTGAGGATGATGTAGAGGGGTATCGATGATCATGATGACGATGTTATTGATCTATCCTAACATGTGACCGTTCGTGAACAAACCAAACAACGTGATCAATGGAAAATGCACAGGGAGCAGATAGCTTGGGATATGTGGGTGGACTTCTGTAACATAAATAATAACGGGAACACAGTAGAGCATGGCCTATGAGGGGGTCGTAGAATTTGCCTACTAAGGCTGAACATTTTAACCTTATACCTTGATTATTGCATTATGTTTGCTATATTGTGTATGACAATTTTTTCATGCTTTGGCTTATCCATTAAATGCTTTACAATTTTGAATTCTTATACCCATTGCTAGCATAGTTTCAGATTATATGATGGTTGGATGTTTATAACCAAAATTTTGCATTTTCCTTATCATAATATTGATGTTGTAGGGATGGAAAGATCTTCAAAGTCAGGGCATGGAGGTGATCCATACCCGAAAGGGAGTGATCCGATGCATTAATTTTATGAAAATGTATATGGGTCCCAAATGGGAGAATTAGAAAGAAGGGTGGATCCCTTTATCAACCGACCAATGCCCATTCAGATGCCTACTATGCCCTTCCACATGCATGGATTCCAAGCAGGTGAGCATGGCATACCATATCCACAATATGGCAATTTCAACTTGCCACTACAAATGCCAATGTCAATGCCATCTTATAGTGGACAGGGGTATATGAATATACTCAAAGGGGCAAAATCCCCCCTTTTAGAACCCCCTCGTCGCATGGTGCCTTCGCTATGCCAACGCCACCAAGTGGTAATGAAAGAACTCCCGGTAGTGACTCCTCTAGGAAGTCGAGCCGGCGTAGAGATGAAGCCGACGGGTCTGTTTCAAGTCCTAGGAAAAAGTCGAAGCAACCATCCTCATATTTGTTAAGTATTTGTGTTTCATACCAATGTTATTTTGATGATGATCACAACATTATGTTATTGCTAATGACTCTCTTGTTTTAGTCTGATAGTTAACATTTCAAGAATATCATTTTTGGAGACTAAACACTTGGTGCAAGGATGGACACCGAGAATTGCAATGCCATAGCTTGGACTCAAGGGGTGCCAAAGCTTGGAGATGATGGAGAGTACCAAGGTTGAAGCCATGACTCTAAGTGAAGCAATGCAATCCAAGTAATATTTTATTTATTGCTTTGCTCCTTTTCGAGTTTAGGTTTAATGTAATGCCTTGATAGATGGATTAACTCATTCATACATATGCATTTTTCATCTTAGTGAGCCTTAGGATTATCATAAAAATCATCCCAATTGGTTCACCATGCCTTAAACTCAAATTGGAGTTTTTGGCTCTCCAACATGCGACTGATGAACGTCTTACAGGCGACTGGGTAATTCCAGGCGCCTGTCGAACCTTCTACAATCGACTGTAGCTTAAGTCAACTTTTTATTGACGCTTACTTGAGCTTATGAAACAGTCGACCGAAGGTATATTTACAGTCGCATGTCTTCCAACAGGCGACTGTGAATTGTTCTACAGTCGTATATGTGCAACTTGTATTTTCTGGACTTCATTCCAATTTGCAAGTCAGTCGACTGTTACAATATTTACATTCGCCTGTCTATTTTACAGTCGCATGTACTCTGGCCATCAGTTGTCTGTACACATATAGTGTGTAAGTTGCATCTCTCTGTTTTATTTCCATCCCCCTGCAGTAGTCGCCTGCTGAAGGATATACATGCGCATGTCCATCCTATAGTTGCCTGTGTAGTCTTCTATAGTCGCCTGTCCTGGCTCGGATTATAGCCGTTGGAATTTATTTAGCCGTTGGACAGTCAACTATAAGATGTTCATCAGTCGACTGTCACTGACGTTTCAGCCCAGATTCTAGCCGTTACAGCCTTTTGTTTTTGGCTTTATCCTTGGGGTTTAAGAGTTCATATAGGGTTCCTATATATATGAGAGGGCTGAGTTTTATTAGAATTTCTTGGAACTATTGCAAATCTTTAGAGATTGATTAAGCAACTCTCAAACTCTCTCATTTCCCTCTTAAAGCTCTAAATCTCCTTCATGCATTGAAGTCAAGCTCAAGGAAAATCATCCAAGTGTTTTCAAGTTAATCCCATCACTTAGATATCCTCTTCCATGCCTTGCATTCATTAATGAGTAAGTTCATCTCAAGGCATATGTAAGAGTATTTGTTTTACTTTGTTATTTCATTGAAACCCTAGCTCTCTGTGTGAGAGTTATTTACTCTCTGTGTGAGAGTATAACCTTCTTTGTGAGGGTTGGTTGAGTTCTCTCTATGTGAGAGTTTTAGTCTCTCTATATGGGAGCATAAGTCTTTCTGTGTGAAAGCAAGGATATCTCTGTGAGAGAATCCAACTTCTCTATGTGAGGTATCTCTGTGTGAGTTTGTATTCACTTCTCTATGTGCGAATTATAGTGGATATTGGTGTGGCTGGACGTACCCAAGTTTGGGGAACCGGAGTAACATCTTGTGTTTCAGTTTGGATTTTTGTGGTGTTTAAATTCCTCTTGCATTTAAAATTCTGCATTTGCACGTTTAATTTTTAAATACACAATTTGTACCATTACACTATTCACCCCCTCTAGTGTGTTGTTAGTATTGCACGGGTAAGACGATCCTTACAATTGGTATCAGAGCGAGGTTATAGCATACTGCAATGATGGCATTAAACATTATATCCGCGTCTCATGAAGAAGGTCTATCAACCGTTCGACCCCCACTCTTCAACGGAACCAACTACCCAAGTTGGAATATCAAGATGATGATCTACTTGGAGGGTCAAGATCTATGGGACATCACGGAGTCGCCATTTGAGAAGCCTACTACACCCGCGGCTTCAAGGACAAGAGTAGAGAAGGAATCGATCAAATTCAATGCGATGGCTATGAATGCATTCCATTGCGCCCTCACTCACAATGAGTTCAACCGCATCTCCATGTGCAAAACGGCCAACGAAATTTGGCATACATTGGAGATTTCTCATGAAGGGACTTCGAAGGTAAAGAAATCTAAACAATGCGTATTTAGATCTAAATATGAGATGTTTAAGATGCAGGAAGGTGAAAACATCTCGGAGATGTTCACAAGGTTCACAGATATCGTGGACGCTTTGGAAGGACTTGGAAAAGTGATTTCCCAAGAGGATCGAGTGGAGAAGATCCTTGACTCGCTCACATCTTAATGGGAGTCAAAGGCCAACTGTATTTTGGAGTCTAACGACATGTCCAAATACACCATTGAGGATTGCATTGGGAATCTCATTGCGTATGAAGTGAAACTTCAACACAAGAAGGATATTCAACCAATCAAGCCCAAGAAGCAAAAGGGGGTTGCATTACGTGCCAAGAAGGAGCCAATCGAGTGGAGAAAGAAATTCCATCGGGAAGCTTCGAGTGAAGATGATGGAGAAGATGATGTTAGCGATGATGATTTCATCGAGTTTGCCAAGCAATTCAAGGCATTCCTCAAGGGCAAGCATGGTAAATCTTTGTCAAAGTTTGCTTCCAATTCTAACAATTCTATTTGTTTCAATTGTAGAGAAAATGGTCGTCTTTCTACTGAATGCCCTTCCAAACCCGACAACGAAAATTTCAAAGGGAAAAGGAAGAAGCATTAGAAAGGCAAGTCCAAATTCAAGAACCAAAAGAAGGGACTTGTCGGCACATTCGATGACTCAGATGAGGATTCATCTAGTGACGAAGAAGATGATGACAAGGTGCAAGCCCATATGTGCTTCATGGCATCGGAAGATCTTTTTTCAAGATCTATCAATGAAGAGGTGGTGTCTTGGCTCAAGTCCAATGAAGAAGCGTGCTTCATGGAAAAAGGGAAAGAGTCTTCGTCAAGCTCTAGCGAGGAGGAAAGCGATGAAGAGGAGCCGAAGCTATCTTATGAGGAGCTCGAATACCGATACAATGTGGCCTCCAATATGGCAAGTAAGTGC
This sequence comes from Scilla litardierei, assembly GCA_030789695.1. Taxonomy (NCBI): domain Eukaryota; kingdom Viridiplantae; phylum Streptophyta; class Magnoliopsida; order Asparagales; family Asparagaceae; genus Scilla; species Scilla litardierei. The sequence goes on from CM061134.1 coordinate 179,857,919, forward strand.
ATCGACTCATATGCTAAATTGAAAGCTAAATCTAAAAATGCTATGAGTAGGGTGCATGAACTTGAATCTACTTGTGTAAACAATAATGATATGCATATTTGTGACACTAGTGAGAGAGACACACTTCTCTCTCAAGTTAAGAAGTTGAGCATTTCTAATGAAAAATTATTAGCTCAAAATCTTAACTTAGAATATCGCATTCAACAAATTTCGTTGAAATGCAAAGAGGAATCACAAAAGCTCAAAAGCTTTGTTTATTCTAGGGATTCACTCCACGGGCTGCTTGAAAAACAACATCCGGCAAACCATAGAGGAGGTTTGGGATACACTCTAAAGGTGGTTACCAAACCCACCTCTATTTCTTCTCTTGGTACAAATTCAAGAAATATTGCTAAAGCACCTAAGAAGAATCACCATGCCTTCTTGTATAACAATAACACTAACAAGAAACATGTAAATCACAAGGTAGTGAGAAATAATGAAAACTCTTCATTTTTGGCTAAGAAGCAAAATTCTCACTTTATGCATGCCAAGAAAATATTTTCTACACCTAAGCATTCCACACCCACTCCTCTTGCAAAGGCAAAACCTTTGCCTAGGAGATCATTGAGTCTATGGATTTCCACTAGGTGTAGTGTGCAAGAGAGGGATAGTTTCATTAACTCTTTAGTTAAGGATGTGATCACCTCATGTGATTACATTAGGAAATCAAACTCCTCTTAGGTTTGGTTCCCTAATGTTTAGGTTCCTCACACATATGCATATTGCATGTGTATTGTGCTTAAATGTTTATTTTTTAGCATACCCATTGTTTGTGTGTGTTTCATGATTTTGAGAATGTTTTCAAATTTATTTTTCATGAAACTAGGGACCTTGAGGAATACATTGGCATACATGTATTTGTTGATCCATATGTATTTCAATGGGGGAGTTAATATGTTGTATGTTTAAAATATTTTAGAACATATTTTAACTCTCATTTTGGGTTATTTTGATTGGGATCATTGTTTCACAATTGGTGTCATTTTACAATTGCTTATGATGGTTTCAAACTCAATCCATTGATATTGCCACATGTTTCATGTTATATTTTCTTGTGGCAATGTCATGTGTATCAATGTGTTTGATTTTTTCCATATATATGCTTTGATACACATTTGGCCCATGGCTCCAAGTATGATTTACAATTGGTAAAGAAGATTATCTTTAAAGAAATTTTATCTCTTTCTTTACAATTGGTATTAGATCCTAGAAGTCAAAAATTTGACAATTTCTATATTCTAAGGGGAGCATGGGATAGTGATTGATACCCACTAAATTTAACAATTTGGTATTATACATCTCTTTAACTCTTGTATATTGTCACATCTTTAATTAGAATGACAAGGGGGATATATTTGATGTCTACCTTTTTGACAATGACAAGGGGAGAGAGAGATATGCATTATGTAAAGCATGTTTATCATACATATGCAATTGGGGAGAGAGATATATCTATGGGGAGAGATATGTGGGATTATGTAAACCATTCATGTGTGCATATTATATACTTATTGCAATTGGTTTATGTAATCCATGCATACTATATGCCACCATTGTTTCTCATTATTTCAATTGGTATAATGAGTATTTACAATTGTGTATCTCATTTTACAATTGGTGCATATAAGTAGGGGGAGCTCAATAACATTGTGCTTTATTTTTTATGTTTACATAATGTGTGTCATCATCAAAAAGGGGGAGATTGTTGAGTATTGATGTTTCATACCAATGTTATTTTGATGATGATCACAACATTATGTTATTGCTACTGACTCTCTTGTTTTAGTCTCATAGTTAACATTTCAAGAATATCATTTTTGGAAACTAAACACTTGGTGTAAGGATGGACATCGAGATGAGCAATGACATAGCTTGGACTCAAGGGGTGCCAAAGCTTGGAGATGATGGAGAGTATCAAGTTTGAAGCCATAGACTCTACGGGAAGCAATGTAATACATGTAATATTTTATTTATTGCTTTTCTCCTTTTTGAGTCTAGGTTTAATCTAATGCATTGATAGATGGATTAACTCATTCAAGCATATGCATTTTTCATCTTAGTGATCCTCATGATTATTATAGAAATCATCCCAATAGGTTCACCATGCCTTAAACTCAAACTGGAGTTTTTGGTTCTCCAACAGATGGCTGATGAAAGTCTTACAGGTGACTGGGTGATTCCAGGCGTATGTCGAGCCTTCTACAGTCGACTGTAGTGCACTGCTCAAGTCAACCTTTTATTGACTCTTACTTGAGCTTATGGAACAGTCGACTGAAGGTCTATTTACAGTCGCCTGTCTTCCAATAGGTGCCTGTGAATTGTTTTACAGTCGTCTGCACACAACTTACATTTTTTTGGGCTTCATCCCAATTTGCAAGTCAGACGATTGTTGCAGTATTTACAGTCGCCTGTACTCTGGCCATCATTAGTCTGTATGCATACAGTGCGTAAGTTACATCTCTCTGTTTTATTTCCATCTCCTGCAGCAGTCGCCTGCTAAAGGATATACATGCGCATGTCATTCTACAGTCACCTGTGTAGTCTTCTACAATTACCTGTCCTGGCTCAGATTATAGCCGTTGGGATTTATTTAGCCGTTGGACAGTCGACAGTCAGATGTTCATCAGTCGACTGTCGCTGACGTTTCAGCCCAGATTCTAGTCGTTACAGCCTTTTGTTTTTGGCTTTATCCTTGGGGTTTGAGCGTTCATATAGGGTTCCTATATATATGAGAGGGCTGAGTTTTATTAGAACTTCTTGGAACTATTGCAAATCTTTAGAGATTGATTAAGCAACTCTCAAACTCTCCCATTTCCCTCTTAGAGCTCTAAATCTCCTTCATGCATTGAAGTCAAGCTCAAGGGAAATCATCCCAGTGTTTTCAAGTTAATCTCATCACTTGGAGATCCTCTTCCATGCATTGCATTCATTAATGAGTAAGTTCATCTCAAGGCATAGGTAAGAGCATTTGTTTTACGTTGTCATTTCATTGAAACCCTGGCTCTCTGTGTGAGGGTTAGTTACTCTCTGTGTGAGAGTATAACCTTCTTTGTGAGGGTTGGTTGAGTTCTTTCTGTGTGAGAGTTTGAGTCTCTCTGTGTGAGAGCATAAGTCTTTCTGTGTGAAAGCAAGGATATCTCTGTGGAAGAATCCAACTCCTCTGTGTGAGGTATCTCTGTGTGAGATTGTATTCACTTCTCTGTGAGAGAATTATAGTGGATATTGGTGTGGCTAGACGTACCCAAGTTTGGAGAACCAGGGTAACATATTGTGTTTGTGTTTGGATTTTTGTGGTGTTTAAATTCATCTTGCATTTATAATTCCGCATTTGCAAGTTTAATTTTTAAATACACAATTTGTGCCATTACACTATTCAACCCCCCTCTAGTGTGTGTTAGTATTACAAGGGTAAGACGATTCTTACAATCTTCACAACACAACAAATTGTGGAAGCTCGAGCACGATGAAACCCTTATTCCATTCCTAGCGGAACTTGCACGATAGTGGCTTAAAGTCGATAAAACATTTAAAGGGTCCGCATTCAATTCCGCTGCAACCGAAATCAATAACAGTCTTAGGACGGTGTTCACAAGTGGGAATGTGAAAAATCACATGAAAGCTTTGACAACACGGTTCAAAGATGTGTACGAGTGCATTGAAATGAGCAGTGTGGGATGCGATACTGAGAGGAAGATAATTGAACCGGATCCTGAAACGTATGCCACGTGCGCCGCGGTAATTACTTCTATCTTATATATAGTCTAGGCGATAATACGTTATATATATATATATATATGTATGTATGTATGTATGTATATGTATATATATATACATATATAATTAAAACCATATAGCCTATAATATATAAAAAGATGGCCCCCGGTTTTCTCGGAGGGGGCAATCAGGGCGATCAGGTAGCTGGCGGCGCGGATGGAGGCTCTGGTGCTTCTCTCATCTTCGGCGGTGAATCAAATGGAGATGCAGATCCAAGTCAGCTAAAGAACCCTGTACGCAACGAAGCTGGAGGCGTTGATTCAAGCTTGCAGGTTTCCGGCGCAGGTTGGACTATTGTAGAGAAGAAATCGAAGGGGAATTCTGGCAATCGGGGAGGTGCAACTAATGGCAAGTAGGGGTCAAGAGCTCGTCAAGTTGATCGCAAGTGGGGGGACCGACCCAAGCCAAGAACATTCCAAGGTAATAGATTTGCTGATGCCCACAAGGTTACTGATAGATTGCCTGTTAGGCCAAACATCCCTCTTAAAATCAATACTTCAATATCCAAAGTGTCTTGGTCTGATGTGTGCGCAAACAGAAGAACTTATGAAGAATCCTTAACAATGGCATTCATCCCTCCATTGCTGAAGGATGATGGCTCCCTTATTGGTAGAGTGGAGGGCTCTCTGATAGAAAAGGGGGCTGAGAGGTGGAAGAACACATTGGTGGGATATGTTTTGGGTGATGTCCCTTACTATGGCCAGATTAGGGCTTGGGTAGATCGACTATGGAAGCTAAAGAAGAAAGTTTAAATATACAGTCGGGAAAACGGGTTTTTCTACTTCTGGTTTGAAAGTGCAGAGGAGTGTGAAAGAATTCTATATGGTGGACCGTGGCTATTTGATGGTCGGCTGATGGTGTTGCAATGGTGGAGCCCTAACTTGCAGCATGATCGTGATATTCTCTCCACGATTCCTGTATGGGGAAAAACTGCACGGACTACCTCTGGGTATGTGGACCAAGGATATACTAAATATTGCAGCGTCGGTGGTAGGTATTCCTATTTGTCTTGATAGAGCTACGACCAAGCTTGAAAGGTTATCTTATGCCAGATGTTTAATTGAAGTGGATGCTAAGCAGCCCCTTCCAACATCAATTGGTCTTGAGTTGGATGACGGGTCTATGATCACCATAGGTACTGAATACGAAGGCGAGCCTCCAAGATGTAGTAATTGCATCTGTTTTGGGCATTCGGACAACCAGTGTCCTGATACTGCTAAGCTCTCTTCAATCCAAAAACGGCCAGGGGATAGTATGGAGACCTCTTTAGCTACTGAAGTTAAGGATTTGTCAGATAAAGGGAAACTTATTGGAGATGCACCCAAGATCCTTTCTACTAACAATGGTAGCCAAGAGAAGTTGGTGCAGGTTACTCTTGGAAAAGGAAATGCGACCGACTCTAATATTGCGCCTGAGATATTGGGGGGTCCGGTGATAAATAAAGAAGACGCATCATCTTCAGATTTGGGCAATGGGGATGTGGGGATCCCAGGAGAGGCCCATATAAACGAGATCAATGATAATATTCCTTGCCCCAACAATGTGCAAGAGAAGGAGCTGCTACAGGGAAAGTTGCCGAACCAAGTTAGAGCAAGTGATATGCGGTCAGGCACAGAAGCAGACCATGTGAACACCAGAGGCGTCCCTAATGAGAATATGGAAGGTAAGGAGGTAGACAAATTAGGGGAAGGAAATAATATTACGCATCACCGACCTTTGCCATCTTTAATTGAAGAATCCCTTGACTCTGAGATTGACAGGCTGCCAGACCTATTGGTTATGGACAATCCTACATGGGAGCAAGAAGAAGTCCGACTGATGAGTGAAATGGAAAATAAAAATGCAAAAAAGACCTCTGTCCACCCTATTAGCACAAGGAAGAGCTCAAGACTCAAGGAGGGGAGTCTTGTACGTAATCCCCCTACCCCCCAATAAATGTCTATTCTCATTTGGAATACTCGGGGTTTGAACAACTCCGTTAGACGTAGAGACCTGCGAGACACATTGAGGGTGATTAAGCCCTCTGCAGTCTTCTTGCTTGAGACTAAACTGAAGGGTGATTTGGACTATAAGAAATGTTGTGTTCCACGCAGCTGGAAGTTAATACACAATACCATAGTACATAGGGGTGGAAGAATTATAATAGCGCTGGACCCCTCTATTTGGCACTTTACGGTCTTGTCTTACTCTGCACAACATATCACATCCATATGCGTTAATGTGGGGGGACTCACTATGGTGCTAACTGCAGTCTACACATTCAATACTGGAAGTGAAAGGAGAGAGCTTTGGAAGCATTTGAGGCAAGACTCCTGTAAGATAATTAATAATGAGGCTTGGTTAATCGGAGGGGATTTTAATTGTGTACTTTTTGCGAAGGACAAAATTGGGGGCAGACAGCTAAATGAGAATATGATAGAAGACATAAGCAGCTGTATCAATGCCTGTGGCCTTCAGGAGCTAAAAAGTACTGGCATACACATGAGTTGGTGCAATAAAAGAACTGGTAGTAGCAGGATTGCGGCAAGACTTGACCAAACCTTTTGTAATGCTGAATGGAATTCGCTGCTGTCTGAGTCGTATGTTGAATACATCGATCCAAGTACGAGTGACCATGCCCCTATGGTGGTTCATCTGCACTCAAAGGTCCCTTCTAGCCCAAAACCATTCAAGTTTTTTAACCACTGGACCAGGTTGACAGGTTATGATAAGATTGTGGAACAAAACTGGGGACAATACAATTTCGACAACCCACTCTATTCGGTGGTTCATAAGCTGAAACATCTTAAGCTTAGGCTGAAGGAATGGGCTCGTGAGCAGGCCGAGAAGACTTCCATTCCAAAGTGCCGAGAGTTGTTAACAAAGATTCGCTCGCATCCTAATATCCATGTGGATAAAAGCCTGCAAGACCAAGAATATCGAGTATCATCTGAATTATCCAAACTCCTAAGAATTGATGAAGAAATGTTTCGTCAGAAAAGCAGACAAGATTGGTTGTGTTTGGGGGATAGGAATACGAAGTTCTTTTATAATTGTATCAAGGCAAGACAAATTCACAATAATTTGGGGCATTTGATTGATGCAAGTGGTCGGAAGAATAACACTTACGAAGAGCTCAAAATCGAGGCACCGCAGTTCTTTATGGATTTATATAATCAATCGAATTATTGGAGAGTTTTCCCCAAGCTTGTACCTAAGCGAAAATTGACCCCTGAAGCTGCCACTTGGTTTGACCGTCGGGTGTCTGTAAAGGAGATCAAAGAAGCAGTATTCCAGATAGGGGCTGACAAATCCCCTGGTCCAGATGGATTCAATGGCTTCTTCTACCAACACAACTGGAATCTGATAGGTGAAGATGTTACTAATGGTGTTCTGTCCTTCTTCAAATCTGGGGTTTTGCTTCCTCAAGTAAACCATACTTTCCTCACACTGGTGCCTAAAAATGCAAATGCTACTAGCTTGGGAGATTACAGGCCGATCTCTTGCTGCAATGTGATCTATAAAATTATTAGTAAGGTGTTATGCAACAGGTTTAAAGAGGTAATCCATGCGCTCATCTCCCCCAACCAGGCTGCTTTTTTAAAAGGCAGGCTTCTTTCTGACTGCACCTTAAAGGCATGCTTCTTTCTGACTGCACCTTGCTAGCTCACGAGGAAATAAGGGATTTCAGCAATCCTATGGGGGCTCGAGCCTGCTTAAAACTAGATCTTCGAAAAGCTTTTGACAGCGTGAATAGGGAATTTATATATTACTTTCTCCACCAAATGGGATCAGACCGAAGTTCATCAACGGGATCAAGGAATGCATCTCTTCTCCATCATTCTCTGTTATGATCAATGGTTCTCCAGTGGGCTATTTTGGAAGCAATAGAGGGCTTCGACAAGGTGACCCCCTCTCTCCATATCTATTTGTGATTATCATGGAAGCTTTCTCTCTGTTGGTTGACAAGGCTATCATCACCCGCTCAATCCAGCCTATGAGAAGAACAGGTTATATCTCACACTTACTGTTTGCTGATGACTTGTTGGTCTTTTGTCGTGGAAATTCACATTCTCTTAATGGCCTTAAATCTCTACTGGAAGAATTCTACAATTTTACGGGACTGCAAGTGAATTGGGGGAAAAGTGCAGGTATTTTTAGTAAGGGCACTAAAAACCCTTCTTTTATGGCTGAACAGTTGGGTATTAAACTTGCATCTACTATTACTACTTATTTGGGCCTTCCCCTCTCATCCAAATACCCCAAGACACCTTTGTATAGTAGACTTATTGACAAATGCAAAAAAAGACTTATGGGCTGGTCAACTTCCTCCCTGTCTATTTCGGGCAGGATTGAGCTAATTAGAACGGTGATATATGGAATGGTGTCTTTCTGGTTGCAAGCTTTCCGAATCCCAAACTCTGTTCTGCGAACTATTACCTCAATCTGCAGGAGATTTATATGGGGTCCTACTAGGTCTTGGGCTTGGAAGGATTTCTGCACCCCTAAGAAAGAAGGAGGGGTCGGTCTCAGGTTACTTCATGACATCAACTTGGCATCAGGGGTTAGACTAACATAGAGATACCTATCATCAAGAAGCCTTTGGGCCAATTATATGAGAAGGAAATATGGCAACACAGATAAATTCTACGCATCTAATGGTGACGTTTTGCAATCGGGTACGTGGAAGTTCATGCTCCACTGTAGGAACATTTCGCAGAAACTAATCAACAAGAAAGTGAGGAACGACAGATCCACTTTATTCTGGCATGACAACTGGTTGCCCTGCGGTCCAATTAAGCATTTGCATTCTATTCCTCAGGGGGAGAGCTTGAAATACGTGTCTGACTACTGGGATGGAACTGATTGGGAGCTAGGTCCGAGCATGGATTGCATTCGGCCTTTGTTACAAGGCTTTACCCTCACGCAAGGGATGTATACATGGGGCTGGAAGGCTGGAGATACATTTTGCTTCAAGGAGGCCTGGGAGGGATCCAAAACTCAAGGTGAGGAATTTCCATATTACAATTTAGTTTGGTACAGCCAACGAATTCCGAAGATGTCATTGTCTCTGCTGCGGGCTCTCAAAGGGAAGATGCTTACTAAAGATATTTTAATTCGCTGGGGGGTTAATATTAACGGCCTGTGTGAACTCTGTGATGGGGCAACAGCTGAGGATATCACACACTTGTTTTTTGATTGTAACTTCAGCCGTTATATAATCCGCAGATTGATTTTGAAACTAGGGTACACAACGCAGGTGAGCAATCCGAACTTAAAAACTATTGGCGACCTGTTCCTAAGTAAGTTTGGTCGGAAAAATGTAATGGGCATACTTGCTAGGAATGCTTTAAGTGCCTCTGTATGGCACATATGGAGGGAGAGAAACAAGCGTTTATTTGATCGTACCAAGAAGACTTCTGTGCAAATATTTGCAGACATAGAGGCGGATGTCAGGATATCCCTCCAAGACTCTGATTTGGAGGATATAGAGGCGAAAGAAGCTTTAGCAAACTGGGGTCTGAGGGATAATGGCTAAATGCTTGGTTGTTTGAGTGGAAGTTTCTTTTGTATGTATTTATTTAGAATTTTATGGAATACGGGGGGGGGGGGGCGGTGGGGGGGGGGGGGGGGGGGGGGGGGGGGGGGGGGGGAGATGGTTTCTTTAGTGGAGAGTGACGGCGCTTGTGCCCTATCCTCTCCCTATTGTATTTCTGATCCTCTTAGTTTCCATCATTGTATTATTCTTGTACATTATTAATAAAGAATTCTATTACCTTTCAAAAATATATATATACATATATATATATATATGTATATGTATATGTATATATATATATATATGTATATGTATATGTATATATATATATACTAGTCATTACCCGTGCCCATATGGCACGGTTTATTTAATGGCTGAGTTTTTCCTCCCCACAAATTTCAACTTCCCCCAAATTTCAAGTTTTCCCCCAAAATTGTCATTGACACCTAGGACAAACTTGCCACGTATGACAAAGCTTTGTCCTAGTAGGATAAGATTCAAAATCTTCAAAGGACTGGAAAAAAATGTTCGGAAGCGGAGGAGAATAAAAAGTGTGGGTGTGTGTGGGGAGGATCTAGGGGCAAAAATGCAAAAACTGGGGTTGCCGGCGCAAAATTCCCCACCTCCTCTCTTATCCCGCAAAATCTCATCTTTTATATTTTCTCTTATCCAATTTCCCTCTTTTATATAATAGATATCCAAATTCTCGTATCCAATTTCTCATGTCCAAATTCTCTTATCCAATTTCTCTTGATAACATCCCTCTTTTATATAACAGATGTCCAAATTCTCTTGTCCAATTTCTCATGTCCAAATTCTCTTATCAATTTCTCTTGATAACATCCCTCTTTTATATAATAGATAATATCCAAATTCTCTTATGCAATTTCTCATGTCCAAATTCTCTTATCCAATTTCTCTTGATAACATCCCTCTTTTATATAATAGATAATATCCAAATTCTCTTATGCAATTTCTCATGTCCAAATTCTCTTATCCAATTTCTCTTGATAACATCCCTCTTTTATATAATAGATATCCATATTCTCTTATCCAATTTCTCATGTCCAAATTCTCTTATCCAATTTCTCTTGATAGCATCCCTCTTTTATATAATAGATATCCATATTCTCTTATCCAATTTCTCATGTCCAAACTCTCTTATCCAATTTCTCTTGATAACATCCCTCTTTTTATATAATAGATAATATCCAAATTCTCATATCCAATTTCTCTTGATAACATCCCTCTTTTTATATAATAGATAATATCCAAATTCTCATATCCAATTTCTCTTGATAACATCCCTCTTTTATATAATAGATATGTATATACATATGAGGAGGGATCAAATGACCCCCAAAAATAACCCCCAAAAATGACCCCCTATCAAAAATCCTATGCCCCCCATTTTTTCGGAAGATCCGAACCGTTCATCTTGATCTCCACCCTCTAAATACCTGACCCACCAATTTTCAACCCGATCCCATTTGTTTTGCATGTTCATCCATCAGACCCAAATTTAACTGTTTCACATGAACAGAACTTTTGCGAATGGTTGATGAACGGGCAAAACACATGGGATCGGGTTGCAAATTGGTGGATCGGGTATTTAGAGGATGGAGATAAAGATGAACGGTTCGGATCTTCCGAAAAAATGGGGGGCATAGGATTTTTGATAGGGGGTCATTTTTGGGTGTCATTTGATCCCACCTCTATACATATATATATATATATAGATATGTATATGTATATACATATCTATATATATGAGGAGGGATCAAATGACCCCCAAAAATAACCCCCAAAAATGACCCCCTATCAAAAATCATATGCCCCCCATTTTTTCGAAAGATCCGAACCGTTCATCTTGATCTCCACCCTCTAAATACCTTACCCACCAATTTTCAACCCGATCCCATGTGTTTTGCATGTTCATCCATCCGACCCAAATTTAACGGTTTCGCATGAATAGAACTTTTGCGAATGGTTGATGAACGTGCAAAACACATGGGATCGGGTTGAAAATTGGTGGGTCAGGTATTTAGAGGGTGGAGATCAATATGAACGGTTCGGATCTTCCGAAAAAATGGGGGGCATATGATTTTTGATAGGGGGTCATTTTGGGGGTTATTTTTGGGGGTCATTTGATCCCACCTCTATATATATATATATATATAGATATGTATATGTGTGTGTGTGTATATGTGTGTGTGTATGTGTGTGTGTGTGTGTGTGTGTGTGTGTGTGTGTGTGAATGGTATTTTCATAAATGCTCTGCTAATCGTTCAAGCAAACCATCGGAAGCGCACTTATGTGAACCATCCCATACCATGGTTTGACGACCTGGTTGTCATCATTGGGGATGACTCTGCAAGGGGGGGCGCTAATACGTTATATATATATATATATATATATATATATATATAGGTATATATATATATATATATAGGTATATATATATATATATAGGTATATATATATACATATAGGTATATATATATATATAGGTATATATATATATATAGGTATATATATATATATATAGGTATATATATATATATATATATATAGGTATATATGTATATACATATACATATACATATACATATACATATACATATACATATACATATATATATATGTGTATATGTATATGTATATGTATATGTATATGTATATGTATATATATATACATATATACATATATATATACATATACACACAGAGAGAGAGAGAGAGAGAGATATATATATATATATATATATATATATATATATATATATATTATAAAAGAGGGATGTTATCAAGAGAAATTGGACAAGAGATATTGGACAAGAGAAATTGGATAAGAGATATCTATATTATAAAAGAGGGATGTTATCAAGAGAAATTGGACAAGAGATATTGGTTAAGAGATATCTATATTATAAAAGAGGGATGTTATCAGGATATATTGGATAAGAGATATTGGACAAGAGAAATTGGATAAGAGATATCTATATTATAAAAGAGGGATGTTATCAAGAGAAATTGGATAAGAGATATTGGACAAGAGAAATTGGATAAGAGATATCTATATTATAAAAGAGGGATGTTATCAAGAGAAATTGGATAAGAGATATTGGACAAGAGAAATTGGATAAGAGATATCTATATTATAAAAGAGGGATGTTATCAAGAGAAATTGGATAAGAGATATTGGACAAGAGAAATTGTATAAGAGATATCTATATTATAAAAGATGGATGTTATCAAGAGAAATTGGATAAGAGAATTGGACAAGAAAAATTGGATGAGAGATATCTATATTACAATTGAGAGCTGTTTTTGAACTTTGTCCTATGTGGCAATGTCACATCAAGTTTTGGGGGGGAAATTTTTTGGGTTGGGGGAAAATTTGTTGGGAGAATACAAAAGCTTTTCTTTTTTGAAATTGGCACCATCAGCATTTAATACTCTTCATTCAAAAATGACCAAAAAAATGAGACCGAAAAAACACACACACAAAATGAAACCCAAAAAATATGCAACTTAAATTACAAGTATGCAAAAGAGAACTTTATATCGGCTGAGCTTATTTCGGCTGACCACAAAAAAATTGAAACCCAAAAAAAAATACAGGGAATGTGCGTTCAAATAGGCGGGCTGAGTTTTTTGGGCGTCAAGCAGAGGTCTAACCAACCTATCCACGCCGAAGGCGCCCGCTAAATTTTTATACGCTAATTTGTTGTTCTGCGCCGAAGGAGCACCGAATTTATTGTTTCTTGCCGAAGGCAGTCGTGCCTCTAAATTTTTTTATGCTAATTTGTTGTTTTTTTAAATTTTGGCTGTAGACATATTTTTTGGGGGACAAAGTTTTCGCGGAAAAAAATCTTAAATGCACCGTGCCCACGGGCACGGGTTATGACTAGTATAAATATAAAGAGGAGGGATCAAATGACCCCCAAAAATAACCCCCAAAAATGACCCCCTATCAAAAATCCTATGCCCCCCATTTTTTTCGGAAGATCCGAACCGTTCATCTTGATCTCCACCCTCTAAATACCTTACCCACCAATTTTCAACCCGATCCCATGTGTTTTGCCCGTTCATCCATCCGACCCAAATTTAACAGTTTCACATGAATAGAACTTTTGCGAATGGTTGATGAACGGGAAAAACACATGGGATCGGGTTGAAAATTGGTGGGTAAGGTATTTAGAGGGTGGAGATCAAGATGAACGGTTCGGATCTTCCGAAAAAATGGGGGGCATAGGATTTTTGATAGGGGGTCATTTTTGGGGGTTATTTTTGGGGGTCATTTGATCCCTCCTCATATATATATATATATATATATATATATATATATATATATATATATATATATATATATATATATATATATCTGGGTCTCCCCTTATCTCCTAAATATCCTAATGCTGCCATGTACAGCCGTTTGATTGATAAATGCAAGGGAAGGCTCCAAGGGTGGTCCTCAACCTTACTCTCCATAGCTGGGCGCATTGAGTTGGTTAAAACTGTTATCTATGGCATGGTCAGTTTTTGGATGCAGGCTTTTCGGATGCCCAAATCTGTGATATGCACTCTTACCTCCTTATGTAGGAAATTTATATGGGGGAAAAACCACTTATGGGCTTGGAATGATTTGTGTGCTCCCAAGCAAGAGGGGGGTGTGGGGATCAGAGACTTCACTGAACTTAACACTGCTTATGGGATTAAAATGACTTGGCGCATGCTTACTCACAAAGGTATTTGGGCTTCTCATATGAGGAATCAGTATATGAATGGCACGAGTTTATCTTGTGCCAAGGCTCATCCCATGCAATCTGGCACCTGGAAATTCATTCTTCATTGTCGTGAGTTCACCAAAAAACTCATTAAGCGTAAAGTCAGAGATGGATCTTCTACTCTTTTCTGGCATGATAATTGGCTTCCCTGTGGGCCTCTTAGCGATGCTTATGATGTCCCTGCTGGGGAAGAAAACAAGATGGTTAGTGACTATTGGTCTAATGAGGGCTGGATGTCTTGCCACTCTCTTACTGCTGTGCGTCACATCATTGTGGGGGTGACCTTGTCCTCTGGCACCGACTCTTGGTCCTGGGCTACTAAATCTCCTTCACTTTCCAATGCTTGGGATGGATCGAGGGCCATCAAGTCCCTCTTCCCTTACTATAAAGTTGTCTGGTTTCAGGGACATATCCCCAAGATGGCCATCACGCTTTTGCGAGCTTTTCACGGGAAACTCCTCACTCGTGACAAGCTCGTCCAATGGGGAGTCCCTATTTCTCCTTATTGTGTTTTATGCTCGGACAACATTCATGAAGATTTGAATCATATATTTTTTGAATGTAGTTATACTAATTACCTCCTTTGCAGGAGCTTCCTTAAGTTGGGGATCACCACTGACTTGCCATCCTCATTATCAGGGATTGGAGATTTGATTCTTGCGCAGTTTAATGGTATGAATAGTGTGGGCAAGCTGGCCAGGATGGTTCTATCTGCTTTAATATGGCACATCTGGAGAGAGCGCAACAGAAGAATATTTGAAGGATCTTGTCTAATGCAGACTTTGCTATTTGATGCTATTGCTGAGGATATTAAAATCGCCTTGAGACATATAACTTGGGAGCATGAGGATGAGGATCCTATCCCCTCTAACTGGGGTCTTTTAGGCTAGATTGATGTTATTTGTAATTTTGTTTTCTATTTTGGGGCTACGGGTAGCGGATGGTGTTTTGTATGGTTGGGTGTAGGCGCCTGTGCCTCTATCCATCATACGGACATCCTTCTTCCACCCGTGAGTTCCTTGTAATTCTTCCTTGAGATTAATAAAGATGCAAAGCATATTCTTCAAAATATATATATATATATATATATATATATGAATGGTATGTTCATAAATGCTCTGCTAATCGTTCAAGCAAACCATCGGAAGCGCACTTATGTGAACCATCCCATACCATGGTTTGACGACCTGGTTGTCATCATTGGGGATGACTCTGCAAGGGGGGACTTGGTAAAGACGGTATACGACACCTTTGGTGGCCATTTTTCTGGTGGCGAAGGAGAGCCAGTAACGCCTGAACCGACACATATTCCTTCTCCACCCCACTATGTCCCGGAGGACATCCCCACCCAAGCGTCAACATAGCCTTCTCCCAAAGGGGGGACAAGCCATGCTACCCCACCCTCGCTGGGGAAAAATAAACAACGTCGTTGGTCCGTGAGGGAAGATCCCGACGTCATGCAGGATATAGCAGTTTATGTGAAAAAGGTCGCAGATGCTATAAGGAGTGCACACTCCCATTAGACAGAACTGCTTGCGCAGCGTGTGTACGAGTTTACAGAGTATCCGCCCGTGATCTTGTTTAAGGTGTTTAAGTCCCTCAGCAAGGATGAGATGGAGGCTCGTTACTTTTTGGCTGTGCCTCCATCGGGTAGGAAGCTTATGCTTGATGAGATAGTTGATGCGATGGATAGTGACTTGTAAGATAAATAAATGATATGACAAAGGAAGGAGAGGAGGATGTGTGGTGCACATGGCATTTTGGTGGGGGGATGTGGATTTGGTGGGTTGGGGATGGGTTGTATGGTTGGTAGGTGTTGGTTTTGAGGTGGTTTAGGTGAAAATGGTATTATGTTATTGGTATGGATGCAACACAAACTCTATGTTGTAATTATATGGGTAAGAACTAGACATGATATGGTGACTTCATTTTGTTATATATTTATATCATGTAGCTCACGTATATGTTGTTGTCATATCTTCTTTGGTAGTGATATGACCATTTGGAGGTGGCCCAGGAACTAGTGACCCAAGCCCACACTTGAAGCTAGAAGCACACAAAAGGAGTTCGGCCCCACCGACGAGGCCCACGCAAGGACTTAGAATCGAATTCACCACGACCGGGCGTGCGCTCGGTCAGCCCATGCCAGCAGGAGATAACCGCTCCCCTAAGAGCACGCCTCCTTAATGACCATTAAGGAGCCCATTAACCTATCCCCATAACGCACGCAGGTGCCTTGAAGGAGGCGGGTCATGGGGGCGGGTCGTGGGGGGCGTGGTTTAGGAGCGATCAGGGGACGTGGTTAGGGAGCGATCATGGGAGGAACCCTATAAAGGGACTTGGGAGGCAACCAAGAAAGGGCTCTGATCCCCGATACCAACAAACGGAGGTATTCAACATAAAGACCTTGCTTTCCACTTTGCTTTCTCTCCCTTAGCTCGGTCCGAGGATACGCGTATCAGCCACCATGTGAGCCGTACCAGTCACGTCGAGTATCTTTCAGATCCGTTCTGATATAGGCATCGGAGGGGACTTGACCAGAACCAAGGTCCGGCCTCCCTGACGAGCTTCCTTGTCTGTCCTGGTCAAGCAGAACCTGAGGCACCGAGGCTACCCCTCAGTGCAGCACCAACCGAGGCCGAGCGATCTCCAAGGTGCCGAGGCTCCTCCTCCACACACCTCTGATCGAGACCAAGCGCCCCAGACAAAGAGCACCCTCGCCCTTGACATACCGAACCAGCAGTTTTCGGAGC
This sequence comes from Scilla litardierei, assembly GCA_030789695.1. Classification (NCBI taxonomy): domain Eukaryota; kingdom Viridiplantae; phylum Streptophyta; class Magnoliopsida; order Asparagales; family Asparagaceae; genus Scilla; species Scilla litardierei. The sequence goes on from CM061134.1 coordinate 179,874,796, forward strand.
TGGCACGTGGATCAGAGCTACCCTCGTCGAGCCCTCGTACACTTGACGGGACCAAGGGGTCTCACCTGATCCCTTGACCACGTTAACCATCCAAACCCCGGTCAACGATTCAGCGGTGAGAAAACACCCGTAAACATCTGGTGCCGTCTGTGGGATACGAACGTAAACCCACAACAAACCACCGAACTGGAACCAGTCTGCAGCAGCATGTGGCATATGCCCCCATCCACGAGGAAGGTGATTACGTCCCTCCCGAGAACCAGCACAACCACACCACTGAGGGGACCATCGACTCACGTTCGGTGACCCAAGAGCAGCTCCGACTCTTCGCCCAGGAGACCAATACCCACCTCTGGACATTGACTGCAATAATTCAACACCTCGTCGGCAACCTGCCCTTCCTGGGAGATGGGATGGTGGGGGCCCTCGGTCAGGGAGGAACCCGTCGGCCTTTACGCTCAGCCGTGGTCACTGACCACGGGGATGGGGAGCCAACCCTGAACGGCGGTTCACCCTACCGAACTTCGTCCCTGTGCGGTCCCTCATGCCGACCTCGCTTCGGGATGGGGACGAGGGGGGTCCCAAGCAAGTTGGGGACGAATCAGCTACTGCCTCATCTCGGCGACCACGCTCAACAAATCGGCGATCAACCGATCGTCAAGCCACCGGGGACCAACCCAGCCGAAGTGAAAGTCCCTGTTGCAGAAGGCGAAGGAGTCGAGAATACCGTCGGGAGAGGAGAAGCGCCCGCCGACCAACGCCCATCCCCGGCTCGGCTGGGATTTGGGCGAGCCCCCCGCGTGATCCCGTTAGCTCGCCTCGACAACTCGACCTCTGCGTCAGGGGGATGTCCGGGGGGATCCAGGGGTGACCATTGCCCATGGTCCAGAAGGATAACCGAGGCGCAGGTGCCCTCCAGATTCAAGGTACCGACCTTAGAGAAGTACGACGGCACATGGGACCCGGATGACCACGTGATGGACTATGAGGGTGTCATGGTGTTCTAAGGAGCGGACGACACCCTGCTATGTAGGAGCTTCTACTCCACCCTCCGGAAATCTGCCCGAAGTTGGTACCACAGCCTCCCCAACCATTTCATCGACAGCTTCGAGTACCTCTCCCAGAAGTTCTGCAAGCAGTTCATGGCCGGACGCCAGGTAAAACCAGACTCAGAACTCTTGCTCAATGTGGTGCAGGGTCCCGGAGAAACCTTGAGGTACTACATGTGTTGCTTCAACGTGGAGAGACTGAATGTGGAGAGCTGTCCCGAGCTGGTTGTGAAAACGGCCCTGAAGTAAGGGCTCCGGCACAGGGGCCTGAAGAAATCACAGCACAACGAGCCCCCGAAAGACCTCGTCGAGGTGATAGCCTGGGCAGAGCGCTACATGTTGATGGTGGAAGAGCTGGCCACAGACGATGGGAGTCACCCAACAGGGGTCAGGTGGGGCTCCAAGCGAGATGAAAGCGATCGTCACGAGCCTGATGAATCCCAGCGGGAGAAGAAGGTCAAGGGAAGGCCGTGCAAGGAGGAGGCACGACCCTCCAGGCTGAATGCTACCCCAAACGTCGTCCTCGTGTAAGCTCAGAAAGAGGGGCACATTGGCAGGCCCCCCAAAGATGAAGAAAGGTGGAAGGGACGAGGAAAAATACTGCAACTACCATAAGGATAGCGGCCTTGACACCGACGATTGCTAGCACCTGAAGAAGGATATAGAGAAATTGGTCAGCCGTGGACACTTGAAGAATTTCATCGAAAATCTGCCAGCAACACCTGGAGAAGGGACTTCCAGGCAGGTGGACAAGGGGAAGAAGGTGAATGTCGTCCAAACTGCAGTGCGTGTAATCGAGTGAGGAGACGGTACAATCGGCAGTAGCCCCACCCCCAGGCAAGACTAGCTTGCCTTTATCTTCCCCATTTAGCTTTCCTCCAAATGTACTCCCGGATTTGACAAATGAAATGTTAATCTGCGTAAGTACAAGTCTGCTCCTTCTCACTAAAACCAGCTCAGCCGTGAATCTGGGGGCAACTACCCTGGTGTGCCGATCATAAGGGTCGACCATAAGGCTGGGGGCAACTCCCCCAGCAGGCCGATCACGCGGGTCGACCGTAAGGCTGGGGCAACTCCCCCAGCAGGTTGAACCCTCAATCGACTGTAAGGCTGGTGGCAACTCCCCCAGCAAGCCGGTCGCAGGGGTCGACCGTAAGGCTGGAGGCAACTCCTCCAGCGGGCCGAACCATCAATCTACCGTGAGCCTGGGGGTAGCTCCCCGGCAAGTAGATCGACTCAACCATCCGTAAGGCTGGGGGCAACTCCCCCAGCAGGCTGGCCTACCAGCTGACCGTAAGCCTGAGGGTAGCTCCCCCAGACGGTCGGCCAACCCGATCGACCGTAAGGCTGGGGCAACTGCCCGAGTAGGCCGATCACCCGATCGACCGTAAGGCTGGGGGCAACTCCCCCCAGCGGGCCGATCCCTCGACCTACCGTAAGACTGGAAATAGCTCCCCCAGCAGGTAGGCCGACCCAACCGTCCGTAAGGCTGGGGACAACTCCCCTAGCAGGCCGAAGCATCAGTTGGATGCAAGCCTAGGGACAGCCCCCTCAGTGGACCAACCGACCCGATCAGCCATAAGGCTGGGGCAGCTCCCCCAGCGGGCCGATCACTCGACCGACCATAAGACCAGAGATGAATCCACCGACGAGGCAAACCCCCTCTCGACCTAAGGAACGGGGGCGACGATGAGCCCTCGGCGGATCTAACGGCTGGTCATCCGAGAGCACTCCCTATACGCGGGATCCCCTGGCGAATCGACGGGGCGTCCCCAGGATCATCCATCCCATCCAGCAAGCAATAAGGGGTCAGTAATGGACCACCTTCTGGAAAGGAGCTACGGAGGGAAACGGCCCAGAAAAACGGTTAACAGATGCCATAAAAGTAGTTCGACATAAGAGAACACTACAACAAAAGAAAAGGTACGACAACCCGCAAAACAAATTGTTCATTGCCTTCAAAAATTGTTCCTTGATTACAGGGCAAAAGGGGAAGCATGCAGGGTGCATGGGGGAGACATCGCCTAGGATGCCGGGGTTCGGGAGGAGGCATCACCCGGAGCCTCCCCCTATTCAGATCGGGGATGCACCTCGAGACCAAGTGGGGGACAGGGAGGCGCCTGTCGGACCCGCTCCTCGAACCTCTCGAAGGAGTCCCGAAAGGCTCTTATGATCCGGGGTGCTAAGAGGTCCTCGTAGGAATCGAAGGCCTCCTTGAGGACGTCAGGAATCCTCGGTCTCAGGACCCCCTCGTAGCCCCTCTCCACCTCCTTGACGAGCCGGGTGGGGTGCGCTTGACGTAGCACACCCAGCTTGGCCCAGAGCTCGTCCACTTCCTTGCAGGACTCCTCCTCCACCTCGGGCAGACCTCTGAGCGTCGGCCAGGGCGCCTTGCAGATCCATCACCTCAAAGGTGAGCTCGTCAACTCGGTGCTGCAGCTGGCGAGCCTCCATGCAGGACTCCTCGACCGCAACCTCAGCCGCACCGGCCCTCAGGCGCTCCCACGTCAAGGACTCCTCGAAACTGGTCGCCTGAGCCGCGCGACACTGCACATCCACGGCCATCACGGTAGCATGCAAAATAGAAGTAAGTCAGGGGCACCACGAGGCAGGGTCAGACGTAGCAAAGAGACCAACATACTAGAGTTTCTAGACCAGGGAGTCCGCCAACCGATCGAAGTAGGTCCTCTCCAGGAGAGAGCGATCCCTTGGAAGGATGGAGCTCTGTGCCAACTGAGTGGCCACGCCCTAGTCAACAAAGACAGATTCCCCGGGCGTGACCTCGGGCCCAGCCTCGAGCATCAACAAGGCACCACCATCCGCGCCAGCCAGAGAGGGCTCGGCCAGACCAACGGGGGTGGCCACTTCCACCAGGGAAAGGGTCACGCCCGAGACGATCGACATCTTGGGGACCGCAAGAGGACAGACCTCCACAGTCTTCTTCTTCTTCTCCTCCTCCTCAATCCCCCTGGTCTTGGAAGGGGGGCGCTTCCGCTCCCCGTCGCGACCACCTGCGGACGCTCGAGGCTCTGGACCGACACCCTCGTTGCCTCCCTCGGTGGGGGCAGAGCTGAGTGGACTAGCGACCATGATCTCCACCACATAGGGCTCAACCGCAGCCTTGGCCGGCGGCGTGGCGACGACTACTTGCTCCATCCTCCCAACCGTCAGGTCGGCTCGACAAATCTCGTCCTCCACCGTGCGATGAGGAGCGTGGCCAGAAGGGTTTCCTCGGCCGCTGTTAGACCCCCGGTGAATAAGCTCGCCAACGTCGCGGCTGAATTCTCGACCCGTCATTTCTGCACGAAAAGAGAAGATCAGGGTAAGCAAAGGGCATAACAACACGAAAACAGAACACCTACCAGGGGACCACATGACAGTTTTAAGGAGAAGGTCGTCCAGTAGGGGCCAGACCAACTTCTCCACCAGGGGCAGAGACGAAAACAACCGAACAGCAGCCTGATCGGCCTCGGAGAGGGTCAACGACATGGCATACTGACATAGACCCCCACAGCCTGTCAAGATCACCGCATCCTCGGGGAAAACGACGAAGACATAGCTCGAGCTCCAATTCTCCACCCAACGGGGCAGGCCGAGCAAGCACTCCCTCCCCGCTTGGGCGCAAATGTGCTGCCATGACCCTCGATCGATCGTCTGAACTTGGAAATAGTAGAAGAAGAGGGGCAGGGTCGGCTCCAAGCGGTGTACGCTGCAGAGCATAATGAACCCAACCAGCACCGCCATCGAATACAGGGTCAACTGGCATAGGGCCACCATCAGGAACTCCATGACACGAACGATGAACGGATGGAGGGGGAAGTGTTGTCCCATGCGGAACATTTCGACGTAAACATCGACCTCGCAGCTCCGGGGGAAGCAGATCCTTTCATCGCTAAATGGGATCTGAACATCGTACGGATGACACAGATCCCGGATTGCCGTGGCCATCGAGAAGGGAACAGTAGATGATGACCTGAGGACCACGGGGGGAATGTCGAACCTCTCCGCCACCTGAACCTCATCTCTACATGTCGGATCCTCAAAAAGCAAGCCTTTCCCTTTGTCCAGAACTGGGCGTGTCATTGGGGAATTGCTGGGCCTGGAGGACGGGGGAACACCTGCCTCAGGAACCGAAGGACCCCCGGATCCCAACGTGGAACCACCTATCCTAATCGCGGCCATAGGAAAGATCGAGTGGGGCAAAGGAAGGAGAAGGAAATTACCTTGATTCGAGTCCGAAGGGAGGAGGACGAAGGGGAATATGCAGATACTCGCAAGAACAGGGTCTGATTGAAAAGCGCGAAAGATCGAATTCGGAGGGGCAGAGTCTTTATATGAAGAGCAATCCCAGAGATCGAGGCCATTCAAAGGAGGAAACGTGGTAACTTCTGGATACCGACGGCGCTTCGAATCCCGCACCAAGGAAGGGAGAAGTCCAACCGGCCAGTATCATAATGGTTCCCATTTAATGGCACCGTCTCAACTGGCACACTTAACAAGATCTACCCAAGTCACGTCATCCGAACCGAACTGACAGAATCCGATTGGCACGAGCGATGGGGGCAATTGATACAACCATTTGGAGGCGGCCCAGGAACTAGTGACCCAAGCCCACACTTGAAGCTAGAAGCCCGCAAAAGGAGTTCGGCCCCACCAACGAGGCCCACGCAAGGACTCAGAATCGGATTGACCACGACCGGGCGTGTGCTCGGTCAGCCCATGCCAGCAGGAGATAACCGCTCCCCTAAGAGCACGCCTCCTTAATGACCATTAAGGAGCCCATTAACCCATCCCCACGACGCACGCATGTGCCTTGAAGGAGGCGGGCCGTGGGGGCGAGGAGTGGGGGCGTGGTTTGGGAGCGATCAGATGACGTGGTTAGGGAGAGATCATGGGAGGAACCCTATAAAGGGACTCAGGAGGCAACCAAGAGAGAGATCTGATCATCGATACTAACAAACGAATGTATTCAACTCAAAGACCTTGCTTTCCACTTTGCCTTCTCTCCCTAGCTCGGTCCGAGAATACATGTATAGGCCACCCTGTGAGCCGTACCGGTCCCACTGAGTATCTTTCAGATCTGTTCTGACTTAGGCATCGGAGGGGACTTGGCCGGAACCAAGGTCCGGCCCCCTGACGAGCTCCCTTGTCTGTCCAAGGCAAGCAGAACCTGGGGCACCGAGGCAACCCCTCCACGCAGCACCAACCGAGGTCGGGCGATCTCTGTGGTGCCGAGGCTACCCCTCTGCACCTCACCGACTGAGGCCGGGCGATCTCCAAGGTGCCGAGGCTCCCCCTCTACACCCCTCTGATCGAGACCAAGCTCCCCAGACAAAGAGCACACTCGCCCTCGACATACCGAGCCAGCAGTTTCCGGAGCTGGCGCGTGGATCACAGCTACCCTCGTCGAGCCCTCATACACTTGACGGGACCAAGGGGTCTCACCTGATCCCTTGACCATGTTGACCGTCCAAACCCCGTCAACGATTCAGCGGTGAGAAAACACCCGTAAACATGTAGCTTCCTCATGATAGACATGTTTTGGTTTATATTGCTTGTGTCCTTATGTATGTATCAATTTTTTTGTGGGTATGATTTGGAATTAGTATAGCTTTTACATGCTTCCCAATGCTTCCCAGCTTCATTTCAATTGGTGTCTTTTCTGTACATGAAAGTTGATAACTTAAAGGTTTTGACCAATTTGAGGGTTTAATATTTGGATTTGATATTTGCTTTACGATGTATATTGTGTTGGTTTGCAAATAGCCTAATGATGATGAAATATTTTTGAACAATATGTCCATATGTTATTATGAAAGATTTAGTATATGGCTTGAGGGTTTCTTCATTCCCCAATGAAACTGATACATCACCAAGGAAACAAGCAACATAAAAGGAAACTGATACATCCCCCAAGTCCCCGTACTGAAATGATACAGAAGCTTAGTTTCCAAAACATAGACACACACAAACAGATAAATCATCCATAATCCAAGCCCCAAAAACTGAATATTACCAATATTTTTTTCTTTAGCCCTATGATGATGAACATATAATGAGCACGATGTCCCTAAGTTAGTAAGAAATAGTTGGAATTTGGCTTGAAGGTTCCTCCATGGAGAATCTGCCTATTACCAACTTAATTGCATGATGAAATTCAGTTTATCCTGAGGGCTATAAAAATATGTATCAGAATATGAGATGAGTGAATGTGAAATGATGGGGTGAAATGTCAAGGAGCAACTGCCATGTACCAAAATGATTTCATGTTAAATTAAATTTTTTTCCTGGGGGCTATATTGCTTTTACTTTTTTCTGTATCAGCTGGTCAGTATCAGTTAGGGATAAATGATGAACAATTTCATATATTCATGTATATGATATCAATTTTCAGCTTTTTATTGCTTGGATCATTGGGGATGAATCTGTTTCTGTGTGGATATTTTTTTAGACCATCAGCTTATGTATCTGTTTCAGATGTGGGAATGTTGGCATGTCTCATTTTTAGTTTTAGGGGCTTGGCTCCTTGGTTGGCTTTGTTTATTTGCAACATATTCTTCTGTATCATATTCATACTGGGGCCTTTGTTTCTGGATCAGTTTCTTTTTAAGCTGCTTGGCTAATTTGACATGTTTCAGATGCTAGTTGGCTTGGTGTTGGTCCCTCAGCTGTATCTAATGCTTGGGTACTTTGGCATTTAATACAACAAACTTTGGGATCTTTCTGTGTTATGAAATTTTTTGGCCCCGTTGCTTCTGTATATGTTTCAGTTGGGGGACTTTGGGGCTGTATCATTTTCAGTAATTGGGGGCTTGGCTCCTTATGTCTGTTTGTGTTTTTTGTTGGCTTTGTTTATTTGCAACATATGCTTCTGTATAATTTTCATATTGGGGCCTTTGTTTATGGATCATTTTCTTTTTATGATGGTTGGGTACGTTGGCATGTATCAGATGCTAGTTGGCTTGGTTTTGGTCCATAAGCTTAGGGGAAAGGTGGGGATGTATAAGTTTCATGTTTACCTATAGCCCAATGATGATGAAAATTATTTGATCCCTTTGTCCCTTGGATATTAATAACTAGTTGATAGTAGGCTTGATGGTTTCAGTACTCCCCAATGATGTATTTTAGTCAGATACATGGAAAATCATATGAATTGATATGGAATATATGTATCAGTATATGAGATGGGTGAAGGTGAAATGATGGGGTGATATGTCATGGAGCAACTACCTAGTACCACCATGTTTCTTGATAAATTAAATTTTTTCCTGAGGGCTTTATTGATTTTACTTTCTCTTCCTTCATCTTTTTAGTATCAGTTAGGGATAAATGATGAAAAATTTCATATTTCATTTATATGATGTCAATTTTCAGGTTTTTATTGTTTGGGTCAATGTGGATGGAAAATGTTGCTGTGTGGATAAATATGTGACCCTAAGCCTCTGTATCTGTTTCATTTGGGGGACTTTGGGGCTGTATAATTTGCAGGTTTTGGGGGCATGGCTCCTTGAGTCTGTTTGTGTTTTTGGGTGGCTGTGAATATATGCAACATATGCTTCTATAGCATTTTCATAATGGGGCCTTTGTGTATGCATCAGTTTCATTTTATGGTGCTTGGGCACTTGGGCATGTATCTGTTGCAATTTGGCTTTGTTTTGTTCCCTACGTTGATGGCCCTAATTAAGTAGGGGAAATGTGGGGATGTATAATTTTCTTAATGTCTTCTAGCCCAATGATGATGAATTTTTTTGATCCCTTTGTCCATTGGTTATTAATAATTAGTTGGTACTATGCTTAATGGTTCCATTACTCCCCAATGTTGTATTTTAGTGAGATACATGGATAATCATATGAGTTGATATGGAATATATGTATCAGTATAAGAGAAGGGTGAAGTAGAAATTATGGGGTGATATGTCATGGAGCAACTGCCTAGTACCAAACTGATTTCTTGATAAAATAAATTTTTTCCTGGGGGCTATATTGATTTTACTTTTTATTCATTCATCTTTTCAGTATCATTTAGGGATAGATGATTCATAATTTGATATTTCATTTATATTATATCAAGTTACAGGTTTTTGGTTCTTGGTTCATTGGGGATGTATCTGTTGCTTTGTGGATTTGTTTTTGACCCTATGCTTCTGTTTCAGATGGGGGAAATTGGGGCTGTATCAATGTCAGTTTTAGGGGATTGGTTCATTGGGGCTGTATTTGTTGTTGTCTGTTTGTGTGGTTGGTTGGCGTTGTTTATTTGCAACATTATCATCTGTATCATTTCATACTGGGGCCTTTGTTTCTAGATCAGTTTCATTTTTATACTGCTTGGTTTCATTTGGGGGACTTTGGGGCTGTATCATTTTCAGATTTTGGGGCATGGCTCCTTGAGTTTGTTTGTGTTTTTGGGTGGCTGTGATTACATGCAACATATGCTTCTGTAGCATTTTCATAATGGGGCCTTTGTGTATGCATCGGTTTCATTTTATGCTGCTTGGTTACTTTGGCATGCATCAGATGCTAGTTGGCTTCGTTGTGTTCCCTAAGATTTATCTGATACTTGGGTACTTTGGCATGTATGTGATGCTAATTTGGCATGTTTATGTTGGATATTTTTTGCCCATATGCTTCTGTATCTATTTCATTTGGGGGACCTTAGGGCTGTATCATTTTCAGTTTTTGGGGCATGGCTCCTTGTGTCTGTTTGTGTTTTTGGTTGGCTTTGTTTATTTGCAACATATGCGTGCTGTATCATTTTCATAATAGGGCCTTTATGTATGTATCAGTTTCATTTTATGGAGCTTGTGTACTTGGGCATGTATGTGTTGCAACTAGGCTTTGTTTTGTACCCTAATCTGTTGTATCACTTTCATTATGGGTGACTTTGGGGATGTATAAGTTTCACTTTTTTTTCTTGTGTCATTGGATGTTTATGTTTCTGGGTGGCTTTGTTTTGGAACATAGGATTTAGTATCAGTTTCGTTATGTGGACTTTGGTTATGTATCATTTTCACTTCTTAACCATAAAATATGAGTTCGTTCCATATCACATATTTAGGCGTTGGAATCCCAATATTTATATTCAATTTTTTTATTTGTAATATGTATATGTATATATGTTGCCTGCCTCTGTTGTACATATTTATTTCATGGTAGGTACAAATGAGCATCGGGTCCAGCTCTTCTATTCAATCCAGACCTAGAGTTGATGCAGGTGATAAGTTGCATACAGATGCAGATGACAGCAGGGGTTGCCACTGTGGGCTGAGGGTTGCCATGAGGACATCATGGACCCGAAAAAATCCTGGCCGACGATTTTTGAGCTGTCCATCGCGAGTGAATAAATGTAAATTCTACGAATGGAAGGATCCACCACACTCGGACTGGTCCACATATGTCATACTGTAGTTGCTGGATGAGCTTGAAAGAAGCCCCATCCATGCATCTTCTTTCACAATGTTCTCTGATATGCAACTTTTGGAGATAGAGGGGGCAGTTGGCCATGCACGTGGGGCGATCTAAGCGGAACACGGTGGAAATGGACATATTCCTATCTGATTTCAAAACCATTAAGTTGGTTTTGTATTCGCTCTTAGGTTTGATGGTTTCGTTGTTATTGTTGTTTATTACCAGGAGGGTTTGATGTGGTCGTTACAATGTAAAACTTTGTTACTGTTTGTTGGGTATGCACAATGAGATTGTATTTTGTATTCTACATGTATTTTGGATATGCTGGCTTAATTTGGTATATTGGATGGGATTGTGATATCGGTTGCCTGCGTTCTATGCCTTGCATTTAATATTTTAATAATTTATTAATCTTTGAGATGAAATGATATTTTTATTTCGGTTGCTTGCGTTGCATGCCTTGCCTGCATTTATATTTAATATGTATAATGCAATTAATTACTTTTGTATATATTATTAAATTTGTTTTTTAATATTTAATTCATTTAGTGGGTTTTAATTAGGCATATTTAATAGTTATTTAGTTATTAGATAATATTTAGTTAACTACTAATTAATTAATTGATGTGTTTCATATTATTCTACAACATATGAGTATGTGGGGTAATCTCACCTCAAACCACCATAACCAACCTCCAACTTTCCTCATCGAACAATCCCAATCACAATTTAACCAAAAGAAACACACTACTTTAGTGTGGGACCCACAAACAAATCCTAAACCAACTATCCAACCCCTTTTCCTCCAAAAGAAACACAAAACTCTTCTTCTCTCTCTCCAAGATTCCAATTAAGATTTATTATTCACAACAGTAAATCCCAACCCACTTCCACCGAAAGAAACATGCCCTTTGTTGAGGGGTCGATTGATTGCCATAGTTTTTTTGATATAGATTATAAAATTAGCATTCACTCTTGGGATTCAGTTATGAAGTCCAAGAGTAGGGTACTTTGGGAAGCCAAAAGGTCACCCTTTGGACCCAATGCATGGTAATCCAATCAACCAAGTAGTAGCCTTAGTGTTTACTCAATATGATACAAGTGGAATCATAAATGCCAGCCTTATAAATACGGGAGTTATAACAAAGTCGTACTTGTCATGGTTATCAATGGTTAGGTCTATTAGATGGAAAAGCATATGAAGAGGGCATGGCGGAGACCAGTGAGGCATTTCCACGAAAGACAATAATTCTAACAACAAAAGGATAGCTCTTCATGACTCGAGGAGATCAACATCTTCTTAACCAGATATTCCAAATTTTGGATCTGACTAAGATGATCTTAAAGAAGGATTCTTGTTAGTGTAGTAAAGTAGAAAAATATAGATGAAGATCCAGCCAAAGTCATGAAATGTGAGGCATGATAGAGTGGTTTTTGTTGGTACACATGAGGATGGCAAGTATAACACTATAGAGGGTGGAATAATGTTTAACAAATAAAACAAAATCTTTAAAACTAGCCTCTAATATTCCACCTAGGAGTTCAATTAGAGTTGTCACATACATTCTATGGAATTGCAAAATTCAACAGTATTGATGGTGATCTGTTGATGAAATAGCAAGCATCACAAACAACTCCCAAATTGGCTTTGGTAACTTATCCATACGGAGCATGCTACTTACTTTCTTCATGATCGTTCAGTTCATTCTCTCAACCATTGTGTTGGGGAGTGCAAGGAAACGTCCTCTTATGTCTAAAGTCAGAGCTTCTGTTGTAAACACCGAACTCTCTAAAAGTGTGAACTTTAAATTCTTTCCTGTCACACGTTCGATTATGACATGAACAAGTTGAAGTAGTCAGGCATTTAGCCTTTCATCCTCAAGAAGTAGACCACACCTTTCGAGAAGCATCATCAATAATGGTCAGAAAAAAATTATTGTCGCAGATTGATTCAACATCTAAGGGACCATAAACATCATAATGTACTAGATTGAGAAACTTTAATTTTCTTGTTGAAGAGAAACCGAATGATACTCTATATTGCTTGTCAATTAAATAATGTTGATAAGATATAGTCCAGCATCCTTCGTGATTAAGATAAGCTCATTCTTTGTTAAAAAGATAACCCTCTCTCACTCAAGTAACCGAGTCTTTGGTGCCATTGATTTTAAGTAGCTTTATGTTCCACCACGTTAAGACTGTCTGTAAATATTTTCATATGAGTTTTGTATAACGTACTACAGATATACCTCCTTGCAATAATCATGACATATTTCGTCACTCAATATGTCGTTGCTAAAGTGGTTATCTAAGCGTTATTTCTAAAGTGTTGTCCTAGAAAGCAAGTTTAGCCGGAGGGCTGATTCATGTCAGACATCCTTCAAAGTTATTATACATCAAATGTTCGTTTGAATTTGAATGTCACCCATTCCCACGATTTTATATGCACTTGTATTTCGCATATTCACGATACCAAAGTCTCCTACTTTGTAGGCGGTGAAGAAGTCTCTACGAGGAGTGAGTAGTAGAATGTTGCAATATCAACCACCCAATTTCTTTCCTAGTTGGAAATATGAAGGCGTGTCTCTTTTTGGATGGAGCAAATAACCACTTCTCTGGTATAAGTGACCAATTCCTCTCCATCCATTTTCTCAGCAACTTCTCTGGTATAAGTGGCCAAGTCCTCTCCATCCGTTTTCATTTGTTGAGAACCATTTTGACCTTGTTCTCGTAAGTGTTGGAAACTCACAACTCCTCATATGGTTTTAATGCTACAAACATATTATGTTATATGTACTAACTTTATCTATGCAGATATTATAGCACAATCAACTAAGACAATCATCAAGTATACAAGTTGCAAGAAGCATACACTACAAGACGAAGCATATCGATGATATTTTGTATCTTGTCAAAGAGATGTAATTTTTATTTTTTTCATCTTGCATATACTTAGAATGTAAAAGCCTTGATGATGATCTCTCTTAGTCATTTAGGGTCCGGCTTCAAAAAATCTAGTCAAAAATCCAATTAGTCAACCAATCCCTAGTGCTAGTCGACTAATTTAAATATTGAAAAGTTCAAAATGTTCCGAAACTTTGTTAAACCTATTTTAGAGTCTCTAGGATCATTTTCCTACAAATTTCTAAGTTTCAGATTTTTTAGTCAACTAGTAGATTCTGTTAGTCTACCAGTCATTTTTAAATCAGTTATTTTAACTGATTTATCATTTAAATATTATATTTAATTAGTGGAAGTTAGAACTACCACAAATGGCTGGTTCTTGACAGTTTATAACCATTTACATCAGTTATTTTCAGTTTTCAGAAGTTATTTTCTGAAAAGACACCTCAACAACTAAAATCCTAGTCAGCAGCACAATTAGTCGACTAGTCCCTAACATTAGTCGACTAATTTGAACAAAAATTTCTCAGATTTTTTTGAAAGTTTAGGCAGTTGTCCAACGTTCAAAAACTAACTTTTTGGGCTATAAATAGACCCCTTGACCATTGCCTAAAAATCACGAAAATTCACATACACTCTCTTTTCTTAAGTTTACTTTCTCTCTCTAGAAAGTGATTGATTTTCAAATTTTCATAGAGGAACCTCTACAGAAATTCTTCCTCCATAGAAAGTCCAAGCTTCAAGTTTGTTCTACCACAAGTTTTCATCCAGAAACTTAAAGATTCAATCAGCGTCCTTACATTATAATTCCAACATTATCAAGGCTATAGTTGATATTGTTTCACAATCTTTCTTTACTTTATTTGGTGAATCCCTTGTTGAAGAGATTGTACAAGTTTGCGACACGGGGAGTGTTGGAATCTTTGTATGTTGATTGCTTGTGATGAGCAAGTGTTACAGTGGATTCAAATCTCTACGGGGTAGAGGACTGGACGTAGGATCATAAGGATCCGGACTAGAATAAATCACCGTGTTTGCGTTTGGAATTTTTTGGATTGTGTTCATTTACTTCCGCACTCTAATTGCAATTTTTTATTTACTTTTAATTTTACAATATCTTTGTGATATACACTATTCACCCCGCTCTAGTGTATTTGTTGTGACAGGAGATCCAACATTTAGTATCAGAGCCTCGTGGTTAAGATCCTTGTTAGCAATGCGTAATACGGGAACTATTCGGGACATGAATAAAACGAGTTTAATTTGGTCAATTTTAAAAGACGGTTGGTCAACAATTCGGTCAAATATGGCAATACGGGAATAATACATAAACGTGTTAAAGCGTGTTTAATTCGTTAACCCGGGTAAAACGCGACTAAATATACAGATACCGCCAAGATATCATTCATCCAAATGAACTTAAAAATCCAAACAATATCACTATGAAATAAGCAAAAATTAAGATCTACATTCATGATTTAATTTGTATTCATAGTTTTAACCAAAATGACATGATCATACTATTATATTACATGTAGCATGCACTAAACCAAAGTATGATCATTAAATCATAGTTCAAAATGATTTAAAAGTAACCAAAAGAGAGCCTAAAGTTTTTAACGCACAAGTCCAAATTACATAAGAAACTGTGAAGATGAAGATGTGCCAATGCCAAGCGGCCCAATCCTTTGATCAAGCCATGAAGGTGGATCGTTGTCATGATTCTCTTCATGAACTTCATTATCAACTTACTCAACTCCTTCATTAACCACATCTGAAAGTGGTCCAAGATTTTCAAGATCAATTGCTTATCTATCCTTCATTTCAAAGTTAATTGCTTCCTTTAGCATCATTGAATTCACCCTAGTATATACAAGATCATCCATCTTCTCAACTGACAACTTGTTTCTCTTTTTGGTTTGCACAGCATCAAAAGCACTCCAATTGCGCTCACATGCAGAAGCACTTGCTGGTTGACTCAATATACGAATCACAATCCTTTTGATGATAGGAGTTGTACTCCCATTAGCTTCCCACCAAATTCCTGTATGTATAAATAAATGTTATGTAAATAAATAAACAAATAGGATGTAAAATTATGCATATGTATATGAAACATTAACTTTAAGATCAAACATCATTGACTTACGAGGATGAGCAGTTCTCACTTGTGTCATTGAGATGTAGTTGAACATTGTTGGGTATTTTCCATCATAAATAAGTAATTGTTCAGCATATTGACTTCTTTCTTCTTCACCAACAAGCATTTCTATCCAACAAAGAGTAAGCCATCTCTCACATCGAGTTTATCATATGATATCTTCCTATCATACATCAATGAAGGGTTGACATAAGCTACAACTGCATGTATCTTGTGAATAATATTCTCTTTTTTTCTTGAATCAAACAACTCAACTATCCTCTTATACTTTTCCAAGCTACTTGAACATCTTTGCATAAGAAAAACCCTTACCCTCTCCATTGCCTCATAAAGGTAACATGTAATTTATCACCTTAGTTCATCATACAATTCATATAGAAAAACTGTGAATATTTTGTTTGAATATAGGACCATTATATACCTAAAGTGGATCCATCACCATCAACCAACCAGAGTACTCTAATGAGTGGCTCTAAATCCAATTTGATCTCATTTCCTTCGCTCCAAAATCGTGTTCCTTGAATAATGTCCTTAACTTCCACTGCCATCGATGTTCTACTATAAGCAAGATTTCTCCAATTAGTGGATGCAACTAAATTTCGCAACCCATCTTCCGCATCCAAAACTGATTGGAGCATAAGAAATTGTGAATCAAATCTGGTTTTTGAATACTTTTTCAGCTCTCGTGTTGTATGATCTCTCATCAAGTCCAAAACAATTGTATGCTTGTACATATAATCCACAATCAGTTTCACCTCATCAATAACTTGAGTTGATTGTAGATATCTCTTAGTGATAATTGAACACCATAAGCAGCACACCTTGTTTTGTAAATATGAGGAAAAGTCTCCATGATCATATCACCGGCTAATCCATAAATTGAAGCATTGTATATCACTATATGAACTACAGTTTGAGGCCCAATCTTCTCTATAACAATGACAAGAAGATCTCTAAGAAATGTGCATGTCTTCCTTTGACTTGATCTTTCAAAAGACTCCAAAAAACCGCTCCTCTTGGAGAATATGTAACCACATTAATAAAAGAACGCCCCTTCAAATCTGTCCAAATGTCTGACATAAGAGTACACCCAACATTTTTCCATAACAACTTCACCTCATTTACATAAATCTCATCATTTTGTCGACTATTAGCTACCAATTTAGTTTGAAGTGTAGAATAGCTTGGTACAACATACCCAACTCCATATTCAGCTATTGCTTTGCACATGGCAAGAAATGGCTCTGTTTCAATAACATTAAAAGCAATGTTGTTGCAAATAAAATGCCCAGCCACTTTCATATCTACAAAATCTTTGTCCTTCTTATGATATATAGCATGTAGGGAAGTTTGTTGCACACTTGGACTAGATGCATGACCTTCAAATGCACCAATATTTTCAACATCTCTGAAAGAAGACCTTGGCTTTTTGTTACCCCCACCAATAGCTATAATTGTTTTAGCTTGAACCTCATCCGGACCACTTACGCAAACGTCAACATCACGCCCTCTTTGACCCGATAAACGAGACTTCAATCTTGAAACACCACCACAAAATTGTTGTTTGCAATAACAACACTTGAATTTGCCACCCAAATCTTCAGCATACTCCCAAAACTATCCATCTTTCTTACTATATTTCCTAATAAAACAAAAACATAAAAAGACAAATTTAAAAAATTTGCGAGATGAATCATCAAGAATCTTCTTCTATTATACTAAAACAAAACAAAGAGAACCGACAACGAAAAATGGGGTTTTTCGATTTACATTTAATCAAAGTCGACGATAATTCACATAAAAACGCAATTAATCATTTAGCACTATTATGACCTATGATTCACACAAAAACATAAGAACACTGCTTGTAAGTTGTAACAAGTTTCATAAAATTTAGGCAAATTAATCATAATAAATTAATAGCACACAAAAATTAAAAAACACCTGTAGCTTTATTCATTTGTGTTTGTGACTCTGTGCCATTTCAGCAGGCTTCGAAATTCCATGATCTCCTCTGCAAGTGGTTGATGGCGATGTTGGTTCTCGTGGGGGAGATGCATAGAGAGATGCAGACGATCTCTCTCAACTTCATGAGCAGTGGTAGGCTCAGGACCCTCTTGCTGACTGAGGTCGAGCGGCACACTCTGCTCGTGCAGCTAAGACTAAAGGAGTTGAACTTTAATTCTCGGATCAGAAAAATAAAAAACTCCACTGCAATTAAGAACTAATCAACAACCTAAACCAATAATTGGGAAATGGTAACTAAGAACATCCTTTCAACTGCAGGGATAATTAATCAAACATGCATTATAATTATAACCTATGTTTTTCATCAACTTAACACCTGATGGGAAATTTAATCCCACCCTGAAGTGGTTTTGATGATGAGCACACCAAATGATATTAGTGTACTAATTACACTACTACTCAAGTGTGCAGGTTGTACGAACAATAAGCTTTTACGCATACTCCAAAGAAGCTCAACTACGCTCACTAGACAAAGACGATGTTGGTAGCTCCACGTCAAGCAAGCATAGCTCAATGATGAAGCTCAAGCTTAAATGAAGAAGAAGCTCAAACTCAAAAGAAGCTTGCATTCACTTCAATCATCTGATCAGCTTCTTGAGGACTCGTCTTAGTTTAAGTGTGTGAGTTTTGTTTCTTAGGATTATGTCAAGCCAAAGTAAATATCGCACACACACACAAATGATTTCGAAAGCAAAATGTTTTTAAATGTTTTAAAATCATTCTTAAACTCTTGAGAGCATTTGCTAGCTATTTTATATCTTAGTAGTCAGCCTCCAATCACCCAGGAGTTGATTACATCTTTGCTAGCTGAGTTTCAGTGAAAACTGCTCTGGGAGTCGACTACCAAAGGAGGGAGTCGACTACCAGCTAGAAGCAGAATTTCTACTGAAATTCTCTGGGAGTCAACTACCATCTTGAGGGAGTCGACTACTATTTGTCGTTTTCCAACGACTCTGCTTCCTGATTTCACTCTATTTCCATATCTGTTTGGACTGAAAGTCAAACTCGTTTGAAATTCAAATTCAATTCTAAAACTCTATAAATAGACTCCTTCATTGAGATCATTGATACACAACAATTCTAATCTCTATTCTTTGTGCTAAATTCTGATCTCATCGTTCTTATTTGCTCTCAAGCTAATAGCCAATTTCTGCTCGAATATTTTTTGATCTCAGCTCTTACATTTCTGAAAATTGTTTTTGAGATCTACAATTTTATTTTGGCTATTTTTCAAAAGTGTTTTTAAAATCCTTGCTCTTTAATCTTTATTATTTAAAGGGGGTGTAATCCAAACTCCACTAATTTTTGTGGTGAGTTGGAAACTTGTTTTTATTTGTAAATTCCCTTTGTTGTAAGTGACGGAAAAATCCTAGACAAGTCTAGGTGGTTGGAAATCATGGTCAAGGCTAGGTGTTTGGAAAATCCTAACGAGTGGAGTTAGGTAATTGTATTGCTAATGCAATAGTGGAAAAATCTCGTACCGGATTGGTCGGGGAGTGGACGTACCCAAGTTGTGGAAACCAGGATAAAATTTCATTGTCTTTGCGTTTGCATTTTTCTATGATTGTTTACCTTTGCTCTAGCATTTTATTTTATCTGTTAACTATTGTATTCTGTAATTTGTTGTTCATATTATTGCAAAGTTAATTTATTTATTTCCGATGTGTAAAGGATCTATTCTAGTGTAAAAGATTTATTGCTTGTAATCTTATATTGCTTATAACTCACACTTATATTCATTGTAAGATTACCTTGTTGATTAAGAACCAAGCATAGATCACTCTAATTGGTTTCTTAAGCAACATTATAAGGTTTTTAAATTATGCTAATTAACGAACGAAAAAATTTACTATTTGCACACCACTATTCAACCCCCCTTCTAGTGTTGTTTGCCATCCACAGGATCCAACAAAACCAACCAACTAGTAATTCAATTTTAACTCCAATCATCATCAAACCACTAAAAGAAGTTAAGAAAAATCCCACCTTGCATCATGAGAATGGGGCAGGCGGTAGTACCCGGCATGATGACCGAGATCCTGAACCAAGACCCCATCGAAAACCCCTGGGAAGGCGAAGCTCTTCTTTACGATCTGCCTCTGAACACCATCAGAATCTGTTCTCCCGTCGTTGGCGCGGTGTCTTTTGGGAGTCGTGCTGAGCTCTTGGAGGCAAGATTTCGTGCTCTCGGCCCAACTGCCAAAATGAAGGTTCGAGAGATGAGGTGAGATCCGTCGAAGTTCTCTCACGCTTAAACCCCCCATCGAACTGTCGAAGTCAAACCGACGAAGAAGAATCTCCTCGCTCGCACTCGGGTCGTCTCGCCTTCGCCTCGGCAGTCGGGAATCGACAGACTCGGCAAATGAAAATGGAATCTCGTCGCTTTAATTTTCCTCTCGTCGATTTAATTTCAGTTTTTTTGTAACCAAGCCGCGCATTTTAGGGAAAACTCGAGTTGGGAACTGTCAAAATCAACCATTTTTTCGATTTATTCAAAAGGACGCAGAATTAATTCGGCCACCTTTTAAGACACGTTTTTTAATGTTTTTACATGTATTAAACGCGAATTTACTAAGAAGGGTTAAGATGGCATACAACTATCCGACAAACAACTCTGATTACTCATCATAATATCCAGAAGGGCACTCCACTACAAGGCCTCCACTATTCAATGGTTCCAATTACTCTTACTGGAAGAAGAGGAGGACGATCTTTCTTCAGAACATCGACTACGAACTTTGGAACATATTGGAAACTCAATATGTGAAGCCTACCGTCGCCTATGCTCAATGGACTGCAAATGAGAAAACTGATGCATCTCACAACACAAAGGCTATGGATGCACTATTCTGTGCTTTGGACAAAAATGAGTTCAACTGTGTCTCCCAGGCCGAATCAGCACATGATATTTGGCATACGCTCGAGGTAACACACGAAGGAACTAGTAAAGTTAAGGAAACTAAAATCCATGTTCATGTTCACAGGTTTGAGTTAGTTAGAATGAAGGAGAATGAACCAATTGGAGAGATGAACACTCGATTCACCGACATAACCAACTCTCTAATGGCTCTTGGCAAAACCTATACCCAAACTGAACAAGTAAGGAAGATTCTTCGTGCCTTAACATTAGAATGGAAGAAGAAGACCACCGCCATAGATAAAGCTAATGACTTGTCAACTCTCACCGTTGAAAGCTTAGTTGGTAACTTGATGGCCTACTACGTACAGCTCCAAGACCGTAAGGAACAAGCAGACTCAAAGAAGAAAACTCTTGCCTTCAATGCATCTTCAGACACCGATGATTCTGACATGGACGATGACAACATGGCACTAATAACTAGAAACTTCAAAAAGTTTCTAAGAAGATGTAAGCTTAAAATTTTCAAACCTAAAACTACTGATGCTTCTATATGTTTTCAATGTAACATGCCTGGATATATGAAAACGGATTGTCCACTCCTAAAGCCAAAAGAGAGAACATCTAACAATTTCAGAAAGGATAATAAGTTCGAGAAAAGGAATAAAGCACTAGCAGCGACATGGGATTCTTCATCTTCTGATGAAGATGAAGAAACCAACGAACACACTAATGAAGAAAATGTACATATGTGCTTTTGGCACAAAATGATAATGAGGTAAGTAGTTTAGATAATAAAGAACTACTTGAAGCATTTAATGTTATATATATAAGATTTAAGAAGTTAAATTCTCAACATAATGCATTAGTTCTTTTACATTAAGAACTAACTTCATCATCATCATCTTTAAATAGTCTTAAAAATGAGAAGTGTTTACGGGTGTTTTCTCACCGCTGAATAGTTGACCGAAGGTGTAATACCCCGTTTCCATATGTACGCGTGTTTATACGTATTTTGGCGTGGATGCATACGTATAATTTTTGGGAGTATTCCCGTATTTTTCTTTAATTATTTTGGTGTAGGAATTATTTTTAAAAGATTTTAACTTATCATTTAGTATTAGTAAATATGAGTATTTGAATGAAATACCATGTATTCTAGAAGTATGTTGTAATTCCCATGTATTTTTATTTTTCACAAAATACAAATTCCAAAATTCTTTAACCATGACACATCACTAGCTAATGTGTCATCTTGCATGGTAAAAAGAAAACACATGGCATCATCTTTGACTAAATGAATGGATGGGATTAATTGGGAGAAAATCAAAACCAAAAGAAAACAAAAAAAATCAAAATTTCTCTCATTCTCACCATATCATTCTAACACAAAAATTAACCTCAAAAAGCTCTCAAAAATCCAAACTTTGGAGGTCAATTGGGAGATTGAAAGGAGAAGACTAGGAGGCTCTCCATCAAGAACTAAGAAGGGCCAATGACATATTATTTGGAGGAGTACTAGTAAGGTAGAAATTCTTATCACCTTAGTAGGGTTTAGTTTTAGAACTAAGAGTTTAATTAATTAGCAAGTTCTTTAGATTTTGTATAGAAATTAAGTTTTGAACTTCATGCTGAAATTTACACAGAATTGGCTGATACTTTGGTAACTTGCTGCACTTAATTGGCTACGTAGAAATTCATGAAAAAAATATATGTTGTACATATTGAAGTCCTTAACAACTTCCATTTTTACATGTTTTGCAAATTCGAACTTAAAAATAGAATAAAAATTCAGTTTCTAAAACTGGTCTGTTTTTAGACAGTTTTGACACCTTTCAGTAAAACAAGTAGAACTCCATGCACACTCAATAAAACATAATGATCTTGGTGCCGTTGGAAAGCTGGTATGCTTACGCCTGTGTATAGATGGATATAATTTGTTATGGTTATCTATGTGTATTGATATTGATATGGTAGATCTTGTGCAATGATACATCTGTGACTGTTGGATGTGTACTAGGAGACATACATGATTGTATGTCTGAGTATAGAGGTGCATGCGTATATATGTTAACATATGGTAACCTATGAGAAGTGTGTATCATGGACCTATATAGTTGATTGAGCTCTAGATGATGTATAGATATGGTATACCGTATGTATTGATAATATATGGTGTTTATGTACATGCTGATTGTGTAAATCCATGTGCAGATCTTTGTGTTCCACTCAAGTATGAGTGGACATGCCCTAGGTGTACTAGAGTTGTGTGTTTGATACAGATACGCAAGATATATATGGTTGATTGTCCGACTGTAAGCGGATATGCTTACACCGGTGTTGGATGAATATAGACTTACGTGAGTGAATATTGGATGTGAATACATATGAATGTATACTTGCATATATAAAATGAATGTGTACTAGAAGGTTGGTATACTATACATACATACTGTCAGGACTAGTTACTATAGTGATATGTACTGTGTGTATACTTGTGTGCGAACTATTATATATAATTGTCTATATAATAAAAGGTGGTTATACTTACGTGCTTAAGTGATATGTTTGTGTATGGTTACCCACTGGATATGTGGCGCATCACATCGGTGTGTAAAGTATTGTTGTATGACTACCAGCTATAATTGTATCGATATTTGGATATACCTATTTGCATATGTATGTTAGTAAGGTTGTATGTGTATTGGATGTGATGTATGTAGTGATATGTGTACCTATAGATTGATGTATACTTGGTTGTATACTTGATCTATACCTTGCTGTATCTAAGTATATCCATAGGTATGTGTATGTATAATTATGCTAGCTCTGTGACTTATGAGTAGGGTGTGTTTAAATATCGTGAGAACATGCATATGTGTAGATATATATAAATACTAGGAGTGTGAGAATACATAAAGAGGTGTATGTATTTAGATATATCTATATGCCTTTGATCATGTTCTTGTGTGAATTTTTTATGTAAGTACATATGTATTGAGTGAAATAAGTGTATAAATATTGGAGTGTATATTGATGCCTCGATTGTATCTATACATCCTCCTTATTGCTATGTACGGCATGATGCAAGTGTCTATATGTGTAGGTGAGATAACATGTGTATACATATTAGTCTGTATGTAAATATGAGAGTTCTCATGTTCATATAGATATATTTGTTAGTGCATGGATGAATGAGGAATGTATAGTACTATGTATGAGTTGTGATGATTTGTTCTTGTATATACCTGTAACCTTGGATGAGAATGGGTAAGTATATGTGCATGACCTATGTTATAGTGTATGTATATATGAGTATGTAGTATACACATATAACGTTGGTTGCTTTTCTTGGGTAGGGAAATCCTTAGACTATTTTATTCTCTGGTCAGACCCTTAGCGTATAAAGTCCAAGGGCGGACTTTGTTTTTAAGGTGGGTAGAATGTAATACCCTATTTCCATATGTACGCATGTTTATACGTATTTTGGCGTGGATGCATACGTATAATTTTTGGGAGTATTTCCGTATTTTCTTTAATTATTTTGGTGTAGGAATTATTTTTAAAAGGTTTTAACTTATCATTTGGTATTAGTAAATATGAGTATTTGAATGAACTACCATGTATTCTAGAAGTATGGTGTAATTCACATGTATTTTTATTTTTCACAAAATACAAATTCCAAAATTCTTTAACCATGACACCTCACTAGCTAATGTGTCATCTTGCATGGTAAAAAGAAAACACATGGCATCATCTTTGACTAAATGAATGGATGGGATTAATTGGGAGAAAATCAAAACCAAAAGAAAACAAAAAAAATCTAAATTTCTCTCATTCTCACCATATCCTCTCTCTCTCTCTCTCAATCTATCCAAATTCTCTCCTCCCCCTTTCTCCCCTTTTGCACCACCATTCCCTCCATCAAACACCACCCCAAGCACCTCCCCTTCCACCACCAACAATCCCTCCCTTTTCCTTATCATTCTAACACCAAAATTAACCCCAAAAAGCTCTCAAAAATCCAAACTTTGGAGGTCAATTGGGAGATTGAAAGGAGAAGACTAGGAGGCTCTCCATCAAGAACTAAGAAAGGCCAATGACATTATTTGGAGGAGTAATAGTAAGATAGAAATTCTTATCACCTTAGTAGGGTTTAGTTTTAGAACTAAGGGTTTAATTAATTAGCAAGTTCTTTAGATTTTGTGTAGAAATTAAGTTTTGAACTTCATGCTGAAATTTACACAGAATTGACTGATACTTTGGTAACTTGCTGCACTTATTTGGCTACGTAGAAATTCATGAAAAAAATATATGTTGTACATATTGAAGTCCTTAACAACTTTCATTTTTACAAGCTTTGCAAATTCGAACTGAAAAATAGAATAAAAATTCAGTTTCTAAAACTAGTCTGTTTATAGACAGTTTTGACACCTTTCAGTAAAACGAGTAGAACTCCATGCACACTTAATAAAACATAATGATCTTGGTGCCGTTGGAAATCTGGCTTCAATATATTCAACTTGTAATTTTCCCTTTCTAATTTTCCGAAAATCCTATATCTGCTTGTAACTGATAGAAAAATGGACTTGAACTGAACTCAGTTTCTGGTTCAGAATGCTGAAATTATATCTGTCAGGAGAAAATCCACCATAAATCACATATGTCAACTGAGTTTATGAAAATTGGTCAGTAAAAGGAAAACATCCATATCTACAACTTTCGTGAAGGGACCAGAGACCAATTCTGACTGTAGATAGGCTAAAAATGATGTTCTTTCTGCTGTAACCGTTTAGACAGATTCAAATTTTATACTATTGTCATACCATGCATTACTCTTTTTATGTTTTGTTCAAATTCAGTTATCATGCTATTATTTGTCATGATTTATGTGATAATTAGTAGCTAAGTTCACATGCTTTCCAATTTGTTGTAGTAAATGAAATTGTGTTCAAGTTAAAGTGCATATTAACATGTTTGCTATGTCCAAATAAAAGCTAGTATATTATGTTATGTTAAAGGACGTCTTATGTCATTTACTAACATGCAACAAGCTAGTATACATGGTTGTGTTATCACGCCATTACTTTCCATTATACTAGCATGTAGCTTTATTTTGATTGAGTATGTCAACTTGAGACATTTACTAGTGTTGTAGTTTCATCTTGTTTAGTGTATCATATTAGTGTTGTAACTTCATTAAGAAAGTGAATGGAATTGATGGAACTATGCGATGTTGAAATGAGATGAAGACGATGGTCGTTGTTGAATTACGACATCGGTGAAATTATGAAAGAGATGGAGAGATGAAAAGCTGTAGTCGAGACCGCTAGATGATTTGTTGACAAACGAAGAAATACTTTAAAAACTGAGAGTGAGGTAAGAGTTTGACATCGGTAGCTCAGTCCATTCTAAAATGGGTGAGACTCCGGATGTGGGTTTGGGGTAAACACGGGTAAACTTTAGGGGTTAAGGAGCGGACGTATGAATTATGATTTCTCGCCCGATGTGTTTCCCCTAGAAGGGGAGTTGGAGAGGGCTAGAGAGGCAGCTGGTGTGCTCATGTCGCACCATGACGGTAAATGATGGTTTGCTTCCTTTGTCCGACAGAAAAACCGAGATGAGTCTCGCTCTAGTACCTTGCCCCGTTCGAGTACGGAGTTACGAGAGGCCCCTCCAGTGCTCGTGTCGCTGGTTGAGGTACCAATTTTCACCCACCTTGGGTGAAGTCCAACTCCTTAGCGTCCTGCGGTTTACACGAGTTTCCAAATATGTCAATCAACAACTTAAAGTAATTGTCTTTAATTTATAAATGTTATTATCTCATGTGTCCTTACCTTTGTTTACTTTAATGCTGCTATCTCATGGTAACATATTCTTATGCTTCCTTTCAATACCTGCATTTCATAACGTGGTTTCATATGCATGTTTTGCAAGTTCTTATAACTAAGTTCACATGTTGGAATGTATCACTTTTATGCACCATGAACCTTACTTGTTAGACCACCATCCATAGATAGGTAGACCAGTTCTAAAACTGGGTTCTACTAGAGTGTTAGGAGTTTCTACTGGGTCACGCGTTGACGTGTCCCCGTTGACTTTTCAGGTTGGGGATAGCGGCTGGAGCCTTGGAGTTGGTGATCGGTTGTAGGATTGGGTGGCGAGGGGTATGATGAGAGACTTGTACTTTTGGTGTTTCTTTTTCGGGTAGACCTTTGTAGCTAGAGGTGTGATGATGAAATGTTTGAATTGTATAAGTTGGAACTGGACTTGGAGTTGTATAAGATTATCGTTGTCTCAGTGTAGCTTTCCTTATTTGTACCCCTTGAACAGATGGTGTATGTAAAAGACTGTATCAATGTATTAAATAAATGAAATATTGTACTTTTGTTTATTTCTTAGTGTTATATCTATGATGGAGTTTTACTTGTACTTCCCAGCACGTGCGCAGTGGCTTGCGGAGTTTTCTGGTCCGAGCAATACTTCTCTTCTCTCTCCTCGTTTTTCTTCACACCCGTAGTTTCGGGAATACCTGATACGGATTTGTACTTATCGGGTATCCTGGGAAGCGGGTCGTGACAGAAGGACAGAAGGTTAGCGTGGTCAAGGGGACATGTGAGACCCCTAGGTTCCATCAAGTATGTGATTGCCTGACGAGGGAAGCTCGGATCCTCACACTGGCTCGCCAGAGTGTAGCCTCGGCGTGGCAAGGGCGAGCGAGCTCAGTGCTGGGAACGCTCGGCCTCGGTCGATGGGGTGCTAAGTGGTAGCCTTGGCACCGTGGGATATGCTTAGCCTGGATAGACAGAGATGCTCATCGGGGGTGAGGGGGCTTGTTGCTGGGAGTGCTTGGCTTCGGTCGACGGGGCGCTGAGGGGTGGCCTCGGTGCCACTGGATCTGCTTAGCCTGAACAGACGAAGAAGTTCGTCAGGGGGGCCAGGCCTTGGTTCTGGCCAAGTCCACTCCGATGCCTAAGTCAGAATAGATATGAAAGGTGCACGGCGGGACTGATATGGCTCACAGGGTGGCCGATACGCATGTCCTCAGACCGAGTTATGGGATGGAATGTAAAGTGGAAAACAAGGTCTTTGTATAGAATACATCCGTCTCTTGGTATCCGGGGAGATATCCATCTCTACGTCCCCCCAGTCTCTTTATAGGTATCATCCCACGATCGCTCTCCCTCTACATCCCCTTTCCTCGCCCCCATGATCCGCCTCTTTCAAGGCGCCTTCATGCGCTATGAAGGTGGGTTAATAGGGTCCCTTAATGGTCATTAAGGGGGTGTGTTTTGGGGAGCGGTTAGTTCCCGCTGACGTGGGCTGATAGGGCGTACGTTCCAGTCGTGGCCGATCCGATTCTGAGTCCTTGTGAGGGCCTCGATGCTCCTTTGGGGGCCTCCTGCTTCACACGTATGCTTGGGCCACTTGATCTTGGGCTGTCTCAAGATGGTCGTATCAAGAAGAATCCTTATCCTCTCAAAATGATAAATTAATTCATGAAAATAAGATTCTCAAATCTGAGAATCATAAAATAATTTCACATATTTCTATTTTAGATAAGGATATCTTTTCTTTAAAATTGAAATATGAAGATATGTCTTCGAACATTAATAAGTTTAATAAAGGAAAGAATAATCTCAATGATTTACTTAGAGTACAACATCTTGCTAATCATCCACAAGGTTTGGGTTATAAGTATATTCCCAAATCCAATAATTTTGGTAATGCTATTACTTTGAAAAAGAAATATTATGTATTTATTAAAGCAAAGAAAATTGACTCTTCTATTAGTTTAAAAAAGATAGTATTCATATTCCAAAGAATACCAATTTTGTTACATCTTCTAAGAAATCCATTATGCATACTATTTGGGTTCCTAAAGATGTATGTTTATATGACAAGGATTTATATGTTTCTTAATTTATGCAAAATGTTATTTTTTCTTCAAATTATTTGAAGAAACCAAACTCTTCTTGGGTTTGGTTTCCTAAGGACTAATCCTAAGAACCCAAGTAAATAGGGTACCAATATTTATTGTTTATCTTTCAAGTACCCATAAAGGAAAGATGGATACTAGATATTGGATGTTCCAAACACATGACCGGAAACATCAAACTTCTATCAACTATACAATTTAAAGATGGTGGCACTGTTACTTTTGGTGATAACAACAAAGGTAAAGTGATTGGCATTGGAACAGTTGGTGATCCAACTAAGCCAATCATCCAAAATGTGCTCCTCGTTGACGGTTTGAAACATAATCTCTTATCTATCTCTCAACTTTGTGATAAAGATTTTAAAATTGTTTTCGAAAAGAATGCATGCATTATATATGATTTTAATATGACTAATATATTATTTCAAGGTAGTCGTAATAATTATATTATATATATATATATATATATATATATATATATATATATATATATATATATATATATATATATATATATGGGATTAATGTAGAACAGGTGGCACCTGATTCATTGGATCGGGTGCAAGACACAAAAGGGTGGGGCTACAAGCCAATGTGGGGACTTGTACTTCCCAACTTTTTTGTGTCTAAGCACCTGATCCAATGGATCAGGTGACACCTTTTCTACATTAAATCACACACACACACACACACAATGCATGAAATTATCCTCACATAATCATTACTTATTAGCATCTACAGATAACACATTATTATGGCATAAACGTTTTGGACACGCTAACTTTAAACATTTAGCACGTATGTCAAAACATAAGTTAGTTTCCGGAATGCCTAATATATCTTTTACTCACACACAATTTTGTGATGCATGTCAATAAGGAAAAATGCATAAATCCTCTTTTAAATTGAAAGATGCTATTTCTACTAAAAGACCACTTGAACTTTTGCATTTGGATTTATTTGGTCCATCTAGAATAGCTTCTTTAAATACCAATAAATATGCATTTGTAATTGTTGATGATTTTTCAAGATATACTTGGGTATTATTTTTTAAGCATAAAAATGATGCATTTGAAGAATTTACAATATTTTGTAAAAGAATTCAAAAATTAAAATCTTCATCTATTATTACTATTCATAGTGATCATGGTGGAGAATTTGAAAATAAATTATTTACAAAATTTTGTAGTAAACATGGCATAACACATAATGTTTCTTTTCCTAGAGCCGCACCACAAAATGACGTAGTTGAAAGAAAAAATAGAACTTTACAAGAATGTGTTAGAACCATGTTATGTGATAGTAATTTACCAAAATATTTTTGGACAGATGCCAATGCTACTGCATGTTATGTTTTGAAAAGGATTGTGGTAAGATCACAACTTAATAAAACTTGTTTTGAATTGTTTCATGATCGAATTCCACGTGTATCATATTTTTAAGTTTTTGGTTGTAAATGTTTTATTCTTAATACTAAGGATTCATTAGATAAGTTTGATTCTAAATCAGATAAATGCATTTTTGTAGGATATTCTTCACGTAGTAAAGCATACATGATTTATAATAAAAGAACTTTATATATTGACGAATCTCTTCATATAAGTTTTGATGAGAATTATGCACCCATTACACCTATAGATGAAGAAGATTCAATACCTATAACTAGTTCATTAGAAAACAGTAAGTTAGATGACAATGATGATAGTAATGATTCGACTAATTCCATTCCTGAAATTATCACTGAAAATACAAGCCTTCCTAAAGCATTTGTTGAAGATCCTAATCATCCACATGATCTAGTTATTGGAGATATTTCTGATAGAGTAAGAACTATATCACACATAGAAAAAATGACTAATTGTGCATTTATATCATCCATCGAACCAAAGAATGTTAATGAAGCATGTAAAGATAGTTCATGAATTATAGCAATGCACAAAGAACTTAATCGATTCAAAAGGAATGATGTATGCGAATTAGTACCTAGACCTTCAAATCATCCTATTATAGAAACTAAGTGGGTATTTAAGAATAAATTGGATGAATCTGGACAAGTGGTTAGTGACATGCCCCCGATCTGCTAGCCGCAAATGGCCGGGGGACCCGCGTGATGGTTTAGATATTTGTAACCGCAAGCGCACGGTGTTGTAGTGTGGCTTGGGGGTCGAACACAGGGAGGCTAGGATGTGCTTGTGTCAAGGAGGACCGAAATCACCCCGTGGGCGAGCTAGCCCGGATCGGTTGATGGGTTGTCACGGGAAAGGAATGCAAGGTATGAACAATAAGAAAATAAACCCGGGACTTTGGTTTCCACTCCAACGAGTGACTCTCGCCGATACGGCCTACGGGTAGGATGGCGATCAGAATTAGGGTCTAATGGTGAGACGTTGCCTCTGAAAGTGGTACCGGCATCCCATGGGCCCGATATTCTGGTCGGTGCCCAAGATGATACACCGGACTTCCCGGGTTCGATCAGTGGGCACTCCCGTGTCCATTAACACTGATCGATTCCGGGAGCACTAAGCTCGCAACGATAACTCCCAACGTCTCATCCTGCCGCTCCCGCGCGCTAGGATTCGGCGTCTACGCTAAGGGCGTGAGCTATGGCTAGGGAGTCAACCGCCAAGTTTATTCCCCCTTGGCCCAACGGTCAAAGGCGGTCTTTTTCCCGCCGATGACAATAAAACACCCCGCGTAACCGTTAGATTCCTAATCCCTATCGATTTCCTAACCCTATGGATGCATCGGGAAGAGCCCCCGAAGGGGTTTCCGCCAAAATCCCAGATTTGGGAACTACTCACAAATATTCATTAAAAAGCGATCTAAACGAAAATGAACCGTTAAAATCATAATCAGACGATAGGAATGCGAAGGTAGTAGAGCAATTAAGATAATACTAAAGTTTAAGAAAGATCCGAAAACTTACAATAGAAAAGTAATTACAGCTGTCACAAATAGGAGAAAACAGTAAAAACTAACAGCTCACCGTTTCTGGAACCCTAGGGGTCCTATTTATAGGATCTCGTATCACCCGATCGGTTGACAAGTCAACCGATCGGGTGATCCGTTACAAATAATAAACAGAAAACGGCGGAGTTTCACCCGGTCATATGAACCGGTCGGTTGAGTTCTTGGGGTGACCGGTTGGATCTTGGCGCCATCGGGTGAAGGGGTCGGTTGGGTGCCCGTGTCTCGGCTCCTCAGCATCAGCTACAGATGAACCGATCGGGTGAGAGTCACCCGATCGGTTGGAATTTGGCTTGAAAAGACAGAGAATCGGCCTTGAACCGGCCTGTGAACCGGTCGGGTGACATCCACTTGAGCTCCAGCTGAGACCGGGTGGTGCACGCGTGCATCACCCGATCGGTTGGAGATGACCAACCGACCGGGTGAGGGGCTGAAAGATGTAATCTTCGTCGTTTGACCCCCTGGATCACGCGTGACTCCTCCCGTTGCTCCGGGGACACATGATATCATCATTTTACGTCCCAAATGCCAGCAAACTCCTGCAAAACATGGAAAATACGGAAAAGTGAAAGAAAACAAGAAAATACAAGAAAACACGAGAAAACGAATAAAAGACGGCAGAAAATACGGAGAAACATGGAAGAAAACGTGCGCAAATATATGAAATATAAACGCACGTCAAAATCCCCCAAGCTGAACTCTTCCTCGTCCTCGAGGAAGACGAGTGAGAGTAGGAGCTCGGAGGGGAAAAATAGAGAGAAAGAGAGAAAAAGAAAACTCTATATCCTAGATCGCCCGTCAGGGCCAACAAAATCAAAAACGACACACCAAGTAAGCAAACGCCAAATCACATCACTAAACCAAGGAATACGAGTCCAGACAAATGCCGTGGGCCCACGCGGTGAAGCGCGAGTGAGTGTGGTCGTGTGCTAGCAGACGGTGTCACTATCTACGATGTGCAATAAAGCTCCATATACACATACTCAAAGAAAGACCCAAATATCGATTCAATTTGAAATTGCGGTGAATATTAGCTCAAGCATGCATGAGAAGAGTATAAGAATAGAAGCGTATCATGCATCGGGGACTCCACAGCTAGGGACAAGGAAATCACCACACTATAGCCTAGATAATCGCTAGAAGGTCCCTATACCAAGTGTTTTCGAAAACGATGGAGGTTGAGAAGATGTGGAGTAGAACACTCGGTGCAAATTCTCGCCTTCCCTTTATTTTCGATAGGTAGGAAAATATTCACACTGGAATTTTTTTTTTTTGGATTTTGGGTATTTGTATTTTTTTGGATTTTTGGATATACATATTTTTTTATCTTTTCTTTTTTTTGGGTTTTTCTTTTCTCTCTCTTTTTTTGATTTTTGGATATTGGGATATTTACATGTGTACTCTCCCAAGTGGGAGAACGGTACACGACGAGGGGATTTGCACCAAGTAAAACAAAAAAAGAAATCGGAATCTAAACACTTGGGCAAAGGAAACTATTCTCGCTAATTAGAGCATGGGCTAAATGGGTTATCCTAGTCCTTGTTTGTGGAATCCCGACACATGTGAATTGAAATATACGATATAAATTAGCATGCATATAGAAGCAGATAGTAGAAGCAAATACCACATATTCAAATCGAAGCATGATAATCTAGGGGTCAACCAAGGATAGGTATATATAACATAATCACAAGGTAGAAGCACACCAAATGCTAGTCACGACACACAAGAAAACTAAGTGGACTCACGATGCATGAAATGCAAGAGGACTCGATATCCTAGGGTTAGTGAATGTGATTATCAATGCCATGCTAGGTGTGCGTGTGATTTTGTGGCGATTCATCATAGGGTTCATTTCTAGGAGAAAGAGATAAAAAGAAGAGAAGAGAAAAAAGAAAAAAAATAAAAAACACGATGAAAACGACACAAAAACGAAAAAGAAAGACTCAAATGGCGCACACAGTGTGACTCCCCCAAGCTGAAGCTTGCATTGCCCTCAATGCAATATGAGTGAGTACGGGAGGGCAATGAAGATGGGGGGGAATACGCACCGACACAAAAAGAAATGAAAACGAGGAAAACACAGAGATGAAACTGAAAATAAAGAAAAATCAAAATCAAACCATACGACACGAAAATAGAAATAAAACCACACGACACGACACTCAAAAGGGGAAAAAACAAGCACACACACTAAAATGAGAAAAAACAAAAAACGACAACACACCAAAATAGACGTCCCCCAAGCTAGACATGACAGTGCTAGCGAATAAAATACGATCGTGAAATGCAGAAATATGCAAGGGGGAGTCAAAAACAAATAAGGTGAAATCAAAAATCAGGAGAAGGTGAATCCTCGCCCTCCTCGGAAGAGGGTGTGGCTGGGTGGTCGGGGAGATTTGGAGCGCACCGGCAATTTCCTCCGACGCACATATGAAGTGATGGAGGAGGAGGGAGGAGGTAGCGTGGGTGCGATGGAAGTGGTCGGGAGGGGGGAAGTGGATACCGGGATGTGAATAGATGAGGGAGGAGAAGAATGTGGTGGGGGAGGTGATGGATGTGGGGATGTGTGGGAGGGTGGAGGAGAAGATCGTCGAGGTGGTGAAGGTGGAGGTGGACCGTGGATGTGAGTGAGAAGGCGAAGAATGGCGGCCACGTTCCTCTCAAGTGCGAGGAAACGTGGGTGAGTGAGAAAGGAGGACGGTGATGGGTCCGAGGAGGCAGAGGACATGGCGAGATCACGGAGGGCAGCGACCTCCCTTTCAAGACCAAGACGGGCAGAGACCTGGCGACGACCAAAGGATGTGGACTGACGTGAGGCAGAAGTGGTGCCGGCAGGTAAGGTGGAAGTGGTGCCGGCGGCGATGGTCATGCCGGCACAGGAGACAAGGCCAGAAATGGCCGCTAAGAGGTGCTCAGAAGTGATGGGGCCCGGAACAGAAATATGACGACTCGGGCCAGCCCCCATATCTCCCTGAGACACAGGGATATCCTGCTCGCCTAAGTGGGCGGCATGGGACGGTGGTCTGCGTGCGTCCGCGGGAAGGAAAGGAAGGTGCAACCCTGCTAGGAAGTTCGGATCGGGTGGGAAGGTCCAATCTCCCACTAGAGCTATGGTCATGCGAGCGGGGTTGGGGAGAATGGTGTAAGGGGCTGGGGGTGGCCATAATTGAAGATGAAGCGGCCATCGGAGTGGGGTTTAATCATGTGAATGTGCCGCAGGACATCAATATCTAGCTGTGAGGGTCCTGCGGCAGTGGGAAGATTATCGGGGATGGGAATATTAAATTGGGGTTAAGAACAAATGATAGTAATGCTGCCCCCACAACAAAACTTCCCCTTACCGGCCCGGCTGATCTCGAGAAGCTTGTAAACAAGCTAATCACCGCCATGGATGGGGACGGTAGGGGCCCTAAAGCTAATCCCATCATCGTCCCGAACAAAAGGGAAAGTCATGGCCCATAGGATAAAAAGATTAGGGATAGTCACGGTGCCGGACTCGTCCCTGGGAAAAAATGCAGATGATATGATCTTATGGGCCAAACGAAATATGGGGTGGATGATGGAGGAGGCCTTGGCCCTACCTCGGGATAGCTAGGGATCAGTGTGAGGCGGAACCAGAATTGATCGACGTCAAACTCGGGCGTGTACCCGTAGTGTCGGATGGAGTCATCCCCAAGATTGGGGAAACCAAATATATCGTTAATGGTATTCAGATTGGTGGTGACACTCTTGTTACGCACCCGGAATTTTATGATCGACCCGGACTCCCAAACAAGTGTAGAGAGAAATTCAAGGGTGAGTGACGGGTAGGATAAGGCAGAGGCATTAAGAAAGGCCAACCAGCCTAAGTTAGCGAAAAGAGATTCGACCTCGGTGAAGACACCGAGATCGACTAATGACTGTGTGTGCGGGAACTTAGTTGATAGATGCCCCCGAGCATCGAGCCTACGATAAAAATCCTTGTGTTCCTGGTTCCTAAAGATATACCCATGCGGGCCCAACATTGGGTCCACAGGGGGGATAACATGCGCGGGAGGGCCTAGTGTCAGTGCTCGTGCATGGGGAGGGGGACGTGTTTGTTTTCTTCTCTTTCGAGATGGTTCCTCCTCCCGCAAAATCTCCTTCCCCTTGTCTTTATCCCTAGCCATGCGTGAGTGTGTGTGTGAATGAGTGCAAAAAGCAATGAATGCACACTAACACAAGCGAACTGAGCAAGCAAAATATATAGGGAAAAAAAATAGAAATACGAGCGTAGGAGCGAGTGTACCCAATCAAAATGGCGAAGCTTGCTCGTAGATTACCCCACGCAGTGCAATGAGAGAAGCGTGGAGCCGCGGCGACCTCTTTCAGCAAGAATTTTCGAAATAGGCGTTGTTTGGGGGGAATTAGGTCAGAAATTCGAAATGAAGGGGAGAGAGAGTGAAAATGATGGAGAGATTGGTGGAGGAGGTGGAGAGAGGGAGTATTGGAGGAGTGGAGGACGTGGGGAGGAGAAATCGGGCCGTTGGGGAGGAGAAGCAGGCGAAACGACGGTGGTTCGAGCGATCGGGCGAGGTGGAATGCGAACGGGTGAGGGTGGGGTATTTATAGGGTTTAAGTCGAACCGATCGGGTGACTTGTCACCCGATCAGTTGACTGTTAGGTCGAAAATTCTTGCCGAATAAGTGCTACAGGCGAACCGGTCGGTTGACTTGTCAACCGATCGGTTGGCCGCTCCACTCATTTTCCCGAGAACTGGGGGTTTCTCACCCGGTCTCCTCAACCGATCGCGCTCTAACTCAACCGATCGGTTGATATTTCCCAAAAATTTCCCGAGAATTCTCCCCAGATCACCCGGTCCGTCACACGGTCTCTCCATTCTTCACCCGATCGGTTTATTTGGGGACAGATGCGGCTTGTATCTGATACATCCCAACCGATCGGTTGAGTTATCAACCGATCGGTTGGGGCCTTGTTTCCTGCAAAAACCAACAGATTGTCTAAGTCCCTGAACGGATGTTCTTGCGGCTGATTTTATTTATAAAAATAGATAAAATAAAGTCGAAAATAACACTAAAAAGTGGGGCAAAAGTTTAGAGCATGGGTTGCCTCCCATGAAGCGCACTTGTTTAACGTCGTTGGCTCGACGCCCGCAAGTGATGTTCACGGTGGTCGATACGGGTGATGCCCGAAGTTCGGCATCTCTTCTTCATCAGAGCTTACGGCCTTTGGAGTAGTCAGCGGCTGGAGGAAGATTTGCTCGACTACCCTCTCCTTGTTTTTGGGATCAGGGGGCTTCTCTTTCGTATTGGCGTTTACCGCCATCTTCTTAAGGATCCGGATCTCGTCTTTGGTGAGGTCCATGGGTTCTTTCCCTGTTTTCCTCGCAGGAGGAGCCTTGGGGAACCCGGGAGGGGTCGTACATGCTGCATTCGCTTTAAGCAGCATCATTGTTCTTGGGGCCGTCTTGGTCTTCTGAGTCCCCCAAGTTATCGGGGGGATTTCTTAAGAGAATCTCCTAGGAGCTCTCTTCAGCAGCTTTATCTTCTTCCACCTCCAGCAAATTACACCGAGGGTCATCTGGGGGATCGGGTTACTTCATGGACAACCCCAGATCAAATTCAACCTTTTCTCCACTGACGTTTAGCGAAAGTTTTCCATTCTTCACATCAATCAAAACGCCGGCAGTGGCCATGAAAGGCCGTCCCAGGATGATGGGGGTGTGTGCGTCTTCAGGCATGTCCATGACAATGAAGTCCACTGGCACATGCACCCCTTTTACATTGACGGGGAGGTCATCCACAATCCCCACCGGATATTTGACCGACCGGTCAGCAAGTTGTAGGGTCATACCGGTGGGCTCCAAATCACCCATTCCTATCCTCTTATACATCGATAAGGGCATCAAACTGACACTCGCTCCAAGATCGACGAGTGCACGATGCATCTTTACTGCCCCGATCGTGCAAGGGATTGAGAAGCTCCCCGGGTCTTTAAGTTTCGACGGATTTGCCCTCTGGATGAGAGCACTACACTCCGCCGTCAACACTACTTTCTCCTTTCTAGACCCTCTCGTCACCAAATCCTTCAGGAATTTCGCATAGGAGGGGATTGTTTCGATTGCTTCCAGGAAGGGGATTTGCAAGCTCAGATCATTGACCATGGCGAAGAACTTGCCATACTTCTCATCGATCTTGGCCTGAGCTAACCGTTGTGGAAAAGGCGCAACGGGTTTGAACACTTTCAGGCTCCCTTCCTCGGTCTTCTTCTTCTCTTCTTCAGAGACTCCCTCCGGAGTCGTAGGATTTGATGACGAAGCACCGGCGTCGTTTGATTTTTCGATCGGTCGCTCGACGACCAACGTTGCTTCCGGTCTGTTAGGGGGCACTCTAGTAGGGATTTGTGTCCCGCTTCTCAGAACGATAGCGGACACATTTGCGTGCTCGTGCACGAGTGCCGACGTTTGGGTTGCTCCCCTCGGGTTCACCTCAGGTTGTGGCGGAAATTGGTTTTGTGACCTTGAAAGGGTCGCCACTTGTAACCCCAGCTGGGTTACTTGGTCTGTGAGGGCCCGCTGACCCATTTCCAGCTTTTGATTGATCTTCTCCTGGTTGGTTATATATTGAGTCAAGAGAGACTCAACTGGAGAGACGGCCCTCTGTTGGCCATACTGCTGCTGCTGCTGGATTGGCTGCTGATTCCTGGAGGCGTAAAATTGTTGCTGAGGTTGCTGCTGATATTGTTACTGCTGAAACTGACTCTGCTGTGGCCTAGTCGGCTGATATGTTTGTTGCTGCGGCTGCTGAGGCGGCGAGGGCTGGAATGGTGCCCGGTAACCAAAGTTAGGGTGGTTCCGGTTGTTTGGAGAGTAGGCCGGGTTGGAATTGGTTCTTGGTGGATACGGCGCATTTCCCGTGGGGTTGTAAAATAGTGCGCTCGCATTTCCCGTGGGGTTGTAAAATAGTGCCCCGATCTGCTAGCCGCAAATGGCTGGGGGACCCGCGTGAGGGTTTAGATATTTGTAACCGCAAGCGCACGGTGTTGTAGTGTGGCTTGGGGGTCGAACACAGGGAGGCTAGGATGTGCTTGT
Source organism: Scilla litardierei (assembly GCA_030789695.1). Classification (NCBI taxonomy): domain Eukaryota; kingdom Viridiplantae; phylum Streptophyta; class Magnoliopsida; order Asparagales; family Asparagaceae; genus Scilla; species Scilla litardierei. The sequence continues at coordinate 179,913,178 of CM061134.1, forward strand.
GTCAAGGAGGACCGAAATCACCCCGTGGGCGAACTAGCCTGGATCGGTTGATGGGTTGTCATGGGAAAGGAATGCAAGGTATGAACAATAAGAAAATAAACCCGGGACTTTGGTTTCCACTCCAACGAGTGACTCTCGCCGATACGGCCTACGGGTAGGATGGCGATCGGAATTAGGGTCTAATGGTGAGACGTTGCCTCTGAAAGTGGTACCGGCATCCCATGGGCCTGATATTCCGGTCGGTGCCCAGGATGATACACCGGAATTCCCGGGTTCGATCAGTGGGCACTCCCGTGTCCATTAACACTGATCGATTCTGGGAGCACTAAGCTCGCAACGATAACTCCCAACGTCTCATCCTGTCGCTCCTGCGCGCTAGGATTCGGCGTCTACGCTAAGGGCGTGAGCTATGGCTAGGGAGTCAACCGCCAAGTTTATTCCCCCTTGGCCCAACGGTCAAAGGCGGTCTTTTTCCCGCCGATGACAATAAAACACCCCGCGTAACCGTTAGATTCCTAATCCCTATCGATTTCCTAACCCTATGGATGCATCGGGAAGAGCCCCCGAAGGGGTTTCTGCCAAAATCCCAGATTTGGGAACTACTCACAAATATTCATTAAAAAGCGATCTAAACGAAAATGAACCGTTAAAATCATAATCAGACGATAGGAATGCGAAGGTAGTAGAGCAATTAAGATAATACTAAAGTTTAAGAAAGATCCGAAAACTTACAATAGAAAAGTAATTACAGCCGTCACAAATAGGAGAAAACAGTAAAAACTAACAGCTCCCCGTTTTTGGAACCCTAGGGGTCCTATTTATAGGATCTCGTATCACCCGATCGGTTGACAAGTCAACCGATCAGGTGATCCGTTACAAATAATAAACAGAAAACGGCGGAGTTTCACCCGGTCATATGAACCGGTCGGTTGAGTTCTTGGGGTGACCGGTTGGATCTTGGCGCCATCGGGTGAAGGGGTCGGTTGGGTGCCCGTGTCTCGGCTCCTCAGCATCAGCTATAGATGAACCGATCGGGTGAGAGTCACCCGATCGGTTGGAATTTGGCTTGAAAAGACAGAGAATCGGCCCCGTTGAACCGGCCTGTGAACCGGTCGGGTGACATCCACTTGAGCTCCAGCTGAGACCGGGTGGTGCACGCGTGCATCGCCCGATCGGTTGGAGATGACCAACCGACCGGGTGAGGGGCTGAAAGATGTAATCTTCGTCGTTTGACCCCCTGGATCACGCGTGACTCCTCCCGTTGCTCTGGGGACACATGATATCATCGTTTTGCGTCCCAAATGCCAGCAAACTCCTGCAAAACACGGAAAATACGGAAAAGTGAAAGAAAACAAGAAAATACAAGAAAACACGAGAAAACGAATAAAAGACGGCGGAAAATACAGAGAAACACGGAAGAAAACGTGCGCAAATATATGAAATATAAACGCACGTCAGTTAGAAATAAGGTTCGAGTAGTTGCACAAGGTTATAATCAAGAAGAATGTATAGATTATGATGAAACCTATGCACCTGTAGCAAGATTAGAATCTATTAGAATGCTTTTAGCATATGCATGTTACAAAGATTTTAAGTTATATCAAATGGATGTTAAAAGCGCATTTCTAAATGGTATAATTAAGGAAGAAGTCTATGTAGAACAACCACCTAGATTTCAACATGAAAGTTTGGATAATCATGTTTTTAAATTGAGGAAAACTTTATATGGATTAAAACAAGCACCACTTGCTTGGTATGAAGGATTGAAGAACTTTCAGTTAAAATCTGGTTATTCTATTGGAAAGATAGATTCTATCTTATTTACTAAACATATTGTTGGATCTGAATCCTATCCTAGAGGGGGAGAGGGGGGTAAATAGGCTAATAAAAACTTATAGCGTAACCCACGAGAAATCACACGCAGTTAAAAGCACATGCAGAGTAAAAAAGAGACAATCACAGAGTACGCACAGATTTACCCTGGTTCGGTCGCATCAACGACCTACGTCCAGCCCCAAGCAAATACTAGCATTAATAAGTTCCTTCTGTACACCTACAATGGGGTCTTAACTTCAACTTCCCACCTAGACTGTACCACACTCAACAAAGTGCAGAACTCTATGAACCTAGTAAATGCGTATCTTGACTGCAACAACACGTAAAGACCCTCTTGTCTAGCCTAACCAGACAAGTCCAAAATAGTCACAAAATAAAGTAAAAGTTTTCCCTACGGATAACGTTACACTTAGACACGAATATAAAGAGTAAAGGATTTAGAAATGCTCAGTTCGTGTTCGTGTAGTCGTCTTTGTCAATCAGCACGTCGTCAGCTCCAATCTGACGCAAATGGTGTCTCGATCCGACTCCTGGATCTCAATCTGTCTCAAATAGCACACTGGTCTGTGCGTAAGGAAATCCCAGCTCAAAATAGTTATCAGCAGTCACTGCGCACGACAAGGAGAGGAGTGGAAGAAGAAAGAACATCGTAAGAGCAACGAGGGAGCAAAAATACGAAGATTGGGCATTTTCAGCATGTCACTCGGCCAAGTGAAGGAGTCACTCGGCCGACCATCGAAAGCCCGCTCGGCCGGCCAGATCGGACACGCGACAGACTGAGTATCAGCGTGCACTAGGCCGAGCATCGCCAGCCCACTCGGTCGAACCACGGAGACACCACTCGCCCGAGTGGCATTAAGACGAAGGAAAGAAAAATCCCAGACTTACTGTAATCTGTCAGTCAACTCCCGAGTTCCGACTCGGCCGAGTGAAGAAGTCCCCTCGGCCGAAGCAAAGAAAGTCACTCGGCCACTTCGGCTGAACGCCCTTCGTTTCGTTTTCTCTCTCACCGATGATCGTCCTAGGTCATGCAGTATCGTCGGCGGCGGCACCAAGAAGATCACGCATGTCGTTGATGGCAGCGACACTTCAACGGTGACAACTCGGCAGCAGTGGAACGACGGCGGTCCTTCTTCGGCGACATGTTCTCAACGGCGGTGGGCTCTCCACGACAGGGTGACGGAGGCGTGCTCTGCTTCGACTGCAGCGACGACTCTAACGGCAAGCAAAAGCTTCAGCGACGGCGTGCTCTTCTGATTCGGTGACTTCGACTTCGCCCTGCAGCTCCTTCGAACGGTGACTCCTTACGAACGACATCGACTCGACACTTCGACTTTGTCGATCTTCGACGACGGTGGGGGCTTCAACGTGCTGCGACGACAGCTTGGTGAGGCGACGGTGTCAACATTGGCAGCGATAACTCCAATTGCACCTCCTTCGAATTTAGCGACAATGGCTCCGACGACAGCTTCTTCTTTGCGGCGGTGGCGAATCGTCAGCAAGGTTCTCAGGCTTGATCTTCTCCGATGATGCGTCGACGACAATGCCTTGAGTCTCCCTCTTCCTCAATGGCAACCCAATATATCTCCAGGTCAAGATGATGATCTCCACAGCTCGGTCTTTGAACGAAGATGACGATGGCTTCGGCAAGGAAGAGCATACGTTGGGCGTTGGCTTGTGAAAGATGAAGTATAGCTTGGGGATTAGTTTTGCTTCAAGATGAAAGGTTAAGCTTGGTGTTCTTTGATGTTGCTCACGGCAAGGGAGGGAGGTGATAATGTCAATAGGGTTGTTGCGTGAATTTGCCTTGGAGAGAAGCTTTGGCCGCACACCCTCTCTTTTTATTTTAGCTGTTGTACCCTAGTCTTTTTCTTTTGTGACAGCTGCAAGCTTTTGGGTTAATAGAAGGAGTGTTTAAATAGGAGGGGGATTTTGTATTTGAATGTGATATGGTGGAGATTTGAGTAGCATTTGATTTGAACTAATTGGGATTTAATAGATCTTGGGATAGGAAAATTAGATTGTCCAAATCTCTAATTGATATGGGCAAATCCATAGCGATTCGCTCCATCTCATCCCATATTGGACCAAGTCCAATTAGCGTTGTAAACAACACTTCATCTCTCCCAATATGCTATATGAATAGCAATTTCTCCAACGCTTAGAACTACGGTTTTGCCATTCCTGAAACACACTTAGCACACGTGTTAAATATAACACACTCGTTTGTCATCATCAAACTAAAGATCCTAGATCGTTGCGTCCAACAATCTCCCCCTTTTGATGATGACAACCCAATGAAAGATTTGAGCAAATAGGTGGGCGTGTGTGAAGTGTGATGAAGGGTGTAATGCTAATGATTTATACACATGATGACAAAGCATTACTAGCATGCACACAATATAGCAATGATGAAAAGCATGCTCCCCCTATTTTCAAGCACCCCCTATTCATGTCTTTCTAATGCCCCACCTTCATCAAATAAACCTTTACAAACATAATACCAAATCTTTTCAACACTTTTCTACCCCTTTGTTATCATGAAAAGTGGATTAATGAAGTCATCAAATATTACATGCAAAAATAAAGTATTATAGATTATATCTATCACTTGCATGTCATTTTCCATAAAGTAGGCAATTCAATGTTCAAAGAAAATCATAATTTAGACTTCACTACCATTGTGTAAGTGTTATAATACAAACATTGAAGTACAAAGGGAGATTCAATTTAGAACATCAACCAAAACAATCCACATTTTTCGATTAACATGAATTTCACTAGGATTAATTTTTTCCACCTCATTAAAAATGAGTTCAAGGTACCAAACTCCAAAACATAGCCTATAAGGACTCTTAGATGCCGGGTGGTATTGCTTGACGAGTAAAGTACACCAATGCTAAAGATTACCCATGAAGCTTATGTTGGATACACGTGGGTAGTGTATTTGCCATGAATTGTATCCATTTTACATACGGAGCTATTTTCATGTTTCATGTAAATATATTTTTTTCAAATTCATTTTGTTCTCAATTTTTATTCATGGCAATACACATCATATCACTTAGATTATTTAGTTATTATTTATCCTACATTCACTTTCCAACATTCATCAAAAAAATCACCAAAAGTACTAGAAGTTTAGTATTCGTGGAAGTGCGTATGTAGGTGTAGAAATCAAATTAATCATTTCATGAATCATGTCATGGCTACCAATTAGTTTCTAACATGCGCATGTAGCTATAACAATAATACAATGATTTCTACAAAGGATATGAATGAACATTCAATAATACCACTTATAAAGATTCATAAAAAGGTATTCATTAAGCACAAATTTTTGATTTTTGGTTTTTCAATTTTTTTTCTTTTATAAAGACCTAAAACAAGCCTAAAAAGCAAACAAATAAGTACACAAACAAAAATTAAATCAATCACACACACAAAAACTATGAAGGTATGTAATGAATGCAAGGAGGGAAAGAAAATATACCTTCGCGTCGCTATTTGACTAAGGAGCTAAAAGAATGAAACTTTCAATTTATTGCTCCTTGCCAAACCTACACCTCACCTACATGAAAGGTGTTAAGTGTGACCTTGGAATCCAACAAGGTCCACTAGTGTTAGCCATTAAAGTTTTAGGAACCCACACTTGTTTGAACTTTATATTTGCGTTCCTAAACTTACAATAATAGGATGTGTGACCAACACTATCACAAATAAAGCACTTTATATGCATATTTTTCACAATAGAAGGCACATTGTAGAATTTCTTAAATTTGGGCTTTTCGACATTTTTCAAACCAAATCCAAGTCCTCTTCTATTATTGTCATATAATTGATTTTTAAGTATGGTATCCAACGAATGTTTACCGATTGAAAATTTTCTTAATGACAATTCTAGATTAGAAACTTTGGATTTTAATAATTTATTTTCATCCACAAGCAAGGTGTATTTACTTATAAAAACTCTCTTGTTTTCATCATCCTCCTTTTTAAATTCATCCATTTTTCTTTTAAGTTCGCTATTTAACACGCACAACTTATCATTAAGCTCTCTAATCATTTCGTCTTATTCAGTTTTGAGCTTAATCAAATCCTGCTTAAGCATGCTAATTTCATTCAATAAGGAAGGACAAGCAAGACAAGTAGATTTTTCATTAAAGCATGATTTTTCCTTTTTCATTATAACAATGGTAGAATCATGTGCATCAAATTCTTTTTTTAAGAATGTCAGCTTCTTCAGTAATATCACAGTTTTCTTTTTGTAATTTAAAGCTGGCATTCCTATAATCATTTAACGTGAGTTCTAGCTCATTAATCTCATTTTGCATTCCTTTACAAATTTCTAACAATTCAACTTTAGTAAAGGAATTTACCCCATCACTCTTTGCCATTAAGCAGAGGGAGGTGAAAGCTACAACCTCCTTAGACTCATCCTCTGCTTTGCTGTCCATGTCCCACGTTATCATATTTCCTTTTCCTTTATCTTTAACAACCTGAGCAGTCTCTTGTCTGCACTGCTTAGCGAAGTGTCCCTTTTTCCTGCATTTAAAACATTCAACTCTATCAGCAGAATCTTATTCAGAAGAATTTTTATTAGAATTAAAAGTGTTAGAGCGAATGAACCTTTTATGCATTTCTGATCTTCCTTGAGGAGTCGTGACAAACTTTTCGAAATTTCTAACCATTAGCGCCATCTACTCATCAGCATCATCATCTTCGCTAGCTTTCAGAGCAAGTGGCTTTGAAGCTTTCTCCTTCTCCTCAGGTTTCTCTCTTTCTTCAATATTTTGCAATTCAAGCTCGTGGGACATTAGATTACCTATCAAGTCATCCACCCTCATCTGAGATAGATCCTTCACTTCTTGGATGTCGATGACTTTAGGCCTGAACGAGCTTGGCAGTGCTCTTAATAATCTCCTCACATGTTCAAGACTAGAATATGGCTTACCGAGCGAGCTAGACTTGTAGACGATGTTGGTGAATCTCGCAAACATCTCTGATATGGTCTCTAATGGTAGCATGCAAAATCCCTCATACTCTGTGCTCAAAAGTGCAATTCTAGACTCATTTACCTGTGATGTTCCATCGTGCGTCACCTCCAATGTATGCCATATTTCCTACACAGTTAGACAATGTAAGATACGATTGAATTCAGATTTATCTAATGAACAACTGAGAGCATTCATAGCTTCAGCATTAAGAGAATAAAGCCTCCAATCATTATCATCCCATTTATCATCAGGTTTAATCATCTCAACATTTTCAATTTTAACGACAGGTGGTTTATAGCCTTTTTCAACAATTTACCAAGCTTTATACTCAATAGAAATTAAGTAGATTCTCATATGATTTTTCCAATAAGCATAATCTACTCCATTAAATCTAGGGGAACGTGATATGGACTGACCCTCAGCAAAAGCACTATCAATGTGATCCATGGTCAATCTTAGGCTAGATCCTAAAGCCTGCTCTGATACCACTTGTTGGATCTGGATCCTAGCCTAGAGGAGGGTGAATAGGCTAATAAAAACTTCTCGCGCAACCCACAAGAAATCACACACAATTAAAAGCACAGGCAGAGTAAAAAAGAGACAATCGCAGAGTACACACAGATTTACCCTGTTTCGATCGCATCAACGACCTACGTCTAGCCCCTAGCAAATACTAGCATTAATAAGTTCCTTCTGTACACCTACAATGGGGTCCAAGCTTCAACTCTACACCTAGACTGTACCACACTCAACAAAGTGCAGAACTCTATCAACCTAGTAAATGCGTATCTTGACTGCAACAACACGTCAAGACCCTCTTGTCTAGCCCAACCAAACAAGTCCAAAATAGTCACAAAATATAGTTAAGTTTTTCCTACAGAGAACGTTACACTAAGACACGAATATAAAGAGTAAAGGGTTTAGAAATGCTCAGTTCGTCTCCGTGTAGTCATCTCTGTCAATCAGCACGTCGTCAGCTCCAATCTGACGCAAACAGTGTCTCGATCCGACTCCTGGATTTCAATCTGTCTTAAATAGCACACTGGTCTGTGCGTAAGAAAATCCCTGTTCAAAATATTTATCAACGGTCTGTGCGCACAACAATCCCTTAATTAATCCACGTCAGCTGAACGCTCTTCGTTTTGTTTTCTCTCTCACCGGTGATCGTCCTAGGGCATGCAGTATCTTCGGCAGCGGCACCAAGAAGATCACGTACGTCGTTGATGGCAGCGGCACTTCAACGACGACAACTCGGCAGCATCGAAACAGCAGCGGTCCTTCTCCGAAGATTTGTTCTCAACGGCGGCAGGATTTCCATGACAGCGTGACGGAGGCGTGCTCTGCTTCGACTGCAGCGACGACTCTAACGACGAGCGAAAGCTTCAGTGACGGCGTGCTCTTCTGATTCGGCGACTTCGACTTCGCCGAGCAGCTCCTTCAAACGGTAACTCCTCACGAACGACAGCCACTTGACGCTTTGACTTTGTCGATCTTCGACGACGGCGGGGGCTTCAACGTGCGGCGACGACAGCTTGGTGAGGCGACATCATCAACATGGGCATCGATGACTCTGACTGCGCCTCCTTTGAATTCAGCGACAATGGATCCGACGACAGCTTCTTCTTCACGGCGGTGGCGACTCGTCAGCAAGGTTCTCAGGCTTGATCTTCTCTGATGATGCGTCGACGACAATGCCTTGAGTCTCCCTCTTCCTCAATGGCAACCCAATATATCTCCAGGCCAAGATGATGATCTCCACGGCTCGGTCTTTGAACGAAGATGACGATGGCTTCGACAGGGAAGAGCATACGTTGGGCGTTGGCTTGTGTAAGATGAAGTACAGATTGGGGATTAGTTTTGCTTCAAGATGAAAGGTTTAGCATAGTGTTCTTTGATGTTGCTCACGGCAAGGGAGGGAGGAGATGATGTCAATAGGGTTGTTGCGTGAATTTGCCTTGGAGAGAAGCTTTGGCCGCACACCCTTTCTCTTTTGATTTTGGTTGTCGTACCTTAGTCTTTTTCTTTTGTGACAGCCACAAGCTTTTGGGTTAATAGAAGGAGTGTTTAATTAGGAGGGGGATTTTGTATTTGAATGTGATATGGTAGAGATTTGAGTAGCATTTGATTTGAACTAATTGGGATTTAATAGATCTTGGGATAAGAAAATTAGATTGCCCAAATCTCTAATTGATATGGGCAAATCCATAGTGATTCTCTTCATCTCATCCCCATATTGGACCAAGTCCAATTAGCTTTGTAGACAACACTTTCTCTCTCCCAATATGTTATATGAATAGCAATTTCTCCAACGCTTAGAACTACGGTTTTGTCATTCCTGAAACACACTTAGCACACACGTTAAATATAACACACTCGTTTGTCATCATCAAACTAAAGATCCTAGATTGTTGCATCCAACCCATATAGATTCTTATGTTATCACTGTACAAATATATGTTGATGATATAATTTTTGGTTCTACTAATGATTCTCTTTGTCAAGAATTTCTATATAAATGCATAATGAACTTGAAATGAGTCATATGGGTGAATTGACCTACTACCTTAGACTTCAAATCAAACAAATGAAGGAATGTATATTTATACATCACAATAAATATACAAAGGAACTCATCAAAAGGTTTGGATTAGAGAATTCTGCAGAAATGCTTACACCAATGGGTACTTCTTCAAATCTTGACAATGATCCAAATGGTAAGAGTGTTGATCAAACATTATATCGAGGTATGATTGGATCATTACTTTATCTTGCCGATAATAGACTAGATATTATGTTTTCTGTTTGTATATACGCTAGATATCAATCTGATCCTAAGGTATCTCATTTGACTGTTGTTAAAAGGATAATTAGGTATAGCAAAAACACATCTGATTTTGGTTTATTTTATCCAAAATCAAGTTCGTTTGATTTAGTTTCATATAGTGATGTAAATTTTGATGGTTGCAAATCTGATCGCAAAAATACAAGTGGAACTTGTCACTTTTTAGGTTATGCATTAGTATCATGGTTTAGTAAGAAACAAAACTCTGTTTCTTTAACAACTACTGAAGCAAAATATATTGCCGCTGGCTTAGCATGTGCATAGATTTTATGGATGAAACAAACAATTCTAGATTATGACATTAAGTGTAACACATGTCCTATTATGTGTGATAACACTAGTGCTATAAACTTATCCAAAAATCTGGTACATCATGCACGCACTAAACACATAGATATACGTCATCACTTCTTGGATGATCATGTCCAAAAAGGTGACATTATTTTAAAATATATAGATACTAAGAATCAGATCGCCGATATCCTTACTAAACCTCTTAAAGAAGAGATATTTCTAAAACTTAGAAGCAAACTTGGTATAGTTAGTGAATCACCATTTTAACTATATATTATTGTTATATATTATATTTCTATCATCATATAATTTTTTCTGGATTTTTTTGGATTATTTCGTATTTAAATTAGTCGGCTATCACATCATACTAGTCTACTAATCCTCCAGATTTTATTATATATAGGTATTGATATGCTTTTGAAATTATTGTATTATAAAAATTATTTTTACAAGACTGGTCAAACTTTATTAGTATGAGACAACATCATTGGTTATTTCAAATGTTTTGAATTTCCCTCTTAATATTTTTGAAGGACAATGTACAAAAGGACTTGTCCCTTCTCTTACACCCTTTCTTACACAAAAATACAAAAGTACTCTATGTGTAGTCAACCACCTCTTACACATGATCCTTCCCAAGATACCAGTCGGTCAGACTTCATTTGACCAAAATTTATTTCATTTTTTAAGTCACGCATCTTTCCCAACCGATCAAGTTCAAAACCCAACTAGTCGACTAATCCGAAAAGCTAGTCGACTAATCGCTGTGAAATTTTCGAAGAACAGCAGATTTTGAACGTTGTTTTATGTGGATTTCAATCAGTTTCTCTTCCCAAAACGAAGGAGATGTTTCCATGAGTTATTAAGTAGTTTTAAAATCGTTTTGGGGTTCAAATTTGAAATTGCCTCTTAAAAATCTTTATATATACTCCATAGATCTTCTCTTTTTACAATGTGAAAACCAAAAGCTCAATACTTCCGAAAATCCTCTATTTTCAGAGAATGATCTCACAAATACTCCATCGGATCTCTCCATCCTTCTCTAATGGGTTCTTCATCGAATCCTCGACACCCTCGTCGCCCAAATCCAGCTGCCACCGTCGAAAGTGCCTCCTCCTTCCCAAAACGTGCCACTAACTTCTCCGATCCAGTCATCATCAACTATAACATCCATCACCTTCTCCACACCGTGTCTCTCTTCCACCTTTGGTGCAATGTTACTACATACTACCACGTTCTTGTTAAGCAATTATATTCCAACATGACCATGGTTGGTCTTGTTTATATCGATACCAAGGTTAAAGGTATCAACATCCATCTTTTTCATGACACCCGTGCTCAAAGTCTTCGTTTGCCTCGCTTTCCTTCACAACATCTTGGTATAACCGCCATGGATGATCCCAAAATCATTGATTTATTGAGTTCCGATTTTCGGATTGGAATGTCCGTCATAGCTTTGAAACCCTTCCCTCGACTCCTCATCAAGATCATCACTTACAACTTGCTTCCTAGGAGTGGTTCCCTTAACTATGTCAATGAGACCCGTAGACGGCTCTATACGCTATTATGGGAGGAATCAAAGTGGATTGGGCAAGCACCATAATGCATGTCTTGATCAATCCCATTTCTACTCACATCTACCTTCCATGTGTCATCGCCCACATTCTACAACATTTTGATATCCCACTTGATGATGAAGCTTCAACTTAGAATCCTCAACAATTCGACCATTCAGTGGTCAATCGCAAGGAAATACCCACTCCTCCTCCTCAAGTTGAAGAAGAAGAAGAACAACAATCCACTACACGTCCTTCCAGTCGTCGCAAAGTTACCGTCAATCCATATGCTCGTCCTCCTCCTTCACGTCATATGCTTCAAGATTAAATTGATCATCTTAAGGATGACGTGAATTCTGGTTTTACTGGTGTTCAAACTCATCTTAGCGGTTTTGAAGATCGCCTTGACCGCATGATCACTTTGATGGAAAATATGCAAGAGACTCAAGCAAAGATTTTGAGTACTCTTAAATAATGGGCACCCTACACTCCTTCCAGTTCACGCTACCCGAAACCTCATTCGTCTGACTTTTAATGAAGATCTTCAACTTTCAGCCCCTAGTCGACTAGTGCAGACTGTTGGTCGACTAATAGTATCTAGGGCTAGTTTTTTAAGTATTTTATGTTTGTTTTGATGTATTTTGATTTCAGTTCATGTATCCTACTGCTTTCTGCATGTAATCTGTATCCTTGCTTAATGAATGCATTTCTGTGGTTTAATTAAAATAATATTTTTAAATAATTTTAGTCGACCAATGCCTTTGGTTAGTCGACTAATTCTGACACATATCCTCATTTATGATATTTTGACAGGGGGAGAGATAGTATATTAAAAATACTAAAAAGGATATAAACATACTGAAATATGCTACTTACATTAGTATTACATTTCACATTCATAATGTTTTCAAGATATACATATCATAAAGTTTTTATATGTTTCTATACTTACTTTATAAAATATTGCCATATCTTTAGGGGAAGTAAACAAAAACATATTTTTGTAACATACTCAATGTTTTACTCAATGTTAGTCAACATATTTTTCTTATTATATTATACTCAATATTTGTAAAATACTCGATGTTTGTAAAATCATCAAAAAAAGGGAGAGAATGTTGAAAACTCACAACTCCTTATATGGCTTTGATGATACAAACATATTATGTTATATGTACTACCTTTATTTATGCAGATATTATAGCACAATCAACTAAGACAATCATCAAGTATAAAAGTTGCAAGAAGCATCCACTACAAGACGAAGCATATCGATGATATTTGTATCTTATAAAAAGAGATGTAATCATTATTTTTTTCTCTTGCATATACTTAGAATGTAAAAGCCTTGATGATGACCTCTCTTAGTCGTTTAGAGTCCGTCTTCAAAAAATCAAGTCAAAAATCCAATTAGTCGACCAATCCCTAGTGCTAGTCGACTAATTTAAATATTAAAATATTCAGAAAATTCTGAAACTTTATCAGACCTATTTTAGAGTTTCTAGGATCATTTTCCCACAAATTTCTAAGTTTCAGATTTTTGTAGTCAACTAATAGATTCTGTTAGTCTACCAGTAATTTTTTAAATCAGTTATTTTAACTGATTTATCATTTAATATTATATTTAATTAGTGGAAGTTAGAACTGCCACAAATTGCTAGTTCTTGACAGTTTATAGCCGTTTACATCAATTATTTTCAGTTTTCAGAAGTAATTTTCTGAAAAGACACCTCAACAGCCAAAATCCTAGTCAGCAGCACAATTAGTCGACTAGTCCCTAACATTAGTCGACAATTTGAACAAACATTTCTCAGAATTTTTTGAAAATTTAGGCAGTTGTCCAATGTTCGAAAACTAACTTTTGGGGCTATAAATAGACCCCTAGACCCCTGCCTAAAAATCACGAAAAATTCACACACTCTCTCTTTTCTTAAGTTTACTTTCTCTCTCTAGAAAGTGAGTGATTTTCGGATTTTCATATAGGAACCTCTGCAGAAATTCTTCCTACATAGAAAGTCCAATCTTCAAGTTTTTTCTACCACAAGTTTTCATCGAGAACCTTGGAGATTCAATCACCTTCCTTGTGTTATAATTCCAACATTATCAAGGCTATAGTTGATATTGTTTCAAACTCTTTCTTTACTTTTTCGGTGAATCTATTGTTGAAGAGAATGTACAAGTTTGCAACACGGGGAGTGTTGGCATCTTTGTATGTTGATTGCTTGCGAGGAGCAAGTGTTATAGTGGATTCAAATCTCTACGGGGTAGAGGACTAGACGTAGGATCACAAGGATCCGAACCAGGATAAATCTATGTGTTTGTGTTTGGAATTTTCTGGATTGTGCTCATTTACTTCCGCACTCTAATTGCAATTTTTTATTTACTTTTAATTTTGCAATATCGTTGTGATATACACTATTCACCCCCATATAGTGTATTTGTTGTGTCAGAGGTCCAATAGTAAGAGCTTTTGGTAATTCTTTATATAGCTCCACATGCCGTAATGATAACATTTGTAGGTATGCCTTCTCTTGTCTGTGGACCTACTATGACTCTTGCTCCTGCCTTTGCCCCATCTTCGACCACCTCCTTGATGGCTTCCTTGAGTTTCTGTCATGAGCGCATGTGATTGGTCTGTGCTGACATCTTTTCTCCTGGTCTCTTTGTTGAAGAGGGCATAATTAACCATAGACATAGACATAGTAAGTTTACCATTTGGGGCTAGATTACTGAGAGAGACCATGGGTGTCTCTTGATTATCAGAATAAAACTGAAAATAAGAAGAGCGTGTTCTTCATCCTTAAGCTATAATTCCACTATAAATAGCCGATAACCAGGCTCTGGAACTTGTTTGTGGCCTTGGCAACGAAAGTTTCACTCTATACCTTCAAATTTACTAATCGCCTCAGTAGCAAGGCTTTATTCTGAACGGTCTTGGCCCCGTACATGTCCTCTAGCTTTTTCCAGAGGACATATGCTTCTGTCTCCTGTGCAAAGTGGTGAAAGATACTATGATCGATGCATTTTCGAATTTGACCGATCATGTTTCTATTTATCTTTTTCAGTTTACTTGTTTGGTGAATTTCAGCTTTACTTCTTCGACATCTAGCGGGTCAAATAAATCTTTGCAACTAAGAAGATCCTCTATTCAAGGTATTCAAAGTGTGTAATTTGTGATCGTCATACCGATCATGGCTCCCGATGATGATTCTTCCATTGACATTTTGATATTGAAATGTATAATTGCTTTGAAAAAAATTCTCTGTGTGTTTTAAAAAAATTTTACACTCCTCTTTTTTTCTCAGAGCTTACTTCGACTCTAATACCACTTATTATGATTCATTAATCACTTAAAAGCTAAAAATGGAGAGAAAAATAAATACATGTATTTCTCACATATCCACTCTACAAAAAACTTGCATACATCTCTCTAAAGAAGCTTACAATTCTCTCACTAAAAGACTATAACTCTACCAGGAGAAGTATTCTCCTTTTATTTCTACTCTTCTTGTCTTTTCCATTGAGTACTTATGCTTTGCAAGCCATCCTAATGCATCCTTTTATAATGATTAGGGGAGGTTAAATGTATCACATACATAAGCCTTCATTAAGTTTTGGTTAAAAAGTATGAGCTAGCCATGTAGAAGTATGGGTCAAAAGTTGTGGGATGCAAGACATGATTGCAAAGTTATGGGATGCAATGCATGATTGTAGGGACTATCAATATTCTAACATTCATGTTGATATAATGGTGCCATAATTTAAATCAATAAACTCAGGCAATTTAAAAAAACTAATCCTTTTAGAACTTTTGTATAAAATTGATTTTATAAAACAATCAAGAATATGTTATGAATACATTATCTTGAGAGATAAGAAGTTTGTTTCCTATTCAAATATTGTATACTACCATTGTATGAACTGTTCATATCCCTTATAAATAAAGGCATGTGGTCTCCCCCAGAAAACACATTCACAACACGTTATCAGCACACTCTTCCTAAGATTGAAGGCCAGGACGTTGCGAAAGCTCTAAAGGAGATGGTGGATTGCTCTCTCTCGGACGTCGACCATCCCATACGTTCGTCTTCGTCTTCGATCTTGAGGTATACCTAAAACATTGTAATTTTTTATCATGATCTTGATATATATGGTATATAATACCCAAGATCGAACACATGAAAAAATGTTTTGGGGAAGGGCGGTGGCTTTTTGTCACCGACCCTTGGGGGCGGCAACCAGTTGTCACCCCATCCCTAGGGGGAGAGGGTGGTGGCCTATGGCCGTCAACACCCAGGCGGCGACCAAGCAGCCACTACCCCCACTGTCGAAACTCTGAACAATGAGTATGTGTGTGTAACACGGTCGGCCGGACCCTCGCCGTCGGCAACCCCCTAGCCTCCCAAAGCCCCCCTTCCCTCTCAATGTTGCCCCGCCACTGCCATAGCGGCAGAAAAACCCTAAACCTAGGGGTTTACTACAAAAAACCCCTCCTCGCCGGCAGCCTCTAGCCACCGGTACCCCACTGCCACCATTGCGACGGTGAGTCACTACAAGAGGCATCGACAACCCACCTGCTCCTTAGCTATCGACGTAACGAGGCAGTTCGCTGCTACCAACGGCATCGGCAACACAAACCCCCCTTGCCGTCGGCAACCCACTGCCGTCTTACGGCGGTGTACCGCCACCGGGACAGGCGACGACACCATTAATATCCCCCTCCCCCTCCCGGTGCGAAACGGCCGCGGGGAGCGACGAACGTAGACCACCGCTCCCCCACCCTAATAGGCCTCATGCCCAACCAAAACAATAAAAAACATCAGGGCAGGCAGAGCGGGCTAAAGCCTACAATATTGTTGTGTGCCTCAGCCCCAAACAAAAAAGGAGGAATATGTGCCTTAATAAAAAGAAAAAGGAGGGGGAAAACAAGAACAAGAATAAGTAAAATAGGGGAAATATGGGAATAAAAGAGGAAAATAAATGGAATAAAAGGGGGATAAAATAGGAAAATTTTTTCTTTACAAATATATTACATGAGGGCATAATTCAATTTTTATTGAATTAGACTCATATGCACATAATTTATTTTCTGCATATTATTTGATGCCTGTTTTAGGATCAGATTAATATGCTTTATATCACAAAATATCTGTCATAAATTCTGGGATAATTTTATGCTTATTTCTGCAAGTATTAGCTTAATAATTATGTAGATCATGTGAGCTCTCTATTGTTAGTTACCTAACCTTACGGTATATGATATCGCCCAATGGTCCAACTAATTATCAAGCACAAAATATTTAAATGCTATTTATCTTGTGAATCTGTGATGTCTGTGTTGGATATGGACGACATGAATACACCCATGAGGGGATGTATGAGGGAATACGGACCTCAGATGGCGCGTGCACGAAAGCGTGCACGAAGGGAACCTTTTCTCGTGTGAAAAGGACCACTCGATAAGTGGAAAAAGTCACTTTATAAGTGCATAAAGGCACTTGATAAGTGAATGAAGAAGAGGATAAGTAAATGTGCTAATATAGGCTAATAAGCTTATATTTAGTTATTTCCTACAATAACTACCCCTAAAGCCTATAAATAGGACCCAAGGGTAAGGCATTTACACTAATCTTACCATGCCATAAGTTTGCATAAGGCAACTTGTGTTCTTCTTCTCCCTTCCATTAAAATCCTCTTCTAAATAGAGATATAGGCGGTGAAACGCTGCTTCGATCCTCCGTGACGAAGTACTGACCGTTGTGGCGAATCTGAGGGTGAAGTTCAGAGACTACGGTGCATCATACGCTAACGAAAGTCTATGTTATTATTCGATCCTAACGTCGTTGTTTTGACTGGATTCTACATTGGTATCAGAGCCATACGGGTTCACCCCGGTCTAACCGTCGCCCCGGTCTCACCGATGAACGTGGCGTTGTCTCTTTCACGAATGAGTCTCCTTCCATTATAGATATGGTAGGAACGCATCATGACGGAGAGAACGCAATAATTGTTCTTTTCACGTTAGGGTCTTCTGCCATTACGGATATGGCAGGAACTCTCCGTGACGGGAAGAACTTACCGTTCATCTCGCCAAACTCGCGCTCCTCATGGAAGCTGAGTCTTCATTCAATTGAGAATGTGAACTCTCTTCATGTAGAGCGTTAAGTTTGCGGCCTTGAAAACGCGTTCTCTTCATTTTTTTGGCACACGGCCATTGAAGCAAAACCGTTTTTTCGACGAACGGATGCCTCATCGGAGAAGAAGATGGCGATTGGAACAATTCTCATCGGAGAAGAAGACCTCTTTGGTGCATGATCGCCATGGCCATATGGGCCATGGAGGCAATGCATCCCCCCTCCCCACGCGGAGGGGGTTGGCTACGGCCAATAACTACCACGGCCACCCCTCCGGTGGGGGGTGTGCGGCCAACCTGTCACACCCCGCTTCCCAAAAACGTGGAGGCGAAGCGTGAGGAGGTCCGCTCAGACTTGAAGCTACAAAGCTGCAAGTCCGATAAGCGTCAATCAAATTTAAACTGCAGGTCCTTGCAACGTGAAACGAAACAAAGATAATAATAAGGAAAAGAGACAAAGAATAAATCTCAGAATATCCATAATAATAAATTTCAACATCGCAGAAAAGCCACCAGGCTAAAAAGAAAAGAGTCTAAAAGAGGCCCCAACATGGCCAACAAAAGTACAAGGTACGAAAACAAAGTAATGGTGCAAGCACCGACAACTAACAGCAACCTAAAGCAAAAGCAACTCCACAGTCACTAAGACTGGTCTCCGGTGTCCTCGAACTCCTCGACGAACGTAGGCTCAGGCTCAGCGTCAGCAAACACCTCGTCCTCAACAACTGTCTCTGGCTCAGGGTCTAACATGTGACACCCAAAAGAGCAAGGGGCACATGTCAGCAAGTCTAAAAGACTTGTGCAAGGAAACTGAAAGTACAAGTAAAAGCAACCTAGCAGTTCTAGCATGATGCAATGACATGGCAGTTAAAGTACAAGTGCAACAAGTAAAGTAAAGCAAGTACAAGAGGACAACGAGCATGGCATGGCAAGAGTAGTAAACTACAAACAATCTCAAGTCACTTTTCAAGTCGTGCACAGAGTTCACGCCTTACAGCTGAAGAGGCTGTACGGGCACACTTCTACACTGAGTGGTCGCTCAACCCTACCCCTCCACGTGTATCGAGCCAGGGCCTTACCCCAGAACGGGAATGCTCGCTTCTGGACCACGAGCCAAGAAGTGTTTTTCATGTTGGCATAGGGGTGCACCTAGCCCGGGACAAGCAAGTACAAGTATGTAGCGTGTGCTACGAATGCGACATTCAATGTATGGATGACATGACATGGCAAGTAGTAAAGCGTATAGGTAAGGAAAGTAAACATGACAGTTTAGTATGCATGATCAACAAGTTTAAAGAGTTGGATCTAGCTTCGTTGTCAAGCTAGATCATTTAGGTGACGGATCTAGTTTCGTTGTCAAACTAGATCAAGTAGGCGTCTAGCCAGCTATCATTTCACTGACTAGTCTCTTTTACGCTAAAAGCAAGGAAGTGGCCTAAAAACATGGCCCTACACAAGAGTTGGCAAGTTTCACTTGCCTGCAAGTATCTCGTCTGAGCAACACCGTCCAACGAGTCCAAAATCACAATAACCCTACGTGCACAAGTCCACCGGCCTACATCAGTTTTATTAATCTTGATTAGTGAATTCTAAAACATTTAAAATACTTTAAAAAATACTGATTTTAGTCTTGATTAGCATGCATTGGGTTGGGGGTCCTAGGGGTGCAAAGCGTTACCTCAACACGACGCGAAAGCTACACCGGCATCGGGTAGCGACGCCGGGGGTTGGAATAATAATATCGCGCTCCAAGTCCAGATTCCAATTAGATTCCTCGTTGGAAATTTCAGAGCAATCAACCGGAGCAACGAATCCAGATTCCAAAGCTAGCACGTGCGATGACGGCCTACGACGTGTCGCAACGTCGTACGCGGCGGATCCTCGAAGAGAAAGCACCAAGGTGGGGCCCACAGTAGTCCTAGGGACCTATGGGAGACCCACAATACCTCTGGAGAACTTGGGGGGCCCACGGAGGTAAGTGGTGCGACGGGTGCGGGGTTGCGACGAATGGCTCTCGGTCGGTGCGGAGGAGGGGCTCGGTCAGGCGCCTTGGATGCGGGGGTTGCAACGTTGCAACGTTGCAATGTCGGTCGGTGCGGGTGACCCGCTCGGTCAGACACGAGCGGAGGCGTGCGACAGAAGCGGGGGTCGGTGCGGTGCGGGGATGCGGCGTGAGCGGGCCAAGCTCTCGGTCAGACCGAGGGCTTCTCTCGGTCGTTGCGGATGAACGGAGGGGGCGGCTGTGCTGCGATGCAGACGGGGCTTGGTGCGGGGGTGGCTAGCGGTCGGAGCGGGGGAACGGCTTTGGTTTTCTCGGTCGTGCGGCAGCTGTTCATCGAAACGTTGCGACGAATCGTCGCAACGTCAAATTTGAGTTTTGGAAGCGGCTAGGGTTATTTTCTTGTGAAAATAGGTCTTCCTAGGGGTTGTTTATATAGTGTAGATGGGTTGACTTGGTCTAGGGCTAAATCTAATCGGATTAGAAGTTCGAAAATATTTAAAATTTGAATCTCAACTTCTCCAACTCACACAAGGATTTGATGCGGTCCAAATGAGCTGGAAATTGGCTCAAAAATTCTTTAATACGTTTAAAACTCAAATAAATTTTATTTGGCCGAAAATAATTTAAAAATTAATTATTAAAAATATTATAAACCTTGTTAAAAATATAAAAGTTCTCAAATAAACTCCAAAAATTATAAAATAAATATCGGGGTGATCGTGATGATGAAAGTGAGCCAACTAAGAAGACGGATCTCAATTTTGACGTCGGACGACGAAACTAAAAATAGAAACGTCTCCCGTCAAAAGTGAAAATCGCAACGTCTCATTGAGTAAGATTAAATTGTGGGAAAACGACTCGAGGAATGTCGTTCCAAGATAGTGCCACTATTTAATACTCTCAGAGACGTTCACAACGGCATATCACACAAAAGTGTTCACAAACAAATAAAGTCTAAAATAAGCACGTGCACGAACAAAGTACAACGAAAACAGACCGTTACATCCTCCCCACCTTAGAAATGATTCCGTCCTCGGAATCAACATCAAGCACTGCTCGGGAAAAGGTGCGGGAAACGTTCTCTCATCTCATCATCACGTTCCCAGGTAGACTCACCAGGGGAACCGTGACGCCACTGCACTCGAACCAAGTCGACGGTCTTATTCCTCAGCTGCTTCTGTCTACGATCCAGAATCTCAACTGGCTGCTGATCATAAGACAGATCCGGACGAACCGTAATCTCCGAGAAATCCACAGCATGGGATGGATCACTGACGTATCGACGTAACTGAGATACGTGAAATACGTCGTGAACTCCCACCAGCGACGATGGCAACGCCAAGCGATAAGCCACAGCTCCAACTCTCTCCAGAACATCGAACGGCCCAATGAACCTCGGGCTCAGCTTGCCTATCTTCCCAAATCGAATAACTCCGCGGTTCGGAGATATCTTCAGAAAGACATGGTCGCCGGGCTGAAACTCCAAAGGCCTCCGTTTAGCATCGGCCCAATGCTTGAAACGGTCCTGCGCAATCCTCAGCTTCTCCCGGATGTTCCTCACAACATCCACGGCCTCCATGATCATCTCCGGTCCTAACAGCTCCCGATCTCCAATGTCATCCCAGCTCAGTGGCGATCGACATTTCTTCCCATATAGCGCGGCAAAAGGCGCCATTCCAATACTCGCCTGGTAGCTGTTATTGTAGGCAAACTCAACGTGATGGAGATGATCCTCCCAAGATCCCTTGAAGTCCAACATGCACGCTCTCAGCATGTCCTCCAAAATCTGAATCGTCCTCTCGGACTGGCCATCCGTCTGCGGGTGGTACGCCGTGTTGAAACTCAAACTCGTACCCAAGATCTGTTACAGACTCTGCCAAAACTGAGATGTGAATCTCGTGTCTCTGTCCGACACGATACTCACGGGGACTCCGTGAAGTCGTACGATCTCCTGCACGATTCACGTTACATCACTATCTAAACTAGGAAAAGGAAATAAAATTGGAGTGTAAAAGAATTTTCCTCCATATATCTCCTCGCTAGCGTCTCAGTAGACTGTCCTACTCAGAAGGGAATAAAGTGCACGGATTTGGTCAATCGGTCTACGATCACCCAAATCGCGTCATTCTGCTTCGGACTCCGAGGTAGTCCAGTCATGAAATCCATATTGATGTGCTGCCACTTCCACTCCGGAATCGGAAGCGGTTACAGTAACCCTGCCGTACGCTGATGCTCCGCCTTTACTTGTTGGCAAACCAAACACTTGGCTACACTCCGAGCCACACTCCTCTTCATACCATGCCACCAAAAATTCAGACGAAGATCCTTGTACATCTTGGTGCCACCAGGATGCACAGAATACGGTGAACTATGTGCCTCCACCAATAATTCCTCTCTGATATCTCCAGCTGGCACACACAACCTGGCTCCAAATCTCAATGAACCATCCTCGTGAATCAAGAAGTCAGTCCGCAGACCGGCTTCCACCTGCTCCCGAATCTTCACCAGCTTAGCATCTCCAGCCTGTCCAGCCTTGATCCTATCCACGATCGTCGACTGTATCTGCATGCTCATCAACGAGGAAGTCTCTCCAGGAAGAATAATCTCGATACCAGTCTCGCAAAAATCCTGCTGTAATCTCCACTGTGAGGTCAGCATCATCACCGCTGGAAGTCTGCTCAGCGCATCCGAAACCACATTCACCTTGCCAGGATGATACTGCAAATCAATCTCATAATCTGTCATGAGCTCTAACCATCGACGATGTCGCATGTTGAGCTCCTTCTGCGTAAAGATATACTGCAAGCTTTTGTGATCAGTGAAGATCTTCACTTTCTCACTCGGCAGGAAGTGCCTCCAAATCTTCAGCGCAAACACGACAGCGGCCAACTCCAAATCATGTGTCGGGTAATTCTTCTCATGAGCCTTAAGCTGACGAGAAGCATACGCAACCACATTCCCATGCTGATGCAACACGCATCCAAGACCCTTGCCAGAAGCATCGCAAAAGATCTCGAATCCTCCACTCCGATCAGGCACAGCAAGTACAGGGGCAGTCGTCAACCTCTCCTTCAGGACACCAAAAGCCTTCTCGTAATCATCAGACCAAACATATGGTACATCCTTCCGCGTCAGTCGGGTCATTGGCTCAGCAATCCGGGAAAAGTCCTTAATGAAACGTCGGTAATAGCCTGCAAGCCCAAGGAAACTCCGAATCTCAGATGCTGACTGCGGAACCAGCCACTCTCTGATAACCGCAATCTTCTCAGGGTCCATAGAAATTCCATCACCAGACACCACATGCCCGAGAAAAGCAACTCTATCCAGCCAAAACTCGCACTTGGAATACTTCGCATACAAACGATGCTTCCTCAAGATCTCCAACACTGTCCTTAAGTGCGATGCATGCTCTTCCTCTGACTTCGAATATATCAGAATATCGTCAATGAAGATGACGACGAACTTGTCCAGAAAGTCGTAGAAGATCAGATTCATCAAGTTCATAAAAACTGTGGACGCATTGGTTACATCGAAGGGCATAACCACGAACTCGTAGTGACCATACTTCGTCCTGAACGCTGTCTTCGGGATGTCGTCCTTCTTCACCTTAAGCTAATGGTAACCACTCCTCAAATCCAATTTAGAGAACACCCTCGAGCCTCCGAGCTAATCAAAGATGTCATCTATACGAGGCAAGGGATATTTATTCTTGATTGTCACAGCATTCAGCTCCCGGTAATCCACACACATGCGACGCGAACCATCCTTCTTCTTCACCAGCAACACCGGTGCTCCCCACGGAGACACACTGGGATTGATGTAACCCTTCTGCAGAAGAACATCCAGCTGTCTACGCAACTCTTCCAACTCTGCTGGTGCCATACGATATGGCGCCTTCGAAATAGGCTACGCTCCCGGAACAAGATCGATCGAAAACTCGAGAGCTCGATCGGGTGGCAGTCCAGACATCTCCTCGGGGAAGACGTCGTCGAACTCACGTACCACAGCTGGTCTACTCTGCTCCATCTGCATAGCAACGATCTCCACCGGTCTGGCCCGAAACCTAACAGGACCAAGCGAACTGCTACCTCGACTGAACTCAAACACCGGATGTCCTGGGATCTCGAACACCACCTTCTTCCTCCGACAGTCGATCGTAGCATAGAAACTCGCTAGCCAATCCATTCCAAGCACTGCATCGTAGTTGATGATGTCGTGGACAATAAAATCAGCGTAAAGCTCATGTCCACAAACCACCAAAGGGCAAGAATTGCACCCACGATGCACCGAGATTACGCCATTTCCTGTAACGATATTCCAACTCTTGGGAAGAGGGGAGGTCGTCAAGGAATGCTTCTCCATGAAGCTCCGGGATATAATGCACATCGATGCACCAGAGTCAAAGAGGACTCGTGCAGGAAACGTGCAAGCCAAAATCACACCTAACAAACAGACTAACAATCAAACCCTATTCTACAAACAATCATATGCAATCAACAAACATAAGCTAACGATCAAAACTAACTAAGGAAAGAACAACTAGACAGAGGGTTACCTGCGATAACCTCCTCCACAGCCTCAGTCTCCACTGCCGTCATCAAGTAAGCCTGCCTCCTCGGCTGAACAGCCTGCTGATACGCCTGCTTCTGCGGAAGAAGAGGCGCTCCACGTCCAGCAGGTACAGGTGCTCTCTGCTGCAAGGGCTGGGCTGCAACTGGTCCCCTCTGTAGCTGTGCTCCATCAGGTCCTCTCCTCAACTGGTTCGCATGCTGACAATCCCTCGCTACATGAGTAGCGTCTCCACAGATCAGGCACTACCCCAGAAATTTCCTACACTGCTCCTTGATGTGGCCAGTCTTGTCGCAAAAATGGCAAGTCTTCACAGTAGCCCACCTGGCCTCTTGAACTGCACTGGCTGGGTAGACTTGAACCCAGGCCTGGCCACTCCTCTGGCCTGCTCCATAGGCCTCTTCCTAGCTCCAGAAATCTGTCCTCTCTTCAGCTTCGCAATCCTCTCCTGTCTCCGAGCAGCTACCAGCAACTTCTGATATGACTCCATATCCGTCGTAGACATCAGGCTCTGCAAGTCTAAGGAAAGGCCCTGCAGAAACCTCTGAGCCTTCTCCTCAGCGTCCTCCACCATCTTCGGCACGAAGAGACTCAGCCTAGTAAACTCCTGGTGGTACTGGTCCACCGTCAGATTCTCCTACTTCAGCTCAATGAAGCGCTGCAACATCTCCCTCCTGGCAGCCTTTGGAAAGTACTCCTCATCGAACCGAGACTTGAAAGTAGCCCAAGGTATCGGTGTCGTCAACAGCTCCTCCTCTGCATCCCACCAGTTACGGGCATTATCCTTAAGCTGCTTCTTCACCAGGTCAACCCATCCAGCTGGGTTGACCTTCGACATCTTCAGAATATCCTCGGTATTCCTGATCCACTCCTCAGCAGCCAACGGTCCTTCAGATCCATCAAAGTAGGTCGGGCCCAGCTCCCGAAACTGCTTCGCTCCTGGCTCGAAGCGAGGGGCACTCTGAGTATTCTGGAGCATGCCCTGCTGCACCTGCATCATCTGATGCATCATCATCATGATCTCAGCATTGGTGGGCTCTCTATCCGGCTCCTCAGCACGATTGGGCCCACTACCAGATCGGGTCTGTCGTCGTCCAGCCATCTAATGACATAGAAAACGAACAAACAAATTAGACTCAAAAAGCTTAATGACTTGGATGTTGCAATTTATTTAATGGACATTCCGTTATTACCGTTGTTCCGTTAATTCACAATTGCAAGAGGGAGACCTGCATGGGCCACCAACAAAACCTGTCACGCCCCGCTTCCCAAAAACGTGGAGGCGAAGCATGAGGAGGTCCGCTCAGACTTGAAGCTACAAAGCTGCAAGTCCGATAAGCGTCAATCAAATTTAAACTGCAGGTCCTTGCAATGTGAAACGAAACAAAAATAATAATAAGGAAAAGAGACAAAGAATAAATCTCAGAATATCCATAATAATAAATTTCAACATCGCAGAAAAGCCACCAGGCTAAAAAGAAAAGAGTCTAAAAGAGGCCCCAGCATGGCCAACAAAAGTACAAGGTACGAAAACAAAGTAATGGTGCAAGCACCGACAACTAACAGCAACCTAAAGCAAAAGCAACTCCACAGTCACTAAGACTGGTCTCCGGTGTCCACGAACTCCTCGACGAACGTAGGCTCAGGCTCAGCGTTAGCAAACACCTCGTCCTTAACAACTGTCTCTGGCTCAGGGTCTAACATGTGACACCCAAAAGAGCAAGGGGCACATGTCAGCAAGTCTAAAAGACTTGTGCAAGGAAATTGAAAGTACAAGTAAAAGCAACCTAGCAGTTCTAGCATGATGCAATGACATGGCAGTTAAAGTACGAGTGCAACAAGTAAAGTAAAGCAAGTACAAGAGGACAACAAGCATGGCATGGCAAGAGTAGTAAACTACAAACAATCTCAAGTCACTTTTCAAGTCGTGCACAGAGTTCACGCCTTACAGCTGAAGAGGCTGTACGGGCACACTTCTACGCTGAGTGGTCGCTCAACCCTACCCCTCCACGTGTATCGAGCCAGGGCCTTACCCCAGAACGGGAATGCTCGCTTCTGGACCACGAGCCAGGAAGTGTTTTTCATGTTGGCATAGGGGTGCACCTAGCCCGGGACAAGCAAGTACAAGTATGTAGCGTGTGCTACGAATGCGACATTCAATGCATGGATGACATGATATGGCAAGTAGTAAAGCGTATAGGTAAGGAAAGTAAACATGACAGTTTAGTATGCATGATCAACAAGTTTAAAGAGTTGGATCTAGCTTCGTTGTCAAGCTAGATCATTTAGGTGACGGATCTAGTTTTGTTGTCAAACTAGATCAAGTAGGCGTCTAGCCAGCTATCATTTCACTGACTAGTCTCTTTTACGCTAAAAGCAAGGAAGTGGCCTAAAAACAAGGCCCTACACAAGAGTTGGCAAGTTTCACTTGCCTGCAAGTATCTCGTCTGAGCAACACCGTCCAACGAGTCCAAAATCACAATAACCCTACGTGCACAAGTCCACCGGCCTACATCCGTTTTATTAATCTTGATTAGTGAATTCTAAAACATTTAAAATACTTTAAAAATACTGATTTTAGTCTTGATTAGCATGCATTGGGTTGGGGGTCCTAGGGGTGCAAAGCGTTACCTCAACACGACGCGAAAGCTACACAGGCGTCGGGTAGCGACGCCGGGGGTTGGAATAATAATATCGCGCTCCAAGTCCAGATTCCAATTAGATTCCTCGCTGGAAATTTCAGAGCAATCAACCGGAGCAACGAATCCAGATTCCAAAGCTAGCACGTGCGACGACGGCCTACGACGTGTCGCAACGTCGTACGCGGTGGATCCTCGAAGAGAAATCACCAAGGTGGGGCCCACAGTAGTCCTAGGGACCTATGGGGGACCCACAATACCTCTGGAGAACTTGGGGGGCCCACTGAGGCAAGTGGTGCGACGGGTGCGGGGTTGCGACGAATGGCTCTCGGTCGGTGCGGAGGAGGGGCTCGGTCAGGCGCCTTGGATGCGGGGGTTGCAACGTTGCAACGTTGCAACGTCGGTCGGTGCGGGCGACCCGCTCGGTCAGACACGAGCGGAGGCGGGCGACAGAAGTGGGGGTCGGTGCGGTGCGGGGATGCGGCGTGAGCGGGCCAAGCTCTCGGTCAGACCGAGGGCTTCTCTCGGTCGTTGCGGACGAACGGAGGGGGCGGCTGTGCTGCGATGCGGACGGGGCTTGGTGCGGGGGCGGCTAGCGGTCGGAGCGGGGGAACGGCCTTGGTTTTCTTGGTCGTGCGGCAGCTGTTCGTCGCAACGTTGCGACGAATCGTCGCAACGTCAAATTTGAGTTTTGGAAGCGGCTAGGGTTATTTTCTTGCGAAAATAGGTCTTCCTAGGGGTTGTTTATATAGTGTAGATGGGTTGACTTGGTATAGGGCTAAATCTAATCGGATTAGAAGTTCGAAAATATTTAAAATTTGAATCTCAACTTCTCCAACTCACACAAGTATTTGATGCGGTCCAAATGAGCTGGAAATTGGCTCAAAAATTCTTTCATACGTTTAAAACTCAAATAAATTTTATTTGGTCGAAAATAATTTAAAAATTAATTATTAAAAATATTATAAACCTTGTTAAAAATATAAAAGTTGTCAAATAAACTCCAAAAATTATAAAATAAATATCAGGGTGATCGTGATGACGAAAGTGAGCCAACTAAGAAGACGGATCTCAATTTTGACGTCGGACGACGAAATTAAAAATAGAAACGTCTCCCGTCAAAAGTGAAAATCGCAACGTCTCATTGAATAAGATTAAATTGTGGGAAAACGACTCGAGAAATGTCGTTCCAAGATAGTGCCACTATTTAATACTCTCAGAGATGTTCACAACGGCATATCACACAAAAGTGTTCACAAACAAATAAAGTCTAAAATAAACACGTGCACGGCTAAAAGCACGTGCACGAACAAAGTACAACGAAAACAGACCGTTACATCCTCCCCACCTTAGAAATGATTCCGTCCTCGGAATCAACATCAAGCACTGCTCGGGAAAAGGTGCGGGAAACGCTCTCTCATCTCATCCTCACGTTCCCAGGTAGACTCACCAGGGGAACCGTGACGCCACTGCACTCGAACCAAGTCGACGGTCTTATTCCTCAGCTGCTTCTGTCTACGATCCAGAATCTCAACTGGCTGCTGATCATAAGACAGATCCGGACGAACCGTAATCTCCGAGAAATCCACAGCATGGGATGGATCACTAACGTATCGACGTAACTGAGATACATGAAATACGTCGTGAACTCCCACCAGCGACGGTGGCAACGCCAAGCGATAAGCCACAGCTCCAACTCTCTCCAGAACATCGAACGGCCCAATGAACCTCGGGCTCAGCTTGACTCTCTTCCCAAATCGAATAACTCCGCGGTTCGGAGATATCTTCAGAAAGACATGGTCGCCGGGCTGAAACTCCAAAGGCCTCCGTTTAGCATCGGCCCAATGCTTGAAACGGTCCTGCGCAATCCTCAGCTTCTCCCGGATGTTCCTCACAACATCCACGGCCTCCACGATCATCCCCGGTCCTAACAGCTCCCGATCTCCAATGTCATCCCAGCTCAGTGGCGATCGACATTTCTTCCCATATAGCGCGACAAAAGACGCCATTCCAATACTCGCCTGGTAGCTGTTATTGTAGGCAAACTCAACGTGATGGAGATGATCCTCCCAAGATCCCTTGAAGTCCAACATGCACGCTCTCAGCATGTCCTCCAAAATCTGAATCGTCCTCTTGGACTGGCCATCCGTCTGCGGGTGGTACGCCGTGCTGAAACTCAGACTCATACCCAAGCTCTTTTGCAGACTCTGCCAAAACTGAGATGTGAATCTCGTGTCTCTGTCTGACACGATACTCACGGGGACTCCGTGAAGTCGTACGATATCCTGCACGATTCACGTTACATCACTATCTAAACTAGGAAAAGGAAATAAAATCGGAGTGTAAAAGAATTTACCTCCATATATCTCCTCGCTAGCGTCTCAGTAGACTGTCCTACAAGGAAGGGAATAAAGTGCGCGGATTTGGTCAATCGATCTACGATCACCCAAATCGTGTCATTCTGCTTCGGACTCCGAGGTAGTCCAGTCACGAAATCCATATTGATGTGCTGCCACTTCCACTCCGGAATCGGAAGCGGTTGCAGCAACCCTGCCGTACACTGATGCTCTGCCTTTACTTGTTGGCAAACCAAACACTTGGCTACACTCCGAGCCACACACCTCTTCATACCATGCCACCAAAAATTCAGACGAAGATCCTTGTACATCTTGGTGCCACCAGGATGCACAGAATACGGCGAACTGTGTGCCTCCACCAATAATTCCTCTCTGATATCTCCAGCTGGCACACACAACCTGGCTCCAAATATCAACGAACCATCCTCGTGAATCAAGAAGTCAGTCCGCAGACCGGCTTCCACCTGCTCCCGAATCTTCACCAGCTTAGCATCTCCAGCCTGTCCAGCCTTGATCCTATCCACGATCGTCGACTGTATCTGCATGCTCATCAACGAGGAAGTCTCTCCAGGAAGAATAATCTCGATACCAGTCTCGCAAAAATCCTGCTGCAATCTCCACTGCGAGGTCAGCATCATCACAGCTGGAAGTCTGCTCAGCGCATCCGGAACCACATTCACCATGCCATGGTGATACTGCAAATCAATCTCATAATCTGCCATGAGCTCCAACCATCGACGCTGTCGCATGTTGAGCTCCTTCTGCGTAAAGATATACTTCAAGCTTTTGTGATCAGTGAAGATCTTCACTTTCTCACTCAACAGGAAGTGCCTCCAAATCTTCAGCGCAAACACGACAGCAGCCAACTCCAAATCATGTGTCGGGTAATTCTTCTCATGAGCCTTAAGCTGACGAGAAGCATACGCAACCACATGCCCATGCTGATGCAACACGCATCCAAGACCCTTGCCAGAAGTATCGCAAAAGATCTCGAATCCTCCACTCCGATCAGGCACAGCAAGTACAGGGGCAGTCGTCAACCTCTCCTTCAGGACACCAAAAGCCTTCTCGCAATCATCAGACCAAACATATGGTACATCCTTCCATGTCAGTCGGGTCATTGGCTCAGCAATCCGGGAAAAGTCCTTAATGAAACGTCGGTAATAGCCTGCAAGCCCAAGGAAACTCCGAATCTCAGATGCTGACTGCGGAACCGGCCACTCTCTGATAACTGCAATCTTCTCGGGGTCCACAGAAATTCCATCACCAGACACCACATGCCCGAGAAAAGCAACTCTATCTAGCCAAAACTCGCACTTGGAATACTTCGCATACAAACGATGCTTCCTCAAGATCTCCAACACTGTCCTTAAGTGCGATGCATGCTCTTCCTCCGACTTAGAATATATCAGAATATCGTCAATGAAGATGACGACGAACTTGTCCAGAAAGTCATAGAAGATCAGATTCATCAGGTTCATAAAAACTGCGGGCGCATTGGTTACGCTGAAGGGCATAACCACGAACTCGTAGTGACCATACTTCGTCCTGAACGCTGTCTTCGGGATGTCGTCCTTCTTCACCTTAAGCTGATGGTAACCACTCCTCAAATCCAATTTAGAGAACACCCTCGAGCCTCCGAGCTGATCAAAGATGTCATCTATACGAGGCAAGGGATATTTATTCTTGATTGTCACAGCATTCAGCTCCCGGTAATCCACACACATGCGACGCGAACCATCCTTCTTCTTCACCAGCAACACCGGTGCTCCCCACGGAGACACACTGGGATTGATGTAACCCTTCTGCAGAAGATCATCCAGCTGTCTACGCAACTCTTCCAACTCTGCTGGTGCCATACGATATGGCGCCTTCGAAATAGGCTGCGCTCCCGGAACAAGATCGATCGAAAACTCGAGAGCTCGATCGGGTGGCAGTCCATACATCTCCTCGGGGAAGACGTCGTCGAACTCACGTACCACAGCTGGTCTACTCTGCTCCATCTGCATAGCAACGATCTCCACCGGTCTGGCCCGAAACCTAACAGGACCAAGCGAACTGCTACCTCGACTGAACTCAAACACCGGATGTCCTGGGATCTCGAACACCACCTTCTTCCTCCGACAGTTGATCGTAGCATAGAAACTCGCTAGCCAATCCATTCCAAGCACTGCATCGTAGTTGATGATGTCGTGGACAATAAAATCAGCATAAAGCTCATGTCCACAAACCACCAAAGGGCAAGAATTGCACCCACGATGCACCGAGATTACGCCATTTCCTGTAACGATGTTCCAACTCTTGGGAAGAGGGGAGGTCGTCAAGGAATGCTTCTCCACGAAGCTCCGGGATATAATGCACATCGATGCACCAGAGTCAAAGAGGACTCGTGCAGGAAACGTGCAAGCAAAAATCACACCTAACAAACAGACTAACAATCAAACCCTATTCTACAAACAATCATATGCAATCAACAAACATAAGCTAACAATCAAAACTAACTAAGGAAAGAACAACTAGACAGAGGGTTACCTGCGATAACCTCGTCCACAGCCTCAGTCTCCACTGTCGTCATCAAGTAAGCCTGCCTCCTCGGCTGAACAGCCTGCTGATACACCTGCTTCTGTGGAAGAAGAGGCGATCCACGTCCAGCAGGTACAGGTGCTCTCTGCTGCAAGGGCTGGGCTGCAACTGGTCCCCTCTGTAGCTGTGCTCCATCAGGTCCTCTCCTCAACTGGTTCTAATGCTGACAATCCCTCGCTACATGAGTAGCGTCTCCACAGATCAGGCACTGCCCCAGAAATTTCATGCACTGCTCCTTGATGTGGCCAGTCTTGCCGCAGAAATGGCAAGTCTTCACAGTAGGCCCACCTGGCCTCTTGAACTACACTGGCTGGGTAGGCTTGAACCCAGGTTTGGCCACTCCTCTGGCCTGCTTCATAGGCCTCTTCCCAGCTCCAGAAATCTGTCCTCTCTTCAGCTTCGCAATCCTCTCCTGTCTCCGAGCAGCTACCAGTAACTTCTGATATGACTCCATATCCGTCGTAGACATCAGGCTCTGCAAGTCTAAGGAAAGGCCCTGTAGAAACCTCTGAGCCTTCTCCTCAGCGTCCTCCACCATCTTCGGCGTGAAGCGACTCAGCCTAGTAAACTCCTGGTGGTACTGGTCCACCGTCAGATTCTCCTGCTTCAGCTCAATGAAGCGCTACAACATCTCCCTCCTAGCAGCCTTTGGAAAGTACTCCTCATCGAACCGAGACTTGAAAGTAGCCCAAGGTATCGGTGTCGTCAACAGCTCCTCCTCTGCATCCCACCTGTTACGGGCATTATCCTTAAGCTGCTTCTTCACCAGGTCAACCCATCCAGCCGGGTTGACCTTCGACATCTTCAGATTATGCTCGGTATTCCTGATCCACTCCTCAGCAGCCAACGGTCCTTCACATCCATCAAAGTAGGTCGGGCCCAGCTCCCGAAACTGCTTCGCTCCTGGCTCGAAGCGAGGGGCACTCTGAGTATTCTGGAGCATGCCCTGCTGCACCTGCATCATCTGATGCATCATCCTCATGATCTCAGCATTGGTGGGCTCTCTATCTGGCTCCTCAGCACGATTGGGCCCACTACCAGATCGGGTCTGTCGTCGTCCAGCCATCTAATGACATAGAAAACAAACAAACAAATTAGACTCAAATAGCTTAATGACTTGGATGTTGCAATTTATTTAATGGACATTCCGTTATTACCGTTGTTCCGTTAATTCACAATTGCAAGAGGGAGACCTGCATAGGCCACCAACAAAACCTGTCACGCCCCGCTTCCCAAAAACGTGGAGGCGAAGCGTGAGGAGGTCCGCTCAGACTTGAAGCTACAAAGCTGCAAGTCCGATAAGCGTCAATCAAATTTAAACTGCAGGTCCTTGCAACGTGAAACGAAACAAAGATAATAATAAGGAAAAGAGACAAAGAATAAATCTCAGAATATCCATAATAATAAATTTCAACATCGCAGAAAAGCCACCAGGCTAAAAAGAAAAGAGTCTAAAAGAGGCCCCAGCATGGCCAACAAAAGTACAAGGTACGAAAACAAAGTAATGGTGCAAGCACCGACAACTAACAGCAACCTAAAGCAAAAGCAACTCCACAGTCACTAAGACTGGTCTCCGGTGTCCTCGAACTCCTCGACGAACGTAGGCTCAGGCTCAGCGTCAGCAAACACCTCGTCCTCAACAACTGTCTCTGGCTCAGGGTCTAACATGTGACACCCAAAAGAGCAAGGGGCACATGTCAGCAAGTCTAAAAGACTTGTGCAAGGAAACTGAAAGTACAAGTAAAAGCAACCTAGCAGTTCTAGCATGATGCAATGACATGGCAGTTAAAGTATGAGTGCAACAAGTAAAGTAAAGCAAGTACAAGAGGACAACGAGCATGGCATGGTAAGAGTAGTAAACTACAAACAATCTCAAGTCACTTTTCAAGTCGTGCACAGAGTTCACGCCTTACTACTGAAGAGGCTGTACGGGCACACTTCTACGCTGAGTGGTCGCTCAACTCTACCCTTTCACGTGTATCGAGCCAGGGCCTTACCCCAGAACAGGAATGCTCACTTCTGGACCACGAGCCAGGAAGTGTTTTTCATGTTAGCATAGGGGTGCACCTAGCCCGGGACAAGCAAGTACAAGTATGTAGCGTGTGCTACGAATGCGACATTCAATACATGGATGACATGACATAGCAAGTAGTAAAGCGTACAGGTAAGGAAAGTAAACATGACAGTTTAGTATGCATGATCAACAAGTTTAAAGAGTTGGATCTAGCTTCGTTGTCAAGCTAGATCATTTAGGTGACGGATCTAGTTTTGTTGTCAAACTAGATCAAGTAGGCGTCTAGCCAGCTATCATTTCACTGACTAGTCTCTTTTACGCTAAAAGCAAGGAAGTGGCCTAAAAACATGGCCCTACACAAGAGTTGGCAAGTTTCACTTGCCTGCAAGTATCTCGTTTGAGCAACACCGTCCAACGAGTCCAAAATCACAATAACCCTACGTGCACAAGTCCACCGGCCTACATCCGTTTTATTAATCTTGATTAGTGAATTCTAAAACATTTAAAATACTTTAAAAAATACTGATTTTAGTCTTGATTAGCATGCATTGGGTTGGGGGTCCTAGGGTGCAAAGCGTTACCTCAACACGACGTGAAAGCTACACCGGCGTCGGGTAGCGACGCTGGGGGTTGGAATAATAATATCGCGCTCCAAGTCCAGATTCCAATTAGATTCCTCGCTGGAAATTTCAGAGCAATCAACCGGAGCAACGAATCCAGATTCCAAAGCTAGCACGTACGACGACGGCCTACGACGTGTCGCAACGTCGTACGCGGTGGATCCTCGAATAGAAATCACCAAGGTGGGGCCCACAGTAGTCCTAGGGACCTATGGGGGACCCACAATACCTCTGGAGAACTTGGGGGGCTCACGGAGGCAAGTGGTGCGACGGGTGCGGGGTTGCGACGAATAGCTCTCGGTCGGTGCGGAGGAGGGGCTCGGTCAGGCGCCTTGGATGCGGGGGTTGCAACGTTGCAATGTCGGTCGGTGCGGGCGACCCGCTCGGTCAGACACGAGCGGAGGCGTGCGACAGAAGCGGAGGTCGGTGCGGTGCGGGGATGCGGCGTGAGCGGGCCAAGCTCTGGTCAGACCGAGGGCTTCTCTCGGTCGTTGCGGACGAACGGAGGGGGCGGCTGT
This sequence comes from Scilla litardierei, assembly GCA_030789695.1. NCBI lineage: Eukaryota > Viridiplantae > Streptophyta > Magnoliopsida > Asparagales > Asparagaceae > Scilla > Scilla litardierei. The sequence continues at coordinate 179,948,138 of CM061134.1, forward strand.
GCTGCGATGCGGACGGGGCTTGGTGCGGGGGCGGCTAGCGGTCGGAGCAGGGGAACGGCCTTGGTTTTCTCGGTCGTGCGGCAGCTGTTCGTCGCAACGTTGCGACGAATCGTCGCAACGTCAAATTTGAGTTTTGGAAGCGGATAGGGTTATTTTCTTGCGAAAATAGGTCTTCCTAGGGGTTGTTTATATAGTGTAGATGGGTTGACTTGGTCTAGGGCTAAATCTAATCGGATTAGAAGTTCGAAAATATTTAAAATTTGAATCTAAACTTCTCCAACTCACACAAGGATTTGATGCGGTCCAAATGAGCTGGAAATTGGCTCAAAAATTCTTTAATACGTTTAAAACTCAAATAAATTTTATTTGGCCGAAAATAATTTAAAAATTAATTATTAAAAATATTATAAACCTTGTTAAAAATTTAAAAGTGGTCAAATAAACTCCAAAAATTATAAAATAAATATCGGGGTGATCGTGATGACGAAAGTGAGTCAACTAAGAAGACGGATCTCAATTTTGACATCGGACGATGAAACTAAAAATAGAAACGTCTCCCGTCAAAAGTGAAAATCGCAACGTCTCATTGAATAAGATTAAATTGTGGGAAAACGACTCGAGGAATGTCGTTCCAAGATAGTGCCACTATTTAATACTCTCAGAGACGTTCACAACGGTATATCACACAAAAGTGTTCACAAACAAATAAAGTCTAAAATAAACACATGCACGGCCAAAAGCACGTGCACGAACAAAGTACAACGAAAACAGACCGTTACACAACCCCATGCAAGGGGGAGGCCGGCCATGGCCATATGGGCCAAAGCCGGCCATGGCCAAGGGGCCATGGCCGGCCATGGCCAGGCCGGCTCTGGCCGGCCTCGGCCAGGGCCAGGGGGCCCTGGCCTTGGCCAGAGGCCCTGGCCGGCCTCGGCCAGGGCCAGGGGCGGCCTGGCCGGCCCTGGCCGGGGCCAGGGCCGGCGCCCTGGCCGGCCTCGGCCAGGGCATAGGGGCCGGGGCCCCTGGCCGGCCAGGGCAGAGGCCCTGGCTGAAGGCCCTTGGCCCCCTGGCCGGCCCTTGGCCGGCCTCGGCCAGGGCAGAGGCTCTGGCCGGGGGGGCCAGGGCCCCTGGTCAGCCAGGGCAGAGGCCCTGACCGACCAGTCAGGAACCCTTGGCCGGCATTGGCCGGCCTCTGCCAGAGGCCCTGGCCGAGGGAACATGGCCATGCCGAGAAGCCCTACGGTGCCGGCGGTTTCGGCCCCGGCCACCTGCATGGCCGGCCCATACGGGACCGGCGGCAGTTGCATACGGAAAAACCCCTCTATTTGGGGGAATCCAGCCTTGGCACGGCCATGGCTCGACTCCGGCAATGGCCGGGGCAAGCCACTACCTCCCACTGCAATATACGTTTGCAAAATACATTTGAAAAATACGTTTTCAAAATACGTTTTTCAAAAACGCTTTTCCGCTGCAAGTACTATAAGAGTACTATCGTTTGATAAGTGAGGGGGAAATATTGAAAGTTGTTCTAGATGGTGATTGGAATCGTAGAGACCTTTCTGATTCTAGAGCAACATCTTCAATATTTTTCGAAAGTAACTTATCAAATATAATAATATCATTCCAAGTGGGATTTTTTTTCCAAGTGGGAGTGATATTAAACTAGTCTGAAATTTCACATTCGATTGATTCAGTATCGCAATGGATCATGATTCGACCAGTGGTCTTTTGGACTAGTTTGTGGCATACCTCAGCTCAGTCTGGGGGTAGTGAACCATGGACTAGCCATTTCCATGGTCGGTCCGCTGGCCGAGACTAATGAATCATGAAAATGTAACAATATGATGACTATGTATATGAAATTAATGCAATGTTTTTGATCGAACCTTCTTTTCATGTCTTTTGCAGCATTTTAAAGCTAAAATGTCTTCTGCCGCTAAGAACATCGTCGCTGAGTTGAACAAAGGTGAAAAACTCAACGGCGATAATTACAAACTATGGTCCATTAAGATACAATATGTTCTAGAGGAGCAAGATGTGCTCGAAAATCTCAAGAACAAAATGATTGAACCTGAGTTGGGCACTACGGCTCAACACAGAAGAGACAAGGAAGCTTTTGATGCTTGGTCTCGGAAGAATAAGATTGCTCGCATTAGGTTGATGTCAATTATGGCAGACGACATAATGCGAATCTTCCGAGAGCATGACCTAGCCATGGACATATGGTCCAAGCTAGAAGAGAAGTTTGGTGGCACCTCGGTGTCCAAACTTTGTTCTTTAACTATAAGATTTGATTCATACAAGAAACGTCCAGATCATTCCATGGGGAAACATCTGCGACATATGGCGAATCTAATCTCAGAGTTAAAGGATGCAGGTCATGTGCTCACTATGAGCAACAAATCCAAGCAGTCATACGTTCCCTGCCAAATGGGTGGGACCAAATGAAGATGCATCTCACTCATAATGAGAGCATCAAGAACTTCAGCGATGTTTCTAAGCACCTCGAGTTAGAGGAAGATCGGCTTGCGGCCGCCAAGCCAAGTGCAGAAGTGCACATGGTTGCTAGTTCCTCACACGGGGGAAAGAAACGGAAAAATCGTTCGAAGTTTAATAACGAACGTAATAAGCAACCTGAGTCTACCAAGAAACCCAAACACAAGGGTGGGCACACGAAGTGGCACAAGAAGAAGGACTTGAAGAAAATCAAGTGTTTCAAGTGCAACAAGTTAGGTCACTATGCTCGTTCATGTACGAGTGGAGGTGATGAGGTAACTTGTAATAATATTAGTTACATATGTGTTTCTAGTTCAATATTTCTTGTAGAATCTAATCCTTTTTGGATAATTGATTCAGGTGCCACCGACCACATAGCAAGGGACAGCCGGTCCTTCGTGGAGTATCACCGGATACCCCAAGGAACGAAGTGGATCTATGTAGGAAACAACACACGTGTTGAAGTGAAAGGCGTTGGGACTTGCAAGCTAGTCTTGGACAACGGCCGCACTATCTTACTACATGATGTCCTCTTCGCTCCAGATATTCGAAGGAATATTATATCTGTGGTCGTGTTAATGGGTCTTGGTTATAGCTGGTTCTTTCAAAATTGTAAAGTGGACTTGTCTTGTAATAATACTCTAATTGGTTCTGGGTATGTATTTAAAGGATTTATTGTATTAAATACAATGTATGATTCCTCATTTAATAATGAAAATTTCCTTGTTGCAAATTCATCAAATTATGAATCAGATGTAATTTGTTGGCATGCAAGGCTTGGTCACATTGGACCAACACGAATGGATAGACTTGCCAAACGTGGCCTTCTATCCAATGTTTCAAAGGTCGAAATGTCGACTTGCGAACATTGCCTTGTAGGGAAATCTTGTCGCAAGCCGTTTGAAACCGGCACAAGGGCCGAGGTTCCATTACAGCTCATCCATTCGGACATATGTGGTCCGATGAATGTCAAGACAAGACGCAGGAAGTCCTATTTCATCACTTTTATTGATGACTTCACCCGATTCGGACATATCTATTTGATATCCCACAAAAGTGAAGCATTAACCTGCTTTAAAAACTATATGAGTTTGGTGGAAAATCAATTAGATCGTAAGATTAAGGTCTTGCGAACCGATAGGGGCGGTGAATATCAATCAACAAGTTTTAAGGAACTTTGTGATGAAAAGGGCATAGTTCATCAGGTAACTATGCCTTATACTCCTCAACAAAATGGTGTTGCAGAAAGGAGGAATAGGACTTTAATAGAAATGGTCCGTTCAATGATGGCGCAAGCTAACTTGCCAATCACCTTTTGGGGTGATGCATTATTGACAGCCACTTTCATTTTAAACCGCGTACCCTCGAAATCAGTTAGCTCCACTCCTTATGAGTTGTGGAACCAAAGGTCTACTGACTTAAACATTTTAAAACCTTGGGGATGTGCATCCTACGCACATATTTCCTCCCATAAGTATGGCAAACTTGGGCCACGGGGAAGGAAATATATCTTTATACGATACGCAGAAAACTCCAAAGGTTATGTTTTCATTGGTCAGGAAGACAATGGATGTCTAATTGAATTTGAGTCGAGGGATGTCACTTTCTTGGAAAACGAATTTCCAAGACAGGGCGAGATAAGTCAGGACTTATCTCTATTTGAGATTAATGATCAAGAAGGATTACCTTATTCGAGTGGGAGAATTCTTGGTGAAGACGAAAATACGTTTCAACCTTCACCAATGGATGATACGAATGATGCTAATCCTATTCCATACGGGAATATTGATCCAAGTGGGAGCAATTCTAACGACATTCCAAGTGGGAGTGATAGTAGAATTAGTCTAAATTCGAGTCAACAAGGACTTGAAGAATCTCAAATACGACGTAGTAGTCGTACAAGGTAAGCTCCTCTAAGATTTGAGGATGAATTCCTGCAAATCTTTATGACTTTACTACAAGAAGATGACGAGCCTGCTACTTTCAAACAGGCCGTATCATGCCCTGCAAAAGACAAATGGATGGAAGCGATGAAGGAGGAATTAGAATCCATGAAAGTTAACCAAGTCTAGGACTTGGTAGACTTACCCAGAGGACGTAGAGCTATTGGGAACAAATGGGTTCTCAAGATCAAGCATAAGGCTGATGGCTCTATAGACAGATATAAAGCTCGCCTTGTCGCGAAAGGTTTTACACAACAGGAAGGGATAGACTACGAAGAGACCTTCTCACCTGTTGTTCGTTTTACCTCGATTCGCTTGATTCTGGCTATGGTAGCTTGCTTAGACATCGAATTACATCAAATGGATGTAAAGACTGCCTTTCTCAATGGAGAATTGGACGAGGAGATCTATATGGAACAACCAACAGGGTTCGTAAAAGAAGGAAACAAACATAAGGTTTGTAAACTTCGTAAGTCCATATATGGTCTTAAACAATCCTCGAGGCAATGGTATATACGATTTCAAGAAGTTGTCTTATCAAATGGTTTTACCATGCTTGATGAAGATAACTGTGTATATATCAAGAGGATTAAAAGCAAGTATGTTATTATGTCACTATACGTAGATGACATTTTAATAGCCGGAAATGACAAGGGCTTTGTGATGGATATCAAGCCTTGGCTTTCATCAGTTTTTGAGATGAAAGACATGGGAGAAGCCGCATATATCCTTGGAGTTAATATTTCAAGGAATCGTTCGAAGAAACGTATTTCTCTTTCACAAGAGACTTATATAAAGAAGGTTCTAGAACGTTTTAATATGCAGGACTGCAAGTCCATTGATACTCCTATAAGCAAATGCGATAATTTATGTCTGAAATCATGTCCAAAGAACCAAAAGGGAAAGGAAATTATGGAAAAAGTTCCATATTCCAGTGCAGTTGGTAGTCTTATGTACGCTATGATGTGTACAAGACTGGACATCTGTTTTGCCGTTGGAATGGTAAGTCGTCACCAATCCAATCCAGGGCAAGTACATTGGAAAGCGGTTAAGAGGATAATGCAGTATCTTAAAGGAACTGCGGACTATGCTTTATGCTATCAAGGAGATGCCTTGAGGCTCAAAGGCTACACTGATGCTGATTGGGCGGGTGATCTCGATGAGCGACGATCGACTTCAGGATATGTTTTTCTACTCGGATCTGGTGCAATATCCTGGAGTAGCAAGAAACAATCCTGCATCGCACTTTCAACTATGGAAGCCGAGTTTGTAGCATTTAGCATGTCAGTCCAAGAGGCTGTTTGGCTTAGGAAATTCTTAGACAGGCTAATTAATGCAAGTGACTCAGGTGCTGTACCAATACACAGTGACAGTCAAGCATCTATAGCCTATGTCAAAGATCCAAAATTCCATTGTAAGACCAAACACATAGATATCCGCTACAAATTTGCAAAAGACTATGATAAGACCAAGAAGGTAAACATAAGGTACATATCTACACATGAGATGATAGCGGATCCACTTACGAAGGCGATCCCCAGAGATGTGTTTTACAAACACTTATCATCTCAAGGATTGCGTAAGAGCTGAGTTGTACTAATGTAAATTCCCATGTCTGTAAAAGATCAAATTTAATAAAAGAATAAGTTCTTTTCAACATTGCATATAAATTTCTAGAAAATGTTTGTGTACATTTTAAAATCTCAGCTATATTTTCTAGTATGTCGGACAGATTGAGGTTGGCTCTCTCACATGAGCAACCGCCTTTATTATATATCAGACGGATAAAATAAAGATGAGACCTGTTTAAAGTCAAAATCGTCAGACGGATGATTTAGAGTCATGACTTAAACAAAATGGTCGTATGAAAGATCTGCATCATATGGATGCTTACAAAAGATCTAAGAGGATTCTTAAATCCTATTTTTTTATGCGGGATGTGGGTCCAGAAGATTATTTGAGTAGTAAAAGAGACTCAAAATCAGACATTGTGGTGTCAGATCATCATCCTTACAACATCATTAAGACATACGCTCCCTGGGAAAGGAGTGATGTTGTAATACGTATTCATACTACGTATGCATTTGACCATTCGGTTAGAATAGTAATTGTGTTTACTATTATGTGAGACCCAAAGACCACATGGGTCTTAACTCATTACCCTTATGGACTCTAATTGGTTCCTTTAGATTTGACTGGGTGATTGCTATCTTAGCATGTTGCTTATGGACTATGGTAAATTTGGTCCGGCGGGACATGTTAGAAAAGCAAGTCAAGTCAAGATCGAAAGGATCACAAGAAGAGGAAGATTAATTTCATATTCACATTTGGACTTTACAGATTCAAAGCTGGCCAGCCAATTGTAATCCAGATGGGATTCAATTGTTGAATATAAAGTATAAGAAATATGAAGAAATAATCTAGGGTAAAGCATGCGTTAATCTACTCAACTTTGCACCTCGAGGAGTGTTGTGAATCTCTAACAAGTGCACAAACAGCGGACTCTATGCGCATGACGGTCACACGGCCTATTTCTCGGTATGATAAACAGAAGAGTTAAAGGAAAAGATGTTTCCTTACAATCCCCTCAAGTGTGAGTGGGAGATGTTGGATATGGACGACATGAATACACCCATGAGGGGATGTATGAGGGAATACGGACCTCAGATGTCGCGTGCACGAATGCGTGCACGAAGGGAACCTTTTCTCGTGTGAAAAGGACCACTCGATAAGTGGAAAAGTCACTTTATAAGTGCATAAAGGCACTTGATAAGTGAATGAAGAAGAGGATAAGTAAATGTGCTAATATAGGCTAATAAGCTTATATTTAGTTATTTCCTACAATAACTACCCCTAAAGCCTATAAATAGGACCCAATGGTAAGGCATTTACACTAATCTTACCATGCCATAAGTTTGCATAAGGCAACTTGTGTTCTTCTTCTCCCTTCCATTAAAATCCTCTTCTAAATAGAGATATAGGCGGTGAAACGCTGCTTCGATCCTCCGTGACGAAGTACTGACCGTTGTGGCGAATCCGAGGGTGAAGTTCAGAGACTACGGCGCAGCATACGCTAACGTAAGTCTATGTTATTATTCGATCCTAACGTCGTTGTTTTGACAGGATTCTACAGTCTGTGATATGTGATAAACATGTTTCTGAGCACAAATTTTGCATGAATGGCTATATTGTGGTTTTGGTTCGGTCTTTTTAAGTCCCACATTTTATTTTTCCCGCACGTTCCTTTTTTGAGAGAAATTGTGGTGAAGAATAATACGTAATACCCAAGACCGATGGTCATTTTCATAGAGGCGGATGCCACCCCTAAAGAAAAAGAATTTTATGGGACCCACATGGTTTTCAAAGTTGTATTTTTCTTTTTCATTTATGTAAAAATAGACGTATATTTGGACTTTGTGACATTATTTTTTATGTGGTGACTGGCAAATCCACGCAATTAGCTTATTCATTTAAAATTACCTCTGCATGACATAATTTTTTCAGTATATTAATTCATGCAAAATTGAGCTTTTCTAGATAAATGGCAAAAATCACAAGAGTCGATTTCGAAATTCTCGAAGCATCAGGGAAGAACTATCTAAGCTAGCAGTTGGATGTCAAGTTCCACCTACGAGCTCTAGCCACAATTACAAAAGATAGCTCTGCATAGACATTGAAAAACGAAAGCTATAATATATATTCGTCGTCGTGTAGACAAAACCTTATAGGCTGAATACCTTTCGATCGAAGATCTACTGGAGCTGTGAACTGCCCTTGAGGATATGTATAAACATCAAAAATATGTTATACTCCTAAGACCCGTTATGGGCAGGAGAATCTGAGACTGCAAGTCCATAGCTGAGTATAACTCAGCTCTGTTCATCATTATCTCATACCTGAAGTTGTGTGGTGAAGAAGTATTAGAGTATCGCATGCTAGAAAAGACTTATACGTCTTTTCATGAAAAAGATGCGATGTTAATGCAGCAATACCGTGAACGAAAGTTCACTAAGTATTTTGAGATGCTGACATGCTTGTTAATGGCTGAACAACATATGGAGCTTCTTCTTGCCACTCATAACATGCTCCCTCTGGCACAGCTCCCCTCCCAGAAGCTCACAATACATCTTCTTTTGAGAATAATAATAATAATAATAATAAGGAAAATTCCAGAAGGGTGAACCAAATTAAAAGGCCGGAGGACAAGTCCACCGGAACAAAAATGAAGAGAGGTGGAAGTTTTTATGGCAAAGAAATGATAATAACAAAAATCAAGCACCCTAACCAAAGAAGATTGGGAAGACCAGTGCCATTCTTGTGGCATAAAAAGACACTAGTCCAAAGTGTTCAGAACTCCGCGGCACCTACAAAATTTGTACAAAGAGAGCTTGAATAAAAAAGCGGAGACAAATCTGGTGGCCAACTACTCCCAAGCTCCAGTGCATTCCACATCTGCAGATTTTGAGAAAGATGACTTGTTCGATTAGTTACCTTATCTTAGTTAAAAACATTGTCATAAAGAGCTTTTATATTTTTCATAACCATGCAGAGTGCTACTGAATAAAGTAATTATTTCTGAAATGTGCTTATATGCTTCATCTTTTGATAGATGGACTGCTCTCATGATTGCCTAGTAGACATTGCCTCTACAATTACAATTCTTCAATATAAATGCTATTTTTATAGCTTTATACCATATGAAAGCTTGGTAAATACAATATCAGGACCATCAAATATAATTGAAGGATCAGTAAATGCAACCTTGTTGCTCCCAAATGGTATACAAATAAAAATAAATGATACACTATTCTCTCTGAACTCAAAAAGAAACCTATTGAGTTTCAAGGACATCTGTCTAAACGGATTTCAATTAGAAACTGCAAGCATAAAGAATAAAGAATATTTGTATGTAATGTCCCAAGAAAATGGGTCAAATCCATATTTGGGCGATTTGGGAGCCTCTCATCAAGCCTCTTGTTGGCCTAAGTTAGCCCACTAACTGAAGCCAGCACTTTGATTTGATGATTTCAAATAAGTCATACGGGTCTAATGTGTCTATCTAATGAGTTTCAGGTCAATCAGATGTCAAACAACATTGATAAGTGCTAAAACAGGGTTAGCATGGCTGTGTGTGTCAGCTGCACGGCCTTGCGTATCTGAATAAGAAGTGTGCACGAAGGGTGACGTGCGTTTATATTTCATATATTCACGCACGTCTTCTTTTGTGTTTTTCCGTTATTTTCCACCGTCTCGTATCCGTTTTCTCGTATTTTCTCGTTTTCTTTCACTTTTCCGTGTTTTTGTGTGTTTGCAGGAGTTTGCCAGCATAGGGGACACATAACGAAGATATCGTAAGTCCCCAGAGCAACGGAAGGAGTCACGCGTGATCCAGGGGGTCAAATGACGAAGATCGCCATCTTTCAACCCCCACCCGATCGGTTGGAACAGCCAACCGATCGGGTGATGCACGCGTGCACCACCCGGACAGCTGCTGAAGCGATGTGGGCATCAAGAGATCTGGTCGCCGACCGGTTCAACCTAACGAACTTCTCGGGAAATAGGAGCTGAAATCCAACCGATCGGGTGATCTTCACCCGATCGGTTCATCTGTAGCAGTTTCCTCGAAGACACGACCCGGACAGCTCACCCGACCGCCAGCAGACCGTGCCAAAACATCCGAAGTTACTGTCTTTTGGGCGAAAATTCCAACCGATCGGTTGATTTATCAACCGATCGGTTCACCCGACGATGCCAAGATCCAAACGGCGAGCTGCTTCCTCCAACCGATCGTATCGTCTGACCGGGTGACGTTTCTGAAAATCGCTGCCGAAGTTCGCAGCAGGTCACCCTATCGGGTGATTCTTCACCCGATCGGGTGATGTCGTTTTCTATATATATAAGCCCTAGGTTTTCAGAAACAAGGGCTGAGTGGTATTTTCTGTTTTCTCTCCATATTGTGACGGCTGGAATTTATTTGATATTTGTAAGTTGTCTGATCTTTACCAAACTTCAATATAGTGTTATTTGCATTGCTGATGGGCTCCGAAAGGTGCTTCTCTCAAGCGCAAGAGTCCGTTCAAGTAGTAAAATCTGGGAGTCCAGATGTCGAATCCTCGGGAGAATCTGTTGAAACCACAAGTCCAAATCAAATAGAGTAACTACGAATAAAATCTAAACACTTTAATAGTGATGGTGAAGGTGGTATGAAAAGTGTGTGGTGATGGAATTGTTACGTGCGAACAACGAACTCTAATTTGTGAAAAATAGATATAAAAGGCATGTACATGGCATGGGTTCATTAGGATCAGCGAATCGTAAGCTTTGGTTGATCAAATATAACACAACGAAACCTCCTTTTGGGAGCGTATCGTCGGAAGATGTCCTTTTGGGAGTTAACGCATCAATTCTAATAATATATCGCTAAAGTTGTAAACGTATATATGAAGTATGAAACTCTCTTTTGGGGAGATCAAATCTCACCCTTGTGGGGTGATCATCTACTAGAACAATTCTTTTGGAATACGAAAAAGTAGATTTAAGAGCGACGATTAAACTTTAGCAGATATAGCGATTAAGCGCAATAATACAACCAACGAATACGATTCACATCACCTAATTACTCCATACCATGCACATAAAATATTTAGCTACTCATGGTGCAGAAATACATAATTTTCAGATCAGAATTCATAAGTTTAATAGCAAAATACGGAAGTTTAGAGGCAAAATACAAGCTAAAACACCCAAATACAAGCTAAAGTTGAAGAGAATATCACCAAATCTCTCTGAAAAGTCTTCAAAACTCTCTGGAAATTAGAAACTAGGCTCTGGAATTTTACAGAATTTTTGCAGAAGAAAATACGGCTCCTAAGTACTCCAATACGCCAATAATACGCCCAAAAACCCTAGAATACGCTTAAATAATAAGATTGCGGGTTTATTGGGCTTAACGGGTTCAAACCCGCACAGTATTCGCGCCCGAATTGATCCACGCCGTTGATCCAAAGCGGGGCATTTCCTGGCCGTTGATCCAAGCGGGATCGTCTGAGGGAGCGACGCATGGACGTTAAAATTCATGCGCAGCCCGCATCGCATCCGGATCCGCTTCGGATCGCGTCTCAGCCGTCCGATCTACGATCGAACGAACATCATCGTGCCACGTCGACGAAAGAGGCGCTCTGCGCTTCGAGTTTGGGCGGGACAACGGTGGACCGTTCGATGGTGATCTTGCGCTCTAAACGTTGCCACGTCGCCTAGTGAGATCGCAGCCTCGAGTTCAAACTGCGGAGTCTATCTTAACCGTTCGATGTAGATCCGACCGCCGAGATTATGCCACGTCGCCCTAGGTAACGCTGCTTCGATTTGAATTTACGGGGAAGCTCTCAGCCGTTGGATTGACATCCAACGGTCCTCAGTCGACCACGTCGCCCTTAGCAGTTTCAAAACGCGGGTTGCTTTTCCATCGTTGGATCGCGATCGGACGCTTCACAGCTAGCCACGTCGACACGTATAATTTCGATTGCGGGATGAATCTCAGCGGTTGGATGCGGCGGGATTTAGCTGGATGGTGGACACGTGTCGCCGTATGATTGGATGGCTCCCGTATTTTCGTATTTTCGTGCGTATTTCTCCATTTAAAATGTATTCTGCATTCAAAAATTCATAGTAATTAGCACAGATCTCAGAAAAATACAAATAAATAGTCGTTGGAATCGTGAGATCGAGACGGTGCTAGGAAAAATATAATAAATGCAGAAATACTTCGTTAAATGCTGTTTTGTGCTCAAATAGTGTGTTTTCTCTAATAAATAAATGTGTAGAAAATACGTATGAATTAGAGAGCAATGTAGCATCATATGGGCACAAAGTATTGCTAGATGAGGGGTTAAATACGCAATATTCAACCCAAATCGCACCCCCCAACTAGCGTTTTGCTAGTCTCTAGCAAAAAGAGCGATTAAAAATACGCCTAGATCACCTTATCAGATCTCAAATCATTCACCATCATACTACTACGACAAAAGAGATAACCGCACACTAATATCAAAATTTCAAGCTCATCAAGTAATGGTACTTGTGGGTTTTCAAAAATGACTGTCAAGCATCTCAAATGGTTATAAAATAGACTCAAATTCACTATCCATTACTTCATAGCTCATAGTACACAAAATCAATGGCCCACACCGTTCAATCAAATATTTTAACTTGGAGCGTAGATGGTTCATGCAAAGCAAGCATTAAAAATAAAATGGTATCAAAGCATACACACGTCAATCTCTATTCTGAGGGACTCACACCACATCTTGTGTTTTCTTTAAGCTTTGGAAGTTTTCTTGCCTCGCTAATCATGCACACTTATTCTCTATTTTCTTTCACTTTTTTCCATAGTTCCGCGTAACGCGCTTCAAGCAACATTCGCGGAAAAGTATATAACTTGGATCGCTCCATCAAATAATTGAGGTTCCGGTCAATGGCTCCCAAATCAGACGATAATAGGGCATTAGGCCAAGAAGGACCCCTCGGACTGTACTACTCGAGCCAACCAAGTTATTTCTTTAATAGCACATTTATTCATGTTTTTCTTCCTCATTCATCTCATTTTTTCTTCTTTTGTGTGTGCATAAACAACGTGGCAAGATAACTTCCTCTTCTTTAATTTTTCACAAAAATGGGTATCCTAATCATTTCAAATGACGTAGTACGTTTTTCTACCCAGAATCACACCAAGCATGCAAATGGCAATGAATACGAGATAAAAAAACAATGCTCCAGTTAATTTATGAATTATTGGTGCATGAACTTTGGTGTGTTCCAATGAAAGCATACCACTTGCTAATCCATAATTTCTAGATTCATTAAGTCATCAATTAATCTTGCCATTGAGATGTATAAAAAGAAATTCACCACAAGCACTCAAATTCATGTAAAATGAGATTGAAATGTTGAATAATAGTGGTGGAGAAAATAAATCACGAGTGTATGGTGGTGAATAAATATCGAGAAATTTCATCACATGCGGGTCATTTCTAGGTAAAGATAGACTTTGGTGATATTTTCTTAACTCAAAAAAAAATTTCAATGCAAAAAAAAGGGAACTAAAAAAAAGAAAAAGAAAATAAAAGTCCTAAAAGTTATTTCCCTCCCCCCAACTTAAAATAGACATTGTCCTCAATGTTAGGAAGAGGGAATCATGGAAAGAACACACCTGATTAGTTCCCACCCGAAGGTGGGTCTGTGAGATCCATGGTGCTCGCTTCCTTGGTCCAAGGCTCGTGAAAATGTTTCAATCTCTGGCCATTCACCTTGAACTCGCTTCCATCTTTCTCATTTAGTAAGAGCACAGCGCCATGTGGGAAAACTTCTTTGACGACGAAAGGTCCATACCACCTAGAGCGAAGCTTCCCAGGAAAGATGTGTAGCCTGGAATTGTATAGGAGTACTTTTTGGCCTGGGGTGAACTCCCTCCTCAAGATCATCATGTCATGGACGGATTTCATCCTCTCTTTTGAAATTTTAGCGTTGTCGTACGCATTTCTCCTCAACTCCTCCCGCTCCAACAATTGCAACCTGCGAGAAGAAAAAGAGACATCAGTATCAAAATTCATTTTCTTTATAGCCCAATAAGATCTATGCTCTATCTCAACAGGTAAGTGACAAGACTTTCCAAATACAAGGCGGTAAGGTGACATCCCCAAAATTGTTTTGTAGGCCGTCCTGTAGGCCCACAACGCTTCAGGTAAGCGCAAACTCCAATCTTTTCTTGATGGATTCACCGTTTTCTGCAAAATTCCTTTGATCTCTCTGTTTGCCAACTCTGCTTGGCCATTGGTTTGGGGGTGATACGGCGTAGAAACTTTATGTGTGACCCCAAACCTCTTCATTAAAGTAGCGAACATGCGGTTGCAAAAATGAGACCCTCCATCACTGATTAAGGCCTTTGGCACTCCAAACCTAGAGAAAATGTTCTCTTTGAGGAACTTAAGCACAACGGAAGTGTCGTTCGACCATGGAGAGGTGGAAACGCTAAAAAGATGCTCGTCGGGAAAGGAGTCCTTCAAAGGCACATCTGCTGAATCAAGGCCTACTGTCAAACGTGATAAATGGTCAGCTACTAGATTCTCCACGTCTTTCTTGTCCTTGATTGTGACATTGAACTCCTGCAACAATAAAATCCATCGTATCAATCGAGGCTTAGCATCTTTTTTAGATAATAAATATTTTAAAGCAGAGTGATCAGTATATATCAAAATTGGTGATCCTAAAATATAGCTCCTGAATTTTTCCAACGCAAAGACTACTGCCAGCAACTCCTTCTCTGTTGTTGTATAATTCCTTTGAGCGTCATTTAATGTCTTGCTGGCGTAGTAAATCACCACTGGAACTTTGTCTTTTCTTTGGCCTATGACTGCACCAACTGCGTAATTGCTTGCGTCACACATTATTTCAAATGGTAGGGACCAGTCTGGCACCTGCAAAATGGGAGCAGAAATCAGCAACTTCTTTAAAGTTTCAAAAGAAAGTTGACACTCAGGTGTCCAAATAAAGTCCACATTTAAAGTAAGTAAGTTGCAAAGAGGGCGAGATATAGCGCTAAAATCTTTGATGAACCGCCTATAAAATCCTGCATGTCCCAAAAATGATCTGATGTCCTTCACGCATTTAGGACTTGGTAGCTTCTCAATTACTGCTACCTTGGCTCTGTCTACCTGTATACCATCTTTAGAAACCAGGTGACCTAGGACAAGTCCCTCCGTGGTCATAAAATGACACTTCTCCCAATTCAATAGGAGGTTCTTTTCAATGCACCTGTCAAGAACAAGAGCCAAGTTAGCTAAACAATCATGAAAAGAGCTACCATATACTGAAAAATCATCCATAAATACCTCAACGATTTTCTCAACCATATCATCAAAAATACTGAGCATGCATCGCTGAAAAGTAGCTGGAGCATTACATAAACCAAACGGCATTCTTTTAAATGCAAAAGTACCAAAGGGACAGGTAAAAGTGGTCTTTTCCTGGTCCTCAGGTGCAATCTCAATCTGATAATAACCTGAATAACCATCTAGAAAGCAATAGTACTCATGTCCAGCTACCCTCTCTAAAATTTGGTCAAGAAATGGAAGAGGGAAATGATCTTTTCTAGTTCTAGAATTCAACTTCCTATAGTCTATACACATCCTCCAACCTGTGGTGGCTCTAACTGGGATAAGCTCATTATTCTCATTTTTAACCACGGTGAGGCCAGACTTTTTAGGAACAACCTGTGTAGGGATAACCCACTTGCTGTCAGAAATAGGATATATAATGCCTGCATCCAATAATTTTAGTACCTCACCTTTAACCACTTCTTTTAATGTTGGATTTAACCTACGTTGCATTTCTCTAGTGGGTTTGGCGTCATCCTCTAAATAAATGTGATGCATGCATACAATAGGGCTTATACCTTTTATGTCAGCAATGGACCAACCAATAGCACCTCTATGTTTCCTCAGCACATCAAGTAAAGAGCTTTCCTGTTCTAGAGTAAGTTTAGAAGATATTACCACAGGGAAGCTGTTTTCATCTCCAAGAAAAGCATACTTAAGATAGTCAGGAAGTGGCTTCAACTCTGGCTTTGGATCCTCCACCTCAGATGAAATTTGAATTGATGCATTAGGTGGCAAAGCCTCGAACCTAGGCTCCCATACCGCATTGAGCTCCTTCACGTTCTCCTGCACAAAAGACATGTCATCAGAATCACCAATAAAAGTCTCAACAATAGAAGCATCATCATAAAATTCAGAACAAATATAATCATCCACCAACGAATCAATCATATGCACCCTCTCAATCTCATCATCTACATGTGGCAACTTGCAAGTATTAAAAATATTCAAGTCCAAAGTCATGTTGCCAAAAGTTAGTTTCAGTTGATCATCTCTACAATTTATTAAAGCGTTGCATGTAGCTAGGAATGGTCTACCTAGGATGATAGGAGTAGCATTGGCAGTTTGGGGTCCCTGGATGTCTAGAACTATAAAGTCCGCGAGGTAGTAAAATTTGTCCACCTAAACGAGGACATCCTCAATGCATCCCTTTGGAACTTTAATAGACCTATCAGCTAGTTGCAATATAACAGATGTAGGCTTTAGCTGTCCTAACCCAAGCTGCACAAAAATAGGATATGGCAATATATTGACACTAGATCCTAAATCCAATAAAGCATTTCCAATTTTCTTAGTGCCAATGGTGCAAGTGATGGTGGGTGATCCAGGGTCTCTAAATTTAGGTGGTGTATTTTGTTGCACAATAGAGCTAACCTGTTCAGTCAAAAATGCTTTCTTTTTCACATTTAGCTTTCTCTTAACAGTGCACAAATCTTTCAGAAATTTAGCATATGCAGGTATTTGATTAATAGCATCAAGCAATGGAATATTGATCTGGCACTTCTGAAAAATTTCACGAATCTCAGTTTGATACTTATCTTTGCTTTTCTGAAGTAGCCGATGAGGGTAGGGTGCTGCAGGTACATATGCTGCGGGTTCCTTCTCTTTAATGACGCTTTTGCTCACACCCACGTCCGTGCTCTCTTCCTGCACCTCCTCTTGTTCTTTAATTCCCTCTTCTTGGATCTGAATTTCCTCTTCCTGATCAGCTTGTCTGCTCGGTGGATCGGGCTTCTGAATCTCTTTTCCACTCCTCAAAGTGGACACCGCTTGGCAAGGCTTCATATTATTTCCTGCAGAAGAAGATGAGCCCATATTAGGATTTGGAATTGACTGAGATGGAAGCTTACCTTTTTCTAATGTCGCTGTAAGCCTCGCCAAGCTCTCGCTCATCTGCTGATTCTGAGTCTGCTGAGCCTGAAATTGAGCCTACTGCTGCTGCATCTGAGCTTGTTGCAATTGGATAAGCTGCTGAAGCGCATCGCCAAATGGTTGCATCTGCTGTTGTTGCACTGGCTCATGGTCCCTCCTCTGGTTCCCACCTTGATAATTGTTGTTGTTGTATTGAGGTTGTCGGAACGGAGGGGGAGCCTGCTGCTGCTGAGTCTGCTGATTGGGGCCCCAGTTCAAGTTTGGATTGTTGCGCCACCCCTTGTTGGAATTGAAGTTCTGGTAGTTCGAAGAAACTTGATTTACCCCCGTAGGATTTCCTAGCATGCTCTTCAAGGCTGGGAGTGTAGGACAAGCACTAGTGTTGTGGCCACCAACATCGCAAAGTGCGCAAATTTGCTCTATCTCGACTGCCTTGGCCTCTTTCAAATTCATTGCATGAAGCTTGTTTGAGATCATGGCCTCCATCTTTGCCTCCAACGCATCCTCTTGCTTCAAATTATAAGCCACTCCTCGCGTAGGCTGGGATGGTGCAGAATAGCCTCCTCTCTCGTAGTCTGAAGTGGTGTCCCATGTCTGCGCATTTTCTGCTATCTCCTCCAGGTACGTCCAAGCTTCGTCTGGCTCTTTATCAAAGAATCCTCCATTGCACATCATCTCTACAAATTGCTTCATTTGCGGCTGCAGTCCATCGTAGAAGAAGCCAATAATCCTGCTTTTATCGAAGCCATTGTGCGGACATGCGAGCAGCAACTCATTAAACCTTTCAAATGCCTGGTAGAATGTTTCCTCGCTTTTCTGGGCAAAGTTCATAATCTGCCGCTTCAGTCCCTGTGTCCTGTGAATAGGAAAAAACTTCTTTAGAAATTCAGCCTGCAAATCAATCCATGTAGTAATAGAACGTGATGGCAATGCATTCAACCAATTCTTAGCTTTGTCTTTCAATGAAAATGGGAACAGTTTAAGATATACCGTATCCTCGCTAGTTTTCCCATCAAAGCATGTCAAGCAAACCTCTTCAAATCCTTTAATATGAAGATATGGATTTTCCTTGTCTAACCCATGAAAAGTGGGCAAGAGTTGGATCACCCCAGGTTTAAAATTGAAAGAATTTGCATCGTTAGGTAAAACAAAGCATGAAGCAGTGCTAGTCCTAGTGGGTCTGAGTAAATCTTTTAAAGTCCTAGGCACTCCAGGTTGCACATTATTCTCGTTATTGTTGCTAAAATTTTCATCCATATTATTATTAGCCATATCAAAACGTCGAGTCAACCTATGTGTCCTAGGAGTCATATGCCACATAAACTAGCATAAATATTTTTTTTTATGAAAGCAAACAAAAGTTTATATACAATAAAGTGGAAAGATCTCACCGAAGGTCCTCTGAATGAGATAAACCGTAGTAACAAACCGTTCTCCCCGGCAACGGCGCCAAAAACTTGATGGGCTCCGAAAGGTGCTTCTCTCAAGCGCAAGAGTCCGTTCAAGTAGTAAAATCTGGGAGTCCAGATGTCGAATCCTCGGGAGAATCTGTTGAAACCACAAGTCCAAATCAAATAGAGTAACTACGAATAAAATCTAAACACTTTAATAGTGATGGTGAAGGTGGTATGAAAAGTGTGTGGTGATGGAATTGTTACGTGCGAACAACGAACTCTAATTTGTGAAAAATAGATATAAAAGGCATGTACATGGCATGGGTTCATTAGGATCAGCGAATCGTAAGCTTTGGTTGATCAAATATAACACAACGAAACCTCCTTTTGGGAGCGAATCGTCGGAAGATGTCCTTTTGGGAGTTAACGCATCAATTCTAATAATATATCGCTAAAGTTGTAAACGTATATATGAAGTATGAAGCTCTCTTTTGGAGAGATCAAATCTCACCCTTGTGGGGTGATCATCTACTAGAACAATTCTTTTGGAATACGAAAAAGTAGATTTAAGAGCGACGATTAAACTTTAGCAAATATAGCGATTAAGCGCAATAATACAACCAACGAATACGATTCACATCACCTAATTACTCCATACCATGCACATAAAATATTTAGCTACTCATGGTGCAGAAATACACAATTTTCAGATCAGAATTCATAAGTTTAATAGCAAAATACGGAAGTTTAGAGGCAAAATACAAGCTAAAACACCCAAATACAAGCTAAAGTTGAAGAGAATATCACCAAATCTCTCTGAAAAGTCTTCAAAACTCTCTGGAAATTAGAAACTAGGCTCTGGAATTTTACAGAATTTTTGCAGAAGAAAATACGGCTCCTAAGTGCTCCAATACGCCAATAATACGCCCAAAACCCCTAGAATACGCTTAAATAATAAGATTGCGGGTTTATTGGGCTTAACGGGTTCAAACCCGCACAGTATTCGCGCCCGAATTGATCCACGCCGTTGATCCAAAGCGGGGCATTTCCTGGCCGTTGATCCAAGCGGGATCATCTGAGGGAGCGACGCGTGGACGTTAAAATTCGTGCGCAGCCCGCATCGCATCCGGATCCGCTTCAGATCGCGTCTCAGCCGTCCGATCTACGATCGAACGAACATCATCGTGCCACGTCGACGAAAGAGGCGCTCTGCGCTTCGAGTTTGGGCGGGACAACGGTGGACCGTTCGATGGTGATCTTGCGCTCTAAACGTTGCCACGTCGCCTAGTGAGATCGCAGCCTCGAGTTCAAACTGCGGAGTCTATCTTAACCGTTCGATGTAGATCCGACCGCCGAGATTATGCCACGTCGCCCTAGGTAACGCTGCTTCGATTTGAATTTGCGGGGAAGCTCTCAGCCGTTGGATTGACATCCAACGGTCCTCAGTCGACCACGTCGCCCTTAGCAGTTTCAAAACGCGGGTTGCTTTTCCATCGTTGGATCGCGATCGGACGCTTCACAGCTAGCCACGTCGACACGTATAATTTCGATTGCGGGATGAATCTCAGCGGTTGGATGCGGCGGGATTTAGCTGGATGGTGGACACGTGTCGCCGTATGATTGGATGGCTCCCGTATTTTCGTATTTTCGTGCGTATTTCTCCATTTAAAATGTATTCTGCATTCAAAAATTCATAGTAATTAGCACAGATCTCAGAAAAATACAAATAAATAGTCGTTGGAATCGTGAGATCGAGACGGTGCTAGGAAAAATATAATAAATGCAGAAATACTTCGTTAAATGCTGTTTTGTGCTCAAATAGTGTGTTTTCTCTAATAAATAAATGTGTAGAAAATACGTATGAATTAGAGAGCAATGTGGCATCATATGGGCACAAAGTATTGCTAGATGAGGCGTTAAATACGCAATATTCAACCCAAATCAAGTGCTTTCACTACTTTTCAATCGTCGGATTATGTTTTTAACGGTCGGTTTTCATTTAGATTGCTTTTTACCTAAAATGTGTGAGTAGTTTTCAAATCTGGGATCTTGGTGGAAACCCCTTCGTGGGTTCTTCCTAATGCGTCTATAGGACTAGGAAATCGATTGGGATTAGGAATCTATTGGTTACGCGGGGTGTTCCATTGTCATCGGCGAGACAAAGACCGCTTTTGACCGTTGGGCCAAGGGGGAATAAACGTGGCGGTTGACTCCCTAGCCATAGCTCACGCCATTAGCGTAGGCATCGAATCCTAGCGCGCGGGAGCGGCAGGATGAGATGTTGGGAGTTATCGTTGCGAGCTTAGTGCTCCCAGAGTCGGTCAGTGTTAATGGACATGGGAATGCCCACTGACCGAACCCGGGTAGTCCGGCGTATCTTCCTGGGCACCGACCGGAATATCGGGCCCATGGGACGCTGGTATCACTCTTAGAGGCAACGTCTCACCAATAGACCCTAATTCCGATCGTTATCCTGTCCGTTGGCTGTGTTAGCGAGAATCACATGATAGGGTGGAAACCGAAGTCCCAGGTTTCCTTTATTATTGTTTAACCCCTTACCTACGATTCGTGACAAACCATCATTCGATTCGGGCTAGCTCACCCCTAGGGTGAATTCGGTCCTTTCTGACACAAGCACAACCACGCCTCCCTGTGTTCGACCCCCAAGCCACACTACAACACCGTGCGCTTGCAGTTATAAATATTTAAATCTCACGCCCCCAATCACATATTATTGCACACTTGCATGCACACAACGCGGGGACGTCAAGCTTTATGGTGCCGTTGCCGGGGACGCAACGTGCTTGTTATTTTAGGATCTCATGAACCCTTGAGTCTAGCTCATATCCCTATCTCGCGATAATTTTCGCATTCTACACTTTTTGATTTTACTTGGACATATTGTAAATATTAGTTGTAAATAATTGGCTGATTGAGTTGCCATACTGCCGTTGATACTACTCACCTCCCATTCATGCAACTGGTGCTTTTGACGTGTTTTCTATCTGTGCAGCTCCCTCTCCCTCCATTTCTCGCAGGTTTTCTGCTCCCCAGACAAGGATGTTGTGTGCCGTTTCGGGCGATATCTAGGATCATTCGCACCACATCCGCTTCCTGGCACAGAGTCTGACAGAATACCTAAGTGCCTCGAACATTCTATCCCTTCTGTCTGCTGCTGTGGAAAATCAGAGGATGTATCATGATACGCAGCAGCATCCAGCAACAACTCTCTTTCCTCCATGTGAGGTGGCGTATTTTGACGCGCCCAGTTCCGAATTCAGTGTGGGGGGGGAATTGTTCACCTACGAGGGGTTTTGTCAGGAGGACTACCAGGCAGAGTCTGTCGAGTACGTTGAACAGGAATCGATCTATTCCTTGCAGACTTCTATAGAGCATCCTGAATCTTGGTGGAATGAGGAAGCTGGAAGCAGTGGTGGGGGACAATCAACCGTCGAAACCTGTTTTCGGGTTGAAGCCTTCTTCCCGGATAATTATTATGAGCTTGAGAAAGACCCAGAGCCTTCCCCCGTTGCCCCCTCGATACCTTGTAAGGCTTTACCAAGCGAACCAAAGCGGAAAGTGAAATTCCGGATGCTAGCTTTCGAGAGATCCACGAGGAAAAACTTTCACTGGAGGATGCTCAGCTTGAAAAATATGCGTCAGGACCCCATGAAGTTGAGATGAAAGAATTGCCTCCGGGACTGAAATATGAATATCTGGGGAAGGATTCGACACTGCCGATCATAGTGAACTCCTCGCTGCCTAAGGACCAGATGACCAGACTTCTTGGTGTTTTAAAAAGGTTTAAAAGTGTTTTCGGGTATGCAATTGAAGACTTGAAAGGAGTAAGCTTGGGGCTTTGCTCGCACCGAATTCTGCTTGAAGACGAGCAAGCCTCCTCTATTGAGCCGCAACGTAGACTAAATCCCATCATGATGGATGTGGTCAAAAAGGAAATTGTTAGGCTTCTACATGCCGGTATCATATACCCTGTCTCCGACAGTCGCTGGGTTAGCCCGGTGCACGTTGTGCCCAAGAAAGGTGGAATGAAGGTGATTCACAACGAGAAAGACGAGCTCATACCTACGAGAACCGTCACGGGGTACCGGATGTGCATTGACTACAGGAAGCTGAACAAGGCCACAAGGAAGGATCACTACCCCCTCCCTTTCATTGATCAGATGCTCGAGAGGCTGGCAAAGCACAACTACTTCTGCTTTATAGACGGGTACTCCGGTTTTCTTCAAATCCCCATCCATAATGATGACCAAGAGAAGACGACTTTTACCTGTCCATTTGGGACATATGCTTATAGAAGAATGCCGTTTGGGCTTTGTAACGCCCCGGCTACATTCCAAAGACTAATGTCCGCAATCTTCTCCGACTACTCCCAGGATATCATGGAGGTTTTCATGGACGATTTTTCCGTCTATGGAACTGAGTTTGACTCATGCCTCAGTAATCTAACTAAAGTTCTGGAGAGGTGGCAAGACAAGGTCTGGTCCTGAACTGGGAGAAATGCCATTTCATGGTCCAAGAAGGAGTTGTGTTGGGACACGTCATTTCTTCAAGAGGAATCGAGGTAGATACGGCAAAAGTAGAGGTGATTGAAAAGCTTCCGCCACCGCTCAATCTTCGAGGGGTCCGTGGATTTCTAGGGCATGCGGGGTTCTACCGCCGCTTCATAAAATAATTCTCCAAAATTTCCCGGCCGTTGACTCAACTCCTTGTAAAGGATGCACCTTTCGTCTTCAACGACGAGTGCATGGAAGCCTTCCGCCTTCTGAAGCAAGCCTTGATTTCCGCACCTGTGATTCAACCGCCGGACTGGAACCTGCCCTTCGAATTAATGTGTGATGCTAGCGCTTACGCCATTGGAGCCGTCTTGGGACAGATGAAGGATAAGAATCTGCATGTTATTTATTATACGAGCAAGACCATTGACGTTGCCCAAAGAAATTATACGACCACGGAAAAAGAATTGCTAGCAGTCATCTATGCCATGGACAAGTTCTGGCAATATCTCGTTGGTGCGAAGGTGATAGTGCACACAGACCACATGACTCTCAAGTACCTATTGAACAAGAAGGAGGCTAAGCCGCGGCTCATTAGGTGGATTCTCCTCCTCCAGGAATTCGACCTGGAGATTAAAGACAAGAAGGGGGCAGAGAATGACGTTGCCGATCACTTGTCTAGAATGCCTACTCTCGATTTGAACGCCACTCCGGTTGACGACTCGCTCCCTGACGAGCATCTCTTCTCCATCTCTTCCGCTTGGACTCCTTGGTACGCCGATGTCACAAATTATCTGACTTGTGCCATTGTCCCCCATAACGTGAGCTATCAACAGAAGAAGAAAGTCTTTCATGAGGTCCGTAAATTCTATTGGGACGACCCCCATTTGTACAAGACCTGTAATGATGGGGGTAATACGAAGATGCATTCCTGAAACTGAGGCGACTTCCATAATCTCCCATTGCCATGATCAACAGTGTGGAGGACATGCGAGCACCTATAAGACCACGGCAAAAATCCTCCAGAGTGGATTCTACTGGCTGACCCTCTTTAAGGACACCCACACTTATGTCCAGGCTTGCGACAATTGCCAAAGGACGGGGAACATCTCCAAGAGGAACGAGATGCCTCAGCACTACATCTTAGAGGTAGAAATCTTCGATGTGTGGGGAGTCGACTTCATGGGGCCGTTCCCCTCGTCCTCGGGGAACCGGTATATCTTAGTAGCTGTGGACTACGTATCGAAGTGTGTTGAAGCAATAGCCAGTCCTACTAATGATTCACGAGTGGTCGCCAAGTTCATTAAAAACAACATCTTCCCGCGGTTCGGTGTGCCTCGAGTTTTGATCAGTGACGGAGTGAGCCATTTCATAGAGAAGAAATTCGAAGCTCTCTTGAAGAAGTACGGGGTGTAACACCGAATCGGGCGTGCCTACCACCCGCAGACTAGTGGCCAAGTGGAAGTTTCTAACCGGGAGATCAAGAGCATACTGGAGAAGACGGTGGCCAACTCTAGGAAGGATTGGTCGTCGAAACTCTCTGACGCGCTCTGGGCTTACAGGACGGCATTTAAAACTCCGATCGGCACGAACCCCTACCTGCTTGTCTACGGGAAGGCATGCCATTTACCCGTGGAATTTGAACACAAGGCATTTTGGGTGATCAAGAACCTAAACTTTGACGCCAAGGAAGTTGGCGGCCACCGACAGCTACAGCTTAATGAGCTCGACGAGATCCGACTCAATGCCTATGAAAATGCCCGGATCTACAAGGAGAAGGTGAAGCGGTGGCACGATAACCGCATCCTGAAGAGGGAGTTCAAGGAAGGAGACTTAGTTCTCCTATTCAATTCGAGGCTGAAGCTTTTTCCTGGAAAGCTCAAGTCAAGGTGGTCAGGGCCTTTCCGCGTCACCAAGATTTTCCTGCATGGGGCTATCGAGATAATGTGTAACGACTGCTTTTCATATATCTGGATTTAATATAATATAATATATGTTTTGGTGGATTTTCTCCTCTTGTGTGGTTTTCGTCTCCGTAGCTTTCATTTTCGATCGATTCGTCGTATTTTCTCGTTTCTTCCTTAGGATTGTCGATTTCGAAGTGTGTCACTCGTGACGGACTTCATAACGGTCGTATCTAACTATTAGATCAAGCCTAGGAGTCTTAGGAATCGATCCCGGGGCCCCGCGCTCCGTATCGGAACTTTTGGTGCTCATTAGCCGGTATAAGAAGGGGCACCGACCAACTAGATGACGATCCAGTCGGTCGGCAATCCTTCTTGGACCGACTAGTTAGCTTTCTAAATTTCTCAGGAGTTACTGTTTATCGTTAGTCGGTCTAAGAACGTTGGTTGACCGACTAGGTTGCAAACTAGTCGGTCGGCAATGCTTCTTTAACCGACTAACACATCATCTAAATTTTAGTATCAGTACTGTTCGTTCTTAGTCGGTCTAAGTTCATCCTTCGACCGACTAGTTGTTAAACTAGTCGGTTAATCTTTGTACTCAGACCGACTAATTCTTGGTTCTACTGTACAGTCGAGTTACTGTTTACTCTTAGTCGGTCTAAGAACGTTCATCGACCGACTAGATGCTAAACTAGTCGGTCAGTACTTGTTCATGGACCGACTAACTCTAAATCCTATTTTCGTTCAGGAGTTACTGTTTGCACTTAGTCGGTCTGCGTTGGTCGACCGACCGACTAGTTGCCAAACTAGTCGGTCAGTGGTTGCTCTTTGACCGACTAACCAGTGTTGAAACCCTAATTTCTGGGCAGCCGCCAGCCCATCCTATTTAAACCCAACCCAAACGATTTCATCTTCTCCAACACGACCCAAAACCCTAAAATCTTCCCCCTTGAGCCCCCATCTTCCTCCAAGCTCCATTTCTCCATTCCAAGCCCTAAATCCATCATCCAAACCATCCATCCACTCTATCTACCTCTCATCTTCCCCAAAATCTCACCAAATCCCCAAATCCCCCAAAACCCTAGTTTTCCCAAACTTCTCCAATCTTTTCCAGATCTGATCCTAGGGTTCCCCGGAGTGTTTCTTCCGCCTCCTCTTGGTAAGAAATCGATCTACCGTTGTTTTCTTAACCTATTTTATTTTTATGAAACCCTAATATAATTTCATGTTATTTGATGATTGTTCCCCCCAAAACAGCGATTTCCCGTAGATTGGCGTCCGTGTGACGAAGTGGTCGTCATCCCCGGTGCTAGGCAAGTGAAACTTGCCACTTAGGGTTTGGGCCATGTTTTAGGCCATTTTCTTATAGTAGGCGTAAAAGAGGCTAGGCGACGAAATGATACTCGCCTAGGCGCAAATTGGGGAACTAGCTTGACAACGAAGCTAGTTCCAACACATATAGCATGTTGCACAATTACCATGTCATATTTACTTTCATTAACGGTACGCAACTTAAATGTCATGACATTGCATTCTTTAAGTGTTTCTGTGATTGCGTAGCTTTGCTACAAATGCTTGTGTTCCTGGCTCGTGTTCCAGAAGCGGGCCATGTGTTGGTTGATAGCCAATGCCCGAATTGCGTGTTTTCCGGCTAGGTGCACCCCTACGCCAAATGTTTAAGAATGCGAGCTCATGTGCGGGGCAACCCTGGCTCACTTGCCGGGCTCATGTTCAGGGACCCTGGCTCCATTACGTGTGGGTATTGGGGGTAAGAGTTAAGCGACCAATCAACTGGGAGTCTGCCCGATCAACAACTGCAGTGGTAAGGCGTAAACTCTTGGGTTTGGGGTAGTTGTTAAGCGGCCAATCAGTGAATGTGAAACCATTCAGCTGTAAGGCGTAAACATCTACAAAACAACATGAATAGTGAATTGATTGAGATTGATAGTAGCGTGGCTACTCTTGTCTTGTCTTGTCTTGTCTTGCCCCGATGATTGACCTCTTGTACAAATTGTCTTGCCATGTTTTAAATTGTGCACTCATGTTATAACTGCCATGTCATGCATACTAAACTGCTAGGTTGCTAGTTGCTTTACTTTCAGTTTCCTTGCTCAAGTCTTTTAGACTTGCTGACATGTGCCCCTTTACTCTTTTGGGTGACACATGTTAGATCCTGAGCCCGAGTACCTCGTTGAGGACGAGGTGTTTGCTGACACCGAGCCCGAGCTTGTGTTTGACGGGGAGTACATGGACACTGGGGACCAGTCCTAGTGTCTTCGTTGTGTTTTACTTTTGTTAGACAGTTGTTTTGTTATCGGTGCGTAGCACCCATACTTGTTGTTGTTGTTGCTTTTGTTGGCCTTGTTCTGGGCCTTTAGACTCTTTTCTTTTAGCCTGGTGGCTTTTCTGGATGTTGAACTTATTTTTCTTGTTGGACAATGTATGAGATGTGAGATTTTATTTCAGTCTCTCCTTGTGTTATTATTGTTATTCTGTTGTGGTTACAGGGACCTGCTTATGTATTATTGACGCTTATCGGGTTTGGGGCTTCACAGCTCCACTCACGTGCAGACCTTTTCACGTCTCGCCTCCATTTTAGGGAAGCGGGTCGTGACATAATGGGAAGAGATGAGCCATTCAAGGTCAACGGGTAGCGCCTTAAACACTATGCGGTAGGAGAACCAGCATTCTCTCTGGTTAGATTCTCAACGACTGACGA
The DNA here is from genome assembly GCA_030789695.1 of Scilla litardierei. NCBI lineage: Eukaryota > Viridiplantae > Streptophyta > Magnoliopsida > Asparagales > Asparagaceae > Scilla > Scilla litardierei. The sequence continues at coordinate 179,975,911 of CM061134.1, forward strand.
CTCTTCCTCAAACCCTACGGATCCTAATTGACCACCAAAAGAGGCATCGATCAAACGACGTTAAACAAAAGCGCTTCATGGGAGGCAACCCATATTCTAAACTCTCACCCTTGTTTTTAGGCTTATTTTTAGCTTAATTTTTCCTATTTTTATAAATAAATCCAGCCACGGGGACTTTCGTCGAGAGACTTAGGCCATTTGTGAATTTCTGCAGGAAACAAGCCCTCGCCCGATCGGGTGACAATTCAACCGATCGGGTGAGACGTATCAGACAATGGCCAGTATCTGTTCTCCAGTGAACCGGTCGGGTGAAGCAAGCTGAGACCGGGTGGATGACCGTGTGAGAAGGGCCGAATTCTCGGGAAATTTGGGGGTTATATCAACCGATCGGTTGAGTGAAGCTGTGGTTGTGTGATTGATCGGGTGAAAAGTCGCAGAATCTCGGAAAGATTTGGGAAGCGGTCAACCGATCGGGTGAAAAGTCACCCGATCGGTTCACCTGTAGCTGTTGGCCGAAGGAAAATTTACGAACTTACCCAACCGATCGGGTGAAAACTCACCCGATCGGTTCGCTTTCGCCCCTATATATATCTCCCCTTCGCACGACTTCTACCACCCGACCCCCAAACGCGCGTCTCTCCTCCTCCATCTGCCGAATCAATCTCCTCCATCTATCCCACTGCCCCTAAATCCTCATCCTCACTCATTCCCATACTCCCCCACCATCGTCACCATTCCCATCAACAACATTCACTCATCAAACGTCCAAACCCTAACCCTACTAACCCCCAAATTTCGAAAATTTCGATTCTTGTCGGATCAGCGAGTGGCGGCTTCCCAAATCGCTTCCTTATACTGTGTGGGGTCTTTCGGGTGCTTGATCTTACAACGTTGATGGGTAACCTCTTTCCACTCTTCACATTTCTTTCATTTTATACAATGTCTTGAATTTGTGTTTGCACACTTTACCTGCTTCATCATCTTCATAGACACCATATCCCGCTCCATCATTCTTCCCCACGCCATCACCATGTCTGGGAAAGGAAAGGAGATAGCCTCATCGTCATGCAGACATCCCCTTTACGGCCCCTTTTCCCCTTCTTTCCTTGGCATACACCCTTCTTCTGAAGAGCAATCTGATCGCTTACAAGCCCTTCTTCATCGCCCAATGCGACCTACTCTTTTCGCCGACTCCCCCACTCTCGAATCTCTTGGACTCCTTCGGGGCGTCAACGCACTTTTCCGCTTTATAGGTTGCGATTTCCTTCTGCGGACCCACGCCAATACACACATGAATCTCACACTTGAGTTCCTCAGTTCTCTCGAGGTGTCCGATCATGGTTTCACCTTCCAGGCCTTCAATTGTGATTTTTCCATGAGCTTCAACACGCTTAACAATATTCTAAACTTCCCTCACCCCGATCGCCATGTTGAATGCTCAACTCATGATCGATCTGACTTCTTTTCTCACTTTCGGGCTGATGGTGTTTGGCAACGATTCACCCGATATACCACCTTTCCAGCGGTAGCCCTCGCCTCCTACATCATACATCCATGCTACCGCTTCGCCCATTGCTTCCTTGCCAACACCATTTTCGCTGGCGTAGATGTATCCACGGTGTCTAGGGATGAGCTCCTCTTTCTTTACGCCATGTCCCATGACAGGATTCATGGCAATATCACATTACCCATAGACACCGCTTATTGGATCATCCACGAGATCTTATCCGTTAGCCGCACAACTACTGGCTCTATATGCTGTGGGGGGGTGATTACTCTTATTGTCAGTTGTGTCTTGAGGATGCCGCCCGACCTCCCTATTGTACCTGGACGTAGTCGTATCGATCGCGACTATTTGCTCGCTATCGGTATGCTTACTTCTTTTGGTGAGGATCGCGCGGTCTACCTCTATACTCCTGCATGCACTGCTTTTTCCATCCTCCCACCCTCATCCCCTGCGCGCCTCCCTATTCGTACTTCACATCTACCATGGGAGTTCTACCCGGATCCTTGGTATGCCTCACTCGTACAATTTCCACCCTTGGATCCCCCCGATTGGCATCCGACTGTCGATTCACCCGGTGCGGTCATTATCCACCATGATCCACCAGTACATTTCCACCATGATCCACCGGAGGTCTAGCCCATTGCCCCACCTACTCCTGTAGGCACGCCCTCTTCGTCCTCTGATGCTTCTTTTCTCTGCTATTCCCCACCTTCCTCCCCCATCCCCTTACCACTCTACCGCCAGCAGCTCTGACTGATTTTTCCCCTTGCATATCTCTGCATTTTCATGATCACATCATATCACTAGCATTGTCACGTCTAGCTTGGGGGAAGTCAATTTTTCTGTGTGATGTCGTGAGATGTTTTTCTATGTGTGTTTGTTTATTTGTCGTGGTGTGATTTTCTATTTTTATTTTCCGTTTATATGTCGTGTGGTGTGATCTTTATCTTTATTTTTATTTTCAGTTTCGTACGTGTGTTTCTCTCGTTTTTCGTGTCTTTTTGTGTCGGTGCATACCCCCCATTTTCATTGCCCTCCCGTATTCGCTCTTATTGCATTGAGCGCAATGCAAGTTTCAGCTTGGGGGAGTCGCACTTTGTGCGTCATTTGTGTCTTTTTCTTCGTTTTTGAGTCGTTTTCATCGTGTTTTTACTTTTTTACTTTTCTTCTTTTTATCTCTTTCTCCTAGAGATGAACCCTATGATGATTTGCCGCAAAAATAGCACACACACCTAGCATGGCTTTGATAGTCACATTCACTAACCCTAGGAAGTCGAGTCCTCTTGCATTTCATGCATCGTGGGTCCACTTAGCTATTTTGTGAGTCATGTGTCGTGCCTAGCTGTTTGGTGTGCTTCTACTTTGTGATTTTGATTTATATACCCGTCCAGGAATGACCCCTAGATTATCATGCTTCGATTTGAATATGCGGTATTTTGCCTCTCTTATCTGCTTCTGTATGCATGAATATATATAACGCATGCTTCATTCCACATGTGTCGGGATTCCACAGTTAGGACTAGGATAACCCATTTTAGCCTATGCTCTGATTAGCGAAATATCTCCCTTGCCCAAGTGTTTAGAATCTGATTTCTTTTTTATTTTACTTGGTGCTAATCCCCTCGTCGTGTACCGTTCTCCCACTTGGGAGAGTACACACGTGTATATACCCCAAAACCCAAAAATCCAAAAAAAAGAGAGAGAAAAGAAAAACCCAAGAAGAAAAGAAAAGAGAAAAGAAAGAAAAAAAATACATATGTATAGCCAAAAATCCAAAAAAAAATACATATATCCAAAACCCAAAAAAATGTGTGTGAATATTTCCCTACCTATCGAGAATAAAGGGAAGGCGAGAATTTGCACCAAGTGTTCTACTCCACATCATCTCAACCCCATCGCTTTCGAAAACACTTGGAATAGGGAATTTCTAGCTATTATCTAGGCGATAGTGTGGTGATGTCCAAGTCCCTAGCTGTGGAGTCCCTGACACATGATACGTTTCTATTCTCATACTCTTCTCATGCATGCTTGAGCCATATATTCACCGCTTATTCCAAATCGAATCGATATTTGGGTCATTTCTTGGATTCGTGTATATGGAGATTATTGCACGATGTAGATAGTGACACCGACTGCTAGCACATAACCACACTCACTCGCGCTTCACGGGGTGGGCCCACGGCACTTGTCTGGACTCGTTTTCTTTGGTTTAGTGTGGTGATTTGTCGTTTTCTTGCTTGGTGTGTCGTTTTTGATTTTGTTGGCCCTGACGGGCGATTTAGGATTTAGAGTTCTCTTTCTCTCTCTTTCTCTCTATTTTCTCCCTCCATGCTCTACTCTCACTCGTCTTTCTCGAGGATGAGGAAGGGTTCAGCTTGGAGGATTTTGACGTGCGTTTATATTTCATATATTCACGCACGTCTTCTTTTGTGTTTTTCCGTTATTTTCCGCCGTCTCGTATCCGTTTTCTAGTATTTTCTCGTTTTCTTTCACTTTTCTGTGTTTTTGTGTGTTTGCAGGAGTTTGCCAGCATAGGGGACACATAACGAAGATATCGTAAGTCCCCGAAGCAACGGGAGGAGTCACGCGTGATCCAGGGGGTCAAATGACGAAGATCGCCATCTTTCAACCCCCACCCGATCGGTTGGAACAGCCAACCGATCGGGTGATGCACGCGTGCACCACCCGGACAGCTGCTGAAGCGATGTAGGCATCAAGAGATCGGGTCACCGACCGGTTCAACCCAACGAACTTCTCGGGAAATTGGAGCTGAAATCCAACCGATCGGGTGATCTTCACCCGATCGGTTCATCTGTAGCCGTTTCCTCGAAGACACGACCCGGACAGCTCACCCGACCGCCAGCAGACCGTGCCAAAACGTCCGAAGTTACTGCCTTTTGGGCGACAATTCCAACCGATCGGTTGATTTATCAACCGATTGGTTCACCCGACGACGCCAAGATCCAAACGGCGAGCTGCTTCCTCCAACCGATCGTGTCGTCTGACCGGGTGACGTTTCTGAAAATCGCTGCCGAAGTTCGCAGCAGGTCACCCGATCGGGTGATGTCGTTTTCTATATTTATAAGCCCTAGGTTTTTAGAAACGAGGGCTGAGTGGTATTTTCTGTTTGCTCTCCATTTTGTGACGGCTGGAATTTATTTGATATTTGTAAGTTGTCTGATCTTTACCAAACTTTAATATAGTGTTATTTGCATTACTTTCACTACTTTTCAATCACCGGATTATGTTTTTAACGGTCGATTTTCATTTAGATTGATTTTTACCTAAAATGTGTGAGTAGTTCCCAAATCTGGGATCTTGGTGGAAACCCCTTCGTGGGTTCTCCCTAATGCGTCCATAGGACTAGGAAATCGATAGAGATTAGGAATCTATCGGTTACGCGGGGTGTTCCATTGTCATCGGTGGGAAAAAGACCGCCTTTGACCGTTGGGCCAAGGGGAAATAAACTTGACGGTTGACTCCCTAGCCATAGCTCACGCCCTTAGCGTAGGTATCGAATCCTAGCGCGTGGGAGCGGCAGGATGAGATGTTGGGAGTTATCGTTGCAAGCTTAGTACTCCCGGAGTCGGTCAGTGTTAATGGACATGGGAATGCCCACTGACTGAATCCGGGTAGTCCGACGTATCTTCCTGGGCACCGACTGGAATATCGGGCCCATAGGACGCTGGTATCACTCTTAGAGGCAACGTCTCACCAATAGACCCTAATTCCGATCGTTATCCTATCAGTCGGCTGTGTTAGCGAGAATCACATGATAGGGTGGAAACCGAAGTCCCAGGTTTCCTTTATTATTGTTTAACCCCTTACATACGATTCGTGACAAACCATCATTCGATTCGGGCTAGCTCACCCCTAGGGTGAATTCGGTCCTTTCTGACACAAGCACAACCACGCCTGCCTGTGTTCGACCCCCAAGCCACACTACAACATCATGCACTTGCGGTTATAAATATTTAAATCTCACGCCCCCAATCACATATTATTGCACACTTGCATGCACACAACGTGGGGGACGTCAAAGGGCCAAGGCAACAGGGCCGCGCGAGAGCTGACACGGCCGTGTCTAAAGTAAACAATAACTTTGAGTTTTTCCTACAGGCCCTGACACGATCGAGTCAAGGGCTGCACGACCGCGTTGAAAATAAACAATAGGTTGGATATATTCTGTACATCACCAACACGACCGTGCAGAATTTTCACACGGCCATGCCGCAACTACGAAATTGAAGATGAGGCCAGAGTTCAAACGACACGACCGTGCCGAATTGGCACACGGTTGTGTCGAGCTGCAGAGGTCATATTAAACCCTTTTGGACCTGTTTAACCAGTCAAACGTCCATGTTTAACTTCAATAAATTTGTAGGAGTTTCTAATCTATTTGAAGACCAATTTGAAGAGGAGTTTTCAAATAAATAAGATCTATCAAATAGATAAAGATTGGATTGAAGACTTGAAAGAAGACTTGAAGATCAAGACTTATATATATATAACATGCGGTGTAACGGGTTAAGAGCTCCCTACCCTCATATTTATAGCTTTCAATGATGGGCCGGATACCTAATGGGCCTCATGGGCCTATTCATAACAGATTTATTATTAGCAGATTTATTAATTCATAGCAGATTTATTATTGGCAGATAAATTTCATGAGAGAAATTTTCTAATATCCCTAACCAAATATACACAGATACACGCTTATTAGCTTATGGATAGAAAAACCTCATGTGAGAAATTTTCTAATATCCTGTCAGAAATGTGAGAAATGTGAAGTTGCAATCACATTTTCTAATATCCTTGATAAATTTTCTAATATCCTGTTATAAGCATTTATGAATTAATATCCTGTTATAAGCATTTATTCATTGATAAATTTTCTAATATCCTGGCAGCAAAGATTTCATGAGAGAAATTTTCTAATATCCTGTCAGAAATGTGAAGCCTAAAAGGATTTGCTAATATCCTGTCAAAATTTGCTAATGCTAATATCCTGTCAGAAATGTACACGCAAAATATCCTGTCAAAATGCAAATGCAAAGCCTAAGCATTAGCAAAATATCCTGTCAGAAATGCAAATGCAAAGTCTAAGCAAATATATTAGCAAAATATCCTGTCAAAAATTTTTACCATCTAGGCTACTTGGATAACTAAATTTTATTTAGATTTATCAATGAATACGTAAAACGGTATCTTTAAGGTCAGTTACGTATGGTAACACCCATATCAATTTCAATGTATATATACTTTTGGTCATTTCTTTAACGTGGGCATTGTTATGTTTCTTTCTCAAGTTCTATGATACAAAGGCAACCCATTTAATCTTCTACAACTGGACGTATGTAGCATTGTTATGCACTTTTTTTCTTCTAAATTTCACATATTAGATTGTTATGCTTTATGTTGATTGTTATGTGTTTGCATTGTGCAGCTATTGACTATTTCCATTCATGAACTTTCACTTTCCTAATGATGCATTTCTTAAATATTCAGGAGCAACATCAAACTGAAAGCGGTGCTCCTGATGAAGCATCAGAGCCTTTCATAGGATCTGGACGTTTTGGTATTGACTCTGCACCAGCACCTACACATGTGTCTGCATCCGATTCAAACTTGGAATGCGTGTTTGAGCTATGAAGTTGGCAACCATATCAGCTGTCATTACATATAGTTTTGGAATTGATACTATTGTAGTTGATTGTCAACTGATGTCAAATTGATTATATACATGTTATTACAAGAAATACGACAAAATGGATTATATTATTTGCATACGTTGTTACATATCTTGAAAAAAGTAAATAGTTCAGTTTGATTGACTTGGATTAACTTACTTTATATCTTGAGTTTGGGTGCGTGTCAATGCTAAAACCTTGCAGCTGGGTTGATTTCATACTTAACTTATAAATTAAGTTTGGGTGCTTATCAATGTTGAAACCTTGCTGCTTAATTTATGGCATTGTGTTGAGATCATTGAATCGGTCGCATTGTCTACCTCCTGAACAACAAACTCATGTGCATTGTACACAGAACTTATTGCAATGAAGAGTGCAAGCCCAATAATGAGATATATTCATTTCAGGCATTGTGTTGGCATGTATCAAACTCATGTGCATTGTACACAGAATCGATTGTATGATGAGGCCTCAAGGTTTCACAACCTTTCTGTTCTGAGTACACTGGATGGAAGATGGTGTAAATGTCATTAATGTGTGAACTAGGATTTCCCAGATGATTGTTTTTATTCGGCTTATTACAAAAAATTGCCACAATCTCTATTTCTGAGGAGTAAATTGCATCTAAAACACGCAACAATATGGTTTAATTTTTATTTTTTTTGGGGGGGGGGGGGGGTGGGGGGGATGGGTGTCTACAACACTTAAACATTGAGAAACACATGAATATAAGATGTAGAGCTTATGTGAACCACATGAGATATGGAGTTGTTGGGAAATTGAATAGGTGAAAGTGAGTTTTTTGTTTTGCTCCAGTTTTGCTGCTGGAATTAGGGTTCGTTCTGTTGTAATCAGTGTGTTTCTTCTTTAATGCTTAAACCGATAATTTTCAGGCTTTAAGTAGGCAATAAACTAATATTCTTCGCCGAAGGTGTTCGCTCCCGTTAAATTTTTTTTGCTAATTTGTTGTTCCGCGTCGAAGGCGCTTGCATCGAATTTATTGTTCTTCGCCGAGGGCAGCCATGCAAAATTACACATCAACCCTCACTATAATTAAGATAATGTAACTCTGCACTGTATATGTGCATTTATAAAAGCAAAAAAAGGTCAGCAGGTTGATATGCTTTCCAAATCAAATCAATATCGCACAGTATGGCAGCATATCGGAATTATTCATGTAATAAACTAATCATCACAAGTAATAAGCCTTTTGTTTTCAAAAGCAATTTCAACCAATTTTGTTCCATTTGAGAAGCCAACGCCAACCAACTTCCAAGCAGACAAGCAATGACAAGTCCTGAAAAACAAACCAGTCAAACTAGGTGGGTTGCTATGATCGATCAGTTACTGGAAACTCAAGCTAAACCAGCCAAACAAGCCCGTGCCAAAGACACTATGATCGATCAGTTATAGGTGGGTTGGGTTGTTCTGCGGATTGATGAGTTATAGGTGGGTTGGGTTGTTTCGGCGCGGGCGCCGAAGTCGCCCTAATTTTTTTGCGCTAATTTGTTGTTCTGCACCGAAGGTGCTCACGCCAAAATTGTTGTTCTGCACTAAAGGCGTCCACGCCGAATTTGTTATTCCGTGTCAAAGGCGCATGCGCCGCATTTGTTGTTCCGCACCAAAGGCTCCCACGCCGCTAGATACTTTTACGCTAATTTGTTTTGTTAAATTTTGGTTGTGAAAATTAATTTTTCGGGAAACAAAGATTTCGCGGGGAAATCTTAAATGAACTGTGCCCGCTGGCATGGGTTATGACTATATAATACATTTGACAACGTTTTTTGAATTATAGGGGTGACTAGGACAAGATAAAGAGTGGCTGGGATTTGATCTTGGTAAATCAATGGTTGAGATTGGATTTTGTGAAAAAATTTAATGGAAAAACTTAAATTTTGGTGGGAAAAGCTTTGGAATTAGAAGTTTCTTGGGAAAGATTGTGGAGATTGGGGAAAGTGCCTTGGGAACCTAAAATTTGTAATTAGAAGTGCCTTGGAAAAGATTGTGGAGATTAAATTTGGGGGAAAAGTGCATTGGGAACCTAAACTTTGAAATTATAAGTGCATTGGAAAAGATTGTGGAGAAGCATAATCCATTAAATTAAACAAAATAAAAAATTTAGCGAAAAACAATTTAGCGGAACAACAAATTAGCGTAAAAATACCCTGAGGTTTGTTGTTTCGCGCCCGGGTCGAAGACGCCCACTAAATTTTTTTACGCTAATTTGTTGTTCCGCGCCGAAGGCGCGGGCGCCAAATTTGTTGTTCAACACCGAATTTATTGTTCCGCGACGAAGGCGCCTGCGCCGAATTTGTTGTTCCGCGCCGAAGGTGCCCGTGCCGCTAAATATTTTTACGCTAATTTATTGTTCTGTTAAATTTTGGCTGTGTAAATAATTTTTCGGGGAACAAAGATTTCGCGTGGGAAATCTTGAATGCGCCGAAGGCATCCGCTAAAATTTTTTACACTAATTTGTTGTTCTGCGCCTAAGGCACGTGCGCCAAATTTGTTGTTCTGCGCCGAAGATGCCCATGCCGCTAAATATTTTTACGCTAATTTATTGTTCTGTAAAATTTTGGCTGTGAAAATAATTTTTCGGGGAACAAAGATTACGCGGGGAAAATCTTAAATGAACCGCGCCCGCGGACAAGGTTATGACTAGTACATGACTAAAACAGCTAAACGTTAACATTTAAAAATTACAATGAAAAAAGTGATATTACATCATAACGTTCATAGACTTGTGCCAAACCTATCTCAAATAAAAAATTAAAAAGAAGAAAAATATAGATAACATAAGAAGACACAATTAATCTCAGCTTATCGTGAGTGCAAATTTGAAATCTTAACTTAACAGTTGCATTCGCACTTTCAAACATGAAAGTTCTACCATTCATCGCAATACACGCATCCTTCAAGAGACCAGTTTCGATAATATATAGTTTTAAATAGTGATCGTAGCAACTTTACTAAAGTGCATATTATATTCCTTGTAAACTATATCCAAGCTTGGGTAGATGGGGCAAGTGGAGCTATATTCAAGATTTGTTTTTTCTTTCCTTCTTTCTTAGAAAATTGAATAATTATGCAAAAGAATACAGTCTTCAAAATACTTACAAAACTTCAATCTAAGGTTAACAATGTCTGTTGACACAAGATAGCGCAAATACTGTTTTTTAATTATCCAAACTATGTTGAGAAAGAAATTTATTTAGACGTAATGATGTGGTATAAAACAATATTTATGCATGTTACACCAATTAATCACCTCTTATGAATAGTCAAGAAAATATCCTTCAAAACACTTATATAACTTCAATCCAATGTCAACAATATATTCTAACGCAAGATAGCACAAATATAATTATCAAACTACGTTGGGAAAGAAATTTATTTAAGAGTTCTAAGCAATCTATATTACAATTGAGGGGGTGATGTGACTTTGTCCCATGTGACAATGTCCCATCCATGGGATCCACATCACCTCCCAAACCCTACCCAAAAAATCCCCAAACCTCACCCCTACTAAAAAATACAATTTCAAATAACACAACCCAAGCTTTTCCCCTTTTATCTTCCAACAATACCTACACATACAACCACACTTCTCACTACTTTTCGTTTGGGTGCGTGTACTGCATCCTGTTCGTGTGGGTTTTTCCGCCGTGCACTTTGTGCACGGGTTATTCTAGTACTCTTTGAATTGCCACTATCTTCTATAAGATCACCAAACATATCAATTTCTCTAATTTTTATGATCAAACTCATCCCTCATTTTCTTTCTCTCTCTTGATCCCTGTCACAGTTTCTTTATCAAGGTTTATCACTTCATTGCAGCTCGCTCTATTTTTTAATAAAATAGTAGATAAAAAGACTGAGTACACCGAAGAACGATTTGGTGAAGTTGTCCTAAATGGAGGGCTAAATATGACTAGGACAAAGGTGGGCCCCACTTCCCATCTCACCCCTCACCTCATCCAAAAACTCGACCACAAGCCACTTATTTACATGTTTGTCATCCCCTCAAAAAAAACCCACCAACCTCACTTATTTACATGTTTCCGATTCACCCAAAACCCAAAAAACACCCACTTAATTACATGTTTGCCACCCCCAAGATTTTTTTGCATTTTAACCCCCCGGACTTTACACTTTTTCCCCCAGACAATACCATCACGCACACCCACATTTCTCACGCTTTTTCGGTTCCACTCGTTCACCACATCCTCTTCGTGGTGGGTTTTTGGCTTCGTGCATTATGTGCACGTGTTATTTCTAGTAAAACTATATTTATGCATGTTACATCAATTAATAAAAGTTCTGATGAGCAATAAAACTATATTATGCATGTTACACCAATTAATCACATCATTTGAATAGCCAAAATTTTCATTTTTTCCAATATAGTTAGAAAATCACGCCAAAATAGCTTTCATATGATAGTGCCCCACACCATTTTCAAATTATATTGCCTTTATTGATTTTCTTCTATCAGTTTTCATCAAAGCCTTAGCATGTTATAGTTTCTTCCAAACTTTGATTTAATAAAGAAGACAGTGACAAGACAATCAAATAATAATGTCACAAAATTCAGCTTCACTTTGTTACTAATAGTTAAAATGATTTTCTTAAAAAACTGAGAAATATAAACAACTAAATCAAGTAATCATTCGGCATAAATTTTAATTTGGGATTATTGATATTCTTCTCCATTATTTTCACCAAAACAATTGTTATAAAAAATAACTACAATAATATTCTTTCTGCTTGAATTATATTTGATGACAAATAAAGCAGACACGACAATTATAATAGGTTATGTCAAGTTTTAGTTTTGATTTATTTCTTTTTAAAAAAATAAATTTGAGAAAAGTTATCAGAGGTAGCTCAACCTGATTTGGGGTTGTTGACTAAGCAATTGGTTAAGTTTTGGTTTGGAGAAGCAAACGACCAGTGTTTTTCTTTCAAATATTTATTTCCAAAAAAAGTTCTTAGCTTTAAGATTTAGACAAAGCAATCAGTCTAGACATGGGACAGAGATGTAATAAGAAAGTGGTGTAGGGAAGATGAGAGTGAGAGTGAGAGCAATGAATAGAATAAGAGAGGAAAATAAGTTGGTTTTCATCTCTCCATTCAAGAAAGGAGCAAAAGTGGAATTGAATATCATAGAATTGCTTACGGATAGTAGAACCGTCGATTTACGGTACAATGCAAGAGAAAAATAATTTAAAGTGTGATATGAGAGAGAAATAGGAGTTAAAAAAGTTTAGGTTAAATGAACAGAATGAATAACTGTGATTGACTTTCCAACTAATATAAATGAACAATCAGAATGTGCTCAACTCAAGACAGAAACCAGTAATATACTGGTGATTATGTATTATGTATGTATGTATGTATGTATGTATATTCCCCCAAAAAAGACTTGAACATATTTCGTAATTGCCATTTTTAAAATCTACAAATAAATTAAACACGAAGGCATCCCAAAGTTCGGCACAACCACTTGACAAATTTTCAAGCTTAGAGTTATGTTTATCACATTCTTAGATTCTTTAGCAAGAAACCAACTAGTAGCATTTGTAACATAATTCAACTAAAGCATAGTCGGGGTTCAACTGATTTGAGTCACCCAAGTACCATTTAAGCTTGCAGGCCATAGTTAAATCTGACCATTCTGAATATTGCCATCTTTGAAATATCTAGGAGGATTAAACATTGTATAACAGTTCAAGTCCATCTTATGTGACACTACTATTGAAAATAAATAAAAACAAAAAACCTAATTTTATCTTGATCTTTTCATTACTATTATGGTTGCCCTCTTAGAAAACCAACGAAGTTCGTAGCGTATTGCCAGAAGACCTCGCCTGCCTTTGTGCTTCCTTACTCAATGATGCAACAACCTTCTCCAGCAAAATTTAATGTTAATTCTAAGGTTGTATAAAAATCTATCCCTAATTCCTCTTCTTCTCTACTGCTTAATCTATTCTTGTTCTTCCCATTGATGTCATTTCTCCTATCCTGTTCTCTACCACTTTCTTCTCACTTATATCCATCTTATATGTCACTGCCTTTCGATGCTTGGTGCTTCTTCAAGATTGACACATATGCAAGTCATCACACATTAGACTCACTTCTCACCAAACGATGGGCATAAGCCATATCTTGCTCTTTTCAACGGTAAATGCTATGATATGTTTCTGGTAGACGATAGAAGGGGTAAGTGTCTTATTCCATTATGGATGTTACATTAGTTATTTGGCTTATTCCATTTGGACTTGGATACTATAATGCACTATGGATGATATAATAGTTCATTATCATGTTAAACTTATCATTGTTGTCATATTATTGTTAACTCTAGTTAAAGAGGGGCTTTTTCCACCTCATATTACTTACTAATACGTATAAGCTATAAACTAAAATTTTGTTTATTATTTATTAGTGATTTGATCTGAGTTATTTTCTTAATTTCTCATGGTTAGTTCAGTTAATACTTGTTTGCTGATTGATTTTCACCAGTACTTAGTAACAGTTTCTTCTGATTGTTTGTTACTTATTATGTGTTACTAGTACACTTTTGTTGTCACTCTTGCATCTTTAATACGTTCAGAAGCTAGAATCTTAGTCCATAAATCATGTATGTTCACTATATTTTCCAGATCATTACTCCAATTTTGATGCATCAATGTCAATTAGGATATTATGAGTTTCTTTCCTAAACATGATGCATAACTCAGCAAGCATTGTGCTTTATGTCTTACTCTGTTCACCCTTTCCCCCAAGCAAGGACAAGCAGGGTGCATTAGGCAGATGACAGCAAGAGTAAAACTTACTCAGGTCTCCATGGAAAAAAGATTCAAGTAGCAGATGATGGAAGTTTGAATAAAAGCCGCGTTTTTTGGTCTTAAGTTGGACACATCTATATCAGAAAATTTAAGCACATTATCCCCGTAATTAATTTTGTTTAGGAACCAACAAAAAATAGGTAATTTACACGTGTCCCTGAAAAGGTTTCAACCTCCTTTATCAACAACATTGACCCCAAAACATAAGGGGATTCCTAATGTCCTCTACTTGAAACTAGAATACTTTGAATTGGAAATTTTATTTACTGTCCATATCATCCTAGAAAATGTAACATGATAGCATTTTACTGTGAAAAAAGATAGGGCCAGAATGATACAATATGATTCACTGAAGTGATGGTGCTTGTAGTTTGCATGTACGCCACTACAGAAGCATGTCCAAAGAGAAGGAAACAAAGTTTTGATGCACCAATATAGCCAGAAGAGAACTCTATATATTTCTGAGAGCTAGGCATGTAAGCAATAGAAAATTATGTGCAACAAATAGCAAAGTAGAAATTAATGGTATCCTCGCATCACAAAACATGACCATCTGACTAATAGATGCTTAAGGGAAACCATGTAGCAGAAACTATTGTAGATTTGTACTCCTTCATAAAATATACATTTTCATATTTTATCTAAAATTATAATAGGCTTGTCCACGGAAATGTTCATCCTGCTTGAATAATCTGAGAAAAACGTACTTGCAAATCGCACTTTCCCATGGCCTGTGGCACTATAGCAGTTTGATGAATTTTTAATTCATTATGTGTTAAGATTAGACGCTAAGCTACGATCAAGTGGATCAGCTGTACTCATAAACAAGTATGGCTTAGGGTATTATAGTAATACTTATATCCAATTTAACTTTATGATTCATCTAAATTTATGTTTGTTGAAAGTTGAAACCCAACATATATCAAAAAAGTAAGTCGAGAGAGACATCCCATCTTCCCTTTGATACACATGCATGTGGGCATATATACATACTAACATAGTGTTTCAGAGTGTTTTCTCACTACAATGCGTTGACCGTGGAGAACCCGGTCAACGTGGTCAAGGGGCCCGCTTTGGGCCCCTCGGGGGCTTCGAATCGGTGCAGAAGGGGCGAGGGGAAGCCTCGGCCCTGGTTGAGACGCTCGGCCTCGGACAGACGTGCTCGGCCTCGGCTGGAAGGGGGACGAGGGGTAGCCTCAGTCGCCCGGGTAGATGCACGGCCGTCGGGTGGCGAGGGTGAGTCTCAGCCACGGAAGGCTGACGGTGAGGGGAAGCCTCACTGTCCGGTTGATCGAGTGGTCGGAGAGGGGCGAGGGGTAGCCTCGGCCCGTTGGTCTGTTGTCCACCTGCGTAGACGAGAACGCTCGTCAGGGGGCCGGACCTTGGTTCCGGCCAAATCCCCTCCGATGCCTAAGTCAGATAGAGATCTGAGAAAGGAGGCCCGGCGGAGACGGTCCGACTCGTGAGGAGATCGTGACGACGTCTCTCGGCGCGAGCGGGGGAGGAATGAGATGAATTGGGGGAACGAGGTCGTTGATGGAGTACCTTAGGTTTTGTTACCTGAGATGCGGTCCTTTTCTTCTTCGTCTTCCTGACCCTTTTGTAGAGCTCCCAGCGTGATTGGCTCTGGCCCACGTCCCACGCCCGCCATCGATCGTGCCCCATCCGTCCCCCCTTGCCGCCGCCCTCTCCGCCATGCCAGCACCTCCCCATTATCGCCATTTAGTGGTCGCGTGTCCGGGGGAGCGGTTTTCGCAGGAGTGGGCGAACGACTACCGGGTTATGGGGGCCGAGTCAGATCGACGTTTCGAGAGGGTCCCTTGTAGGGCCTTTGTCGAATGGGCTTTCAGGATGCAGGTGGGCTCTTGGGCTCGTGCTTTATGGGTCTCGGTCAAATAGGCGTAACAATTGCCCCCATCGGTCGGGTTGATCGGACTCGGCCAGTTCGGCTCGGCCGATGTGACCTCTGCCGATTTTGACAGGCTCTCCAGTCGATGCCGACTCATTTATTAGTCGTCATCATGAGTTAGCCCGTTCGATGTTTTTAAGGCGCGGGCTCCGAAGCGCCGTCGGCCTTCAGATGTTGCCACGTGTAGCGGCAAGCTTATCCCCGCCGCTCGCGGAGTCGCCTTAAGTTCGAGAAGTCGAAGGGTTTGTGAGCCGCCATTGGTGGGGTCGATCAGCCTCGGCTCGCTCAGATCACCCGTTATGTCTCCTGGGATTCCGAGCGGCGCTTTAATCGAGGTGAGGCCATAAATGCAGGTCATGATGAGGCGGATCGATTGGTCTTCAACTGGCGCCAATTTCGGAACGCCGCCGACTCTTCGAGCCTCGCCACGCATTCTTGTCAGGCGCTTCGAATTCTCCCCTGGCGTATAAGATCCCCAGTTGTGTTGATCTCCACTACTTCTTCGCTCCTCCCGGTATTCAGAGCCTTCAGCAACTCGGAGTTCCCTGTCGCCTTCGCTTCTTTGTTCTCTCCAAACCAGTTGAAAATAGGTAATTCCTCTCTCGCTTTCATCCTATGGCTGCTCTTAGGATAGGCGGTTCTGGCCGGAGGACGAGGGGTCCTCCGGAGTCCGGGCGGGGCGAACCCCGGCTAGGGGAGTCTGGTTCCCCCGCCGGGAGTCGTTCTCTTCAAGATAAGGGGAAGGAGAAACTTTTTCCAGACTACGCCCGTGATGACGTGGCGTTGGCTGCCGTACGGCTTAATGTGCCCCCGGTTGTCCTCCGTACGCCGTCGAGGACCCCTCCTTCGGTGGCCGCGGAGATCCGGGAAAGATATCTCTGCTTCCCATACGAGGTTCGGGTTCCATTTGTCGACGAGCGGATTTGCCTTCCGAGGAGCAATGAGGTCGGCGTCTACGTCGAGATGTTCCGCCTGGGTCTTCGCTTCCCGCTCCATCCCTTCTTCATCCAGGTCATGGAACATTTCACAGTGTCCCTGTGTCAGTTCACCCCGTGTTCGATCGCGGTACTGACGGGCTTCGTGACGCTCTGCTGTACCCGTGGTCTGGAGCCGACTCTCCCCCTTCTCTTCTACTTTTACCAGGCCCAGACGGTCGGTCCGGGGTCATGGCTGCTACTCCGAGCTCGTTCGAGGAGGGAATGCCTGATCGGGTTACCCCGCTGGTCAGGGGATTGGAACTTGGATTATGTCTTCGTGGTCTTCTTGGGCGAGGCCCAGATTCTGACAAGCTGGGGCAGTTCTGTCCATTCTCGCCCGTCGTTAGTTCTCTCAGACGCCGACCGGGCAGCCGCTGCGCTTCTGTTGGCTCTTCCTTTGGAAACGAAGTCCATTTGGTCTTTGTTGGACGACCTGCTCCTGAAGGCCGTCCTGTGGTCTCCGGGTAGGTCGCTTTTTCATCCCCTGATCGCCCTATGACTCATCCTGATTTCGGTCTCCTTTGCAGGGATGGCTGGCCGCGAATTCGTCCGTGACGTTGACGAGCTGATCCGTCGTGGAGCCGCTCGGAGCCGAGGTAGTACCTCTGGAAGGGCGCCTCGGAGGACCATTGAGGAGGAAGTGCGCCGAGCCGAGCCTGCCGTGGGTAAGGTGGCGGCCGCGCCTCCCGCCTCTTCTTCTGGCGATCCCCTTCCGGGGGGTGAGGATGGTGCGAGGCGGAAGCGTTCTCCTCCGGCGCCTTCGGAGCTCCACGGTGGAAAGAAGAGGAAGGAGGACGTGGATCTCTCCGGCCCGGCGGGTTCCGCGCTTCCCGTGGCGACCGCCGGGGATCCTTCGATAGCTTTGCCAGCCACCCCCCTCGCAGCGTCTTCGCCCGTATCACCAGGGGTCGGGGCCTTGTTGGCGAGCGACTTGGCTTCGATTGTCGTCCCTGGGAGTTCGATGTTTGCTGACCGAGCAGTGGCCCAGCATGTTGCCGAGGTCTCCGTCCCTCCCCGGGACCGCAGCCTCCTCAAGAAGATCCCGGCCGACAAGATGTCGGATTCCTTGGTCTGGATCCTCCAACAGGTTCGGTTATCTTGCTATCCTCTCTTTCTCTTTATCCTCTTCTTAGCCCATGTCTCGTCTTTTCAGGGTTCAGCGCTCGCTGTGGAGTTGCAGTGTCGAGCCGTCCGCTTGAGGGAGATGGAGGAGTCTTCCATGAGGGCTCAGGAGCGGGCCGGGGCGGACGAGGTGGCCATGATGGAGGCCCAGATGGAGTCTCGGCGCCTCGCCCTCCGTGTGGCTGCGTTGGAGGGGCAAGTGGGTGACCTCGAGGGAAAGCTAGGGGATGCTCGTCAGTCGGCTGAGGAAGCGGCGGAGTCGTTCCGTCTGGAGAGGGAGGAGCTTCAGAGGGAGCTGTCGGACCGGCGTCAGGTAATGCGGCTGGCGGAGGAGGTGGAGAAGGGCGTCGTCGAGACCCTGGGGAAGGAGATCTTCGAGGTTCTCAGGGGGGCCTTCGGTAAGTATATAGACATCATCGCCCCCCGGATCGTCGAGTCTTCCTTCCGGGAATGTGCGGAACGTGTCCGGCAAGCCCCTCCGCCAGTCGAGTCCCCTCGCTCCGAGCAGGGCGAAGTGCCCGAGGATGTGTCCTCCCGAGCTCGGGCTCCTTAAGCAGTCCCTCCCAGCCTTATCCTCAAATTTTTAAGCATCCGCTTCGCTTTGGGCCAGTCTACTTGAAATGGATCCCCGGCCCCCGCCATCTCCTTCAGCCCCGCGGCCAACAATTGCTGGTTGCATGGCCGCTAGCTTGGGTCACCTACTCTGGGTCTTTTGTCAACCAATTTTGCTTTGTCGGTGTCGATCTGAACTCTGTCATTTGTCGCGAGTAGACTGTTTGTAGGGTGTTCCCTTCGCCTTGATCCCCTGTAAATAAGACGCATTTTTGTACTCGGGTTAACTATTATAAATGAAATCGACTTACTTGGAATTTTTGTGTACTTGGCGTCGTTGCCTTGTTCTTGGCTTGGGAATGGACGAAACTGGCGTTGGCTGTGGGGATTCTCCCCAGACTTAGGGGCGCAGGAGTCGGTCAGCGAGGGCGAAGCTCCTCGACTTAGGACCGGTTGGCGTCCGTGCCTCCTGGGGAAACTGCCCCCAGACTTATGAGCGCTGGAGTCGGTAGGCGAGGGCAAAGCTCCTCGGCTTAGGACCAGTCGGCGTCATGCCTGCTGGGGGAGTCGCCCCCAGACTTATGAGCTTTGGACTCGGTCGGCGAGGGCCAAGCCCTTCGGCTTAGGACCGGTCGGCGTCCGCGCCGGCTGGGGGAATCGCCCCCAGACTTATGGGCACTGGAGTCGGTCGGCGAGGGCAAAGCTCCTCGGCTTAGGACCGGTCGGCGCCCGTGCTTTGCTGGGGGAGTCGCCCCCAGACTTATATGCACTGGGGTCGGTCGGCGAGGGCCAAGCTCCTCGGCTTAGGACCGGTCAGCGTCCGCGTCTGCTGGGGGAATTGCTCCCAGACTTATGAGTGCCGGAGATAGTCGGTGAGGGCAAAGCTCCTCTTCCTCCTCCAGTGAGGCGGCGGTCCCCGGCCTTTTGCGTTACTGGCGACATGTCAACTCCGTCGGAATTTTAAATAAAGACAATAAAAAGAAGGCGTTTGTACTCTCATGGGTCCAGTTGGACCGGTACATTTGGAGGAAACGGAAAAGGGGAAATGAAGCTAAACAGAGGGATGTAAAACTAGATATCTCCCTCATACTTAGGCTGCCCCCCGGGGGGAAGGATGTTGCCTGCTCACTCTACGATGCGGAGGGGGCCTTGGATGGTGTTGATCTTCTTCCCCTTGTCCGGCTGTGTGGAGGTCCCTTCTCCATGGGCCGGCTCGTCGGCCTGATTCCTGGCGTGCCCTCGGCTCATCAGCTTCTCAATGTCCTTCTTCAAATGCCAGCAATCTTCTGTGTCGTGACCATCGTCCTTATGGTACTTACAGTACTTCTCCATGTTCTTCCCGCCTCTTTTAGCCTTCGGCGGGGGGCGATCAGCTCGCTCTTCCTTCTGTACTTGGGCGAGAATGGCGTCTGGGGTGGTGTCCCTCGCGCTTTCTCCCCGTTGCCTGTTCCTTTGTCTCTTTTCGGTCCGGTATCCTTCGGGGCTTGCTCGTCCGCCGTCGCCACGCTTGGTCCCTCGAGCGGTTTTTCCTGCATCCTCGGCCAAGGCCTCCTCGGTCAGCATAAAGCGTTCGGCCCTTGCCATGATCCCGGGGAGGTCCTTTGGGGGGTCGTTGTGCAGGGACTTCTTGAAACCCCTGTGGCGAAGCCCTTTCTTAAGAGCCGTCTGGACCACCAGGTCGGGTGGGTTGTTCACGTTTAGCCTTTCCGCATTGAAGCGGCGCATGAACTGTCGGAGTGGTTCGGCCGGGCCTTGCACTATGTTGAACAGATGTTCAGCACCAGGTTTGATCAGCCTCCCCGCCATGAACTGTTTGCAGAACAACTGGGCGAGTTGTTCGAAGCTGTCGATGGAGCGGCCGGGCAGGCTGTGGTACCAGATCCTCGCCGCTCCCCTGAGAGTAGAATAGAAGCCCCGGCAAAGCAGGTCATCGTCAGCTCCCTGGAAGGCCATGTCCCCCTCGTAGTCCATCACGCGGTGCGCCGGGTCTCCTATTCCATCGTACTTTCCCAGCACCGGGATCCGGAATCGGGAGGGGACCCGTGCGTCGGTTATTCTCCGTGACAAGGGGCATCGATATCCGTGGATGCCTCCAGGGATGCGGTACTCGCCTGCCTCTGGATCGACCGGGGGTGGAGGTACCACCGGCGCCAGCGGGGCTGGCTCCGCAGCCTTCGCCACGCTGGGGGCCGGGCTGTCCCGACGTTCCCGACTCCTCCTGCGGGAGCTCCTGCTCCGCCGCGATCGGTCTCTCGAGTGGTGTCGTTCGCTTCTCCTGCGGCGGGACGACCGCGATCGATGAGACGAGGCCGTCCTTGATTCGCCGTCCGTCCCTTCGGTCTCTCTTCGGCTCCTTTCACGATTGGGTGAGGAGGCGCGTGACCTCGCCTGACGAGAGCCGGACAGCGTGAACCGACGCTCCATGTTCGGTTTCCGGGTCCCGTGGTCGTCGACCACGGCGGACCGCAAGTGTGGGGGACCCCCCGCCCATCGATGGCTGTCGTCCAACGTGCCTCCGTTGGGTGGCGCAGGGCCGACGAGCTGCTGCACCGTTGCGACCAACGTCTGGAGGCTCGCGTTGGTCTCCTGAGCTAGGGCGCGGAGCTGTCCCTGCGTGGCCAGTTCTGAGCCGCCGGTTTCTTCGGTGGAGAGGGTGGGGTGGCCGCTGACGGGCGTGTCCTCGGGATTGCCGTTTGTTGTGCCATTCCCCTCCTCCGGGATGGGGGGCATGCGCTTCCTCCCATTGCTGGCTCGTGCCATTGTTGGTGTGGTTTGCTTCTTCGTGGGACGGTTTCTCGTTCCCACAGACGGCGCCAGATGTTTCAGAGTGTTTTCTCACTACAATGCGTTGACCGTGGAGAACCCGGTCAACGTGGTCAAGGGGCCCGCTTTGGGTCCCTCGGGGGCTTCGAATCGGTGCAGAAGGGGCGAGGGGAAGCCTCGGCCCTGGTTGAGACGCTCGGCCTCGGACAGACGTGCTCGGCCTCGGCTGGAAGGGGGACGAGGGGTAGCCTCAGTCGCCCGGGTAGATGCACGGCCGTCGGGTGGCGAGGGTGAGTCTCAGCCACGGAAGGCTGACGGTGAGGGGAAGCCTCACTGTCCGATTGATCGAGTGGTCGGAGAGGGGCGAGGGGTAGCCTCGGCCCGTTGGTCTGTTGTCCACCTGCGTAGACGAGAACGCTCGTCAGGGGGCCGGACCTTGGTTCCGGCCAAATCCCCTCCGATGCCTAAGTCAGATAGAGATCTGAGAAAGGAGGCCCTGCGGAGACGGTCCGACTCGTGAGGAGATCGTGACGACGTCTCTCGGCGCGAGCGGGGGAGGAAGGAGATGAATTGGGGGAACGAGGTCGTTGATGGAATACCTTAGGTTTTGTTACCTGAGATGCGGTCCTTTTCTTCGTCGTCTTCCTGACCCTTTTGTAGAGCTCCCAGCGTGATTAGCTCTGGCCCACGTCCCACGCCCGCCATCGATCGTGCCCCATCCGTCCCCCCTTGCCGCCGCCCTCTCCGCCATGCCACCACCTCCCCATTATCGCCATTTAGTGGTCGCGTGTCCGGGGGAGCGGTTTTCGCAGGAGTGGGCGAACGACTACCGGGTTATGGGGGCCGGGTCGGATCGACGTTTCGAGAGGGTCCCTTGTAGGGCCTTTGTCGAATGGGCTTTCAGGATGCAGGTGGGCTCTTGGGCTCGTGCTTTATGGGTCTCGGTCAAATAGGCGTAACACATAGTAACATGTTGGGTCAGATATACCCCAATTACAACCCAAATATTCTCAACACTCTCTCAAGCTAAAGCATTATATTAACCATGACGAGCCCATCTTGTTTAGCGAAGTATAAAATTATTTAAATAAAACATCAGCTAACCATGTATGTGAAGAAGTGTAAAGAATGCATATCCACTTTTTATCAACATCATCTCAAACAAAGTGACAATTGATCTTTATATGTTTAGGTCTCTCATGAAACACAAAATTATTCTAACATGATTGTCATAAAATATAGGCATATGCCCATGATCTAGAAAGCCTAACTCCCATAAAAGATTCTTCACCCACATTATCTCACACGCAGTATGGACGGTATGGGCCATATAATTGTACTCTGCTTCAACATTTTAACGTCTCACAACTACATGCTTCTTACTCTTTCAAGTGACCAAATTTCTCCCAACATAAGTGCAATAACCACTAGCAGAATTCATATTTCTTTTGGCGCCTACATAATTAGAATCTAAAAAAGCTTCAATCTTCATATGATTATTCTTTTCATACTCAAATCTTTTTCCTGATGAATTTTTGAAGTAATCCAAAATTCACAATCCATCTCGCCAGCGAACCCTTTAGCTTATGCATGAACTTGCTCACTAATAATATAGCATAAGCAATATCTAGCATGCTCGTTGTAAGATAATTGGGTCACCCAACCAACCATATATAGCTAGCTACGTCTCAAGGTGGCCGTCGGGCCGGCCCAGCCCGGCCCGGCCCGAAGCCCGCTGGGCATGGCCGGGCCACGGGCCGGCCCGGCCCGGGGGGGTGAAACCCCCCCAAGCCCGGCCCGCGGGCCAAGCGGGCCGGGCCCAGGCCGGTCACGGGCCGGCCCGGTTTTGATGTTTTTTTAAAGACTTAAAAAAAATTAAAAAATAATAGAAATTTTTTTAAAAATATGTAAAAACAATATTAAATCATTATAAATTATTTTAACATTTGTAAAATATTTTACATGTCATATATATTTTTTAAAAATTTAAAATACTTGTTAGCTAATGTTTTCTTATTTAGAACAATTTTTTATTAATTATAACTTGTTCTAAAGAAGTAAAAATAAGTTTAGAATGATATTAAATTTTTAAAAAATTTATAAGACCTATATAAAATATTTTACAAAGGTTAAAAAAATTTAAAATTACTTATATTATTTATAAACCTAAGTTAGATAATTTAGCCCGAAATTCACGAAGGTCCCGGGTTGAACCTTTAAATTTCATTAATTAAAATTTTTTTGAGGGTGGACTTACATTGGCCAGCCTTACCCCTCGTACAATGGCCAACACATAGGACTTCTACAAGCTAATACAAGATAGAAAATAACAATACATGAAAAAAAAAGAAAATCATTCAGCGTCAGTCCCTTCGTCCTCAGAATCTTCTGAAAGGTCCTGTTTGTCTTGCGAGCGGTCTTCAGCATGAAACCAGTCCTTTGCACATACCGCAGCTTCAACTACATCTTCTTTAAGCCTTGATCTCCTGTCACTCAGAACCCTGCCACTTGCACTAAAAGCAGACTCGGACGCAATAGTAGAAATAGGGATTGATAACAGATCACGAGCCATAATGGTAAGAATTGGAAACCTAGGTTCATACATTTTCCACCATCCCAAAATGTCAAAATTTGGATCATCCAATTCTTCCTCAGTGAAAGGATAAGAAATTTCTAAATATTTGGACAACTCATTTGACGAACTTTCTGAAGCTACGGTTTTTTGTTTTTTCTTCCCCAAAATCTGCCTCAGTTTGCATGTAATATTAGAACTAGCGGGAACAGAAGAAGTGTTTGATGAAGTTCCATATCTAGCTTCATACGTTGCAAACAGAGCTCTTAAGCTAGTTTTAAAATGCATTATATGATCTTCAACTTCAAATTGCATGTTTTCATAAAACGTTTCTAATAATCCAGCTACTCCATCCTCTTTATATCGTGGATCAAAAACCTTAGCTAATGAATAAAGCAAAGGAACAGGATTCCAATATTTTGCTAGTTTAGTACCCATTTCTTCGATCATAGGTTGAAGAATGAGGGTAGTGTCTGTAGTGTCTCTATACCTAGCTAAAGTGTCAGAAATTATAACTAATTGACCAAGCCCTAAAAAGGATGTTGAGTAATACATACCCGAAAATTTGTTTGTAGCATAATAAAAACCCTCAAAAAATCACAAAGCTGCTCAATTGTTTTCCACTCTAATTCAGTAAGGTTGAAATCCGTCTCATACGGAATATGGGTGCTAGCAAAATAAGTCAGTTGCATCTTGTTTTTAAGCAAGCAACGCATCATAAGATACGTTGAGTTCCACCTATGTGGAACACTATATGTAAACTTCCGGTAAGGAAGTTGGCAATTTCTACATACTTCTTTATATAAAGCTCTCTTATTGCTAGAAGATTGTATGTATAACATAAGGTTTCTACCCTTTTCTACCCAATCAGCAGCATATTTAAGCCCATCCTGTACTATCAAGTTTAAGATGTGACAAGCACATCGCTGATGAAATAAAAGACCATCCAGATCAGGGTTCAGATGTGTTTTTAAAAATGATATTGCAGTTGTATTGTTAGAGGCATTATCAAGTGTAAATGAAATGATTTTATCAGAAATGTCATACTCACGAATAACAGGCATAATCGCATTAGCAATAACAACACCAGTATGACCAAAGGGTAACAATTTAAATCCAATAATCATCTTATGAATAATATAGTCGTTGTCTACATAATGGACCGTAACACAAATGTAGGATAACCCCCATTTTGTTGTCCATATGTCGGACGTTAAAGCTATCCTAGATTTTAAGGCCGCAAAAGTTTGAATCAATTTGGCTTTGCCAGCTTCAAACGCTGCCATAACATCTCTTCTAAGTGTGGTTCTAGGCACATTTTTAAATGCGGGGTTCAGGGCTACTTGGTTAAAACGTTCTACTGAGGAGCTTTCCCCATAACTTAAAGGTAATTCTTGGCAAAGAACTAGTCTAGCCATCTCCTTTCGCATTGTTTCAGCAGAATACGAAAAAGCAGACAGAGAGCTAGAATTAGCTGTTAAGTTTAACGTTGTCTGTCTAGCCTCTCTTTTTTTATGTGCTTCTGTGTGTCTTTTTAGATGTGTTGTGCCATCTTTGGCTGCGCAATTGAAATCTGATCTACAGATTTTGCAAAAAGCCCTAAGTCCTTTTCCAGGCACTGTTTCTAGTGAATAGTTATCCCAAACAGCAGATTTCTGTTTTCTGCCTTGGGTTGCTTGTGAAGCAGTGGGGCCAGCAATAGTAGAAGGGGTTGAATTGTGTGCAGAACCAGAAAATCCCTGTGTACCCACTATGGGGCTATTACTATCGTGCCATTCATGTTGTTCATTTGGAGTCATTTCCGGAAAGTCCGGTGTTTCAAGAGGGTTGTTCAGCAAATTTTGAAAAAAACCATATTCTTCAGTGTTAAAATTAGCGGTAACGGATCTACGTGGGTTGTTTGATCCGGCCATTATGCTAATTTAATAATAATAGGAAGTAGGAACCTGATTGCAGATAGAGCCGCAGTGAGGTAGCAGTCTAGCAGCTGATCGGATCCCTGAGTCGGAGCTTGAATTTGAGATGCGGAAGTGTAGAGGTAGCAGCAGTATCTTGAGAGCGCCGTGAGATGAGAGCAATAGCCTGAGATTATAGTAAAATTTGAGAGTAGAGAATTTTAGAGTTGTGAAGAAATTGGTATGAATGTGTGCGGTATTTATAGGATTTTTTAAGGCCCAAAAGACCAAAATAACCCTCCAATATGACCGTTTTATGGCTGTTGGGACGGTTTTTTGGTCATTTTGGCAGAAATTGACCTAACTACCCCCCCAATATAGCTGTTTATGGCTGTTGGGGGGTATTTTGGTCAAAAAGCCCAAAAAAACCCCCCCAACAGCCATAATATGGCTGTTGGGAGGCGGGCCGGGCCGGGCCGGCCCTGCCCGGCGGGCCGCGGGGGGGCAAATGCCCGGCCCGCCGGGCGGGCCGGACCTGGTCAACGGCCCGGCCCAGGTTGACCGGGCCGGGCCGGGCCGGCCCGGCCCGAAAACCGGGCCGGGCGGGCCGGGCTCCGGGCCGGCGGGCCATTTGGCCACCTTGAGCTACATCTACAAATTCTGACCATGACTCATCCCATAATGCTACGGCTATGCCCATAATAGTACTTGATGGCTTGCAACATGTACGTGTATCCAGTAATTAATCATCCTGTAATTAATCAAGAACATACTTTCGGTAAAAAAAGAGACAAGACATGTTTACTGTGAGTACACCCTCATTCATTGAAAATATGTCGATCGTCCCATGTCCTTAGTGATAAAATTAAAGAATGAGGTTTCGACCGAAACCTTATTGGTTTGGTCATTTCGTTTCGAATTTCAGAGGAAACAACAAGAAACAGCTGCTGGAACTTGGTTTCGACCGGTTTCGCTCGGTTTTGGCCGAACCATCTTACTCTTTATAATAATATATGTGTTTGAGTTTAAATACATGAATATCTTTGAAATTATAAAAACTCTAAAATTTTATTAAAATTCCAAAATGTATAGTATAAAAATTCTTAAAATTCATTAAAATTCTAAAACAATTTAGTATAAATCAAGGTTTTAGGTCTCGGTGTCGGTCTGGGTACCGTTCTTCCCAAAATTTAGGTTTCGGTATCGGTATCGTCCGTTTCAGCGGTTTCGGAAGCAAGTTTTGGTTTCGTCCGTATCGCTCGTTTCAACAGTTTCGTTTCGGATCGGTTTCGGTTTCGGAGATACTTTAAATATGTATATACTATATACACACATTGATGTTTTCGGAGGTTCTTAAATCTAAACCTATCAATTAAATACTTAACAAACTAAAATATTAATCATATACTATCAAATACTAAATACTAAATATATAAACTAAATTTGAGTTCGTACTCATATCAAATACTAAATACCTAAAGTTTGGTACTTAAATACTAAATATTTAGATAAATGAATAGATCCTAAAGCTTGCCTTGCGCACCCATCGTTTTACCTTGCGCATATACCACTTATTTACAAGTTTGCCAAAAAATCGTTGGGCGTTGCTTTGTGCACCCACCATTTTGCTTTGCGCACATACCACTTATTTACAGGGTTGCCACAAAATATCCGCTTGATATGTGCACCGACTGTTTTACTTTACGCATATACCACTTATTTACAAGCTTGCCTTTTTAAAGAACACATCATCTCCTGAAAGGCGACTTGGGCCTCTTTCTACATCTCTCTTTGTTCTCTCACACTCTCACGCTAGATGATCAAGGAGGGTTTGGCAAGGCAGGAAGCAGGTTCGGCGACGCGACGTGGTGAGTTCAATTTTTTCATCATCTTCTTTTTGTCCTTTTTCTTCTTTTTTCAGCACATTTTCTTGGTTCTGCCTCTTCTTCGTCTAATTCTTCATCATTTTCAAGCCGAAACCCTAGGGTTTTCTCCTCTCTTTTAACCAAGCTTTCTATACAACCTATTGATTTACGAAATTTTTTGGGTTTTTTAAAGAATTTTTATTTAATTACACATTCTTCTTCCTCTGTCTTCGATCGATACTGAACGGTATCGGT
This sequence comes from Scilla litardierei, assembly GCA_030789695.1. Taxonomy (NCBI): domain Eukaryota; kingdom Viridiplantae; phylum Streptophyta; class Magnoliopsida; order Asparagales; family Asparagaceae; genus Scilla; species Scilla litardierei. Next base: position 180,003,869 of record CM061134.1, read on the forward strand.
CAGTTTCGGTCGGTATCAGTCAGTTTCGGTCGGTATCGGCCGAAACTGACCGATACCGTTCAGTATCGGCCGATACCGTTCAGTATCGGCCGATACCGTTCAGTATCGGCCGATACCGTTCAGTATCGGCCGATACCGTTCAGTATCGGCCGATACCGTTCAGTATCGGCCGATACCGTTCAGTATCGGCCGATACTGAAACTAACCCTTGGTTTTGGTATCGTCAACTGCCGATACCGATACCGATACGATACGGCCGATACTTAATGGTATCAGACTATCAGCCGATACCTCAAACCCTGGTATAAATGCATTGTTATAGAAATATATACATATAAATACATATAAATCCGAAATCAAAACTTAATACAAAACCAACGAAATGGACAAAACTGTTCGAAACCTAAAATTTTTCCAACCGAGACCGACCCTGAGTTCTCAAAACTTGGATAAAATTCTTCTAAGATGTGTGTTTATCTTTTCTATGCATATAACATCGCTACGTGTCAGGAGAATCTCATCGACGTACTGTGCAAAAATTGCTGATGCAGAAGAAGAACGTGAATGAACACAGAATGGTAAGAATTATATCATCAAAACCCAACATATATAACCATCTTCCTTAACTTATTAAAACAATGCAAGTGGCTCTGCTTTAGGCTATAAATTACCTTTTTGAGTTTACGCATAACATTCTCCTCTAAACAACGTACCCCTGAGGGTGCTCCATATACATCTTTAGAGAGAAAGGATCACACATTTAAGACATTCAATTCTAGATTGGTTCAATGAAAAGCGAAGATCAAATTCTCTAATATGACGTAGATATCAAGTTGTGCCTTCATCTTCCTTGCATATGCATTTGAATTCAATAGGATCTAGCTAGAAGTGTTGTGATTTATTTTTACTGTAAATACTAGTTTTTAATCAAACTGCCATTTAGTTAGGAGTGCAAAAAATATAGATAAAGTATACATAACTTGGTCTACATATAAATTTGACTTTGCTTTTTGTATGAGGAAATCTCAGTGCCAATATTGTTTAAAATATGGATGCAGATATGCTAATTTTAAACATATTCGAGGTCTCGGAATACATAGTGAATACACCAAATATATCCCAATGCACGTATATTCAAGTTCATTTAGTATTGCAGGATGAAAGAGGTAAAGCTCAAGCAATCTTGTATATTTTAAACACGAGATAACTCATCCTCCTCTCTAACGTTTGGTTCTGTTGGATAATATCGCTTTGATGTATAAAGTGATCTAAGCTGACTAATATGGTAATTAAGTTTGTTTCATTATTTGGTCAGAATTCCATGGAAGTGAAGGTGGGACTAGATGTGGCTTTATGTAGTGGTGTTCTTGAATATTCTTGGTATTGTAAAGTAAAATCCTTACATAGTGGAGATTTTATGAATGCTACTTTTATGTGATAAAAAGTTGAAATAGTTGGTGAGAGAAATGAATTTACTATAAGTAATGTGTGAGTAAAGGTGAAAATTGAAACCATCGGAGGCCTCTGGGGCAGCTTCTCCTGCTTGATGATGGTGGCAAAAGGGATCTTCTCCTGATACTGCTGCAGAAGTCCGAGGTAACTCATCAAGCTCTCATTCGGTTTGATCCGTCTTGCCTCTCTCCTCGGCTCTTCATCTTTTCCCCTTTTTTCATCCCCATCCCTCTCCTCTTTCGTCTAGTCCTCGGGCAGTGGCACTAAGCGGGCTGGCTATGAGACCGGCGAGATCGAGGGCGATTGCGATTCTCGCTCTGCTCGTTGATGCTGTAATGATGCTGCGGCTGTTGTTATTCTTGTTGTTGGAGGAGATGGGGATTGGGCTTTGATTGAAGGGGAGGAGAAAGAAGAGCAGATGAATCGGATTGACGGAGTGGCGGCGAGAGTCAGAGAGGAAGAGGAGAAGATTCAACGTTTTGTTCTTTTCTTTTTCTTTTTCTTTTTTTTTTTTTTTTTTGGGGGGGTGGGGGAGGTGGCGGAGTTTGGTGACGTGGCGTTTTTTTTTGGGAATGCGGGTCTCCGCGTCCAGTTCAATTGTGGCGCGGATCCGAGTGAGAGGGCGCTGCTTTCTGCTGTGGGTTTTGATCCCACATCGCCTAAACATAATGATTAATCTTTGTTAATTTCAAATTATTCAACGTAGTGTTTCGCCGAGCCTAGTGACGATGGCTTGTAATCCAAGTGGAGGCAACAAGATCGGTGGACGGTTTAAGTAGTTAGGGTCCAAAAACAAAACATTTGACATATCACATATATTATAATTATATTGAACGGATAACAGTAACATGATAACTGAGACTCGAAGACATGGACACATAGGTCATCTGGATACAGGTACGGATCAGATAACTATATAGAACATGTATGGATAACTTGAACAGGTGACAAACGGATAACTGGGACTCGAAGACACGGACACACATGGTTATCCTCTAGATAACCATATGGATACAGGTACGGATAGGATAACTGTTATGGAACGGATAACTGGGACTCGAAAACATGTATGCATATGCATTCGGACAACTGTAACGGATAACTGACTCCTAACCGACGCACACCTATCTTTTTGCGTCCTTTTCAAACTTGAGACATTACATATTTCACATGTGGACACGAAACAATTGTTACCTGTTTTCCATATAGTTTATCCTCTAGATAACTATATGGAAAACATGTAACTGATATATATATGGATACATGTACAGATAGAACAACTATATGGAACATGCATGGATAAACTATATGGAAAACATGTAACTGATATATATGGATACAAGTTCGGATCAGATAACTATATGGAACAGGTATGTATAAACTATATGGAAAACATGTAACAGATATATATGGATAACCGACTCCTAACCACAGCACACCCATCTTTTTTGCATCCTTTTCAAACTTGATATATTACATATTTCACATGTGGACACAGAACAATTGTTACCTGTTTTCCATATAGTTTATCCTCTAGATAACTGTTAAAGCCAAAAATGACCGATACAGTTGTTGGGCCGACGAGGATGCTTCCGCTGGATCGATCCTTCGACGGCCGAGAGATGGGACCCATGAATGAGCGTCTCCGGGTCGAGGGTGCTAGGATCGGACTCCACGGATGTATTTTCCCTAGCTTCGCGATATCTCCATGATCCTGCAACATGAGAAGATCGTTAAGGGATCGGGGTTGGGGCCCGACCGATCCCCCTCCGACGCTCAAGTTAGTTTCCATTAGCTGAAAAAACTATTGGGCAAGATGGAGAGAAAGATATAAGAATGAGGGATGAGAGAGTATATTTGGTGTGATACTTAGCCATGGCCTAGATTCAGATCTGCCCCCCCTTTTCTCCTCTTCCCTGGAGATATTTATCATCTTCCCCTTTCCTTTGTAACTTCCCTTCACTTTAAGTGGCACTAATTGCCTCATTAGTGGGGCCATGAATTAGTCCACCAGGAGAGTGTAACTCCCCACTTTATTCTGCCCATTTACTCCTTTAATTATGGCTATGGAAGTGGGCCATTTATGAGGGGATTTGAGTTTGTCTAATCCAAGAGTAATGGGTTGTGAGGGAGGTTGGGTCGACTCGTTCAACCCAAATGCTATGGGCCACGGGTCGTCTTTGTCTCAGCCGGTAGAACTTATCTACTTGCTTAATGGGCTGATGACTCCCCCTAATGTGTCGTCAGCCATAAGTCGAAGGGGCCACCCCTTCGCCACTGAACGACACTCCTTAACGTCGTCAACCGTAAGTCGAAGGGGCCACCCCTTTGCCACTGAACGACACTCCTTAACGTGGCGTCAGCCGTAAGCCGAAGGGGACACCCCTTAGCCACTGAACGACTCTCCTAACGTGTCATCAGCTGTAAGCCGAAGGGGCAACCCCTTCGCCATTGAACTGCTCTCCTGATGCGTCGTTAGCCGTAAGTCGAAGGGGCCACCCATTCGCCACTGAACGACTCTTCTAATGTGTCGTCAGCCGTAAGTCGAAGGGCCACCCCTTCGCCACTGAACGATTTCCCTAATGTGTCGTTAGCTGTAAGTCGAAGGGGCCACCCCTTCGCCACTAAACGAAACTCCTTAGTGTCATCAGCCGTAAATCGAAGGGCCACCCCTTCACCACTGAAGGACTCCCCTAATGTGTCGTTAGCTGTAAGTCAAAGGGGCCACCCCTTCGCCACTGAACGACACTCCTTAGTGTCGTTAGCCGTAATTCGAAGGGGCTACCCCTTTGCCACTGAATGACTCTCCTTAACATCGTCAGCCGTAAGTCGAAGGGGCCACCACTTCGCCACTAAACGACTCTTCTAATGTGTCGTCAACCGTAATTCGAAGGGCCACCCCTTCGCCACTGAACGATTCCCCTAATGTGACGGTAGCCGTAAGTCGAAGGGGCCATCCATTCGCCACAGAACGACACTCCTTAACGTCTTCAGCCATAATTCGAAGGGGCCACCCTTTTGCCACTGAACGACACCCATTAACGTCGTCAGCTGTAAGTCGAAGGGGCCACCACTTCACCACTGAACGACCCTCCTAATGCATCGTCAGCTGTAAGTAGAAGGGCCACCCCTTCGTCACTGAACGACCCTCTTAATGTGTCATCTGCTGTAAGTCGAAGGGCCACCCCTTTTCCACTGAACGACTCCCCTAATGTGTCGGCAGCCGTAAATTGAAGGGGCCACCCCTTTGTCACTGAACGACACTCCTTAACGTCGTCAGCTATAAGTCGAAGGGGCCACCCCTTTGCCACTAAACGATACTCTCCTGAGGTGTCGTCAGCTGTAAGTCGAAGGGGCCACCCCTTCACTACTGAACGACTCTCCTTAAGGTCATCAGCCGTAAGTCGAAGGGGCCACCCCTTCGCCACTGAACGACACTCCCCTAATGTGTCGTCAGCCGTAAGACGAAGGGCCACCCCTTCGCCTCTGAACGACACTCCCCTAACATATCGTCAGCCGTAAGTCGAGGAGCCATCCCTTCGCCATTGAACGACCCTCTCCCGTCATCGACCGAAAGCCGAAGGACCACCTCCTTCATAACTGAATGTCCCCCTTGTCGTCTGCCGTGAATCGAGAGAATTGCTCCCTCCCCACTAAACGTAGTGGTCTATCGTTAATATGGTTCGATGGCTTACCCTCGATCATCTTGGGGCAGGGTCTAACCCATTGAAATGGGCCATCAGGCATTGCGACCACCACATGGCATAAGCAGCAACAAACAAAGAGATGCAATGACAAACAAAGATATATAAGCCAATCCTTCTTGCACTTTTACTACAAAAATTATTTTCATTTACATCTAAATTACCCCTATACATTCAAAAATTACTAAAGCAGGAGTAAAAGGAGCGCCGAGATTCTACGATGGTGGCTAGGCCCTTGGTCTCCCTCCAGCACGGCCGTGGACTCTGGATCTCCCGAAGCATCCGCTCCTGCATTGTCACTTGTCATAGTGACAACTTCACCGGTGGGAGCAGCCTCCTTCGTGCCTTAGCTCGATTCGTCGTCACCAAGATCCGAAAACATCACCGGGATCCGATCGATCTCAGCAGAGAGGTCAGGGAATCAGTTTTTCATTTTCGATCGACATCGCTCGTAGCCTTCCGTGTATAGCTCGTCGAACTCGGGAAACGAATCCTTGAATTCCTGAACTGCCCTCTCTACTACAGCCTCGGCACTGGCTTTCTCCTCCAGCAGAGCCTTCTCCACCCGCTCCCTCAAGGAAGATTGCTAGGCATCTCTCTTACGAGACTCTCGTAAGTCATACTTGAGCCGCTGAATGTGCTTCAGTCTCAATTTGCATAGGAGCCCAATATTAGCCAGCTCAGCCTGAGATTTCTCCACGGCCAACTTTACATCCCCCAGGGTGACTTCATGATTAGCCACCACTGGCGCATGACGACACAACACAACAGTGGCCACGAGAGCCTGCAAAAATGCACGATAGTCAACACCCATGCTGGCCTCATCAACAGTTGAGGATGGTGAAATAATTACCTGAACATTGGCATGGACGGCTATCGATGCAAGCCTCTCGTAATCGACCCTCTCCACGACAGCCCTGTCCTATGGAAGGGTCGCATTCTCAACAACGCGGGAGGTAGTCCTGCAGTCAAGAAGAGCAGAATCTTCACACCTCATTGGAAACTCCGCTTGAACGAGTTCCTCCTTGGAGCAGTCGAACGAAGTCTGGGGAGGTCGACTCTCTAGCAGAATCGGCCTGAATTCATCAGGAATGTCTTCAGACAATTGTACAGGAGGGAACATGCATCCCCAAGGCCAAGAATTCTCGTGCAGGAGAAGCTCCGGAGGGACCCGGGTCTCCCCCGAGTCTCCCTCTAGAGGAATACTCCTCGCCTGCTGGGAAACCTGCTCCGCAGCTTCATTCGACCCAGACGGCTCTTAGTTACTGAGAAGAAGTCGCCGCCTCCTCTTACCCTCCCTAATTGGAACCACTTCAAATTCGGAGGCGGGCTTCTCCTTTTTCTTTCGTTTAAGACGGGCCACCTGAGGAGCCCTCTCAACGACGACGGGTTGATCCTCCGACGATTGGGCAGTCCTTTCCCCCATAGTCGGCACCCGAGGAGATAACATACTCACCTCAACCTCTCTGATGGAAGCCTCAATGGCCTCCTTCAACGCCAGATCCACCTGATAATCCACGCCAGCCATGCCTGCATAAGAAACAAACAAGTTAGGCCAAAGAACAAGGGTCGAACAGTTGGCAGGCACTATCGAACCAACCTTTCGTCCACACGGTCCGACGCAACATGTCGTCGGACCATAACCATTTTGTTTTCCTCATGTTCACTGGCAGACTCGTTAGTGTGTCGGTGGCTTCTTTCTCCTATCTAGTCAGAGGCTTATCCTCGACAGGGCCTAAGTCAAGGGCACCTTAGCCGGTGCAGAAGCTTGCCTCTCCCTGGAAGACCACGAACACGAACTCCTCCTTCCACTTGAGGTTAGAGGTCGGGAGGTCATCAAATAGTTTCCTGCCTCGACAGGTCGTTATAAAATACCAGCCCGGAGTCTTGTGGGGAGGAACCGAGAAGAAGTGATCGAACAGTCTCAACGACGGTTCAATCCCTTTCATCACACACAGAGTTATGCAGCCCATCAACACGCCAATGGCATTCGGCATCAACTGGCAGAGAGAAATGTTCAGTGTACACAAGAAGTACCGCTTGAATGGGTGCATTGAGAATCGAAGCCCTCGTTGGAAGGCTTTGACGTATACCCCAACTTCCCGGTCACCGAGACGATGGATCCTCTCGTCACTCCCTGGCAACCGGATCTGATAATCGAGGCAGACATACATTCTCTGAAGCTCGGGGACCTGATCGGCCCCGACTTTGGAATTCAGATTCGCAATCAGGCCAGGCTCCATAGCCCCTTCCTTGTTCTACTACATGACGGTGACCAAGTTCCTCTTAGAGGCAGGGACTAAAGACGAAGCCATTTCTTTCGACGAAGGAAAATCTAAATCAAGGAAGATGAAGAAGGTATCTTCGAATTCTGTCGCTGGAACCATCTCATATCGGCAAGGCAACAACCACTAGATGAAACAAGCATCGAAGATCCAAGACATTAAGCATCTTGGATTTCGAACCGGCAAATCATCAGAATCGACGAGGCAGATGTTTTGGCGCCTGAAACTTGAGTGATAATTTCTCGACTGTCGTGCCTCATTAATGCGATGTAACGTCGCTTGACTTCAACAGGCAGACCCTTTGAGGTCGTGCGACAATGGCCATTATTGAATCATTGGGCCGGTACTCGAGATGACTCGACAGATGGATGACTAAGGCCCATGGGGCCTACAAGGGAAGCCCGATATCAACTCGTTCTGAGCCCATTGGCCAGTCGACCATTGCATTTCCCTCACTCGAATGTGGGATTAAAGACGGGCTTGTAATTCGTGGAAACGTGTGCAACATTCACTCCTATTAAAGGGGGAAGATCGTGGCCACATAATGGATGACCGTTATCTCTCCAACGTCACTAAAGGGACCCACAATGCTTATAAATACAGAAAGGATTCCAATTCTCAATTACGATATCTAATACATAGACTCTATTCATTCAGCCTATAATTCTTGCACTAAAGGGCTTGTGACAACAGATTTGAGACGAACCTCCATCGGTCGATCTCAGCTGCTCCAAGCTCCCTCTCATCCTTAACTTTCCATACTAACTTAAGCATCGGAGGGGATTTGGGTCGGGACCCAGATCCGACCCCCCCTAATGTGTCTTTATGGTGTAGATCGACGAGCCCCCATCTTCCACGAGGGTCGCTTTCGAGCTTCCCAGCATTGATCCGTCGACGTACAAGTAGCTTGAGGGTCGATCAAGTACCGCATCCCAATCAACATCGATCGTCCGACCCTGGTTCTACCAACCTCGGGTCCCACCTCACTCGCTGACGAGGCTCCGACTCAGCACGAAGGGACCACGTCAGCTTGACAAATGTCTCGATCATTTTTGGCCCTAACACAATCTAAGCACAATAGAAAGAAAATCAAATAGAGAAAGAGAGTTAAGGATTATGTCACCAAACACTTTGATTACAAGCCTTTAGCTCAGATCCTCAGCCCTTCTTCTTCCACACGCAATAGAAAATCCAAAACTAGATTAAAATTAAAAAGTTATCCCCATAGCTATAATGAGGATGGGCTTTTATACTCCTAAGCCCCAATTAAGTTTCCACCCTTATGTTACGACCTTAAGATCGGCCCAGCCGATCTAGGCATGTACGATCGAAGCCCAAGTCATGGCCCGCCGAATTTCCACAATGAGACCTAGTTCATCGAGGCTTAGAGAAGCTCGTCGGGGCTCAGAGCAGCCCGCCCTTGCAGAGCGAAAAACTCGTCAACCAAACCGAAGAGAAGAGCCCTCCAGCTGATCGCACACGATCTACACCAGCACGTCCCAAAGGTAGCTCGCCCCAGAGGCAGCTCGTCTACCTCTCCTCCCAGAAGAAGTCCGCCCAAGGAGTAAGGCGACCCGCCACAAATATCACTACCAGTTTCACTATAGACAGGTTTGCCAAAAGCGCACCTAGCCGCTTCGCCTGACAGCTTGCCAAAAGCGCCCCTGGTCGTTTCGCTGCCTGATAGCCTGCCAAAAGCGCCCCTGGACGTTTCGCCGCCAGACAGCCTGACAAAAGTGCACCTGACACTTTCGGCTCTGAAAACCTGACAAAAGTGCGCCTGACACATTCGGCTCTAATATCCTCGGTCGAACCCCTGACACCCTTGTAGGGAATTGGGCGGTCCCTTAGGGCACAAAAACTCTAGTCCCGTCCTAAGTCGGACGGAACATAGACATAAAAACATAGCAGCGGAAGGAAAACCAGTTAATCTAAATTAACATGCAAGTTAAAACATTTTTAACTTGGCCCTAAGGTCCAAGACCCTATGCCAAGATCTATGCCGACTTGGGATGGGTCTGACCATCCCAAGAAGGATCTAGCCTACTGCGATTAAACTAAACTAATGCTAAAAAATACTTTAACCACATACCCGGAATCTTAGCCCTGGAGCAGGCGAGATGTTCCGCGCCGTCTTCCGAGCTGCTCCCGTCCCACGCCGAGCCGCTCCTTGAACCGCTCCCCGAACCGCTCCTCGAACCGCTCCGCATCCCGAGGCGATCAATCCCCGTGCCGCCGAGCCAACCAACCGCCGAAGAAAGTTTCACGCGAGTGAAACCTCCGCCAAGATTTCGGATCCAGAATCCGAACTCCTTTGAGGCTTTGCTAGAGCCCGCAGGAGTAAGGCAGAAATTTTAGGGAGATAGAGAAATATTTAATTTAAGCTAAGATCCGAGCGTGCTCCAACATTTACGAGAGCCGCTCAGATCTAGAGCTTGGGACGAGTTTTGAGAAAGGGGGGAGACCCCTATTTATATAGGCGGCGGACTCTCCCCTTTTCTCAAAATCCGATGTGGGACTAAATAATGAGTTAATTGAAATCAAGTTAGTTTGCACTTCACAAAGTGCAAACTTCCGTGAATTTTAACTCACTCACCGTTGAGCTTCAGGATTGATACAACCTATCAATACGACAAGCGTTCAACGGTGAACGCATAGGAAAAAACCGTTCGTCAATCGGAGGTCGTTTGGCCCTCCAATTGAGTGTCCAAAGATTGACAAAAATCAGATTTTCGCCAAAGAAATCAGCCGTCATGCAAATCTGTGATTAGGGTTCGAAACCCTAGGCTTGGGGCCCACCAGTGGGCCCCGCTGCATCAATCGCGCGCGCAAAATGACCTGGGCAGAGCCCAGGCCGCGCCTGGGCTCCCCCAGGCGCCTGGGCGCGCCCAGGCCCGCGCTTGGGCGAGCCCAGGCGGCCTGGGCTCGCCCAGGCCCGCGCCTGGGCAGAGCCCAGGCGCGCCTGGGCTTAGCCCAGGCTTGCGCCTGGGCTTAGCCCAGGCTTGCGCCTGGGCTTAGCCCAGGCCGAGCCTGGGCTTAGCCCAGGCCGAGCCTGGGTTAGCCCAGGCAGCCTGTTCTGCCTGGGCTTGTCCCGGTCTGATTCTTTGGACTGTTTTGGCTCTAACTTGAGCATTTGGTGTCCGATTTGGACGCCGTTCGAACCTGGGTCTAGACCGGGACATTCCCGTCTTACCCGTGAACTTTTCCTTGCGTTTATTTTATTAAATATTGTATTAAACAATTTAATACACATTTAATCGCTTTTGCATCAAATGCAAAATAGTCCCTATCTAAGCTTAAATTATCATATTGCATCAAATGCAATTATTTCATCCCTTGCATCAAAAATGCAATTATTCTCCCTAACTAATTTCTACCTATTACTAGACGAAGCGTTAGCACTCTGTGTGAGACCCTACAGCCTGACCCTTACAACAGGTTGGGCTCGAAGCCCTATACGGCAGTGACCACGAGCAGTGGTTGCCGTCCCTGCTTCAGGAATCATCATTATGTGGTTGACTCATTGACATGAGTATTGTCGGAACCACCTGACTGTTTCCGTGATGAATTCCGCAGTTATAGTCTCTTCGTCTTAAATATGTCGTTCGGATCAAGTCTGGGGTACGGTCAAACTGTCAACCCCAATAACTTGACTCCGGTTAGTTTCTATCAATCTTTAGTCAATAAATATTGGACTTCTTCCAACATACTCTGCGCAGAGTTTTTACTAAAGACCGAACTAACTCTACGACACTAGCTCCCATTGACCGGGAGAGACGAATCCTCTCTTGGTCATTACTCGCCTCGTACGTTTCAAGTGACACCCAATCAAAAGACCTTTCGACAGGCCTTGCCTCGAAGCTAGGTCAATTGATCTAAGTGGCACCGTTCACGCACAGGTCCGTCAAAATGACCTCAAGTCAAAAGACCAACTATCCTATCATCACTCAGAGTTATCACTGACAGATTGGTCAATATAACCATATGATAACTCTAGTGGATCGTTCAGTGAACTCATTCTAATGAGCACCTGTGTCTCGTCTTCGACTTCGCCAAGTCAAGCGATCATGAGATCATCGCCACCGCTAAACGGTGAAGACTAAGACACAATGGTCTATCCGATGTTTCGATATCCTTGTCTCGGAACATCTACGACCACGAACCATTTTAGACTTATGCTACAGACGGTCAAACGTTTCTCCATGATCGAGATACTCATCTCGATACCCGTTTGACCTTGCATAAAGTCTCAGGATTTTACCTAAGTTTATATCTAATGTTGACTACATTACAATATAGCTTAGATAAATTATTACCAAACAGCTTACTGTTATTTCGAACAAGATGTTTGTGCTATTCACACAGGAATAAATAGCCTCGAGGGCACCATATTCCTACATCTCCCACTTGCACTCAGGCCCATTTATCTCGATATCTAATATCGTTTTTACACATAAGTTTTCCCGACTTCATGTGATAGAGCCTTCGTGAGTGGATCTGCTAAAACCGTCTACTCTATAGACTTAAGGGGTTTTTATGTTTGTGTTAGACCAACCATTTGAATCTCATTTCAAATAATTCATTTGGTCTATCGGAATCTATACTATTTTATTTCCCTGGATCTTATCCAGTTCATCGTACCTTACGATAATAATTTTAAATTTGTTAATGGTCATTTTAAATGGCTCATATCTATTCTTGATAAAGTATCAAACCTTTTGATTGCTTTGTCAAAATGTATGTTCCATCCCTTTGATGATTCGCATGTAATTTATACGCTCCCACTGACCTTGAAAATTATCTGGCCAATTCATATAAGTTGGTTCGTCTAAATCATATTTAGAAAAACGAACTTATAAGTGAATGCTCAAATTTTCATGGTCAACTTGAGCGTTTACATCGACTTTGGTCCGAGTAGATCTGTACACATCTGTTGGCGAAACCGGTTTCATCATAATCCGTTTTAAAGAAATTAGGATGAAAACCGTTCCCGTCCAACATTATTGTACTTCACTATTTCCTTTTCTGCACCAATCTTTCAACTTAAAGATTTACTTACAGAAAGTGAGAAAACATTTTCCTTGGGCACGTAAACTAAATTCTCAAATTTATTTACGCACACGGACCTTCATCAAGTTTTAAATCGGAGTTACTACTCCGAATTTCATCCTAGAAGTTGACTAAGTCATCATCAGTTATGATGTCTAACTTGACAATCCGTCTCACGAGATTCGAGTAATAATACAACTTCCTTACTATTGATTTATTGAATATATTATTGATAATGTTCTCATAGAACTTTATCAAAACCTAGGCATTACTATCTGGGACTTAACCCAGAGGGAGGAGTTAACTCAGAGTCACTTATTTATGGATCGCACCAAGTCTAACTAAGTGTGATTCATACCTTTTAACACACCGATGTGTTAACAGACTTGATCTGAGAGAAAATCACATTTTCTTTTAATTACACAAGATTTTATTTAGCTAAGTATTTGACCATTCGATCTAATCGAATCAGTTTAGATACTTTAGTCATTTCGTTCTTTATTTTATCAGACTTGTGTTTCATCAAGAACACGTGTCTTAATAAAATATACGAATAACTTATTTTGTTAAAAGTAGACTCGAGTACATCAGTATGTACGAGACTGAGTTCGACAACTCATTCTCCCACTGTCTCACAGATGGGTTTCGGCCATTGTATCTAAGAGTCTAAGACTCACAAGTGTCCGTAGACTTCATAATACGAGAGGTCAGACCCCTCTTTATGTGACTTGTGAAGCTTAATCTCTAGATACGGCCTAGTCTAATTTTACCATATAAGTTTGCTACTATCTTGTGTATTTATATATTAACATTTAATATATATTTAGTTATTTACAAATTACTTAACACATAACATTACTTCAGAAGCAATGTGACGACATTCGTCAAAATGTGTTAAACGTCTTTTGTATAACAATTTATTCTGAAATCGTGACATCAAAATATGTCACGTTTTCATTCCCTCCTACTTATGCCTTTACTAATGATAAATTAAACTAACTTTCTCAATTGACTTTCCGAAGTGCCTTCTTCCTTTTCTAAATCACATTTAGATATCCACATAAATAAATAGATATGCAAGCGACTTATGTATCCAAACGCTTGAGCTTTGCAATCTTGAGTGTAGCTCAAGAAGTTGCTTGTCTCAAGATCCGGCTGGGATACATAGTCTTGCATCGCTCATGCACTCGTATTCGACTCAAACGGTTTGATCGAATTTTCGAACTTTACGGATCAAAATTGTTTGTCCATACAACCTTGAGGGTAGCTCGACAAGTTGTAGGGAGAAACATACTTTGAATGTCCTATATGTTCAAGCTGCCTCATATAGAGACGAGTGACATGTAGCTTTAATTTATTTGTTGGACCCAAAACTTAATGAAATCATATTTCTTAAGTCTGTTCTTTAGAAGGTCATTTAATGTCAATGAGAATATAGTTTGATTACATCAATTAGAATTTAACTTGATATTCAATTAATCAACTTTATGACCAATTAACTAATTTCAATATTATCAATTGATTCTTTCGGTAAACATAATCTTGCCCTAGTTTTAGCATATGTTCAATATTAAATATAGGTAGATTGGCTTTTATCTATCTATATCCTCCCACTAATTTTATGATCGTTTTAAAGCTTAATAACGAACGATTTAATCGAATTAAAATTAATGGGTAAGAGTTCCAATCACCTTGAGTCTAAACAACCTTGAGTGTAGCTCAACAAGTTGATTGACTCTGCGATCGGAAGATGACTCTTCATCGATCATATTGGATATGACTCTCTTAATCGGTTTTTGCCCCTAGCCATTCGTGATCATGAGTGTGCTCATCCAAATCACAATGTCTAGTCTAGTCGGACCCTTGTTTTCATGTCTAGCCTGACTCGCCCCTCAGCTCGGTGTATGCACGACACGTCGGTTTGGGTCAGGTCTTAGACTTACATCAAGTCAGACTACATCGTTGACTTAACTTACGCCGGCGCTCGGGGTACGAGACGACGGTTAGGGTTAGTCAAGATTTCATCTTATGTATTTAAGGAGTTGGTTTCTACAGGGTGCCATGTCACAGCTTGAGTGTATCTCAACAACTATAACACGGGCCCTATAGTTGCTAACCCCTAAAACAAGGAGGGCTACGACTAATCTTGAAAAAGACCATTAACGTATTTGACTTAGATATAGTCCAGGGTGTCATACAATCATGATTCGCGACATTGCGGTCCAGCGGAACTCAGCCAGGGAATTGACTAAGCCAGGATCACTACCCCTTGGACTAGCAAGGGTTGACCCAGAACTCTTAGCCAAGCACATTGACTGGATCATGGTCCATTGAATGAAGCTTGTCATTTTTGTATGTATGCCATAGACTAAACAGCTTTTATTAACAACTAATTAATCCTATCAACTAGTTGAATCCTTAAATTCAAAATTTTAGGATTTGTTTAATAACTTTTATTAAGTCCTTATCAACTATAAGGTCCACGTGCTACCCTAATCGTTATTAGGATTTTAATAAATTTTATTAACAACGCTAGAAGCGAAGTCCTTTAATGAAAATTAATTATAACAATTAGAATTTAAAAATCATTTAAAGGACTACCCTAATCAAGAATTAGGTCTTAATATTGTTGTTAATGATTTATTAAAACATAGCATGTCATTAAAATTTAAGTAATAAATTTTAATCATTTTTAATGGCTAACCTAAAGGGTTGTCTTGTGTTATCAAATAAGGGACAAGATTAACATGCCATTAAAATAACTCTACACTAATTTATCGCATAAAGATAGTGCACAACTATTTAACATTTAAATAAACTAAGTTTATCGCATAAACAATTTTTAGACTGCATACATAAATTTAACATTTAAATTTAAAATATGATTTTAAAAATATTTTATTTTTATCTCATAAAAAAAAACTTAATTTTTTAAAATCACTAACTTTGCATGCTATTTTAAAAAATTTATCTCATAAAAATTTTAATCTTTAAAATAAGTTTTAAAGTTATCTCATAAAATTAAAACATCATTTTAAAACTTTCATGCTTAAAAATTTATCAAATAAAAATTTCTAGGCATCCAAAATAAATTTAAACTTTCAAATATTTAAAATTAGTTTTAAAATTATCACATAAATTTTAAAACGTTATTTTAAAATTTTCATGTTCAAAAATATCAAAAAGAATTTTGAACATCTAAAACATTTTTAAAAATTTTATCTCATAACCCTTTTTAAAAACATTTGAAAAGAATTTAAAAGCATTAACACGTTTAATAAAATCGCAGTACCTAGATCGCTACGCAAACCTAGGCTCTGATACCACTGTAGGGTATCACTCTGATATCATTGCGACGCTGTTAAGGCCCATCATCCATGGCACCCTAGACCCGTCACAAGATACCTCAGAAACTTGTTTTACGGCATGCCTCTCGACAATGCCCAACCCATTATAAGATCACCATCTTATCGGGACTTGGTACGGTAAGAGCGATTACTTCGGGTCGGCTCATAACCCGAGAACCCGTACTCAAGCTCAACAAGCTCTGATGCCACTGTAGGGTATCACTCTGATATCATTGCGACGCTGTTAAGGCCCATCATCCATGGCGCCCTAGACCCGTCACAAGATACCTCAGAAACTTGTTTTACGGCATGCCTCTCGACAATGCCCAACCCATTATAAGATCACCATCTTATCGGGACTTGGTACGGTAAGAGCGATTACTTCGGGTCGGCTCATAACCCGAGAACCCGTACTCAAGCTCAACAAGCTTTGATACCACTGTAGGTAATTGGGCGGTCCCTTAGGGCACAAAAACTCTAGTCCCGTCCTAAGTCGGACGGAACATAGACATAAAAACATAGCAGCGGAAGGAAAACCAGTTAATCTAAATTAACATGCAAGTTAAAAACATTTTTCATTTAGCCCTAAGGTCCAAGACCCTATGCCAAGATCTATGCCGACTTGGGATGGGTCTGACCATCCCAAGAAGGATCTAGCCTACTGCGATTAAACTAAACTAATGCTAAAAAATACTTTAACCACATACCCGGAATCTCAGCCCTGGAGCAGGCGAGATGTTCCGCGCCGTCTTCCGAGCTGCTCCCGTCCCACGCCGAGCCGCTCCTTGAACCGCTCCCCGAACCGCTCCTCGAACCGCTCCGCATCCCGAGGCGATCAATCCCCGTGCCGCCGAGCCAACCAACCGCCGAAGAAAGTTTCACGCGAGTGAAACCTCCGCCAAGATTTCGGATCCAGAATCCGAACTCCTTTGAGGCTTTGCTAGAGCCCGCAGGAGTAAGGCAGAAATTTTAGGGAGATAGAGAAATATTTAATTTAAGCTAAGATCCGAGCGTGCTCCAACATTTACGAGAGCCGCTCAGATCTAGAGCTTGGGACGAGTTTTGAGAAAGGGGGGAGACCCCTATTTATATAGGCGGCGGACTCTCCCCTTTTCTCAAAATCCGATGTGGGACTAAATAATGAGTTAATTGAAATCAAGTTAGTTTGCACTTCACAAAGTGCAAACTTCCGTGAATTTTAACTCACTCACCGTTGAGCTTCAGGATTGATACAACCTATCAATACGACAAGCGTTCAACGGTGAACGCATAGGAAAAAACCGTTTGTCAATCGGAGGTCGTTTGGCCCTCCAATTGAGTGTCCAAAGATTGACAAAAATCAGATTTTCGCCAAAGAAATCAGCCGTCATGCAAATCTGTGATTAGGGTTCGAAACCCTAGGCTTGGGGCCCACCAGTGGGCCCCGCTGCATCAATCGCGCGCGCAAAATGACCTGGGCAGAGCCCAGGCCGCGCCTGGGCTCACCCAGGCGCCTGGGCGCGCCCAGGCCCGCGCCTGGGCAGAGCCCAGGCGCGCCTGGGCTTAGCCCAGGCGGCCTGGGCTTAGCCCAGGCTTGCGCCTGGGCTTGCCCAGGCCGAGCCTAGGCTTAGCCCAGGCAGCGCCTGGGTTAGCCCAGGCAGCCTGTTCTGCCTGGGCTTGTCCTGGTCTGATTCTTTGGACTGTTTTGGCTCTAACTTGAGCATTTGGTGTCCGATTTGGACGCCGTTCGAACCTGGGTCTAGACCGGGACATTCCCGTCTTACCCGTGAACTTTTCCTTGCGTTTATTTTATTAAATATTGTATTAAACAATTTAATACACATTTAATCGCTTTTGCATCAAATGCAAAATAGTCCCTATCTAAGCTTAAATTATCATATTGCATCAAATGCAATTATTTCATCCCTTGCATCAAAAATGCAATTATTCTCCCTAACTAATTTCTACCTATTACTAGACGAAGCGTTAGCACTCTGTGTGAGACCCTACAGCCTGACCCTTACAACAGGTTGGGCTCGAAGCCCTATACGGCAGTGACCACGAGCAGTGGTTGCCGTCCCTGCTTCAGGAATCATCATTATGTGGTTGACTCATTGACATGAGTATGGTCGGAACCACCTGACTGTTTCCGTGATGAATTCCGCAGTTATAGTCTCTTCGTCTTAAATATGTCGTTCGGATCAAGTCTGGGGTACGGTCAAACTGTCAACCCCAATAACTTGACTCCGGTTAGTTTCTATCAATCTTTAGTCAATAAATATTGGACTTCTTCCAACATACTCTGCGCAGAGTTTTTACTAAAGACCGAACTAACTCTACGACACTAGCTCCCATTGACCGGGAGAGACGAATCCTCTCTTGGTCATTACTCGCCTCGTACGTTTCAAGTGACACCCAATCAAAAGACCTTTCGACAGGCCTTGCCTCGAAGCTAGGTCAATTGATCTAAGTGGCACCGTTCACGCACAGGTCCGTCAAAATGACCTCAAGTCAAAAGACCAACTATCCTATCATCACTCAGAGTTATCACTGACAGATTGGTCAATATAACCATATGATAACTCTAGTGGATCGTTCAGTGAACTCATTCTAATGAGCACCTGTGTCTCGTCTTCGACTTCGCCAAGTCAAGCGATCATGAGATCATCGCCACCGCTAAACGGTGAAGACTAAGACACAATGGTCTATCCGATGTTTCAATATCCTTGTCTCGGAACATCTACGACCACGAACCATTTTAGACTTATGCTACAGACGGTCAAACGTTTCTCCATGATCGAGATACTCATCTCGATACCCGTTTGACCTTGCATAAAGTCTCAGGATTTTACCTAAGTTTATATCTAATGTTGACTACATTACAATATAGCTTAGATAAATTATTACCAAACAGCTTACTGTTATTTCGAACAAGATGTTTGTGCTATTCACACAGGAATAAATGGCCTCGAGGGCACCATATTCCTACAACCCTGACACCGCCAACTCAACTAAAGCAACCGACTCCAACAGCCTATAAATACCCCCTCTCCTCCAACGAGAAAGGGGCTGGTGTAGGAGGATATATGCCCATAAGGCGATGTATCCTAAGTATATGTCTTGTTAAGATATTATATGGTATTCATTATCCTAAGTATGTATTCGAATATACTTAGATAATGTCCATAGACTTATAGTTAGGTCCTTACGTATCCAGATAAGATCTCGATTATGAGTAGTAAGTGACCGAATAGAAACTTAAGACTTAAACGGTTCGTGGTCATAGATGTGTCGAGAACTGGATATCGACACATTGGACAGACCACTGAGTCTTTGTCTTACCTTAGGGTAATGATGATCTCATAGTCATTCGACTTGGTGAAGTCGGTGACGAGACACAGGTGCTCATTAGAGAATGAGTTCACTGAACGACCAACTTAGAGTTATTAAATGGTTAACTTTAACTAAACTGTCTATAATAACTCTAGGGTGATGATAGGTAAGCTGGTACTTAAGACCTGAAGTCATTTGTACGAACCTGTGTGTGAACAGTGTCACTTAGACCTATGATCTAGCTTCGAGGCTAGGCCTGCTGAAAGATCTTAGGTTGGGTTACACCTGAAGCTCTCGAGGCGAGTAGATGACTAAGATGTGATTCGTCTCTTCCGTTAAAGGGGAGTTAGTGTCACAAGCTCAGTACGGTCTTTATGGTAATCCTCAGTCGGGGTACGTTGTAAGATGTACAACGTGAATACAACAAAGACCGCCGTATACTGACCAATATTGTCTAATGGGGTTGACAGTAAACCGTACCCTAGGCCAACAGAGACATAGTCTTGACGAAGGGACTATAGCTAACGGTATTCATCACTGACACAGCCAAAGTAAACCCAACGATACTTTTGTCTATGAGTCGATCACGTTATGATGATTCTGAAACAGGGACGACAACTGTTGCTCGTGGTGATCTTCGTCTAGGGGTTTCGAGCCCCCTGTAGTAAGGTCAGGCTGTAGGGTCTCACACCGAGTAGTATTCGTGTTTTAGTAATAGGAAGATTAATAAGAGGAATTCATTCTATGAAATGGAATAGTTAAGTTCACAAGCTAGTTGTGAGACTAAGTCGTAGATGGGGACAATGTTGCATTCGATGCAAACAAGATTAAACGTGTCGTAAATTGGTTACGACAATATTTGTAGGAACAAAAGCATTGGAAAGGGTTACCTGGTTGACGAGATTGTCCCGGTCTAAACACAGGTTCAAATCGCGTCCAAAATGGAGCTCAAACGAGCCCGGAAACGCAAAAACAGTCAAAGGCAAAAGTGGGTTAGACCCACTTGGGCAAACGGGTCAAACCGCAAGGAGAGGAGGGTGCAACCTGCTGAACCAGCAGGCCACGCGCCCGCTGTTTCCAGCGGGCCGCCCGCCCGCCTCGGGTATGCCCAACTTGGGCGGGCACGCCCGCTAAGCCTAGCGGGCGCGCCCGCAACTTAAGTTAATAGGGTTTTTTGAAAACCCCTTTTGACGGCTACGAAAATTGATTTTTTTGCCCATCTTTGGGCAATTGTTTGTGGGGTCAAACGAAGTCGAAATTCGTCGCCGTTCGTTCCTACGCGTTCACCATTCGAAGCCCTTCGAAATGATAGCTTGTTTGGTGTCTAAAGTTTAATGGATGAAGAGAATTAATTCGTTGAAGTTAGCCTTTGTGAAAGGCTTACTAAACTTCAATTAACCAAATTAATTCCATCTTCTTTAATCTTTGTCCCACATTGCTCGCAACGAAAAGAGAGGTGCTGACTCCCTATATAAATAGGGGTGCACTCTCTTCGTTGAAAAATGCACCAAGTCTTCGATCGAGTAGCTTCGAATTTTTGAGCAAGCTCGATCTACGACTTAAACTATTCTTCCCATCTTCTTTCTATTCTCCCGACTAGTCCTATCAAGACTACGAAGGGGGTTTGGATTCGGATCCAACGTCTAAGACGCGTGTCTGCTCAAGTGAAAACTTCAACCACAAGTGATCGGCTTGGAGGCGGGTGTCGGCTCGGGTAGATCGGTTCGAAGGTGCAGGGTGGCTTGGATGGATCGAGTCAAGGCGGTTCGGCTACGAGGAGCGTTAGAAGCCGATGCGGTACATCTTGCCCGCCCCAGGGTTGAGATTCCGGGTATGTTCTCTAAGTAATTTTTAGTGTAATTTAATTTCGTCGCAGTAGGATAGATCCCTCTTGGGGTGGTCAGATCCACCCCAAGTTGGCATAGATCGGGCTAGGTTCTGGCTCTCTCAGGGCCTAGCTTAAATGTTTAGCTATCTTGCTTATTTTTCCGCTGCGCTTTATGCCTCTGTGGTCCATCCGACTTAGGACGGTCACAGATCTAAGCTCTGAGGGTCCGCCAAAACCCTTCAGCTGGCTAATATGTAAGAAACCCTGACACATCTACTTATATTCAAGGTCGAATATCCTCCACATATTCACGCCTTCTACACTAGTTCGCCATGCGAGTGCCGATCTGCCTCTAAGATCGCCCAGCGTGTCCGACATTCTTCAAATAGTCACCAACTGACTTAAGCATTAGAGAGGCTCTCGGTTGACAGCCAACTGAGCCATTCTGACGAGTTGTTCATCTTGCAGGAAGCTCGCTCCAGCCACCGGTGGACGAAGCGATCTTCGGTGATCTTCATCAATTGGCGAGCGAATTTCACCAATTGACGAGCGACCCACACCGGATCAAGGGCGATCTCGAGATTTATATCCCCAGAGTGCTCTCGAGTGCGTGATTAGCCTTGTCTCCCCAAACCCTTGTAATCATTATAACCGTGATTCCCCTATCAATAAAAATTCAGTGTTAGCGGATTTTACTCCGCAACATTTGGCGCCATCTGTGGGATAAAGGGTTACATCCATGGCAGACCCCACACAAAGTCACCGCAGTCATCGTTGCGGTAAACAGCCAATGCTCGAGGAGGCCCCTTCTCCTAGGAGGTCCCCCCCAGAGAAATGCACCCCTTGAGGGGCCAGACGCTTATGTGGCATCTATCAAAGCTTTGAGATCTTCGACAAAGTAATGAAGGACATAGATGCGGCGAAGTCTGCGAGACGGCCTCCAACATTAGGCCCCTCCAGACCTCTCAATGTGAGGCAGAACCTCCTCCCCGAATTCGATGAAGAAGCGGCCGCTCGAAGGAGGCGATTCAATGAAGAGGAGTTAGCCACTCTGCTGAGGCGTCTCGATGATGAGGAGGCAGCCGCTAGGCAGAGATTGTTCGATGAGGAGGATGCCGCATTACAAAGATGGCTTGAAAAAGAAGCAATTATCTGACAGCGATGCTACATCGTCGCTGCGAGGGAGAGGATCCAGCAGGGGAGCTTGGGAATCCCCTACGCATCGATCGAGATAGTATGGGAGCACATTCTACAATCAAGATATGGAGAGCCACTCTTAGGATATCACCAAGCATAAGGCGCGAAGGGCACCCCCATCAGGGCCGAAGCCCCCTCGTGCTGAGCGCCTCTCTTCTAGGCGATCATACTGAGCGCCTCTCTCCTAGGCAAAATGATCGGTGGGGGTAGAGCCATGAGCGAAGACCGATCTCCAGGGCACATAGAAGGGACTCTCCTGAGCGCCGAGGTGGCTCATCCTGGGGTTCCAACCATAGGCAAGAGCTCCGAGGCGGTCGGGACATCGCACGAAGGTCGCCAGCACTTCCCCAACATCCCGAAGAAGCCAACCCACCGATCCAAAAGGTGATCTCAACTCCGATACCGCGTCGGTTCAAGCTACCCCCGGTTGAATTGTACGACTGCTCAAGCGATCCACTTGAACACGTGCAGCACTATAGGGGGTGATGGAGATCCAAGGAGCGGACGATGAGCTCCTCTGCCGTGCCTTCCAGACGACTCTGAAGAAGTCCGTCGTGGAATGGTACGACGACTTGCTGGACAGATCGAATGACTCCTTTGGCAATCTATCCCACAAGTTTAGTATGCAATTTCGAGCAGGGCGAATAAGGAAGAAGGCCCCTGACTATCTGTTTACGATAATCCAGGAGGAAGGAGAGACCCTCCGAAGGTTCCAGCGGCTCTTCAATGAAGAGCGTCTTAGCATGATGAGCTACAGAGACGAGCTCGCCATGGTAGCCTTCAAGAAGGGGCTCACCAATCGTAGTCTACACAAATCCCTACTCCACGACCCGCCAATGGACATCGACGCTCTCTTCTCCAGGGCGGACAAGTTCTTGCTCAGTGAGGAGTCGTTGGGGGCGAAGAAAGTTGTTACCCCAACCGAGCGTCCCAGAGCTGAACCCCGGCCTTCACCTAGGCCAAGGCATGATGACCGCCCCCAAGGGCGAGATCAAGATCGCCCCCGAGGGCACGACCAGGGAGGCCCCCGAGGGTAAGATCGCCCCGGACCTCTGAGGGGGTTCCACGCTCATAGGAACCCCGCTCTGAGGAACGGACCTAAAAGAGCGCTGGAGGAGGCACATTAAACAAGGCTTAATGCCTCACTGGCCAAAGTGATGGCAGCGACCAAGACGGGCGGGCTTCTCAGAGACCCGTCCCCAGAGATGAAGACAATGTCGAACACGCGTAATGCGCAGAAGTACTATTGGTACCACTGCGACCACAGCCACGACACTGACGATTGCTTTGTTTTGAAAAAGGACATAGAACAGCTAATCCAGGGCGGCCGTCTTCAAAGGTTCGTCAATCAAGGAGGCCAAAGGCAAGAAGGGCGACCTCCAGTGGAACCTGTCCGGTACGCCCAGGCCCAGAACGTCGAACAAGCCACCCCTCCAATCACTGGTCCGATCATGCGCATAGATGTGATATGTGGTGGGCTGACCTCGGGAGGAACCTCGGCGTCACAAAGGAAGAATTATGCGAGGCAAGTCATGATGGTAGGTGCTGGCGAAGGGGTGAAGCGAAGAAGGGTAGCTCCACCCACATCTCCTTCTCCGACAACGACCTGGAGGGGATCGAGCTGCCACATGATGTCGCCATCGTCATCGAAGCACTCATCAGGCCGGCAATTGTGATTAGACTCTTGGTCGACACCGGCAGCTTGTTCGATATACTGTTTTTGTCGACGATCCAGAAGATGGGACCAAGCGAGGCAGACTTGAACCTATGCTTGGGCCCGATTGTTGGCTTCACATGCCATTCGGTGCCCATTGTCGGAACGATCGATCTACCCGTCACCCCGGGGGAGAGGCCGAGGATTGTCTTGCGAATGATGTAGTTCGTCGTCGTCAATGTCCCCTCGATGTACAACGGCATCATAGGGCGGCCTTATATGACCGCCGTCGAGGCTCTCCCCTTGCTGCTGCACCAAATGATAAAGTTCCAGACTACGTATGTGGTTAGACAAGTGCGAGGAAGCCAGAGGCTCTTGCGAATTTGCTACGTCGGCTCCACCAAGCACAAGCAGTCCGAGCAAGCACTGTCGATCGAACTCCTTGACGGTCGAGAGTACTTTGCTCATCAACGAGCAACACCGATGGAGGGCGTAGAGGAGGTGCTACTAATGGAGGAAGCGGACATGACTGTGTCGATTGGCACGAAATTGACCGCGGAGCTGAAGGCGGGGCTGATCGATCTCCTCAAGGCGAACGCTGATTTCTTTGTGTGGTCGCCCTCAGATATGCCTGGAGTCGACAAGGCGGTGATCACCCATGAGCTGCACGTCGACCCTGAAGCTCGCCCTGTGCGGCAGAAGAAGAGGAGCTCTGGGGGAGAGAAGGTGCGGACAGCGGGCGAAGAGGTGGAGCAGCTCCTCGAAGCCAGATTTATTAGAAAGGCGAGCTATCCTAACTGGCTCGCCAATGTGGTGATGATGAAGAAGCCCAGCGGCAAATGGCGAATGTGTGTGGACTTCACCGACCTCAACAAAGTCTGCCCAAAGGATAGCTTCCCGTTGCCAAGGATCGACCATCTGGTGGACAATGCCTCAGAGTATGAATTTCTAACTTTTATGGATGCCTATTCAGGTTACAACCAAATACAGATGGCGACCCATGATGAGGAGAAGACGGCGTTCATCACGGACCGGGGCACATTTTGCTACACCAAAATGCCGTTTGGACTCAAGAACACCGGAGCGACCTATCAACGAATGGTCGACAAACTCTTCCATCCCCAGGTCGGCAAGAATTTGGAGGTCTACATCGACGACATGTTGGTGAAATCAAAGAGGGCCGAAGATCATCTCGCCGACCTGGAGGAGACATTCTAAAAGGTGCGGCGCTACAACCTGCGGCTCAATCCAGCCAAGTGCATATTCGGCATCGAGTTGGGAAAGTTCCTTGGCTTCATGATCACCAAGTAAGGAATTGAGGCCAACCCCAACAAGATCGCCGCCCTTACCAACATGACGGAGCCAAGGATGATCCGGGACCTATAGATGCTGAATGGACGGATCGCCCAACTGGAAAGATTCATGTCGAAGTCTGTGGAGAGGTCACTCCCATTCTTCAAGATTCTTCGGAGAGCCCTCGCTGAGAGGAAGGGCGTAAGGAAGGTGGTGGAGTGGGACGACTCCTGCGCAAAAGCTTTCGGCAAGCTGAAGGCCCACCTGTAAAGCCTGCCGCTGCTCGCAAAGTCCGAAGAAGGAGAGCAGCTCGGCCTCTACCTTGCCACTACTGAGGAAGCTATAAGCTCGGTCCTAGTGAAGGAGGACGGGGGCATATAGAGGCCGGTTTACTATGCCAGTCGAGTGCTCCGAGACGTGGAGACTCGCTATAACCCCATCGAGAAGATCGCCTACTGCCTGGTTCTGACCGCAAGGAAGCTCCGACCCTACTTCCAGGCGCACACCATTGTCGTCTATACCAACTCGCCACTGGAAAAGAACTTAAGGAGGCTGGAAAGATCAGGTCGAATGCTGAATTGGAGTGTCGAGCTCAGCGAGCTTGATATCATCTAC
This sequence comes from Scilla litardierei, assembly GCA_030789695.1. Lineage (NCBI taxonomy): Eukaryota > Viridiplantae > Streptophyta > Magnoliopsida > Asparagales > Asparagaceae > Scilla > Scilla litardierei. The sequence goes on from CM061134.1 coordinate 180,029,605, forward strand.
AAGCCAAGGGTAGTGATCAAGGGGCAAGCACTAGCGGACTTTGTGGCGGAGTGCACTATGGAAGATAATGGCGAAGCTTCGCCCAACGGCCACCTGGATGCGGAACCACAACAGCTCGCCCGTGAAAGTCCTCCCTCTCCATCAATCCAATCCGACGGTGAACAATGGATCGTTCATGTCGATGGATTGGCCACGACATCGGGGAGTGGAGCCAGCATTGTAATAGAGACTCCGGAGGGGAGCCTATTGGAGTACGCCCTCCGCTTCAACTTCTCGGCAACCAACAATGTGGCGGAGTACGAGGCTGCCCTTAATGGCCTAAATCTCTACAGGGCGCTTGGAGCGACGAATGTGTTATTGATCAGCAACTCAAGGCTGGTCATTCAACAAATTGAAAGAAGCTTTGAGGCTAAAGAAGAACTGATGAAGCGGTACCTGAAGTGCGCATGGGTCGAACTTCTCAAATTCAGGAGAGCGACGGTCCAACATCTACCAAGGTCAAACAACCTCCGGGCCGACGCCCGCTCAAAGCTGACATCGTCTTCTCCGGCAGAGATTGGGAAAGCCATCTACATTGAAAACTTGCTGACACCCAGCATTGAGGAGGACGAGCTGATGTGCATCGACCAAGAGCGGTCATGGATGAGCCCGATCATCTCCTACCTGAAGATCGGCACTTTACCAGAAGATAGACAGGAGGCGTGAAAGACTAAGAGATGGGCTTTGTTGTTCGTAATCTTCGACGACGTACTCTACCGAAAGCGTCACGTAAAAAACAACGTATTGCCCTACTTAAAGTGTCTTGGGCCAAGAAGAGCTGAGGAATTCATCTGCAAAATACATGAAGGACTGCGGTAATCATCATGGTGGCTGCTCCCTGGCATATAAGGCAGTCCGAAAGGGCTACTATTGGCCGACCATGCTGAAGGCTGCGATCGACTTCGTCAAGCGGTGCAAGGAATGCCAGAAAATTTTCAAGCACACAAAGGCGCGCTCGCCGACCTGATTCCAATTCTCAGCTCGGTCTAATTTGCCAAGTGGGGCCTCGACATCCTCGTACCGTTCCCGATAGCAACCAGAGGAAGGAAGTTCCTGGTTGTCGCCATCGACTACTTCACCAAGTGGATCGAAGCGGAGCCCCTATCGCGCATTACCTCAAAGGACATGAAGAACTTCATCTGGAAGTCTATCATATGCTGCTTCGGGATACCCCGCTCCATTGTGACGGATAGCTGGACGCAGTTCGACTCCGCAGACTTCAGAGAATTCTGCTCAAATTGGGGCATCAACCTTCACTTCTCCTCTGTAGCGCACCCGCAGTGCACTGGCATGGCCAAGGCAGCGAACAAGTGCATCCTCGAACCCTTGAAGAAGAAGGCCGGAAATGCTCCTGGATCTTAGCCTGACGAGCTATCCGATATCCTTTGGTCTTACCGCACTACCTACAAAGCTTCAACTGGCGAGAGCCCCTTCATGCTAGCATACGGAGCAGAAGCCGTCGTCCAAGTGGAGGTCGGCGAACAATTTCTCCGCCTCCAGTACTTCGACAAACAAGTAAATGAAGAAGGCCTCGACCTCAACACCGAACTCCTCGATGAGGTAAGGGATCGTGCTCTAACATGTCTTATCAAGCACAACCAAAGGATTGTGAGGTACTACAATTCTCGGGTGAGGAAGCGAAGCTTCAGAGTCGGCGACCTCGTCCTTAGGGACTCCACCTTCAAACCCGAGGCCGGTCGCCACAGAAAGCTCTCCGTTAAATGGGAGGGCCCCTACAAAATAGCGGACGTCATGGTACCCGCAACCTACATTTTGACGAACATGGTGGGCGAAGAGTTAGCTCATCCGTGGAATGCCCAATATTCACTTAAGTACTATCAATAAAATTTGCAATTTTATATTTGTACAAACGACATGTTGTTTGAATGACATTTTCAGATCCCCTCCGAGACAGATACCGCCTCCATTAAGGTCGTCTTGATCGTTCGGAGTGGGCTACCTCGTTACAAATAAACTCTTGTATTTTGTTTATCATACGTATTATGCGAACTAAAATTTCAGTTCCCCGCCCAAAATCGGAGCTCCTCCGAGTAGGCCGATTATGCACCCTAGAACTCGAGCTCTCGCGGGACAACCTAGAGCCCTTAGGGTCTGGGGATAGCCTCTGGAGCGTCCCCCACCCTATGAAAGTCCGCGGCAAGCTTCCGAGCTGCGCTGCCGAAAGGTCGCCATCCAGACCTCTGGGGCAGGTTACGGTGCAGCTACATATAGTGTGCCAGACCTCGCTAACCAAACCGGACAGGGGCATGTCGGAGGGGCTATGGCCCCGACCTCGTCCTCAGGAAGACCTCCGGGGCAGGTCGCAGTGTAGCTACCAATAGCGTGCTGGACCTCGCTAACCAAATTAGATAGGGGCATGACAGAGGGGCTACGACCCCGATCTCGTCCTCAGGAGGACCTCTGAGGCAGGTCGCGGGGTAGCTACCCATAACGTGTCGGACCTCGCTAACCAAACCAGACAGTGCATGACGGAGGGGCTACGGCCCTGACCTCGTCCTCAGGAAGACCGTCGGGGCAGGTCGCGGTGCAGCTACCCATAGCGTGCCGGACCTCACTAACCAAACCGGACAGGGGCATGACGAGGGGCTACGGCCCCGACCTCGTCCTCAGGATGACCTCTGGGGCAGGTCGCGGTGCAGCTACCCTTAGCGTGCCGGACCTCGCTAACCAAACCGGACTGGGGCATGATGAAGGCCCCGACCTCGTCCTCAGGAAGACCTCCGGGGCAGGTCGCGGTGCATCTACCAATAGCGTGATGAACCTCGCTAACCAAACTGGACAGGGGCATGGCAGAGGGGCTACGGCCCCGACCTCGTCCTCAGGAAGACCTTCGGGGCAGGTCGCGATGCAGCTACCTATAGCGTGCCGGACCTTGCTAACCAACCCAGATAGGGGCAAGACTACGGCCCCGACCTCGTCCTCAGGAAGACCTCCAGGCAGGTCGCAGTGCAGCTACCAATAGCGTGCCAGACCTCGCTAACCAAACCGAGCAGGGGCTTGACGGAGGGGCTACGGCTCCGACCTCGTCCTCGGGAACACCTCTGGGGCAGGTCACGGTGCAGCTACCCATAGCGTGCTGGACCTCGCTAACCAAATCAGACAGGGGCATGACGAAGGGGCTATGGCCCCAACCTCGTCCTCAGGAAGACCTCCGGGGCAGGTCGCGGTGCAGCTACCCATAGCGTGCCGGACCTTGCTAATCAAACCGGACAGGGGTATGATGTAGGGGCTACAGCCCCGACCTCGTCCTTAAGAAGACCTCCCAGGCAGGTCGCGGCAACTACCCATAGGGTGCCGGACCTCGCTAACCCAACCGGACATGGGCAAGACGGAAGGGCTACGGCCCCGACCTCGTCCTCAGGAAGACTTTTGGGGCATATCGCGGTGCAGCTACCCATAGCGTGCCGGACTTCGCTAACCAAAGCAGACAGGGGCATGGCGGAGGGGCTACGGCCCCGACCTCGTCCTCAGGAAGACCTTCGGGGTAGGTCACGACACAGCTACCCATAGCGTGCCAGACTTTGCTAACCAAACCAAGGAAGGAAGCGAGCTACTTCGCACCTAACGAAGATCCGGGGTAGGCCACGTGCAGCGCCCTCAAAAGACCCTGGAGGCGATCTATCTTTACAATGAGCTTTTCTAACTCAATCACACTTAGACTCCACAACATTCCACTTCTCCTGGGCCTTAGCCATATCCAAGCAGAAAGCTGGGGGCATACACACTAAGGCAAAAAGTGGCGATAAGTAGAAACACAAGCACAAAAGATAAATAAGGCGAACCACCTAAGGTAATATTTCACTAAAGTTAGCGTTAATACATTTACATTAAACTTTCTATGCTAGGTCCTATGCATGACCTCGAGACCGGCCTTACATATGCAACCCCCCAAACCGCCTTATGGCACCTCCGTGCTGTTGCCGACCTCTTCAGGCACCTCCGCATGTGCCTCAACTTCGGTCTCCGATGTGTCTGCCATTGTGGCCTCCTCCTGTCCTCCCACATCGCCACTAGCCTGATCACCGCCAGACAGACCTCCTGCTTCTCTGGCTTCCTCTTCATCCTCACCATCCTAAGCCGTCAACAACAAGGAGAAGTCAACCTCCAGATCATGATGCATTCTCTTCAACCTCTTCTCCGCCCTCCCGATGCCCACCTGGAGGCCCTCCAGCAAGCCCGCCTGCCGCCCCTCCTCCATGCTCTTGGCCCGCATATCCTTCATGATAGGGAGGAGCTCGTTCATCTGATATTTGCAGACGGCCTCCACCTTCATGGCCTCCGGATCGATCTTCCTCAGCTCTGCCACTTGATGCGTGAGCTCGGTGATCTCCCGCTCCTTTGCCTCCATCACCGTGGCATGGGCGTTCTTCATTGTGACCCCTCGGGCCTCTGCGTCCTGAAGCCGCCATGCCTGCTCCTCGGAGATATTATACTGCTTCTCCGTCTCCCCCTTCTGGGTCGCATAAAACCCACGGACTTCGTCCAACTTCTCCTCACTGTTACGCATCCGCTCGACGAACTCCTTGAGTTTGGCCTCCCTCTTCTGCAGCTCATCGGTGGCCGCCTTGAGCTCCGTCTTCTTTCGGCCAATGGTCGCCTTGAGCATGGCCACTTTAGTGTGGTGCTGCAGGGACGTCATCACTACAACAACCTACAAAAAGAACAAAGTACATGAGCCCACATGAAGAAACGAAGACCGGTAGTATGAGCAGAGAGAACCACTAACCTGCATGCTGTGCCAGATCGTTGTGTCACAGAGGCGCTCGGCTCTGACATAATATAGGAACTCCCAGTCCCTCGATAGCAGGCAGTTCTCTGCCAGACGGGCTGCAACCCCGGCATCCTTGAACAACGACTCCTGGGCACCCACCCGGAAGCTCGACGCGAAGAGATCCACCTTGGGAATAGCATGGACCTCAGCTTTCTTTGCCTTGAAGATGGAGAGCACTGCCTCGGCACTTCGATGCTCCCGCTTCCTCCGATCCGTCTCCCCCTGCTCCCAGGGGGGCATCCATAGGGCCAACGCTCGGACCCATTAAACTTGCCAATTTGAACTTCGGCTGGTGCTTGTTGAGGTTGGGCCGAGCAAAGGGGGATCACAATAGTGACCTGGGACGACCCGCCCTGGGTCGTGATGGCCGTCAGATCGGCCAACGGCCCTCTATTGGATCTGGATCATAGCCTAGAGGGGGGTGAATAGGCTAATAAAAATATTCGTGCAACCCATGAACAATCACACGCAGTTACAAGCATGGGCAGAGTAAATAATGAGCAAACACAGATGCACAACAGATTTACCCTTGTTCGGTCGTCCTAACGACCTACGTCCAACCCCCAAAGTAGATACTAGTATTAATAATGTAACAGGTACAACCACAAGCTAGAGCATGACTAGAGCACCTCTCTACGTATCTACACTCACCAAGCTCTCAGTACCCCCACAACACACGTGTTCAACAAGATTAATCCTAGTAAAAGCTTTCTATTAGCTAGTCCCAACTAGCCAAGTCCCTCTTGTCTTGACCAACTAGACAAGACCCCAAAACATAGCAATGGTAAAGTTTTCCCTAGAGAGATCTATACAACTACACAAAATAATAATAAAGAGTTTAGAGAATCTCAGTTTGTGTAGCGGCAGTCGTCTCTGTCAATCAGCTCAGGTCAGATCGTATCTGACTGGATGTCGTCACCAACGCCACGTCCTCGCCACTGAAACTTGCGACCTAGGTGACTTGGTCTCCTCAAAAGTTGTGGCCTAGGTGTGGATGCCCCTTGAAGACTTGCGCAATGGGATGAAGCTCCTCCGTGTAGATGTTGCACAAGTTGTTGAAGCTTCTCCCCTTGATGTTGCGCAATGAAGTAGATGGGAAGCCCTCCTAGTAACTTGTGACCATGAGTAATGTGGCAAGGATATTGCGGCCTGGGATATGTTGCAATGAAGATGGCAATGATCTTGGACAGGCTTGCAATGGAGATGCTACTTTGGCTTTGAAGCTTTGGCCTAGGAGATGATGAAATATATAAAGCTATTCAGAATACAACTCATGCTAAAATAAATACCACTGACTTAATACAAAGATTAAAATCATAAAAATATCACCATGTTGTAGAGAACTAAGTTGTGATCGTCCTGACACAAACGGTTCATCGATCCGAGCTCTGTGGAGAAAGTTATGCACTTTTTAGCGTCGTCCGTCGAGCTCCATGCAAAGTTGCGGCCAAGGGATGTTCTCTAGGTTTTTTGGCCGAAATTTTTGGTTGCCTCTCTCTCAAAATCTCTCTCTTGGAGTATGAGTTTATATATGAGATGATGGGATATAATAGAATCAATTAGAATCCCATATTTGATGGAGATTGGAAGGAATCCTAATTTGATTAGGATTTGAATAAATCTCTTAGGATATGGAGTTTGAATATGAATGGCTATGGAATTTAATTTGTGTAGCTATAGGATTTGAATTAGATCTCATTTAATTACCTTTGATTTGCATGAGATTCTCCATATCTCTCCATCTTTGACCAAGTCTCCAATTTGCATGGCATTAGGATTTTAATGTTGCACCAATTGATTTGAATCAATTCAAATATAGATTTGAATTGATTTGCTCCTTATCTTCTCATCTTTGACTTAGTCCAATTGTTGTAGCCATATTCTCCATCTTTGACTTAGTCCACTTGAAGTGTGTATAGCAATTCCTCCATCACTTTTGGCTAGTCTCTCTTTGAGTATTCGCGAGAGTGTCATTCCTGAAAACCCTTAGCACACACATTAAATCGTTTACACATGTTTGTTATCATCAAACACGAAGTCATCGATCGTTGTATCCAATAACACGTTGTATCCAACAATCTCCCCCTTTTGATGATGACAAACCAATATAAGATTTGAGCAATAATGATTCAAATGATTTCATCGTGACATATGTGTATGAAGTGTGAAGATGGAGGATGTATGCAATATGCAACAAGTATGGCAATGATGTGTAAGCATACACGCATGCAACAATGATGTTTCAAACATTCAAACATGTATGCATGCTTCCCCTTTATTAATGATCCCACTTGAACCAATATTCATATATTCAATAAGCACATTTTCATTGTTCATTAATGCTCACCCTTAAACCAATATTCATATATGCAACATATAAGCATTAATGCACACACCAAATCATTCAAATCTTTCTCCATATTTCTCCCCCTTTTGTTATCATCAAAAAAGTATAAACGAAGTCTAAATCATGTCACATGCAAAAATAGAGTATTATAAATTACAACTAGCACTTGAATGTCATTTTTCTTAGAATAAGCACTTCAAATTCAATGAAAAGTGTAACGTAGACTTTTACACCATCGTGTAAGTGTGATGATTAAATAATTGAAGTACAAAGGGAGATACTCTTATGAAATACAACTAAAACATATCCACATTTTCCATTAAACATTAATCACCTAGGATTGATTTTCCACATCTCATTAAAAATGAGTTCAAGGTATCACACTGTAACGACCTGCTCCCGGGGGGCCCGGAGATGGAACCAAAATAGCCACGATGCAGAGATGTATAAAAATACCCAAATAGTGTCCAATTATTACAATCCATACTATACAAGATGTCCCAACAGATATACATGAAAGAAGAAAAGTACATAAGTGCAAATAACTCTGAAAGCTGCGATCTCAGGGTCGAACTCTGGCGCTATCAACTCAATAGCATCTACCTCCATATGTACGTCGTCTGCGGTGCCACGGAGATGGAACCGTAGGTAAGTCACAACAATTCTAAATATAGAAAAGAAGCAGTGCACAAGTATGACAAAAGTAACTACATACAATCAGACCAGAGTGAAAAGTAAAGTACTGAGAAACAACTGTACACAACTGAAAAGTAAAGGCAAACTAAACTGAAAGGAGAGAACCACTGTACTGTGATAGTGCAAGTGTAAAACCGGCTAGGCAAGTGAAACATACTACTGTTGTAGCCAAAAGTACGACAAGTGAAGTACTGGTGACTATACAAGTGTAGTAAGTAATGTGCATGGAACGTGTAAAGTAAAGGTGACAGTAGTGCGTAAAGTAAAAGTGACTGTGCAAACATAACTACACTACGTGACTCAAGTTGGAGAGTACAATATGTGACCATTGAGTTCATCTCTTGCCTGGGCGCGATCCAGACAAATGCCGAAACACCGGCACTGTACATTTATTTTGCCGAAACTCAGGCAGCAGGACAGGATGCCGAAACACAGGCAAAGGGACGGGAAGATTGAACTCCAGTCACTCCCGCACTCTCTCAAACTATGAGTTACCCCAAAACCCCAGTGAAGTGTCAAGTGTTCATTATACATGTTTCATTCTTGATGTTCCACGAGATGTTCCACAAGACATTCCACAAGATAATCCACAAGATATTCCACATGTTACTAGTCAAACCAAGACAACTGGTTGACTTTCTTATTGAAAACCAGAGAGTAGTAACTCATCCCAAAACAGACTGTGCCAAAGCGACCTGAGGATAAAGACAAGTCCAACGACTGTAATACAGATTCCATGCTTCGAGCATGTGGTAATATTGTTTAACACACAATTTACCCAAGTTGATGGTTGTGTGTTACAACCAAAGTTGAAAGTTGGCAAAGTAATCTGTAGTTGGTTACTTTTCCTATTAGATTAGGTTTCTAGTTCGGTTCAAGTCCATAGCCGTTCTGAGGCTATATGTGATGTCCTAAGTTCATACAGGGACACTAACTAATTTTCTAATTTTAGAATTCGTCGTGACTTATATTATCGAGCTCGTCGTGGCAAGACGAGGTTGGAGCTTGAGGAGCTGGTGCACGAGGATTGGTACCTGCAAATACAAGAAATGACCGGTTAAAGAGTACATTATTTTCTTAACGTGTTTGTATTTTTATAGTAGCTTAGAACTCATCCAAATACGTATTAAATATTTTTACATGGGCTAGATGTGAGTAAAATAATTTCATGTAGGAAGACAATATTTTTCTAAAGCTTCTAGGTATTTTTCATAATTTTTAAAAGCTTAAAATCAATTAAAACTAATTAAAAATGAGAAAAAGATTTTTCATTATATTCTTCAAAGATTTCTCTAGGGCAAACCATACGTCGAAATTCTTCCAACAAGTAGTCAACACGACCATATTAACTAGTACTATAATATATATTTTTCTCACGTGTCAGTTTACGTGAAAATAACAAGTTATGACTATTTAAATGAAAATAACATATTTAAATTTTAGGCTTAAAAATTTATTTTGGAAAAACTAAGCTTCTGAGTGAGATGAAACCATCGTCATTGGGTCCAGAATGTCATTTTTGATTTTCTGGAGCTGGTCTAGTATTTTTCTGACTCTTATATAATTTACTATTAATTTTTATATGAAAAAGCCCATATTATAATTATCAAAATCCGCTCGAATACACTTATACGTATACATATTTTACATATTTAATACGTTTTACAACGTATCTCACCTTCGTCCGTTCTCCTCCATGCAGCGGGTGGGGGAGGGAAGTTGCCTTCGGTCGCCGGAGGCGGCAGCGGGGTCAGGCGGGTACAGTGCCGACAACAGGAGGTGGGGGACACGGCGGCGTCAGCTTGCAGCGGCGACGCTTGGCGGGACATGCCGTACGTGGACAGCGAGGGGGAGAGAGGAGTCAGAGAGCGGGTGCTGCTGCGGGCGTTGGCGGCGGTGACGGCATGGGTAGAGCTCGAAGAGAGCTGCAGGCGGCGGCTTCTGAGCTGGAGGGGAGCACGGCGGTGCAGTCAGAGAGCGGCGGCGGAAGCAGCTCCGGCGGCGTTGGGTTTTCGTGGAAGGAGAGGGCGTCGAGCGGTGAGGATAGGAGGCGGGGAAGCTGGTGGTGGCCGTGGGTGGTAGGGCGGAGCAGCGTGGAGGCGTTGGCAAGTTGAAGGCGGTGGGTCGGAGGGAGTGGTGAGGCGAGATAGAGGAGCTGTGGTGGAGCTCCGACGAGGAGCGACGTGTGGCAGCGGGGAGCAGTCGGAGGGGTAGTTTGGAGTGCTGCGGGGGTAGCAGCAGGCAGCTGAAGGGGGAGGTGTCGGAGCGAGCTCGAAGGAGCTCCGACGGTGTGGTTGGAGATGCAGCAAATATGGGGGCGAGGGCGGCGATCGCTCGGAGGCAGAGCTGTAGCAGCGGCGATGGCTGCTGCGGCGAGGCGTCGTCGTCGATGAGCGACGGAAGCTTGGGCAGCGGAAGGAGCTTCGAGCATGGTGTACGGAGGAGGGAGGAGGCATCGATGGCGACGTCGTGGCAGAGGATGGGAGGGCTCGGCAAGTTTGTAGGCGGCCACGGTGAGGTGGCGAGGAGTGCACGGTGAAGTTCAAGTCGAAGGGGGGCGTGAGCATGGGTTCCCTGTGCTCGGGGCCTCGACTGGGGGGTGTGGGATGAGATCGAAAGAGAGAGAGAGAGAGAACGGGAGTGTGAGAGGGTTAGAGAGGGTTCGAAGAGCTGAGGGTTTGGACTTTTGAACGAGAGCGGGGGTGAGAGTGCAAACGCAAATGAGAGGGATGGGTTGGGTTGCGTGAGTAGCTTGAGGTATGGGTTTGAGAGAGAAGAGAGTGATAGAGAGAGCGTTGGGAGTGAGAGAGAGCTGGCCCTTGCAAAAGAGTGTGTGCCTGGGTTTAGAGAGAATGAGGGGGAAGGGGTGTTACAGGGTATTAAATAGCTAATACGAATTATAATAATAATTAGGTTTAGTCAATATTATTAATGAGGTTAGGTAGTTAGGTTAGACTGAGTGTGGAAAAATGTTTTGATTAATGATGCTAGGTGACTAACCGTAGAAAATGGTGTTGGTATGAAACACATGGGCTACAATCAGGTTAAGTTAAAAATAATTAAGGTAATTAGTAGTTAAGTAAAAAAGTAATTAGGAAAATCATAATAGTTAAAATGATCACGAAATTACGATTTTGCCCCTGGAGTCAAATGACTCTGAAAAATTACGAAAACATACCCACGGGTTCGTATTATCGCGAGGATCGCAAATACGAGATCCATTTCAGGGGTTGAGCTACGGAGATATAAGTTTTAGGCCAAAACATTTAGGAAACGGGTTTGTGGGTTCTCTATTGAGTTGACTTCAGAAAATTACGAAATTAATATGGGGAGCCCTAAATGAACATAGAATGATACCATAGAAGTTTGAAAACGTTTTGATAATGTTTGTATAGAAAATTAATTCATTAAGACAAAACGGTAATAACTGAAAATGAATTTTTTTCAGATTATTTAGATGTATTGGATGAAACCTGAACTTACTAAAATACTTCATAACTAGTCTGATACTTCAAAATATTTTTATAAGAAATTTTTGAAATCGTAAAACTCCTGACGAACCATTATAAAATAGTTTTAAAAAAATGAAAATACATGAATAGTTGCATTGAAAAATATGGACCGTTACATTCTACCCTCCTTAAAAATAATTCCGTCCTCGGAATTTAAAAGACCTTTCTGAAACATATAATTGATGTTATGAAGAAGCTCAAGCAAATAAATGATAGATGAGATAGTAAACTTAGTAAATTAGGTTGTAAATATAATGTGATATCATAGCATCAAGAAAACAAGAAATGTTGTTTATGAATACATACTATTGACATCACCATAGCTTCTATAACTAGTCTTAAGCAAAAATAGGCTCAGATAGAAGAAGACAACGAGTTCAAGAAAGATGAAGAAATAGCGACATCAGCTTACACGTCTCGGTTTGGTTCGTCTCAACTTCTCTAGAACCTCCTCCAATACTCCTGAGCGTCCTTCGATTTGCTTCCGTTGTCGAACTCGAACTTCTGGTGATTGAAAATGCAAACGCTACCCTCCTTAAAATAGACGTAGCTAGAGTTCAAGCGTACTAAAAATAAAAAGATTCTAAGAAGATCAATCGAAAGGTCATCAAGCCAAAGGAAGGGTGATAGTGATGAAGATCGATGGCATTACATAATCATGATTCACGTCCTTGCGGTCCAGCGGACACGGCCAGGGAAGTGACTAAGCCAGGATCACTTACCCCCAGTCTAGCTAGGGTGATCCAACAAACTTAGCCAAGCACATTGACCGGATCATGGTACATTGAAGGAAACTTATCATTTATATGAGTGCCATCAACAAAAATGCTTTTATTAACAACTAATTAATCCTATCAACTAGTTGAATCCTAAAAAATCAAAATTTTAGGTTTTGTTAACGACTTTTTATTAAGCCTTTATCAACTATACGGTTTCATTAGTATCGAAGATAACTTGGAGTATCAACGAAGGAGGTTATTAGCAAAAGTAACTCCAAGAAATGGAACACGAGTTCCTAGACAATGGTTAAGAGTTCAAAGGAGAAGATGATGAAGAAGTGAATGAATGGTTTCCACCTATGGAAGGTCACTCTAGTAGAAGAGTGTATAAAGATACACTCAGATGATGGAACAAGAGTTCAAGGGTTCAAAGAAGGGAATGATAGCCAAAGAAGATGGGTAATAAGGACACTTTACCTGTATATCCAATACAGGTGAACACTCGAGACGTCCAGTACTCGAGAGTTCAATTTGAGTATTTTATATTGTAGACCCTGATCTTGCTATATTGTTCACGAGGTGGTTAGCGCGGACCTGCATGGGCCACCAAACTTGTAACGACCCGCTCCCAGGGGCCGTTACTTATTTGATATTTGCGCAGGTCCTGCAGGTTACCAGTGAAACCAAAATAGCCATGATGCAGAGATGTACAAAAATACCCAAATAGTGTCCAATTATTACTATCCATACTATACAAGATGTCCCAACAGATATATATGAAAGAAGAAAAGTACATAAGTGCAAATAACTCTGAAAGCTGCGATCTCAGGGTCGAACTCTGGCGCTATCAACTCAATAGCATCTACCTCCATATGTAAGTCGTCTGCGGTGCCACGGAGATGGAACCGTAGGTAAGTCACAACAATTCTAAATATAGAAAAGAAGCAGTGCACAAGTATGACAAAAGTAACTACATACAATCAGACCAGAGTGCAAAGTAAAGTACTGAGCAACGACTGTACACAACTGAAAAGTAAAGGCAAACTGAACTGAAAGGAGAGAACCATTGTACTATGGTAGTGCAAGTGTAAAACAGGCTAGGCAAGTGAAACATACTACTGCTGTAGCTAAAAGTACGACAAGTGAAGTACTGGTGACTGTACAAGTGTAGTAAGTAACGTGCATGAAACGTGTAAAGTAAAGGTGACTGTAGTGCGTAAAGTAAAAGTGACTGTACAAAAATAACTACACAACTGTACACAACTAAAATTGTTTATGCAAGGTGCTTTACATGTGATAGTATGCAAGGTGCAATGATAAGAGGTGTGACCAATACTATCACATGTAAAGCACTTTGCATAAACATTTTTAGCAATGGTAGGCTCATTGTGAAATTTCTTATACTTAGGCTTTTCAACAATTTTAGAATTAAATCCAAGCACACGTCTATTATTGCCATACAATTGATTTCCAAGAATAATATCCAAATTTTGTTTTCTTATGGAAAATCTCTTTAATGACAATTCTAGATTGGTGACTTTGGATTTCAAGATAGAATTCTCATTCACAATCAAAGTGCATTTACTAATGAAAGCTCTCTTGTTTTCCTCTTCTTTCTTTTTAAAAGCAATCATTTTTTCTTTAAGCTCATGATTTAGCATGCTAATCTTTTTAGTAAGCAATTCATTTTCAGTTTTAAGTTTAATCAGATCTTGCTTATGCATGCTAATCTCATTTATCAAAGACATTTAGTATTTTTAGGCATGTGAGCTTTCCCCTTTTTCAGCAAATTAATAATAGTGTTACATGCAACAAGTTCTTCTTTCAGGCTTTCAATTTATTTAAAAAAATCACAATTTCTTGTTGCAATTCAAAGTTACTATCTCTATAGTCATTTGCGGTAGATTCTAGCTCTACAATTTTATCTTGCATATCTTTACAAATAATAAGAAGTTCAGCTTTAATACCTGAAATTACCTCATCGTGTTTTCCCATCAAAGCAAGCTTGATACCAACTTCATGCTCCTCATCGTCATCTTCGCTATCTATGTCCCACGTTCTCACCACGGCTTTTCATTTCTTGTCTGCAACATTAGCCGTTTCTTGTGGGCAGTTTCTCATCAAGTGTCCTCTGTTCCTGCATTTATAACACATAACTTTTTGAGTAGCAATCTGATCAGAGGAATTTTTAGCAGAATTAGAGTTATTAGAACAGTTAAACCTGGGTTCCATTTCTGCAAGCGCACGATGAGGTTGTAGCACTATACGGGTCGTCCACAAGGATGCAGTTGTTTAATACTAGTTTCTCCCTAAATTCGTTTTCTATGTGATCGTTAAGAGGCTAGAAGAAGAATAATGAGATAGAATATCAAATGGAAAAAGCTCTAGGACCTAGGTATCCCCACCATCAGATTGCATGTTGATTGGCTTGCGGTGCTCGATCGACCCTCAAGTGGCTTGTACGTCGATAGATCGAGGCTGGGAAGCTCTGGAGCGACCCTCACAGGAGATTAAGACTCGACGATCTACACCACAAAGAAACATTAGGGGGGTCGGATCTGGGTCCCAACCAAAATCCCCTCTGATGCTTAAGCTAGTACGAGAACTTAAGAAAGAGAGGGAGCTTGGAGCAGCTGAGATCAACCCACGGAGGTTCGTCTCAGATCTGACGTCGCAAGCTCTTTAGTGGAAGAAATATATGCTGAAAGAGCAGAGTCTATGTATTAGATCTTGTACCTTGGAAATTGGAACCTTTCTAGTATTTATAAACCTATTGGGTCCTTTTAGTGACATTGGGGAGATAACGGTCACCCCATTATGGTGCCATGATCTTCCCTCTTTAATAGGAGGGAACGTTTCCCACGTTTCCGCTATTTATGAGGCTGCCTTCAACCCCACATTTGAGTGATGGGAGTGCAACGGGCGACTGACTGGAGGGGTTTGACCGAGTCGATATTGGGATTCTCTCGTGGGCTATGTGGGCCTTAGTCACTCGTTGGTCGAGTCATCTCGATGGGTTAGACCCTTGTCCAAGATGATCGAGGGTAAGCCATCAAACCATGTTAGGAGTCGACCACTACGTCCAGTGGTGAAGAAGCGATTCCCTCGACTCACGGCTGATGTCACACTAGGGTCATTCAGTGGCAAAGTGGTAGCCCCCTCGACTTACAGCTAACGACGCATCAGGGTCGTTCAGTAGCGAAGGGATGGCCCTTTGACTTTCGCTGACGATGCGAGATGGTTGTTCAGTGGCGTAGGGGTGGCCCTTTGACTTACGACTGACGACGGGAAAGGAGTCGTTCAGTGGCGAAGGGGTGGCCCCTTCAACTTACGGCTGCCGACACGAGAAGGTCGTTCAATGGGAAGGTGTGGCCACTTGACTTATGGCTGACGACGCGAGAGGTTCGTTCAATGGCGAATGGGTGTCCCTTAGACTCACGGCTGACGGCGCAAGAGGGGTTGTTCAGTGGCAAAGGGGTGTCCCCTTTGACTTACGGCTGATGACACGGGAAGGTCGTTCAGTGGCGAAGGGGTGGCTCCTTCAACTTATGGCTAACGACATGAGAAGGGGTCGTTCAGTGGCGAAGGGGTGGCCCCTTTGACTTACGGCTGACAACACAAGAAGGGGTCATTCAGTGGCGAAGGGGTGGCCCCTTTGACTTACGACTGACGACACGAGATGGTCATTCAGTGGCGAAGGGGTGGCCCCTTCGACTTACGGCTGACGACACGAGAAGGGGCCGTTCAGTGGCGAAGGGGTGGCCCCTTCGACTTACGGCTGGCGACACGAGAGGGGTCGTTCAGTGGCGAAGGGGTGGCCCTTTCGACTTACGGTTGACGACGAGAGAGAGAGAGAGAGAGAGAGAGAGAGAGAGAGAGAGAGAGAGAGAGAGAGAGAGAGAGAGAAGGTCGTTCAGTGGCGAAGGGGTGGCCCTTCGACTTACGGCTGACGATGCGAGAGAGTGTTTGCATGAGTTTCATCAATATGAATTCTGCTCATCCAGGCTTCCCTAGGGATCTGATCCTTTTAATGGGGATCTTGATGGGATAACTTTTGTGAAATTCATGAATGCTTGGTTTCGAAAAGGATGCAAAACTTTACTTGATGAGAAAACATGATTTATTGAAAGGAATAAAAATAAAAGGCGTACATGTGTTTCCGAACTTCTTTGGGGTTGCTTTTGTCCCACGCATTTTTTATTCGACCTTAAGCTCAGTAGCTTGCTAGTCGACCACCTTGGCGACATGCGATCCGGTCATCTTACCCTTCTGCTTCGAGGGTCCATCCTTGCTAGGTTGATCGCTGGCCGGGTTTTTAGAATGTCCACGCTTGACCAGTGCATCGATCTCCTTTTTGAGAGTCCAACAGTCGTTGGTATCATGCACGTAGTCATTGTGGTACTTGCAGAATTTGAGATCATCTCTCTTCTCATATTTGCCCTTCTTGGCTGATTCTTAGACCAGCTCTTCTCTTGGGGCATAAGCGAGGACCTCCGTCTTTGGAGCACTTGGCCTTCCATAAGTAGGGTGCTCCTTGCTTCGAGGTCTCCTCTCTCTTGGTCTCTTGTCCCGAGATTTCGAGCGAGGGGTCCCCTGAGTTGGTTTCTCTCGCCTGGTGTCTCACAGCAGGTGTGAGTGCCTTTTCCAGTAATTCCAGTCGGTTCCTCCGCTTCTTCAGAGATGGTGAACCGATCCGTTATGTTGACCATCTCTGCGAGGTTGTTAGGGGGGAACTGATGGAGTGCCCTTCGCGTGTGTTTATTCCGCAGCACTTAGTGAGCGCCACTATGACAGTTACATCCGGCGTCTCCTCTACATCGAGTCTTTTGTCGTTGAATCGTTGGACGAAGGCTCGGATTGACTCATTCTCGTTCTGCTTGAGCGAGAAGAGATTGGAGGACTTCTTCTTGGAAAGTCGACCCGTGATGAATTGCTTGTAGAACAGATCAGCCAATTCGTTGAATGACCCAATGCAATCATCGGTTAATCCTTCGTACCAACCTTTCGCCCTCTTAAATAGGGTGGCATGGAAAGCTCGGCACAGGAACGGCTCGTCAGCCCTGTGAAGCAGCATCATGTTCAAGTATTTGCAGATGTGCGACCACGGGTCGCCTCTGCCATCGATGCTGGCAAGACGGGGAGCTTGAACTTCGAGAGAGAAGGTGAGGAAGTGATGTTATCCTTCAGCGGGGTCTGTCAAAGCACAGATTGGATGATCCAGGATCACCCTTCATCGTCTTGCACGTAAGTAGCTCCCAAAGATCGATTTGGGATCTCATCTCCCCTCCCGTACCCACCTGTAAGATTGAGATGTTTATAACCGGGGAGCCTCGTATATTAACTGGTCCAGGATGTTGCAGGTCGCTTCCTTATAGTGGGAAGGACCAGGTTCTACCTGGAAACCGAATGCCCAGTTGTCAATCCCCCTCTCGCTATATTGGTATGACGTGGGGGTTGTATTGTGCGGACTGATATCTTGTCGATCCGCTCTCGGATCTCCTTGACCCTTGAGCAAGGCTACGCCTCTAGTTGGTGTCAGAGTCGGGTTTGGAGGTGGCAGTTGCTCATTTGCGAGTGATGGATCTCCCATACTTTGGCATATCAGGGTTGCCAAAACACCGAGACTCTTGTCGACCCGCTCCGCGAATTGGTTGAATTGCTTCTGGGTCACATTAAGCTCTTTGGTGGCCTTCACATGTCGCTTTGATGGGGACGCAGAGTCTGAAGCATCCTCCACCAGGACACTGTTTGGTTTTTGTTTCTCCTTCGGACCTTGGATCGGTCTGATGTTGATAGGTCCAGCTGACATGGCTTTTTGATCGCTTCGGGATGTCAAGCTGGTTAACTAGTTTCCAACAGACGACGTCAAACTGTTAAGGCCAAAAATGATCGAGACAGTTGTCTAGCGGACGTGGACCCTTCGAGATGAGTCGAAGCCTCACCAGCGAGTGAAGTGGGACCCTAGGTTGGAAGAACCAGGGTCAGATGATGGATGTTAATTGGCTTACAGTGCTCGATCGACCCTCGAACGGCTTGTACGTCGATAGATCGAGGTTGGGAAGCTCTGTAGCGACCCTTATAGGAGATCGAGACTCGACGATCTACACCACAAAGAAACGTTAGGGGGGTCGGATCTGGGTCCCGACCCATATCCCCTCCGATGCTTAAGTTTGTACGTGAACTTAAGGAAGTGGGGGAGCTTGGAGCAGCTGAGATCGACCCACAGAGGTTCGTCTCAGATCTGACGTCGCAAGATTTTTAGTGAAAGAAATATATGCTGAAAGAGTAGAGTCTACATATTAGATCTCATACCTTGGGAATTGGAACCTTTCTAGTATTTATAGACCACTTGGGTCCTTTTAGTGACGTTGGGGAGATAACGGTCACCCCATTATGGTGCCATGATCTTCCCTCTTTAATAGAAGGGAACGATTCCCACATTTTTGCTATCTATGAGGCCGCCTTCAATCCCACGTTTGAGTGATGGGAGTATAACGGGTGACTGACTGGAGGGCTTTGATCGAGTCGATATCGGGCTTCTCTCGTGGGCTCTGTGGGCCATAGTCACTCGTTGGTCGAGTCATCTCGAGTGCCGGCCCAATGATTCAACAGCCATATCAATATAGATTTATAGGAAAAATCAATCAACCAATCCACAATAACAATGAATCAATGTAAACTAATTTCTATTCAAGATTTAGAACTAGAATCCAAAAAGAACAAAAAGAACAATTAAATTTACACGAGAATAAGGATTAAGTACACCTGATAAAAACTCAAAAAGCTCGAAAAAAAAGTCTGTAAAAAGCATCGTTCTTCGTAAAGGAGGAAGAAAACTATTTATACCCCCAAAAGTACCCAAAAGACCCAAAACTACCCCCTGGCGGCACCCAAAAAACCTAGGGGGCCCCATTAGACGTGACCACGTCGACGCAGTCGTTTCACTATAGTGCGTAAGTTGGGGCCATACTTTTCTTAAGTAATGCGACCGCATGGATTGGCCATGCGACCGTGTCTTTTTGCGTTCAGATCCTCCATCTTCTCATCAAAACGGTCACGTAAAGCGACCCTTTGGCTTCAGCAGCTCTTGATATGACGTAGTTGCGTCGTTCACCAAATGGCCGCATCGAATTGGAATTCCTTCTCTTCAGCTCTTCAACGACTCGACCGTTTGGATTGTGTTGTGCGACCGTGTCGAATGTGATTTGCATCTGTTTGGGGTGTCTTGGTGACGCGGTCGCGTGGATATACCATGCGGTCGCGTGTGTCTTCTGCTCCTTCTTCCCATTGTGCACTTTGAGCTCCAGATCATTACTTTATTCGCACTTTTTCCCCTTTTCCACGCTCTATGGTCCTAAATTCGTTCACTTTCATCTGAAATGAATATAATGGACCCCAAAAGTAAAAATAATACAAAAACAGTGAAAATTGAGTGGAACGATGGATAAAATGATATGAAATGTGTTTGAAATGAGCGTGAAATATGTATATAAAAACCACGTATCAATGAGCTAAGCAAAATTTTGGTTACAAAAGTGGGACTTTCCATCACTTATCATAGCTTTAGGTATTCCATAACGTAAGAAGATATTTTCTTTGATAAACTTCATCACGTTGGAACCCTCGTTGTTTCTACATGATATGGCTTCCACTCACTTGGATATATAGTCAACGGCTACTAAAATATATGTGTGCCCAAATGAAATGGAAAATGTTCACATGAAGTTTATCCCCCAAAAATAAAAAATTTCAATTTCAAGTATGGGGTTTAGAGGCATCAAA
This sequence comes from Scilla litardierei, assembly GCA_030789695.1. Classification (NCBI taxonomy): domain Eukaryota; kingdom Viridiplantae; phylum Streptophyta; class Magnoliopsida; order Asparagales; family Asparagaceae; genus Scilla; species Scilla litardierei. Next base: position 180,049,492 of record CM061134.1, read on the forward strand.
TTACATTTTGTTATCCCCCCAACTTCTGGCAAGATACACATGATTTACAATAAGTATATGTGTCCTTAAACAAGGTAGGCCAATAAAATCCACTTTATAATATCTTGGCTACCATTTTGTTTACCGAAAAATGCCACCTACATGCACCATCATGATTAAACTGTAAAACACTTTTATCTCGTCAGTTGGTACACATCTCCTAACGATTTGATCACTACAATAATTATATAAGTATGGATCATTGAAGAAAAAAGATTTTATCTCATGTTTAATCCTTTTCAAGTCCATGGGTGACCAATGTTAGGAACCTTACTTGACGCCAAATAGTTCACAATGTCGGTGTACCATGGTAAGGTGGATGCGGCAAATAATTGTTCATCCGAGAAGGAGTCTTGGATGGGTGTGTCGGTAGAATCGTTTCCAAATGTCAATCTTGATATGTGGTCTGCCACCAAGTTCTCCACGCCCCTTTTGTCCTTAATATCCACATTGAACTCCTACAAAAACAAATCCAACGAATAAGTCGGTGTTTAGCATCCTTTTTTGATAACAAATGTTTAAGTACAGAGTGATCGGTGTAAATTAAAATTAATGCCCCTAGGATGTAGCTCTGAAAATTTTCCAATGCGAACACTACGACGAGCAACTCCCTCTCAGTGGTTGTATAGTTTCGTTGGGCTCCATTGAGGGTCTTGCTCGTATAGTAGATCACATATGGCATTTTCTCTTTCTTTTGCTCTAACACCGCCCTGACTACAAAACCGCTCGCGTCGCTAATGATTTCAAAATGTGGGTTCCAATCTGGGACCTACAAGATAGGAGAAGTAGTCAACAAACTTTTCAACATATCAAATGTACATTGACAGTCATGTCCAAATGAATTCAACATCAGTGGTTAGTAAATGTCAAAGTCTTCTAGATATATCACTAAAATCCTTTATAAATCTTTGATAGAACCCTGCATACCCAAGAAACGACCGGATGTCCCTCACGGTCCTAGGTGTTGCAACTTCTCAATTAGTTCAACTTTATCTTTATCCACCTCAATGCCCTGGCTTGAGACCTTGTGACCAAGAACCATCCCCTTCGTCGCCATGAAATGGCATTTCTCCCAATTTAGGAGGATGTTTGTCTCGATACACCTATCTAAAACCATAGATAAGTTAGATAAGCAATGATTGAAAGAAGTTCCAAACACATAAAAATCATCCATAAAAATCTCCACCACATCTTCAACCATATCATTAAAAATGCTAAGCACACAACATTGAAATGTAGCGGGGGCGTTGCATAAACCAAATGGCATTCACCTAAAGGCGAAAGTTTTGAAGGGAAAAGTGAAGGTTGTTTTCTCTTGATCCTTCGAAACTATCTCTATTTGGTAGCACCCCGAATAACCGTCAAATAAACAATAGTATTCATGACCTGCAACCCTTTCTTGGATCTGGTCAAGGAAAGGCAAGGGAAAATGGTCCTTGCAGGTCATATCATTAAGTTTCCTATAATCTACACACATACACTAACCCATGGTGGTTCGCATGTGGATTAATTCATCGTTCTTATCCTTCACTACGGCCACGTCTAATTTCTTCGGGACCACTTAGATGGGACTCACCCATTGACTATCTGATATCAGTATATATTACTAGCACCAAGCAATTTGACTATCTCACCCTTTACTACCTCTTTCAACGTTAGGTTAAGCTGACATTGTAATTCTCGTGAGGATTTAGCATTTTCTTCCAAATAAATGTGATGCGAGCATACTAAGGGACTAATACCTGAAATGTATACATGGGTCCATCCTATAACCTTTTTGCATGCCGGCAAATCATCTAATAAAGCTTCTTATTGTCTATGAGTGAGTTTAGAATTTATTGCCATCGGAAATGTCTCACTCTCACCAATGAAAGCATATTTGAGATACTCTGGAAGCAGCTTCAGCTCCATGTGTGGATTCTCCAAGAAGAGGATACTTGTGGTGTCGTGTCTGCAGGCAATTCTTCAAACTTCGGGGTCAATTTGGTGCTTGGCCCCGCTGTTGAGTCCTGCACAAGAAAAGCACCATCAATATTTTCAACGAAATCATCAATGAAATTCAAGGCATGCTCAAATTCAGATTTAAAATACTCTTCCACAAGAGAGTCACATGGTTCACAGGCAAGAAAATCTACCATGTTAACTTCCTCAAAACCATCCTCTAATGGTGGCAAATTACATGCATTGAAAATGTTTTGCTCTAATGTCATTTTGCTGAAAGTTATTTTGAGTTGGCCACTTAGACAATTGACCAAAGAGTTACGAGTGGCCAAGAAAGGTCTTCCTACAATTATGGGTGTAGGATTTCCCAAAGGAGGTCCTTGAATTTCTAGGACAACGAAATCCACGTGGTAGTAAAATTTGTCAACTTGGACATGTTGAGGGATGTATGCACTCAGTTCATTTGTATTTGATGCAAATGTGTTTCTAATATTAGATGTGGGAATTTTGCATATGATTCAAAGGGAATTGAATGTGTTGTAAAATATTTACGTGCTTATTTAATATAATAAATGGGTGGAAATGGTTACCTGGATGACGGGATCTTCCCAGTCTAAACGCTGGTTCAAACCGCGTCAAAAACAGACTCCAAACGCACAAAATAAAGCCAAAACAGTGCAGCAAAGCCCAATATTGGGCATTGCGGGTCTGGCGCCCGTTTGATGGGCGCCCGACCCGCTTGGATTACAAGCACCCGTGCTCGCTAAGTGGGCGGTCGCCCGTGCCACCCAGCCATGTTGGAAGCAACGATCTAGGATCTCTAGTTTGATGATAACAAACGTGAATGAACTATTTAACGTGTGTGCTAAGTGTGTTTCAGGAGTGGCAAAGCGGTGAATCCTTAAAGGGTGACTAAGTCTATTTGACGGGGATGTATTGCTACACATTGTCCATTTTGGACCAAGTCAAATGGTAAAGAGATGGGGACAAATCAATAAATGGGATGTGAGCAAATCCTATTCAAACTCAAACTACAATTAGAGATTGCATCATTTCTTATTCCTATCTCTAAGATCTCCTCTTGGCCGCAACCTAAGCCCTAGCCTATCCCCTTGCCGCAACCCTAATACATATCTCTTTCTATGAAAACCCTTTGTCAAAGAGAACTTGGTGCGGCATACACAAAATTCCCACGGCCACAACAAAGAAAAGGAAAGCCCTAGTTCAAACTCCAAGCCGCAATCATTGAGTCTTGATCCATCAAACTGCAATCTTTTTCCAAGACTCTCATCCGAGCAAAACTCCAAGAGGCCATCATCTTCATCATCAAGCCAAGTTGCTTGCTGCCGTTCAAAGCTTCCTCGCCGTCGTGACTTGCTAACGAGACAATCCTTGCTGCCGTCTCCGTACGTGGTTACCATGAAGAACCCCAAACTTGTTGGAGGTGTTCTCCGTGCTATCGTCCTCTTTAAACTTATTGCCGAGCTCCTCAACGTCGAAGCAGCGGTGCTCCATCTTCCTCGTCGCCGTTCGAAGTCCGAGTTGCCGTCACAAAGGAGAGTCTCCGCCGACAAGGAGAGTTGGGACCGCTGTCGAAGTGCTGTTGCGAGAGCCACAAGTCGACGCCACCGCATTTCACCTTTAGCTTCGTCACGCCGGAGCTGAGGGGCCATCGGATTCAAAACGCTGCTGCTGGGCTCCCTTTGCTGTGCTTCACCGTACTGCCGAGCCCTTCATTATGCTGTCGTGGAGCATCCTACCGCCGCCGCTGGAGCTATGTTGTCGCCGGAGTCGGGGTCGAGGGGCTGCCGTCGAAGAGTCTTTCCATCGAGTCACTGTCGAGCTATTGGAGAAGTAGAAGCTCAGGGGAACTCCAAGTTACAATGCGTTGCATGAAAAACTTATTGACGTGGATAGAATTGTATGCCAACGAATTAATTTAAAGTTTGTTATGTGCACAGACCGCAATATATTCAGTTTGTACTGAAATTTCTATACGCACAGACTAGTTTGCTACATTACTTTGTGGGGCTTCAGATTGAGATCCGACGTCAGATCGAGACACCGTTTGCGTCAGACTGAAGCTGACGACGTGTTGATTGACAGAGACAAATACACAAACACGAACTGAGCATTTCTGAACTCTTTTACTCTTTATATTCGTGTATTAGTGTGTTGATCTCTGTAGGAGAAACTTTACCATTTTTGTGTTCTTTTGGGACTTGTTTAGTCTGGGACTAGACAAGAGGGTCTTGAAGTGTTGTTGCATTCAAGATACACATTTACTAGATTGATGGGGTTCTGCACTTTGTTGAGTGTGGTACATTCTAGGTGGGGAGTTGGAGCTAGGACCCCATTGTAGTTGTACAGAAGAAACATATTAATGCTAGTATTTGCTTAGGGGCTGGAGTATGTCGTTGCTGCGACCGAACCAGGGTAAATCTGCTGCGTATTCTGTGCTTGCATTTTATTTACCCTGCTTGTGTTTTTAACTGCGTGTGATTTCTCGTGGGTTGCGAGAGAATATTTTATTAGCATATTCACCCCCCGTCTAGGCTTAGATCCAGATCCAACAAGCCAAGCAGGCCAGGGCACAGCCCGGGCCTAGGCACTGCGCACACCTGCGCACAGCGCGGGTGCGTGCAACCATATTGTAGCTATGTGCGCTGCGCGTGTGTTGCGTGCGTGGCGCACGGGTGGGGCTTGCGGGTGGGCACCACCTGGTGCTAGGGCTGTGTGAAGAGGGCGATGGCTGCATTTTTGAAAAAACAAGGTTTTGAGCTGATTTTGATGTGTGACATCGTTCTTAGAGCTCAACTGTGAGGGAGAGAAAATTCGTCAAAGTTTGGCCTTCGTGTAAGGCAAACTAATTTGACTTTTCTTCTCCAACACATTTTGTCCCACATCGAAAGTGTGGTGAAGAGGAGGGGTCAGTCGCCTATATAAATATGGGTCTTCCCTCTTCCTTGAAACTTGTCCCAAACTCCAGATCTGAGTAGCTCTATTAAATGTGAGCAAGCCCGGATATGAGCTTAAAGAAAATATTCTCTTTCTCCCTAAATTTTTCATTGCTCTTGTTCGTGGTCTAGCAAAGCTACGAAGGAGCTCGGATCAGATCCGAAGTCTTGACGAAGGATCCACTCAAGGTGAAATCTTCTTCGGTGCGTGGTTGACTCGGCGACAAGGGTGTTACTCGCCTCGGAAAGTGGTGCGGTTCGGGAAGCGGTTCAGCTCGGGACGAGGTGCGGCTCGGGACGCGGTTCGGCTTGGGAGAAGCAGCGCAGAGCCAAAGAAATGTTGCTAAAAACGGCGCTTCGTATTCTGTGGAAACGAAGTGAAAGGTATGCAGATAATATTAAACATGTGTTTAATAACTGCAAATGTTAGATAGATCTATCCTTAGGGGTTGGTCGGACCCAATCCCGGTATGGTAGAGATCTTGGCTAGGGTAAATATCTTTTGGGTTGTTCTTAAAATAGTTTTAAGATGATTTTTCGCTTTATTTGATATTTTTGTCCGACCGACTTAGGCCAGACGTCGATTTTATTGCCCTAAGGACCAAGAAAACACTACAGTGGTATCAGAGCCATATCTACATGATCTATGTTTTGCATTTATAAAATGTATGTGATACAACATGTTTCTCTATCAGATGGAGGTTTTATTTAAACTATTAAATTGTCGTTTTCCCATGTAATGTTTTTTTTCGAAAATTGTTTTTGAAAATTAGATTTAATTTTAAAATCATTTGATAATTTTATATTAGATCTTAATTATTATATGACTGACATTAAAATTATTGATGTAACTTAGATTTATGAGATAATTTTAAGTTGCACAATTAGCTAAATTGTTTAGTTGATAATGGTTCTATTAGTTTTATTGATTATGTGATAATTCAAGAAAAACTATTAGGATAGACCTTAAAAATTTTCAGATAATTATCAGATAATTTTTTATGGACATGCTGTGATTTAAAAATTGTTGCAACATAACAAATTCTTGTTTAGGGTAGCACTCTCCAAATTATTATTTTAATTGTTCTAATAATAATTTTGAACAAAAGGCTATGATTTAAATTGTTGCAACTTAAATTTTAAATGCCTAATACATAATTAGGATTGCAACTTAAAAATCCTTATAGTTGATAAGGACATTAATAAAAATTATTAACCAATCCTAATAATTTCGAATTTTAGGATTCAACTAGTTGATATGATTAACTAGTTTTTAATGAAGCCAATTCTAGCCAATTCTAGTTTTTAATGAAGCCAATTTAAGGATTCAACTAGTTGATAAGATTAATTAGATTGCAATTAATAACTGTGATTTGTTAATCAGTCGCATGTCTATCTTCAGCCCAAAGATCATTTTTCCTTTTCATCTGGCCAGTCGATTGATGATGTATTTACAATCGCCTGTCCAAGGCACAATCGACTGTAAATGCTTCAACAGTTGCATGTCCATGTTTACTCTGCAGAATCTGCTCTCTAGAATATTTCAAGTTTTAGTGCCAGTCAACTGATATTGTATTTACAGTCGACTGTCCATGGAACAGTCGACTGTCAATGCTTCAACAGTCGTCTGTCCTTAAACTTCTCTGCAGACTCTACTCTCTGGAAAATGTCAGGGTTTGTGACAGTCGACTGATGTAGGTTTCATAGTCGCCTGCCCATGGCACATGCGCCTGTGTATTCCACATCAGTCGCATGTCCTGTCTTTCCAGTATTTTCTGAGATTTTCTCAGCTTACCCTTATTGCAGGCAGTCGCCTGTAGAAGGATTTACAGTCGTCTGTCTTCTCTTCATCAGTCGACTGTTCACATGGTAAGTTACCATTTGAATTCTCACCTATCCTCTGACACAGTGCAGCAGTCGATTGTGTTTTATTCAACAGTCGACTGTCGCGTGTGTAAATTCTATCCGTTGGCTTTTTCTCCATGGATTTCAAAGGGCTTTTTGGGGATTTAGTTTGAGGGTTTTGAGAAACCTATAAAGGCATCCTCTACTGTTCCATTGATAGGTTACTTAACCATTCAAGCCTTCAATCTTTCTTGATAAAAGCTCTTAAATCCTAAAGCCCTAGAATTCCTATCCAACCTAAGAGATATCTTCTAGGCAATTGGTGGTGACAAGAGAAAGGGCTTTCCTCTCTTCCAAGAGAGATATCAACACACAACACACTTGCTCCTTCAAGTTCTACTTCAAGGCATAGGTGATTGTAACTGTTGTCATTTCAATATTTCATAACTTTCGTTATTAGAGTAACTCTTGGTTTGTGAGAGTGTTTTGCTTACTCCCAAGTTATGGGAGTCAAGGACATCGAGTGTACTTTGATTTCACTTGTGGGGTTGCTACAAGTGGGTTTAAAGGAACCTCAAGTTAGGGTTCTAACTTGAGTATCCGGTGGTACCCGGGTGAAAGGGACGTAGGATTACCGAGAACAAGTCGGGAGTTGACTTGGATAATCTGAACCCTTGAAACGTTCTTGTGTTTGCATTGTTTCATTTTAGGGTTTATTTTCATTCTGCATTAATTGTTGGTTAGGAATTTAATTAAGTGCAATTATCATTTTAAATTGTATAAACATTATTCAACCCCCTTCTAGTGTGTTCCTCATAGCCAGTGACCTTCCAATTGGTATCAGAGCGTTGGTTTATCGCTATGGCATCCAACAACAACAATGTTCCTCCACCGACTTCGTACAACAATCACGACCGTGATGGTGCATCCACCGTCTTCGAAGGACAATCAACGGTTCGTCCTCCGCGTTTCAATGTCACGAATTTCGGCTATTAGAAATTTCGGCTATTAGAAATGCCGGATGGAGACATTTTTGAGAAGTGCTTCTCTTTGAAGAACCCTCCACAAGGAATACGTCGAACCATCCGAAGAGGATGTTGACAAATGGACGCCCTCTGAGAAGTCCACCAAAGTCAACAACGCCAAGGCAATGAACGCTCTTCATTGTGCATTGGATCCGGATGTGTTTAACAAGATATGCACATGTAAGAGTGCATATCAAATTTGGAACCATCTAGTCGTTACCCACGAGGGAACAGATAAGGTAAAATTTTCTAAACTATATGTTGCTGTACAAAATTTCTATATGTTTCACATGCAGGAAAATGAGAGCATAGCAACAATGTACAGACGGTTCACCGACATCACCAATGAACTCGAAGCTCTTGGGTAAGTCTACTCCCAACAAGATAAGGTGAGAAAGATTATAATGGGAATGACCTCCAAATGGGAAAGAAGAGCTATCGCCATCGAGGAGGTCAACGACATGAAGAACTAAAATGTGGTAAATCTCATCAGTACTCTCATATCTTACTAAGTAAGACGGGAGAACCGATTGAAGATTCAAGCTATGATGAACCCAACGGAGGCCAAGAAGAAAGCATTAGCATTCAAGACTAATTCTTCATCCTTCGACAGTGAAGAATCAGAGAAAGTGATGGACTTGGAGGAATGGCTCAAATGGCGAAGAAGTTCCAACGCGTCTTTCGCAAAGGTAAATTTCCCTCCAAGAATAAATTTGATTCCACTAATAACACTTCATCTCTTTGTTTTAAGTGTAACAAGCCAGGGCACATCAAGAAGGATTGCCAATGATCCGAAACAAAGCGAAGTGGAAGGCTCCAAAGTACCACAAGTCCGACAAATACAAGAAGGACAAGAAGAAGGGACTTTTCGGTACATTTGATGATTCAAGCGAAGATTTCTCAAGCGAATCCGAGGATGGGAAGGGTGAAAGTGCACATATGTGTTTCATGGCCAGGGAAGATCCACTCTCCGATGAGAGTGATAGCGACATGGATAAACCCAAGGTAACAATGGATGAACTTTTTATAGCTAACGAAGAACTATTTTCTAAGTATCAATCTCTCATGCTTAGATATACTAGTTTAAAGAAATTAAATGTTAGCAAACATCCATACCATGCATTATCAACAATGACACCGTTGTTGATACACTAACACTTGAGAAAGCCTCTTTGGTTTCTCAAAATGACATATTAAGAAATGAGGTAAATTCCCTCAAATATCAACTTAGATCAAACGTATCCTAAGGATAATAGTGATCTAGCTTCACAAACCACACAATTGGGTATAGAGAATGATTATCTTAAAACCCAAGTGCACGAGCTCAAAACACAGGTGTCCACCTTGGATACCAATATTTCTTCTCTTAAGGAGAAATATAAGCTCATGTCCTCCCTAGTTATGAGATTTAACGAAGGGAAAGGACAATTGGATGAATTGCTCGCAAACCAATTTTCAGCCACACATTGTGTTGGACTTGGTTATGTGGAAGTGAATGCATCCAATGCTCATACCTCCTATAGTGGTGTTACTATAGATTTTGTGAGGCCATCATCCGGTGCATCCATAAGTGGTGTCAAAAACACAATTGGTAGCAAACCTATCAAGAAGGCCACCACTTCACAATCGCTTCCTTTTGGCAAGAAAACCACTAAGGGTAGAAACCAAAAGAGAGGCCATGCTTATATGTACACCAACCTTCACGTAGGAAATCTCCTACTTCACAAGTGGACACTCATGACACTTTTTATGCTCCACACCCACGGACACGTGCAAACTCACACATGAGAAATACTCATGCACGTGCACCTACACGATCATATACTCATACGCATCATTCTTCCATGTATGCACATCCACCTCATGTTATGCATGCTCCATATGTTGTATATAACATGCATGTTCCTAAGTTTGCATACAACCCATATATGTCCAATGCTTATCCACCTCCATCTACATATGCTAGAACTCATGTTCTTAGGAAGCATGCACCACATAAAAATCAATCAATTGTGTATGCAACTAGGAAAAGGACACCCAAAACATACTCAATTTGGGGTCCTAATAACACTAGCTTAAATGATAGGAATGCTTATGTTGATTCCTATTTTAATGATGTAATAAATAGTGCTAACTATGTTGGGAAGTGGAAGTCCACTTGGACTTAGCTTCCAAAGGGCTAATCCCCTTGGACCCAACAAAAAATTGGGTACCATGAGCTTATGGTATATAATGTAGGTACCCAAGAAAAAGAAAGAGAGCAATAAAAGTCATATTGGCTCTAAAAGGAAAGGATGGATACTCGACAGTGGTTGCTCCAAACACATGACGGGAGATCCCACATTGCTCTCCGAAGTGATTAGCATCAAGGGTGGTGCAACGGTCACTTTTGGAGGTAATCAAAAGGGAACCATCATTGGAGTAGGCAAAGTCGGTAATCCTTCCAAACCACTTATTACAAATGTTTACTTAGTTAGTGGTTTATGTCATACCTTATCTCCATCAGTCAACTTTGTGACAAAGGTTACAAGGTTAACTTTGGAGAGTGTATGTGTAAAATTGTAGATTTTGATTCACATGTTTTATTTACCGGTATTAGGCATAAAGATATTTATTATTTGAGCTTGCCTAAACCATAGAACATTGCTTAGTTGCTAATACAAATGAACAACTATTATGGCATCGCTGTTTTGGTCATGTTCATTTTAAGCACTTATATAAGTTAGCGAAGCATGATCTTGTTAAAGGTTTTCCGAAAATTGCTTTTAGTAAGAAAAACTTTTGTGATTCATGTTAAAGAGGTAAACTTAGTAAATCATCTTTCAAACTTAAAGAAGGCATAACTTCTAAGAGGCCCCTATAATTACTTCATCTAGATTTATTTGGGCCAACTAGAACCGCCTCTTTAGGTAATGCTCACTATGGATTAGTTGTCGTTGACGACTTCTCTAGATTTACTTGGGTTTCATTTTTAACCAATAAGAATGAAGCATTGGAAGAGTTTACCATATTTGCTAAGAAGATTCAAAATTTCATAAGATCCACCATTATCACTATTTGTAGTGATCATGGAGGAGAATTTGAGAATGAGTCTTTTACAAAGTTTTGTGATGATACCAGGATTACTCATAACTTTTCTTTTCCTCGTGCACCACCACAAAATGGTGTTGTAGAGAGAAAGGATAGGACTCTAATTGAGTGCGCCCGTACCATGCTCCATGATAGTCATCTTGGACTACAATTTTGGGTGGAGGCGGTGCACACAGCATGTTATGTGCTTAATAGGATCCTAGTGAGACCCAGAATGAACAAAACTTGTTTTGAGTTATTTTATGACAAAAAGCCACAAGTTAAATACTTTCGTGTTTTTGGTTCAAAATGTTTTATCAAGAACACCTTTGGTAACTTAGACAAATTTGAGCCAAGATCCGATGAATGAATTTTTGTTGGATATTCCACACGTAGCAAAGCCTACCGGATATACAACAAAACCTCTTCAACAATCGAGGAATCACTACACGTATCATTTTATGAAGATTTTGATTTTCCTCATGTTGTTGATGATAGTGTAGATGTTTTGTGTGATTCTCTTAGTAATGTCAAAATTAATGATTCTATTATTGAGACTAACAATACTAATGAGATTGTTGAATATGTTCCAAGTGATGCAAGAATTCACAAAGCTTACCCAACCGTTCGTAATCACCCCAATGACCAAATTATTGGAGATATTGGTGTGGGTGTTCGAACAAGGTCACGTATTGATGAATTCTCTCGCTGCGCATTCGTCTTTACCATTGAGCCAAAGAACATCCAAGAAGCATGTGAAGATAGCTCTTGGATAGTTGCAATGGAAGAAGAACTCATGCAATTTGAGAGAAATGAAGTTTGGGAGATCGGTCCTCTTCCAAGTGGTCATCAAGTGATTGGGACCAAGTGGATCTTCAAGAACAAGACCGATGAGAACGAGGTCATCACAAGGAATAAAATAAGGTTAGTAGCTCAAGGCTATTGGCAAGAAGAATGTATTAATTTTGAAGAATATTTTGCCCCCGTAGCTAGATTAGAAGCTATTAGATTGCTTTTATCTTTTGCATCCCATAAAAATTTTAAGTTATTTCAAATGGATGTTAAAAGTGCATTTTAAAATTGTATTGTTAATGAAGAAGTTTATGTTTCTCAACCACCCGGTTTTATTCATGAAAAATTTCCAAACCATGTTTTCAAACTTAAGAAAGCGTTATATGGGTTGAGACAAGCTCCTAGAGCTTGGTATGATCGACTCAAAACCTTTCTTTTGGATTTAGGTTTTAAAATGGGTGAAGTTGATTCAACTCTTTTCATTAAAGATTATGAAAGTGGCATCCTATTAATTCAAGTTTATGTTGATGATATTACATTTGGTTCTACTAACTTTAATCTTTGCCAAGAATTTTCTAAATCTATGAAGGATGAATTCGAAATGTGCCATATGGGTGAGCTCAACTACTTCCTTGGACTACAAATTCGGCAAATGAAGGATGTGACTTTCTTTCATCAAACAAAGTACACCGGGGAGCTTATCAAGTGATTCGGGATGGAATTGTCTTCAAGCCAAAGGACTCCCATGAGTACGATAACCCCTCTACACAAGGATGAGAACGGAAAAGATGTAGATGTTCGTCTATATCGAGGTATGATCGGTAGCTTACTTTACTTAACCGCTAGTAGGCCCGATATTATGTTTTCTGTATCCTTTTGTGCTAGATATCAAGTTAGGCCTAAAGAGTCACACTTGATTGCGGTTAAACGATTTTTTCGTTAACTAAATCATTCACTAGATTATTGGTTACTTTACCCTAATTCTAGCACATATGAGTTAATCTCATATAGTGTTTCCGACTTTGCCGGATGTAAATCCGATAGTAAGAGTACTAGTGACACTTACCATTTTCTAGGAAATTCCCTAGTTTCTTGGTTTTCCAAGAAACAGAACTCGGTATCATTGTCCACGACTGAAGCAGAATATATTACTGCGGGTCTTGCATGTGCACAAGTTCTTTAGATGAGACACACTCTTAAGGACTATGGTGTCAATTGTGGTACTTGGCCTATCATGGTTGATAACCAAAGTGCTATTTGTCTTTCCAAGAATCTGGTACATCACTCACGTACCAAACAAATAAATGTGAGACACCATTTTATTAATGATCATGTAGCTAAGAAGGACATCATCTTAGAGTACATTGAAACTCAAAAACAAATCGCCAACATCTTCACTAAACCTCTTAAAGAAGATTCATTTGTGAGGTTGCGTGGAGAATTAGGGATTTTGGGTGACATCTTCACTAAACTTTCATGTTATATCATATTGAACTCATATCATCATTGTTACTTCTCTTCTTGTGATAAATTATATGTTTCACATATATTTGTTTTAAGAGATGTATTTGAGATTTTGATGATTTCGATTGTTTGGATTGATTTACGAGATGTATACATGAATCTATATATTTTGATATTGATTTCATGATTATTTTTGCGTTAGAGTATAGGTCATAGGGTGAGTTGTCTCTATCCTCTGGTTTTTAACATCACTGTGCATTTCTGGACCTTAACATCACTGTGCATTTCTGGACCAGGACAGACGACTGTCATTCCTTCGACAGTTGACTGCCCATCTCTATATTTTCTTACAGCAGACTGTATTTTTCGCACATGCGACTGATGAAGATTTTACAGTCGACTGTCTCTGTGACAGGCGACTGCAATTTGGTCATCTGGCGCCTGTCTAAATCTTCAGAGGTCTCGGTTTTTATCATCATATTTTTTATTCTCTATCAGACGACTGTCGTGTACATTACAGTTGACTGTCTCTCAGACAGGCGACTGTGAATTACACACCAGTCAACTGTCTGCCAACCCAGGCTTATTTCTATCTTTACCAGTTGACTGACGATTGTTCATCAGTCGACTATCAACTGCTATGGCGGTTCGCTAACTTGATCTAAGCCATCGATTTTTCGATCCAACGGCCCAGATTCTTTGGACCCCTTCTTATAATTTCGAGGGCCGTCAATTTCATCAGATAGTTTCTCTCTCATCCAACGCTAGTTCCCTCGTCTTCCTCCTTCAAATTCCACTGATGTCGTAGATTTCACCTCCGATTCGAAGCTCCACTCTCAAATCTCACTTCCGATCATTCGATTGCTAGGTCGACTGTCTCCTTCTCCGTCATTCTCCTCGGATTAGGTATCATTTTCTTTCGTCGATTCGATTCGTGCATTCTTTCGTATCGTTTGATTCGTACAATGCTCCCAAGACCAAAGAGAAGGCTGTTGCTCTTAGACGCCTTAGGAACCCTAAGCCGACTATTTCCAAAACCAAGAGACCCCAGACACTTCAGGTTCATATTCCCCTTCTTCCTCCTCCGAAGAAGAAGCCTATACTGAGCCTCTCGTGAAGCGTCCGCGTAAGCCCATTGGTGTTAGCATCAATGAGCCTGTCGCTGAGGCAGAACCTACTCGGGTGGCTACTGACACCCACCCCGAGTCTATTCCCGATTCTCCCCTAGGCCAAAATCATATAGTGCCTCCTGCTGATCCTCTAGTTCCCATTTGCCGAGACGATGCTTGTCTGGTAAAGTTCCATGCCATGCTAGGGATCAAGCTCCTTCGTGAGCATTTTATTATATATCAGGCCTTCACTGCTGAGAGGCTATCAGAGATTCTCTTGTCGACCCACTTGGGTGATCTCTTTCGATACTCTCATGTCGACTCCCCACGTGCATATCCCTTCCTGGTCAAATTATTTTATGCCATCCGCATTCGCGGTGAGTATGTTGACACAGGGGAGATAGACACAGTGGTTCAGGGGACCCGTATCCGGCTTGACCCTACTCTCCTAGGGACCATTCTTAGGATTCCCTCCTCTAGCTCCCTTCCTGCTGACATCTCCATCTCTGATGTTGGAGATCTTGATCAGAATGTCCTTCAGGACATGTTCACAATAATCCCCTCCTTCCTTTCTTCTGGAGTTGGGCCTCCATGTTCACGGCTAGAGGTTGGGCTGTTCACCTTGTGGTGAAGTCCAACATCTTGCCAAAATATGGCTCTTCCGATCAGCCCTATCCGGAGATCCTCTGATGTATGTATGCTATTTTCTCGGGTATGTCGGTGAACTGGGCTGGTGTCCTCCTTGATCAGATGGACAAGGTCGAGTTCACTACTGCCTCCGCTCACATCCCTTATGGAGGTCTCCTTACCTTAGTCTTCTGTCATTTTGGGATTGATTTGACTCCTTACGAGCCTATGCCCATTGGCTCTCTTCTCGATGCTTCTGCGAAGTCGAAGTACTCTTCGGCTTTGCAGTCGGCATCTAAGAAGAGGCAATCTACTTCTGCTCCTTCGTCATCCACCATTCTATCATCTGATCAGCACTCTTCCTTAGCTGCACCCTCTCGTGACTAATTAGATGAGAAGCTTTCTGGTTTGTATGAGTTGTTTCATCGGATGTTCCAGCATCTGGAAATTCCTTTCCCGGATCACCTCAGATCCTTTGTTCCTCCTCAGCCTTCTCAGCCTCCTCCACCTGTCGTCTCTGAGATTTTGGAGCATCCTGGTGTTACTGCTCCGAGCCGGTAGCTTCTCCGGCTCCTCAGGATGTCTCATCTGTTGCTGCTGCTCCTCCTCCACCCAAGGATTCTACGGTTGATCCAGAGGCACATGAGTTTCAGGTTGAGTTTGCTACCTCCTCGGCTGTGGATATGGATTGACACTCCACTGAGATCACTCACCCTTAGACCGAGATTTTTTTGTTAGGGTTGAGAGTCTTGAGTGTCAGTTTGTATTTTGATTCTTTTTTGAGTTCTGATGTATGGATGCTGTTTGTATCTTGATCATATACTTTTGGATGTACTTGGAGTTGTGGTTACATTTTTTACTCCTTGTCATTTTTGGATGATATATATATACTAGTCATAACCCGTGCCCGCGGGCACGGTTCAATTAAAATTTTCCTCGCAAAATCTTTGTTCCCCAAAAAATTATTTTCACGGTCAAAATTGCGCGGAACAACAAATTATCGTAAAAATATTTAGCGACACGGACGCATTCGGCGTGGAACAACAAAATCGACGCAGGCACCTTCGGCGAGGAACAACAAATTTGGCTCAGGCGCATTCAGTGCGGAACAACAAATTAGTGTAAAAAAACAGGCACCTTCGGCGAGGAACAACAAATTCGGCTCAGGCGCATTCAGTGCGGAACAACAAATTAGTGTAAAAAAATTCGGCGCGGGTGCCTTCGGCGCGGGCATTTAAACATTTAAAATATTCACCCTTCAAAATTGTGGATTCACTAATTTTAAACGAACAATAATACTTAAAACATTTAAAATATTCCCCCTTCAAAATTGTGGATTCACTAATTTTAAACGAACAACAATACTTAAAACACAATAATTGTTATTTAGTTCCTTAAAAATTTTAGTTCATCCAAAATTTAGTTTCCCTCGAGAATTTAGTTCCACAAAAAATTTTAAGAGCTGGACTAAATGAACCGCAGGGATGCGGTGCAGCTCATAATTGTATTCTAAATTTAGAAACAAACATCAATTTTTCTGTCAATTCAAACCCATCACCCATGTCCTTTTATATTTTCGGAAAAAATTGATGCCCTGCACCGCATGAACACGGTGCAGATAATCCTCTCCAATTTTAATTTCTCCCAAAATTTAGTTTCCTTTAGATTTAGTTCCCCAACAATTTTTTGGGTTTTACTCTCACATTTTTCACTATCTTCTTTCTATTGCTTCCTCAAGATTCAATTCCAATCGTCTTTCTATATAGTTAATTCTTCAAATTAAGAAAATGATAAGTACTTACAGTACAATTATTAGATCAAGAGCAAGATTTAACTACACTTTCAGAACAAAGATGAAGATGTAAAAAAAGTTCAAATTGAAGATGAATTTGAGATAGAAGTACGATCCTGATGTTAAGGAAACCATCTACTGTCTTGTTGAGAAAAGGATTCCCCATGTTAATGGTGACTTTTCAAGAAACATGGGACATCCGAAAACAAACCAATGATCAAATACTCAGCTTTGTGAAGCTCGGTTACAAAGAAATATAATCTAATATAATGCAAACATCTTCTTTTACAGTACACATAAAAACATAAATGCCTCCCATTTTATTATCTACTTATGCATACATAGAAGGAATAACTCTAAACCCAAATATTTCAACTCCTAACGCAATCCAAATTCAAAAAAGAAGCTTTTTTCTTCGTTATTTATACAGTTATATTCTTCAAATCAAGAAAATGCTAAGTAATTGGACATTTTATTTTCCACTCATGCATACACAAAAGGAATAACACGGATCCCAAATATTTCAACTCCTACAGCAATCCAAATTCAAAAAAGAAGCTTTTTTCCTTGTTATTGATACAATTATATTCTTCAAATCAAGAAAATACTACGTACTTATAATCCAATTATCAGATCAAGAGCAAGATTTAACTCCACTTTCAGAACAAAGAAGAAGAAGAAGACGCTAAAAAGTTTAAATTGGAGATGAACTTGAGATAGAAGTATGTTTCCGATCTTAAGGAAATGAATCTACTGTCTTCTTGAGAAAAGGAACCCATATGTCAATGACGACCTCTCAAGAAACATGTGACCGCCAAAAACAAACCCAAGGGAAAACATATGTCAACTTCTCTACGAAAATTGCATTGACAAAAATTACATTTATTAGACATAAAATTACATTTATTAGACATAAAAATTACATTTTCTTAGAGAAGTTAAATCTTTGTTGTAGGAGTTGAAATATTTGGGAGATATTAATATTTGAAATATTTATTAGACACATTACCATGCATGCCAAATAGTATGCATTAAAATAACAAATGAAACAAACCATTTTGGAAAAAAATACCTTGCAGATACACTTCAAAATGTTTAGGATAAAATTAAAATAGCCAACATTAAAGACTGGAAGTGTAAGCTTCAAGTATCCATGTGGCTCGGTTAAGTTTCTTATTTGCAGGTCCTTGCAATGTTTAAAAAATATAATGTAAAAACAAATTACATGTGCAATAATTTATTGCTGATGGTTACACGGCACGGGCGCCTTCGGGGGTTTGTTTACTTAACCCTTCTCTATTTTATCCATTAAAGTTTTCTTTCTCTTTGAAAGGTAATAAACCAATACGTGACAAATCTGGCTGTTCATTTACTATAAGCAGATGAATTCAAGAAAATTCCCAGGACCAACGGGATCATCCAACTTCTCAATTCTTTTGCTGTTGCGGAGAGCTATTGATGCATCACTATCACCAAACTTGAGCATTACAACTCTAGGACAATCCAACAACTTCACTTTCCTATCTAACTGAAGCTCTTGCATCGATCTTGTCAATCCAGGAGTTGCACCGACATTGACTACATGAGATCTCTTCAAGCTATTGATCAGACTACTCTTGCCAACATTAGGCAGCCCAACAATTCCTACAGTAATTGACACACTTTAACTTGAATGGATACAAACAAACTCCCAAAGGGGAAATAAGTCTACCTAACCCTTCATATAAATGTGTATCCAAAGAAATAACATAACTGTTTCTATCATCCTGAGACTTACCCATATTCAATGAAAATTCAAAGCATGACAAAATTTGAGAGGGAAAATTTTATATAATTTCTAAAAAAGATGGGAATCTTTGAACCACAGAACATCATTCAAACAAAATCCACAACCAATTAATAGCACCACAATTATCAACCCTCAACCAAAATACACATTATTTCAAACAAATGGGAAGATGTGCCAGTCTTCAATTGTAATACTTAAAATACAGTTGGGATTTTTATCATTGTGATCTTTCTTCTTCTCTGCAGATCTTGTTCTTCAAGAACAACTGACCAGACATCTTCTGTCTCCTTAGATCTGCATGCTTCCAACATTCACTCAAGATCTCAAAAACATTTTTCCTTTTCCTTTCATAGATCTCCAACCTGCAAAAAGAAAAAAAAACTTGAAGTCACATATTTTTCTGAATAGATTTACATAAAACTGGCCACAAAAAATTAAGTTTTAAAAAGAGAAACCTTTGATAGTGATTAAAAAAATCAAGGACATGCACATGTAATTTGTTTAGGTCCACCTTGATTTGTTGTGCTAAACAAATCAAGCTGGCCAGGAAAACTGGCAAATTTACAACAAACCTTCAAAAACTGGCCACGAAATCATGCTGTGCTTCCACTGACAAAGTCCAACCTTTGAGGCATTCAGGTTACCTCCTTCACTTTAAAAAAAAATCAAACATTTAGAAACAAATCAAGCATTTCTATTCCAACGAAAGGGGAAAAACAGAGAACACCATTGTAGATATGAGGGGGCTTTTTGGTTGGCTTTGCAGATATGAGGAAAGCAGAGAACACCATTGTAGAAAGTGAAACCGCTGAAAGCAGAAGCCATATCTCTTCTTCGCCTTCAAGAGCCCATCTCTCTTCTTCGCCTTCAAGATAGAGCTCAAAACCCTAGAATTTGACGGGATGAAATGATTGGGCGAAAGGAGGAAGAAAGAATGTTTTTTGTTGCCGTAATTTTCTCTCTCCAGCGAAAGGCCAAATCTCAACCATTTGATTTCTGCGGGTGCAGATCCCACAATTTTTTTTGAGAGAGCCACGTGAGCAATCCGTGTGCTCTGATCCAATTGGTTTCGGATGAAAGCTATTGATAGTGATTCCCCCAAAAATTAAGCCCAAAACTTTTATAAAAACTCATCCCAACCGTTGATTCCCCCTAGTTTTAATCTGAGCCGTCTTTCTATCAACCAGTTTGTCCTAGTCAGCTTGTCCTAGTCAGCCCTAGGATTCAAAAAACACTGTCAAATGTATAATAGATATATGAAAATTTTTTGTACTTCATGTGTTGTTTCACACATTGTCTAATTCTTTATGTTAATTGTGTGAAAATTGTGAAATTGTCTCTTTGTATGCTATATCATATACATGATGTGTTGTGAGACGTTTTTCTCATTTGGATTGAAATATTGATATTGGATTCTCGTTCCTTTAGTCAACTAAGATTTCTTGTGTTTTATGAGTTTTTGGTATGTATGTCAATGAGATGCTCCCTTCATGATTTGTTTTTCTCCGATTTTATATTGGCATCACATTTGATATACATACTATCTTTAGACTCTCATGATAGTTTTAGTACTTATTTAGCACGATTGTTGTTGTTATTCTACTCCCACCTTTTGGATAATGCCATAGGGGGAGAGAAATAAACATATCATAATATATGTGCTAAGTAAACTCTAATTCTAAACTTGAATATAAGATTGAAGTTGCCTTAGATTCAGGGGGAGTAAGATATAATGAATGTGGATTATAAAATCCTATATTTCAAGATTTCATGAAAATTATTTCATTCTTTCATATCTTACATACTTGCTTCATTTGATCAGTAGATGCCCTTATATTCATTGACTAACTTGATTGGCATCTATATATGGGGATTAAGTTTTCTTTAAGCACAATTACTTATCTTTTTGTTTTTGTTTGTTTGTCATCATAAAAAAGGGGGAGAATGTTGAGTATTGGACTTCTCTCTACTTGGTGTTAATGATGAGCAAACATAAATACTTGTGACTAATCCCTTATTTGCAGCTAATCCATTGTCTAAGCATATCATGAAGATCAATTAGCAATGGATGTCACTCAAAGATCAATGAAAGCAAGAAAAGTAGATTGGATGATCAAAGATGGTGATTGAATCTCCTGGAAGACTTCAAGCTCATATTTTGGATAGAAGAGAGAGTTCTACATAATGTAATCTTCTTTTTCTCTTCTAGTATGTAGCTTATAAGTAGAACTCTGTTGGAGCACACACACATCTTCATTCATGTCCTAGGAAATCATTAGATCTCTTTTCCTTAGACTCCAACTCATATTTATCAAGAATGTGCATGGTGTGATCTCAACAGTCGACTGTTGAACGATTTACAATCGCCTGTCTAAAAACAGTCGACTGTGATTTGTTCTACAGTCGCCTGTTATGCACATACTTAACCAATTAATTTTTGGGCTTTCTAAACTTTAACTACTTCAGGCGATTGCTGTACATTTTACAGGCGCATGTCCAAGAGACCGTCAACTGTGATTTGTTAATCAGTCGCCTGTCTATCTTCAGCCCACAGATCATTTTTCCTTTTCATCTGGCCAGTCGACCGATGATGTATTTACAATCGCCTGTCCAAGGCACAGTCGATTGTAAATGCTTCAACAATCGCATGTCCATGTTTACTCTGCAGAATCTGCTCTCTGGAATATTTCAAGTTTTAGTGCCAGTCGACTAATGTTGTATTTACAGTCGACTGTCCATGGAACAGTCAACTGTCAATGCTTCAACAGTCTTCTGTCCTTAAACTTCTCTACAGACTCTACTCTCTGGAAAATGTCAGGGTTTGTGACAGTCGACTGAAGTTGGTTTTACAGTCGCCTGCCCATGGCATAGGCGCCTGTGTATTCCACATCAGTCGCCTGCCCATGGCACATGCGCCTGTGTATTCTACATCAGTCGCTTGTCCTGTCTTCCCGGTATTTTCTGAGATTTTTTCAGCTTACCCTGATTGCGGTCAGTCGCCTGTAGAAAGATTTACAGTCTCCTGTTGGATTTACAGCCGACTATCTTCTCTTCATCAGTCGACTGTCCACGTGGTAAGTTACCGCTTGAATTCTCACCTATCCTCTGACACAATGCAGCAGTCGGCTGTGTTTTGTTCAATAGTCGACTTTCGCGTGTGTAAATTTTATCCGTTGGCTTTTTCTCCATGGATTTCAAATGGGTTTTTGGGGATTTAGTTTGAGGGTATTGAGAAACCTATAAAAGCAGCCTCTACTGTTCCATTGAGAGGTTACTCCACCATTCAAGCTTTCAATCTTTCTTGATAAAAGCTCTCAAATCCTAAAGCCCTAGAATTCCTATCTTTCATTCTCTTGCTCTCCAACCTAGAATCAACGAGATATCTTCTAGGCAATTGGTGGTAACAAGAGAAATGGCTTTCCTCTCTTCCAAGAGAGACATCAACACCCAACACACTTGCTCCTTCAAGTTCTACTTTAAGGCATATGTGATTGTAAGTGTTGTCATTTCAATATTTCATAACTTTTGTTATTAGATTAACTCTCGGTTTGCGAGCGTGTTTTGCTTGCTCCCAAGTTGTGGGAGTCAAGGACATCGAGTGTACTTCAATTTCACTTGTAGGGTTACTACAAGTGGGTTTAAAGGAAACCTCAAGTTAGGGTTCTAACTTGAGTATCTGGTGGTATCCAGGTGGAAGGGACGTAGGATTACCGGGAACAAGTCGGGAGTTGACTTAGGTAATCCGAACCCTTGAAACATCCTTGTGTTTGCATTGTTTCATTTTAGGGTTTATTTTTATTCTGCATTAATTGTTGGTTAGGAATTTAATTTGGTGTAATTATCATTTTAAATTGTATAAACACTATTCAACCCCCTTCTAGTGTTTTCCTCATAGCCAGGGACCTTACATAAGTGATTAGGGGTAAAAACCAATAGGGAGTCGCATGTGATGTGATTGATAATGAGTTTATCTACCAACTGCAGAGTCGATCAGCTTGTTGAGTCTCCTCAAGGTTGTGAAGCTCGGGGTGGTTGGGCCCCTCTCCCATTAAATAACTATATTCGTTCATCTATATGGCTAAAGATGATCGCAGAAATAGTGGGAGGATATAGTTAAATAAAAACCATTTTAACTATATGTTAAACTCATGAACATATGATAAACTAGGGTAATTCTATGTTTTATCAAAGTGGAATCCAAAATCATAATATCCTTAAAAGAAATAAGTCAACTAGACAAAATGATTAGTTAAGGAATATTTGATAAACCAAACTATATTCTCACTGATATTAAAAGTGTCCTTCTTAGTACTGAGTTAAGGACAATGATTTCCTTAAACTCAAAAGTCTAACACAATAAAAGCATGCTACTCAACACTAGCCCATATGAACATGGGCAGCTTAAACATACTGATGTTCAAAGAATGTTTCTCCATATAACTTATTGAGGCTCCTCAAGGTTGCATGGAAAACAGTTTCAATCCGCAAGGTTTGAAACTTTGATCAAACTGTTTGACTCGAAGATGAGTGTAAGAGCAGTGCAAGACAATGTATCCAAATTAGATCTTGAGACGAGCAACTTGTTGAGTCTCCTCAAGGTTGCAAAGCTCAAGTGTTTGGATGCATGTGATGCCTGCACATCTAATATATGTGTTAAGACGAAAAATGTCTAAATGTGATTTAGAAAGGAGAAGGCACTAAAGAAAATTCATTGAGAAAGAATATTTGGTTTATCATACGACAAGGAATAATAGGAGGAACTGAAAATAGGACATGTTTGATGTCTAAAATTTCAGAATAATTGTTATAAAAGGATAGTCTCACATATTGGCTAATGAACAAAAGTTATCTTTAGGCCATATGGAACTTATATCACACTTGGCGAATGTCGTCACATTACTTTAGAAGAAATGTTTTGATGTGATTATAATGTTTAACAATGTTGTATTAAGAGTTAATACATGAATACGCAAGTTAGTAGCAAATCTTATACGACAAAATAAGACTAGGCCACACCAAAGAGACTAAGCTTCACAAGTCACATAAAGAGGGGTCTGACCTCTCGTATTATGAGTCGAAAGACACTTGTTAATCTTGTCTCAAAGGTATGATGGCCGAAATCCAATTTGTAAGGCAGTGGGAGAATGAGTTGATGAACTCGTAGTCTCATACATACAGATGTATCTGGACCCAAGTCTAAATAAGCCAAGATAAGTTATTCTTATTTTATTACGACACGTGTTCATGATGAAACACAAGTCCAATAACATAGAGAATACAATGCCAGAAGTATTTGAACTGATTCGATCGGATCGAAGAGCCGAATACTTAGCTATGTAATTCTTGCATAACTAAAAGAAAATGAGATTTTCTCTTAGGTCAAGTCTTTTAACACATCGGTGTGTTAGAGAGCATGAATCGTACTCTGTTAGACTTAGTGCGATACATGGCTAGTGACTATGAGTTACAATCCTCATTCTGGGTTAAACCCCAGATAATAATGCCTAGGTATTTGATAAGGTTATGTTAGAACCTTATAAATATAATATTCCTCAAATTAGTTGTTAAGAAGTCACATGATTACTCGAGCCTCGTGAGACGAAAGAGTCGAGTAAAACATCATAGTTGATTATGGCCTCGTTAACATCCAAGAATCAATTCGGAGTAAGGACTCTGATAAATGGCTTGATGCAATCTGAAAAAGGTCAGTGCACGTAAATAAAGTATAGACTTTAGTTTATGTGCCCAAGGAAAATGTTTCTTTTGGCTGCAAGTGAATCTTCGAGACAGAAGATTAGTCCAGATGGAAAATAGTGAAGTACAAGTTATGCTGGTTGAGAATGGTTATCATCAGAACTCCTGTAAATGGATTGTGATGAAATTTTCTCGCCAACAGCTATGTACATATCTATTTGGATTAGACTCGACGTAAATGCTCATGATGACCACGAAAACTGGAATATATATTTTCTAAATATGATTTAGAAGAACAAACTTATAGAGTTTTCAAGGTCAGTGGGAGTAAATAAAAGGCATGAGAGGCATCAAGGAGCTGGAACATATGTTTTAACAAATTGGTCAAAAAGTTTGACACTTTATCAGAAACAATTATGAACCATCTTGATAATAAGTAACTATTTTGGATTATGCATGTAGAGGACGAGAACCCGGATGAGATCCAGGCAAGACAAATTTTTATGGATTCCAAGAGTACTAAGGAACGATTTGGAAGAGATTCAAATTCGTGATCAAGCAGAAATATAGAACCCCTTAAAGTCTATACTGTAGACGGTTTAGCAGATCCACTCACGAAGGCTCTACCACATGAAGTCTAGAAAGACTTATGTGTAAATGTTGTTTGAGATACTGGGATAAATGGGCCTAAGTGCAAGTGGGAGATGTAGTGAGATGGGTTTGTCCTCGAGGCAATTTATCTTTATGTATGTGCACAAATGTCTTTTTCAAAATAACAGTAAGCTGTTTGGTAAGCATTTCCCTAAGTTAATAAAAATGTAGTCTTCATTAGAACTTAGGTATAGTCCTGAGACTTAATGAGAGGTCAAGCATGTATCAAGATGGAGATCTCGATCATGGAGACGTGTTTGACCGATTGTAGCATAGGTCTAAAAACGTTCGTGGTCGTAGATGTTTCGAGAAAGGGATATCGACACATCGGATAGACCATTGTGTCTTAGTCTTCACCATGGAGTGGTGACAGCCCAATACTCACAATGGGAATGGAGTCAATGGGAATGGTACTCCCGACATCCACGAGCTCATGGGGGTCATGAGAGGCATGTTGGAGATCCAATAACATCTTATTCAGTAAGGGCAACAAGATGTATAACGTGCATCACCACCTCCTCGAGCTGCACCTGGAGGCAAGCAGTTACGGGAGCTGAACCCGAAGAGCTTCTCTGGAAGAGAATGCCCACTAGAAGCTGAAGAATGGGCCCGAAGTACGGAAGACGACCTGAGTCTTTCCGGTATTGATCAAGCAGGATGGGTGGAAGTAGCCAAGAAGCAACTGACGGGCAATGCATGAAACTAGTGGGACACGGAAGAAGCTCGTCTGGTCAAACCCATCAACTGGACCATGTTTCGAGAGCGTTTCGACGCTCAGTATTTTTCCCGATCAGCTAAGAGGGAACTGAAGCAACGATTCATCAACTGGAACAAGGCAATCATACCGTTGACGAAAATAAGGCAGAATTCTCCATGCATAGTCGGTTCGCTCCACGCCTGGTGGAGGATCTTGAAGACCATGCATATCAGTTTATCCAGGGTCTGGACCTGGATATTCAGGCTTCTATGTCTTCGATGAATCTAACTACACATCAGGACGTATTGGATGCTGCTAGGAAGAATGAGCTTATTATGAAGCGTAAGAAGGCTCTTCAGACTGGAGGAAGCAGACTTCCACATGAGCCACCCAGGGGCACTCTCAGGCCTACTCAGACTGTACAATTCAAGAGGCCTGCTGCTCCTGCCAACAACCGACCTCAGATGGTCTGCTTTCACTGCAAGCGGAATGGTCGCCTCAAAAAGGACTGCAGAGAGCTGCTGAACCAATGTCTAATCTGTGGAGCATCAGCAAATACTACCAGGGACTACCCTCGCCACACCAATAAACCGATGACTGCTGGACCATCTGGACCATCTGGAACGATTCAGCGTGGACCTCTTGGACCTGCTCAGCGTGGACCACCTCTGGCTCTACAACAGAAGGCTTATGAACAAACGAGGCAGAACTAGCCGAGACGACAGGCATTTCCCATGACGGCCGCTGAGACCGAGACTGATGAGCAAGTAATCTCTGTAATACCTAAACTCTTCCTTTTATATGCTTATAGTATATAAATGTGTGTGCTTGATTGGTTGCCCTTAGCTAGGGTGTTTCCCTATATTCTAGTGTTATCTTAGTAGCCTCTCATCCGGCTCTATCTCTGTTTGATTCTGGAGCCTCTCATTACTTCATATCCCGAGGATTCGTAGAGAAGCACGCTATTCATGTTGACTCTCTACCTAATTGTTGGATCATCACTACCAGGAGTGGGGTAGTGAAAACTTCTAATGGCTGTCGATCTTGCCCTATAGTAATCTGTGTACACGAGTTATTGATCACTCCATATTTTACACCTTTTTCCCGCATGTTTGCATGCCATTTGAATCGCTCAAATCATGTTTTTCACGATTTATCGACAACATTGCGATACTTTTCACGATTTGTTGTTTTTGTCGTATTTCAGGAGATTTGGAGCGATTTGGAGTGATTCCGAGATACACCCACTCCGGAGTGTCACCGACGACTTCCCTGAGGGGTATTTTGAGATTGGAGAGGAGCGGAAGAAGAAAGAACGTCGTAGGAGCGACGAGGAGGCAAAAATACGCAATTTGGGCATCTTCAGTATCTCACTCGGCCGAGTGAAGGAGTCACTCGGCCGACCAACGAGACCCCGCTCGGCCGGCCATATCGGACACGCTCCAAGCAGTATATCAGCGTGCACTCGGCCGAGCATCAGAAGCTGACTCGGCCGAGTGACGTATCTCGTCCGCCCGAGTGGCACCCAGACGACGGCCATCAAAAAGAGTCAACTTACTGTAATCCGTCAGTCTGAGCAGCAGAAGCCCGACTCGGCCGAGTGGCAATTGCCGTCCGCCCGAGTGAAGATAAGCCCATCGGCCGAGTGACGACAACTCACTCGGCCGAGTGACGCCCGATGTGACGACCCCCAAGACCCTAGAGTTACTGGAATCCGTCAGGGTCCCTCACTCGGCCGAGTGACATTTGTCACTCGGCCGAGTGAGCAGCGCTGCCTGTAGTGGAAATCACGATTTTGGAGCTGCGCAGGGGCAGTTTGGTCACGAATTTTTGGGCAGTTTTGGGGGGTATTTAACCCCAAATTCTAACCTAGTTTAGAGAGCTTTTCTATTGCTTTTGGCAGCCTTTTTAGATTAGATTTTTTAGAGTTTAATTCTTGTGATTGGAGAGGAGAGAAAAGTGTTATTTTGTTGGATTCTTGGAAAGCTACATTGGTTTGTCTCCCTCTCTATTAAAAATCCTATTTTTATTGCTATTTTGAATATTGCTATGAATTCTATTGATGTTTCTATTGATTATTCTTCCATTAGCAATATGATTTGTGAGTAGTCTTAACGTCTTAGGGCGTGGGGATGAACCCTACGAGCCCAATTTCCGATTTGTGACGATTTGGTAGAACTATTGCTAGAATTGATTAGGGTTAGTTTGGGATTGATATAATACGGATAGCTAGGTGTTCATATCGATTGGGATTTGCAAGATATTTGGATCCCAATTCGATAGGAAACCATATAAATCCGAATTGGGTTGAAATTGAGTTTCCGTAGTATCGGTTTGCAAGAGATTGGACCGATGCTAGGATTCTCGGTTGCAATTCTATACCGATACCCGTTTGCAAGAGATTGGACGGGTAGGAACTATCCCAACCTAGGTCGTAGCCCGAGTTTGCACGAGAGTGGGCTCGGGATGCGATTGAACGATGACGTTGATCCTAATGCTAGCTTGCCTAGGCTAGGGTTTGCAAGAGATTGGACCCGAGCCTAGGTTGGCTATAGACCGGCAACAGCGCGAGAGCGTGAGCTAGGTTTTACATTCAGTTGCAACTAGTTCACCTGACATTCTACCCTAGCAATTGTGAAACCGATGAATCACAATGACGAGATACGGTGAGTAGCGGGGATTCCCTATTCCCTAGGCGTCTTTATTTGATTTTATATCTCTTTTTACATTGTTTGACGATTGTGACAACATCTCCGAAAGGCAATTTCCTACTTTTCTGTCCCCATAGCCAGGTTGTTCGGAGAAGGCACTATCATACGTCCTCCCTGTGTTCGATACCCGCTCGCCGCTACACCGTGCGCTTGCGGTAAGACTACACGGTCGCTCTTTAAGGTGTACGTCCGGGCGCGATCAAGTTTTTGGTGCCGTTGCCGGGGAGGCGATTGTGTTTGATCCTACCATCCTAGTTATTTCTTTCTTTTTGTTTTATTTCTTCATTTTTTATCTAACCCTTCCATTGAGCTAATCACTTCTTTGAAACTTTGTTTTCCCGTGCATGTACACGAGATCCACGGCGGACCCCGTAGATATATTGTTTGATCCTGAGATCGAGCGTACATTGCGGAGAATCAGAGCGGAGAGGAGACCCGATACGGAAGGGAGGTTTATGAACGTTCGGGAGACGCATGAAGAGTTAGCGACGAGAATGGCGAGAATTATTTCCATTCGAGATAGGCTCCGGCCTAAGACTTCCTCCACTACCTCGTCCATAGCTATGCCGCAGTTGGCGGCCGATAAAAACTTCGAGTTGAAGACCGGATTAGTGGTCCTTATGCAGCATGATCCTTTTCATGGGAATCCCCATGAAAATCCCCACTACCACATCCAGCTCTTCCTATCAAAGTGTGCCACCTTCCAGATGCCGGGCGTCACCCTAGATGCCATCAGACTACGCCTCTTCCCCTTCACACTAAAGGATAAAGCTCTTTATTGGTTGAGGACGCAAGCTGAAGGAGTCTTCACCACATGGGATGAGTTGGCGAGCGCGTTTATCGACAAGTTCTACCCGCCCTCCAAGACGGTGAAGATTAGGAGTGCTCTCATGTCCTTCAAGCAAGGACCTCAAGAGACACTCTACGAGGCATGGGAGCGCTTCAAAGACCTGTAGCATCAGTGCCCCCACCATAGCATTGAAGATTGGGAGCTCGTCCATAGCTTCTACAATGGTCTCCAACCGGGGACCAAGCAGATTATTGATGCCACAGCAAATGTGGCCATCCTATCGAAGACTCCCGACGAAGCTACGGCCTTACTTGAGAAGATGGCCTCGAACAATCAATAGTGGGGCAACGAGCGAGGACACTCTTCGTCCTCCTTGAAGCCATCTAGCATCTATGAGGCCAAGGCCGTGGCGGAGCTTGCCAACAAGTTTGATTCTCTCCACAAGGTAGTGGAGAGACTGGAGAAATATATTACGGAGCCCCAAAGAGCCCCTTCCACATCCACACCAACAAGTCAAATGTGCGATTGGCAAGACCAATCCCAAGCTATGTATTTGGGAGGAGAACAAGGAGAGGTATCTTTGGAGCAAGTTCAATACGTCGCGGGGAACCAAGGATATTGGGCCAATCCGGCCACTAGAAACCATCCCGGTTTCTCCTATGCCAACAATGATGGAGCATTGAACCCCCCGCAACAACTACCTCATCAAGCTTGACCTCCACCACAACAACAACATTATCCACCAAAGGGGCCACCGCAACAGAATTTCCCACCAAGGAAACAAGTGGGACCCTATAGGCCGCCCGGATACAATCAAGGGTGGAGAAATCCAAACCCTCCACAAGCTCAACAACGATCTGAATTTGAAGCTAAGGTGGAGGAGTTTATGGTCGAGCAGAAGAAGATTAATGCTTCCTTAAAGGCGGGCCAAGACTCTCTTACAACTGTCGTTGGACAAATTGCGGAGCAACTTGCGTTGCTCAATAGAAACAGTCAACAGTTGCCGGCTCAACCCGAGCAAAATCCACAGGGAAACACCAGCCATATCAACGTCGTGGTTGCAGTTACTACGAGAGGCGGGAAGGATACCACTCCCGTCATGATTCCTACCGAGGAGCCCGTGGTGGAGATTGTAGAGCCAAGCGAGCCGGTCATTGAAGTTGAGAGAGAGAAAGAGCCGCAAGGGGAAGAAAAGTCCAGAGCGAAGCAGCAGATTGAGGAGCGCCGTTTTATGCCACCGATCCCATTCCCTCAGAGGCTAGCTAGAGCAAAGATGGAGAAACGGCTAGCCAAGTTTCTCGAGTATTTGAGAGGGGTAAGCCTCAATATCCCCTTCCTCAACGCTATCATGGAGATCCCGACATACGCCAAGTTCTTAAAGGATTTGATTACGGGAAGAAAGAGGAAGGAGAAAATCATGCTCGCTGAGGAGGGGACTTGGTTCACAAGGAAAGAGAAGGAGCCCGCCAAATTCAAAGATCCGGGGAGTTTCCGAATTCCTTGCACCTTAGGCGGCGTCCCTCTACAAAAGGCGTTAGTAGACTTAGGGGCTAGTGTTAGCCTCATGCCTCTCTCTATGTTCCGAAGACTGAACACCGGCACAGATTTGAAGCCTACCGACATGCGGATACAACTAACAGATGGTCAGATCACAAGGCCGGTAGGGATCACAGAGGACATCCCGTTACAAGTCCCGGGAGGCATATGTTTGCCATGTGACTTTGTGGTCATGGATGTCAAGGAGGAGGGCGATACGTCGCTAATACTTGGACCCCCATTCCTCGCCACCGCCGGTGTCATTGTCGACGTATGTGAAGGGACTCTAACATTGAACGTCGGCAACATCGAAGTGGAGCTTCATATACCCAAGGCAATGAAACACATGCCTTATCATGAGGAGCTCGACTATATGGACCTCCTTGACGAGGTCATTGAGGAGGCGATCCCCCATTCCATCAGCGCACCCCACGAAGATGACTTCGAAGAAGGCCCAGATTTGGGCCAAGAAGAAAAGACGAAGCACTCCCCCGATCTCTCCATGGAAATTGATGACGGCGACGCTGATGTCGCAAGAATATGGGAGCTCTGTAAGCTCTCAAAGATGAGGACTCCGAAGAAAGCTCCACCGATACGGAAATCGGTGTCACCGGTGAAGCCAAGGCCCGGAGCAAGCACTAGCTTGGGGGAGCCACCCCCCAACACTACCCGAGACGAAGGAGCACTGAGGAAGAACACGCCGCCACAACATCCAAATCCGAGCGTTCTTCCCGGTAAATTCGACGGGTGCATCTCATATGCACCCAATATCCCGCATTAAATTGAAAATCCAAGGGGGTCAAGCTCAAGACCTTAAACGAGCGCTTGTCGGGAGGCAACCCGACGGTTATCGCTTTATTTTTACTTTGTTCTTTATTTTTGTTTTAGAAATTATTAGTGTTTTGAGTCGTTTGCCTGAAAAATTTGTGATAACGGGTCCTATTTTTCTTTGACAGGAGAGGAGAAAGGGATATCTATCATTAGGAGGATGAACAAGGCGACGAAGAGCGCTCCAGGAATGCGCTCGATGCTTAGGAGAAGGAAGAAATCAACTGGAGGAAGAAAAACAGAGATTAGAGCCCAAACGGAGCCAAACAGCAGAAAACAGGAGTCACTCGGCCGAGTAGAATATCCACTCGGCCGAGTACATAAGTTCGTCCGCCCGAGCGGCGCACAAACGAGGGAATTCTGCTGTACCCAACTCTCTGTTTCTTTTCTTGATTTCAGTATAATTTCCACTCGGCCGAGTATGTATCTTCACTCGGCCGAGTGAAACTGATACGCTCCTAGGGCGAGAACTGCCGAGTAGCTTGTGCCACTCGGCCGAATGGACTTTTTCCACTCGGCCGAGGGTGGCAAAGCCACTCGGCCGAGTCGTAAGCGGGGAGGAATTTTCAAAAATATTTCCGTTACGATCACTCGGCCGAGTGACACTTTCAATCGGCCGAGTCGTAACTTTTCCTTTATAAGAGACGCGGGCTCGGCGCGGAATTCGAAGCGTCACAATCTTCGTTCGCCCGAGCCCGCGCCCCTTTACTCTCGACCGCTGCGACCCCCACTCGCCCGATCTCACCTCGCCGCTGCTGCGCTCGGCCGACCACCGCCGGCCGACGCCGACGCCCCTCCGCCCGAGTCGCCGACGACGATCTCACCACCGGCCGAGCTCCGGTAACCCCATTTCGCCCAATTTTCTCTTATTTCTTGTATTTTTCGACGATCCATGTGCTAATCAAACCCCTAAATCAAATTAACTTCAATATTTATCTATTATACCCCTAACCCCCCATACATTTTGAATGTTACGCGCTGATATCTTCGTTTGATGTGCAGGCTATATTGGGGAGCTTAGGGGAGCTTAGGGGAGCTTCCGGGGAGCGTTTTTGGCTTTGTGGAGGCGGCGTCTTCGCACGCATCCACTATTTTGCTCTCGCGGCGTGTTCCGGTATATTCGTTCCACTTATTTTCGCACGCCGCATTTTTTTCTGTTTTTGGTGAGCACTCGGGGCACCTATGCCGCCCCGGACACGGCCACGGTCTAGGAGAGCTTCCGCCAAGCGGAAGCGGCCGGATGAGCCCGGCCCCTCCCACGAGATGGAGGACTCTCCTCCGCCTATACCACCTCACCTCGCACAGCCACAGCCTACAGACCCCGTTCACCCCGCACAGCCACTCCCAGTCGACCCACTATCACCACCGGCTCCACTTGTCGGGCCGCTGGGTATTACGTTCCGAGACGACGCACATCGCGTCGCTTTTGAGCGTATCGCCCAGCGCTCGATAGTGCCCTCCAGGTTCGTACACCTTGCTGACCTAGGACGCCTGGGGGTACTCGAGGGATTACTCACGTTGTATGATGACGTGGGTTGGCGAGACTTTCTTTCTGTGTTGACGGACACCTATGTCCGTCTGACACTCGAGGTCCTCAGCTCGATCGCACGGACCGCTGAGGGATGCTCCTTCCGACTCATGGATCGAGAGTGTCAGATCACTCTCGATATTCTTAGGGCATTCTTTCAGTGGCCCGCTGTCCCCACACCCGACCGAGCCTACGCCCCCACGCACATCCCTCCCCCATCCTTCGATTCACATGCCTTCTGGGCCCAGATCACAGGTTTACCACCGGCCTTTGACCCTAGTAGGGCCAGGGCCATGGCCATAGTCCACCCCTGCCTCCGCATAGCACAACGCCTTATGGCGACCACCTTTCTGGCAAGGTACGAGCCTGGGACGATGTCGACGCCTGGGCTCTATATGCTCTACGTGATGACTCGCCCCAGGGTTCTTGATAGGGATGGAGTCACGTTGGTCCCCGCCGTTGAGATTGACGTCGCTAGCTGGTTTTTGGACCGCATCATCGTATCGATGGGTGCTCGCTCCCCGATATGTTGCGGCGGTCTGATTACCCTGCTAGCCCTGATGACCGGCGAGGACCTTCCGGCTGACCTGCGACGATCCCCGGGCCCCACTGCATTATCGATAGACGTCATGGCCCGGATGAAGATGCTTCGTCCGCACGGTTAGCGGAACTGGGTATGGTTGCACGGTCCGTACGGTGCTGACTACATGATCCTTCCGAGCCCCGCTCGGACACACTTAGGACCAGCACACGACGACTGGCTTCCGGCGATGGATCTCCTGATCCCCGCCGCCTACGTGCTAGAGGCCGAGGGAGCTGAGCCTGCACCACCTGCACACCCTGCGCTGCCAGCTGACCCTGTGTTCTCTCAGCCTGAGCCTGCACTTTCTGCTGCTCCCGACACTTCTGTCCCCACTTCTGCCAGTGTCGGGAGTACACTTGCTGAGCCTACGCCCACCACGTCTGCCACCACCACCACCACTGCTGTGCCCTTATCGGTTGAGCCACTTCTCTCCCTGCCACCCGAGCGTCCACCTTCCATTGTTGAGAGTGGTGAGCCTTCCTTTTCTTCCATCGTGGAGACCCTACACTCTCTGATCTCTACTGGGATTTCACCTTATGGACCCCACACTTCCTCCCCAGCGGTTGACCCCTCTGTCTCCACCGTAGCCGTCCTATCTGAGAGTGTCGTGACGTCTGTCCCCGCGTCTGTGTCACTGACCTCTCCTGCCGCCTCGTCACCGATTTTGACTCCCACTCCCACTGCTGCTGCTTCCACCTCACACCAGCCTACGTCCCAGCCTCGCCCTGAGGCTGTGCATCCACTAGTGAGCACAGCACCCTTACCACCCATGCCTGCTGTCCCGATCACCTACACCGCTCGTGTTAGACATCCCCGACCAGCTCAGCCTAGACCTGTCCGTCCCTCCGCACCACCACCCCCTGACGCCTTAGTTCAGAGCGTTCGCGCTCTTGAGGGGGGGTTGAGTGGACCCCGGGGCGATTTTAGGGCTTTGTCTTCCACAGTCACCGCCATGCAGCACCGCCTCGAGCTACTTCCCAGCATTCACTATTGCTTGACCCAGATCCTCGAGCGACTGCCACGACCACCACCCACCCAGCAGACTGTACCACGCCCACGACCACCACCACCCCCACCTCCGCCTCAGGACGGAGATGGCGCAGCACCACCAGCTTAGGCACACCCTTAATGCCTCCGATTTTTTATCGTTATGTTGCCCATTCTCTGCTTGGTCCTGATGATATTTTTGACCACCCCCCTCCCATCACTACTTTTGTCCACTTTTTGATCATATGATCCTATATCCTTTTTCCGGGAGTGAGGGAGAGTATTTTTGGTGACACACACATATCTGGATCACTCTTGTCCTTGCATGCATCACATTCACATCATATTTTTCATTTTGTTCTTTTTATTTCTTTTTATCATGCATGCATACCCACCCCCCCTCCCATTACACGTCTCTCGGTGTGCCACACTTCGCACATTGAGGACACTGTGCACTTTAGCTTGGGGGAGTGAGTTCTCACGCTTTTTGATTTACCACCTTTATTTTTAGTTTTTTTTTCACGCCATTTTCGCATTTGCACTCATTTTCATCACTTTTTCTTTTTTTACCATGCATCACGTCTTTCTTATTTTCTTCGTGTGCCGCATTGTAAATAGTTTTATTTTCCCTTTTTATCTTTATTTCTTTCATCTCATGCTAGAGATGACTTTTCTGTGATGATGATGACGTGGAGTTAGCTTTCTCTATATGCATGCTATATTTGTCATGTCTTAGCTTTTATTTCTGATATCATATGCTATGATCTGCCTTGCATTTAGAGATAGTAACCCACACTTTTTCCGTATGAAAACGGATGAAATTCTATTATTAGCTGAGTCTGAATATTCATATGTATGCTATCGTAGAAAACACACCAAGATTCACGCATTGAATGCTTATATCTGGAGTACCGTTTTCTTTTCCTATATCACTTCTATTTGCATGACTTGTACACTTCACTTCAGGATGATTGAATGATGTTAGCTATGATAAATCTGGATTAGTGTGCTTTTTTGAGATCGAAACCGAGTAGATTAGATTACCCTGCTGAAGTTGTCATGCACGTCTTATAGAGTGAACTGAGAGACATATTTATTTCTTTCTCCACATATCTTGAACATTAATTCTCTATTTTAAAATCATTGGTGAATCTCCCCTTAGCGATTCTAGTATTTGGCATTTCCCCCGTTACTAAATTCCTAGCTCCAAATTTCCCAAAACCAAAAAGAAAAAGAATAATACTTGTATATCCTTCTCTTTGATTTGGGATCATTGTGTATAATTGCTATGAAAAAAAATAAAGAGAGAAAGGAAAAGAGAAAGGAAGCTCAAAACGATCCCATCTCATACCTCTTCTCTCTTTCTTCCCTCTTTTTGTTTTTTATTTTCTTTTACTTTTGGAGCATCAATAGAGATGGGGAATGTAAGTATAGTTTTGTATATGCCACCACGCTTATAGATAAGCTTGGGGGAGAGAATCCAATGATGTGTGAGAGAGTGACTACCTGACGGTGCATGACAACCTAGGCTAAGTAATATTCTATACTCGGTGAGATTGTTTTAGCTTCACGAAATCCAGAAATCTACGCCTAGAATTCACTTCATGAAATCCATGCTTTTCTATTCTTCCTACTCTATTGTGTGATATCCTCTATACTCCTCATAGAAAGCATTCAATTGAAAAGTGTGTGATCTGCGATATTGTATACCGCTTTAAATGATTCAGACGATGTTAATCTTAGAATTATTCCATTTTTTCATGCTATATAGATATTCTTGGGTTTTCTATCTCTATTTGCACCATTATACTATAATATCGAAATAAAAATCTTTGACATGTGTTTTGCATTCGATGCATGCTATATGAGTAAGCAAAACCCACGTCCTGAGAAAAATGATCTAGCAGCTTCCCTCTTCGCTTTCTTCTTTCTTTTTTCGTTTTCCGTTTTTCCATCGTTTTCATTTTCTAAATCCACAGGGTTCGCCTTTTACTTATCTTCCTCGAGGACGAGTAAGAGGTAAGCTTGGGGGATTTTGATCACTCCATATTTTACACCTTTTTCCCGCATGTTTGCATGCCATTTGAATCGCTCAAATCACGTTTTTCACGATTTATCGACAACATTGCAATACTTTTCACGATTTGTTGTTTTTGTCGTATTTCAGGAGATTTGGAGCGATTTGGAGTGATTCCGAGATACACCCACTCCGGAGTGTCACCGACGACTTCCATGAGGGGTATTTTGAGATTGGAGAGGAGCGGAAGAAGAAAGAACGTCGTAGGAGCGACGAGGAGGCAAAAATACGCAATTTGGGCATCTTCAGTATCTCACTCGGCCGAGTGAAGGAGTCACTCGGCCGACCAACGAGACCCTGCTCGGCCGGCCAGATCGGACACGCTCCAAGCAGTATATCAGCGTGCACTCGGCCGAGCATCAGAAGCTGACTCGGCCGAGTGACGTATCTCGTCCGCCCGAGTGGCACCCAGACGACGGCCATCAAAAAGAGTCAACTTACTGTAATCCGTCAGTCTGAGCAGCAGAAGCCCGACTCGACCGAGTGGCAATTGCCGTCCGCCCGAGTGAAGATAAGCCCATCGGCCGAGTGACGACAACTCACTCGGCCGAGTGACGCTCGATGTGACGACCCCCAAGACCCCAGAGTTACTGGAATCCGTCAGGGTCCCTCACTCGGCCGAGTGACATTTGTCACTCGGCCGAGTTAGCAGCGCTGCCTGTAGCGGAAATCACGATTTTGGAACTGCGCAGGGGCAGTTTGGTCACGAATTTTTGGGCAGTTTTGGGGGGTATTTAACCCCAGATTCTAACCTAGTTTAGAGAGCTTTTCTATTGCTTTTGGCAGCCTTTTTAGATTAGATTTTTTAGAGTTTAATTCTTGTGGTTGGAGAGGAGAGAAAAGTGTTATTTTGTTGGATTCTTGGAAAGCTACATTGGTTTGTCTCCCTCTCTATTAAAAATCCTATTTTTATTGCTATTTTGAATATTGCTATGAATTCCATTGCTGTTTCTATTGATTATTCTTCCATTAGCAATATGATTTGTGAGTAGTCTTAACGTCTTAGGGCGTGGGGATGAACCCTACGAGCCCAATTTCCGATTTGTGACGATTTGGTAGAACTATTGCTAGAATTGATTAGGGTTAGTTTGGGATTGATATAATACGGATAGCTAGGTGTTCATATCGATTGGGATTTGCAAGAGATTGGATCCCAATTCGATAGGAAACCCTATAAATCCGAATTGGGTTGAAATTGAGTTTCCGTAGTATCGGTTTGCAAGAGATTGGACCGATGCTAGGATTCTCGGTTGCAATTCTATACCGATACCTGTTTGCAAGTGATTGGACAGGTAGGAACTATCCCAACCTAGGTCGTAGCCTGAGTTTGCACGAGAGTGGGCTCGGGATGCGATTGAACGATGACGTTGATCCTAATACTAGCTTGCATAGGCTAGGGTTTGCAAGAGATTGGACCCGAGCCTAGGTTGGCTATAGACCGGCAACAGCGCGAGAGCGTGAGCTAGGTTTTACATTCAGTTGCAACTAGTTCACCTGACATTCTACCCTAGCAATTGTGAAACCGATGAATCACAATGACGAGATACGGTGAGTAGCGGGGATTCCCTATTCCATAGGCGTCTTTATTTGATTTTATATCTCTTTTTACATTGTTTGACGATTGTGACAACATCACCGAAAGGCAATTTCCTACTTTTCTGTCCCCATAGCCAGGTTGTTCGGAGAAGGCACTATCATACGTCCTCCCTGTGTTCGATACCCACTCGTCGTTACACCGTGCGCTTGCGGTAAGACTACACGGTCGCTCTTTAGGGTGTACGCCCGGGCGCGATCAGTTGTTTGCAGATTTTATGATAGTCGACATGCCAAACTTCGATGCAATACTCGGCATGGATTGGTTAGGAAATTTCTACGCTACCATCGATTGTCACAAGAAGAAGGTAGTGTTTGAAATCCCTGACCATCCGATAAACTGATGGTTGTCACCTCTGAGTCTTCCATCTCTATCTTCTCCATTTTCGAGATATCCACAGGTAAATTCTCCATGTTGTACACCACCATGTGGACATGATCTTTCCTCAAGATTGCTTTTATCTTGTACATCCATATTATATTGTGAAGTTTTCCTTGCCACCAAACTTTTCAATCTTGTATTAAGCTCCTTCAACCGTTGCTTATGAGCCACCCGCATATGAACGCAAACCAATTGCTGTTCTGGTTGTGCCATATTTTGTAGAACTCTATGCCATTGCCATTGACTTGTTACATGAACCTTGCTCGGATACCACTTGTTAGGGATGATGAAGATCAACTCTTTTGGTCTATTATGCCCTCTTGATATGCTTATCAATAAAGAAATCACCTTGTGGAATTCCAAGATCATTGGAACAACAAACAAAGCAGATGACTTTCTCATGCAAGCTTACAACACAACAATATATATGAAAGTAACATAAAACAAAAGAATAACACGCACCTGACACTAAGATTTATACTGGTTCCACATTTAACTTGGTGCATGTCCAGTTGGAGAGATCATTAATTCTTCAATAATCTTGAATTACAAGTTCTGGTGCTTAGTTGAAGGAAAACAACCAAACCCACTAAGAAATTAGAGGAAAAAAACTTTGGATAAAACCTCTTAATCAACCCCCTAAAGCCCTCAGTTTACCCTCTATATAATTGATATGTAGCCGCAAACTTTACAGAGAAAACCACACAAGAATCGCTTGAGAATTAACCCGCTTGTATATACTAACACGTCTGTCTATAATCCGTTCGGAATCGTCCGAATCCAAATCAGATTCGTTGTTCAATGCCTACTCTTCATCGTCTACATCTTCAGTTGTCGGATTAAGCGTGGACAGGGGTGGACCCATGTTCACATTGGGAGAGCCGGGGCACCCCTCTTTCAGCGTTCATATTGGAAGTACCTAACTTATTTTAATTTTTAGGCCCTCTTTATTATGTTGCCATGGTGATCCGCTGCCCCTTTCAACTTGTGCTGAAATATAGCCTTGGGACTATGGAATACGTATAAGGCGGATGTCGTGGATCTGACGATTGATTTGAAGAAGCACCACGTTTCGACGACATTCTTAGACAAATTGGCATATTGGACAATGAAATTGCTTCGAGTTCTCCCCGATATCTATTTTCAGGTACCAAAATCCAAGAATCCCTAAAATCAAGTAATTTATTTTTTAAACTTAATTTGGGCATCCCATAGAATGTTTTGCTCTGAATTTGGTTTGTTGATCGTGTGACACGTAGGTCACCTATATGCATAACTCGTGTTCTTGTACCATTTTTCAAACGTAATTACTAAAAAATAAGTGTGTTACTTAATGTAGAAGGGCATGAAGGCAATTTCTTTAAAATATTTGTACAGTTAATCAACTGATTGCGTTTTTTCTCTCATTAAGTATGTTTCAATAAATTATTTCTTTATTGCTAGAAAAGCTCGGGCTTACACATATTATATTCTGTTGTGAAGTAGAAACAGGTTTAGAGAAGGTTGAGGCTAGGAAACCCCTAGCCTCCTTTATATAGTATTCATATTGGTTACTCATGTGGGTGGATACCCAATAGGCCCAATGGGTCCTATTCATAACACTTCCCCTTATCCAACCAACGTGGTATACTCGACTTATGAATACTGAATGATTCATTAGTACTAATGAGTATCTTAAAGGGTGGATACTTCTAGATCCAAGTTAGGGATAACCGCCTCATTAAAAACCTTCATCTATGGAAAACCATATGGGAAAAAACCAATAGCGAAAGGAAAAGAGTGCAGTACTCCATAATTTCCCCTGATTTGGGGATGTGTTGAGGGGTGGATACTTCTGGATCTAGAGTCAATGTGGTTGTCTCGTTAAAACCTTGACTATGGAAAACCCTGTGGAAAAAACCACTAGCCAAGGGAAAAGAGTACAACTCTACAGTTGACTCCCCCTTATCTGATCAAGCTTCAGACTTGTAGATATCCTATGCGTCTATACATTAATCTCCTATACGTCTATACATCCATCTCATCTACAACATTCCAAAAGCAAATGTAAAGTATAAACTTCACTCATCTATACAAATTTCACTCATATAAGGCAGTAGCTGAAACTAAAGGAGCGCTGCGAACTTGGTAGACAGCTCCACGTCTCAATCGTCATTGTCTGCGAGGTACTTCAGGACCTGGCTTTGTATGTTCTTGAACTGCTCCTTGGGTGATTAGCTTCTCGGGATGGTGGAAGGATGTAGACTTGGGAGGATTCTGTGTAGATCTTCAGGAGGTGGACGTCCCTTTTATACTATTCATCGCGATGATCTGTAACCTGCATATGTAAATACATTTAACATGGAGGATTTTTCCTCGACCCATGGAGATAGCGCAGAAGCTACATATCTCTGATCCAGTGGTGCACTGCAGGCGCTGCACTGTACCTGGCTAATAGCTATACTGTTAACGCTCAAAAGAGACGCATGCAGTTGGCCAGGTAAAAGAGTGTTTCAAAGACACTTAAGGTACTTCTGGACCATATATATTCTTCCCCTCTTCCAGCTAACGGAAAGGGGTCTTTTAATGTGTATCCATACAACCAAATAGGTGTATTTAGTGGAGAATGATTTTCATTTTTCCTTCATCAATTGTCATTGTATGAAGTTTTCATCTTCGGGATGATTAATAATAGTTCATCTTCGGGATGATTAATGTCATCTTCAGGATGATAGTTCATTTCCAGGATAATAGTTCATCTTTAGGATGTTGTATTCTGTAAGCCAAGAATTTATGCCTAGCTAGGACTTTCATATCATATCATATCATATCTGATAGATAGGCTTTAACAGATATTTCAGTATTTTCTCTTCAGGAGATCTGATAATATTTTGAGTTATTAAAATAATCTCAATTCTTTTAATTTGCTCTCTTAAGAACAATACTGTTTTTAAGAGGTGCAAACAACAACCTTTTAGTATGAGTCCTTTAAGGATCTCTGTCTAGGTTGTCTTTCCTTTAATCATATTATTAATATATGTCCCAAAAAGAAAGGAAAGTAAAGAAAAAATTTATACATGCAGTTGAAGAAATTTTATATCGGTAATGTTGTCACATCCAATAGCAACATCAACCAAAAATTCCCTCTTTTTGCCATTCGTTGGGTTACGCCTTGACATAAACCAGTCGATGCATCAGATTCATCTTGTAAGTGAGTTCAGCTCATCTTACTTGATTACTTCCTGGTTTGAGCGATTTATACCT
Source organism: Scilla litardierei (assembly GCA_030789695.1). NCBI lineage: Eukaryota > Viridiplantae > Streptophyta > Magnoliopsida > Asparagales > Asparagaceae > Scilla > Scilla litardierei. Next base: position 180,091,241 of record CM061134.1, read on the forward strand.
CTAAAGCTATAGCAAATTAAAATGCTTATAGCTAACGATTTTATTTTAATTCTCCTACACTACTCAGTTATCCCACAGGATTTGATATCATTTTTGATATCAGGACTTCAGATCCGTACACCCCATATTTCATAAGTGAGTCCAGCTCACCTTATTATTGCATCATTCCACATTATTATAATTTGGCCAAATCTCTATGTTTGCTTTAGGCAAAGCAGAGTTGTGGAAACGATATTTTATATTTAACTGGCAAAATGAAATATGAGAGAATCTGTCGACAAAATGTGTTCTTTTTTGCCTAAAACTCATCCCGTACGTACTATAATCATTTGATTTCTCCTAGAGGTGTCTCCTTCACGACGCGTTAAAGAAGTGAAGGTTCTGGGACGGGTAAAGAATATGGACAGATCCAGAATGGGTCCTTAGCAACCAAGTTGCAATAAGGTTCTGGATTTGAGCTCACTTTCCTGTGGTGGAATTGTTTTTTGGGTCTCCAGGAGTAGATTTCTCTCTTTGGAGCCTAGTGGTATGTCCTCTCATCTCTTAAGGAGATCCACTTCTGCTACTGGTGGATTGCATCCATTATATTTGGTAGGTCAATTCTAGCTGGATTTTTAGTAGCAGTGATGTGAAAGTTTTGACAATATTTAAATTGTCAGTCTGATTATAATCAGATCATATGTATTTACTTTTTAAATGGTCAATTTGAGCTTCAGGCTCATAGATGATTTGAACCAAATAGGGAATTGAAGGATCTTCAGGATCCTTATTACTATCAACACACAATCTATAAGACGTGTACAAATGCCTTACTCATACGAGATTTTGGAATTTATTCATCAAAATTAGTTTGTCCTTATGAATGTGTTCTCTTTATGGCATTATGACGGTTTATGTAGTGTTGCTTCATGAACACATACACAGCGTTGCGGACGTATCATTTTTAAGATGTGCTCTAAACCCATTCTTAGAAAATGTTTATATGGAGTTGATCAGACTCATATAAAAAGGTTCTAATGGTGTGTTTAGCTGAGTGTACGTAACCACTGTTGCTAATTATTTATGATTTCCCATTTTTATCCAAAGTTACCACCATTTAAAAAAATGTGGTTGGATAATGACCATTTTTAGAGGATATATTGATGAGTACACAAAAGGTACATCATCAGTCATATTAAGGGAGTGGACAAAACCTAATTATATCCCTTAAATACTCTCAAGAGACCTAAAGGTCTTCATTATCTTTAATGATGATATTATATCATCTTAAATTCGTTTAAAGAAGTGGGGAGAGTCAATGTCCATGTGAATGGAGATGATCTCATAATCATTTTTCCCTTTTGAATGGGACAATGAAAGTTTCACCCTTTTTGAAGAATCTTCGGGTTCGTTTGGTTGATGATGTCTTGCATCATCAATCCAGGGTGATATCGATCCAAAGTTGGTCGATTCTGGACACTTCAGGTGTTCCAATTTTTCCTCTTTTTGAATTTATTTTGGGACAAAGCTTCAGTCTTTATTTATTTTGAGAGTAATAGACATCCTCTTTTTAGAGTGTTCAGGCTTAAAAAGTCCTAATTTTAAAAAACAGAAATCACAGAAAAGATTTTCTAAATGACTTATACTGTAAAATACTATTTAAAAGTATATATAAGCACTTAAACTCACTAAGAAATATGTTATTGTTGTGAGTTGAGGGAGGCCTTTGGCCTCCCTCCCCTCATCACTCTCCATTACTCCCCACTAAGTTAGTGGGGAGGCCCTTGGACTCCCAAAAATCAACATGAGAGTTTTATAAATATAGTACCATGGCTATTTGCCATGGTTAATCCTCTTCTAACACGTTATCAGCACGTTAGCTCTCAATTCTTTGAGCTTTTTCTCCCGTACCTACGCGCTAAGGAATCTAATTGTTGCGGAGAATCGTTGCGGCGATTTTTTAGGCATATCTGGAGCGGAATTTTGATCTACGGATTTTTTTTTCTCTATCACGATCGTCCCTAGATCTTTGATCTAGAGGTAATTTTTTCGATCATGTAGATAGTTACAAAATAAAGTTTGCTATGATTTTACAATGCTTTTCTATCGGCTTGTCTGAATCTGCAACATTTTGCTAAACATCAAAATTAACAAAAAAAATTAATATTCTGTCACTGGGGGCTCTGTCGGACCACCCCTACCACTGGATCCGTAGATAACTCCACCGCCAAATGAGATATTTGTAATGAGATAATCAGCTTTTAACATCAAAATTAAAATATCTTGTATAAGACATATTTCGTTATAAATATATTCTGCACCAAAGAAATATGTAATGATCTTGTATAAATGTGTAATGGATTGATCTACCATTATAAATATAGATGCAATGTTATCAGATCCGTAGTTAATTTATGTTACAATGGGTGTATTCACTTATTTATAATTTTTAATACATATTTCGTTATGTGTTTGCCCACGTTATCCGATGCAATTTACCCAGAAGGGAATGTTCGGTGGCGTTTTTCTGTGTTCACGGGGCCTCTGATTTCGTCCGCCCCCTCCCCCGGGGGTTCTGGTCTCCCCCCGGCTACTTCTGTCCGTCGGCGCTAGCCGAAACCAGTAACAGACGGGGAGGAATTTGAGGGGACAAACTTAGGGTTTTTGGGATTCTTTGCATTCCACAACCCAAAAATGGTCTGAATGGCTGATTTTGCTTAATTTAATTAAATTTGATAGCCTTATTGTTGGGCCATCAACCCATTTGTGCCTACCAATAACTTAATAAATTCTATGGGCCTGCAACCCCAATTACTTAACCGTTATTATTTTTGCATACCAAATACGGGCCTGAAGCCCATTAATTCTTATTGCATTCCTTAAAAAGTTATTTAAATTTTTGCCACTTGTCATGTGGCCCACATATTACTTTTGATTTATTGGTCTAGAAGCTATTTTAATCCAGTTTCTTAATATTTTATTTATTGGCCGACAGCCCCAGTTTGGCTTTATACTAACTTTTTGCCTACCAAATTTGGGCCTGAAGCCCAGTAATCCCAATTGCAATATTCATTGTGTTAATTAAAATTTTGAATATTACAGTAGCTTAGCTGTTTAATTGGGCCTGAGGCCCAGATTATACATGAGAATAAGTTTTACGGGCCTGCAGCCACATTCAGCTTAATTATTATTCGGGTTTTCCCAATTGGGCCACAAGTCCAGTAAATCTAATTGCAAGCTTATTTTGTCAATTAAAATTTTGCCAATGGGCCTGAAGCTGAAGTATTAATGATATTTTACTTTGACTAATTCGGCCTGAAGCCAAGTTAATTAAATTGCAATACTTTATTTGTTAGTTTTTGGCAAATGGGCCTGCAGCCCAAATAATAATAATATATTATAATGATTAATATTTATGGGCATGCAGCCCCATTCAAAATATTAATTTATTTTAATGAGCCTGTCGCTTCATATTGCTAAAATTATAACACTCTTGCATTATTATTAATTTATGGAATATTAGGATTTTTCCGAAATATAATTATCTCAAGGATCCTGCGACCGCTCTGCCGTTAGTAAACTAACCTAACGGTGTATGACGTCTCCCCGTGGTCCGAGAGATTATTATATTTTCTAGCCTATTTTTCCATTTAATATATGCCTGTGTTATATACATGCGTGGTTGTTTATTTTGTGCCTGTAGCATTTATAAACTGCGTGGATGTTTATGTAAGCTAAAATGTGATTTTTGGGATCGGCCAATTTGATACCCTTTAAATTCCTTGCAATTTTATTTTCTTTTTGAGAGAATTTGTAAGTGAAGAATATATGTATTTATGCCAAAGACCGGTGTAACGACAAAATGAAGACGGAGGGGTAAATTTGGAAATATAGGGACCCATTCTGGGTTTCTAAGTTGTATTTTTCTTTTCTTTATGGACTGTATATTCGGACTTTGGACTTTGTACATTTTTGGGTATCTGGCCGATCCCCACATTTTGCTTACTTTATTTGTTATGCGTGAATTTCAATTTTAAATAAATTCATGCTTATTTTAAATTGCGTAGATAAATGGCAAAATTGGCAAGCATCGATTTCGAAGTCCTTGACTCTGCAGGGAAGAATTACCTGAGTTGGCGAGTGGACCTGAAGTTCCACTTGCGTTCGATGGCCCTTCTTGGGTCCATTTTGGCTCCTTCCTCGGCCCCAGCAGCGGCCGATGCTTCTGCTGCATCCATCAGCGGCACCCCAACCACTGTATCCGACGTAGATAAGGCGAAAACCATAATCTACATTAGGAAACATATAGATCGAACCTTAAAGGCCGAATACTTAACGGTTGAGGACCCAAAAGACCTGTGGACAACGCTGGAGGCACGGTATAAACATCAAATTGATGTTATATTACCGCGTGCCAGTTATGAGTGGGAAAACCTCAGACTTCAGGACTATAAGTCCGTCACTGAGTGTAATTCTGCACTTCATAACATCACCTCACGCCTGAAGTTGTGCGGTGAAGAAGTGACAGAACAACGCATGTTGGAAAAGACATTTACCTCATTTCACGAGAAAGATGCAATCCTCATGCAGCAGTATCGTGAACACAACTTCACGAAATTCTCTGATATGATCTCATGCCTACTTAGGGCAGAGCAGAATCGAGATTTACTACTAGCCACTCATAATTTACGTCCAGCTGGCACTGCACCTATCCCTGAAGCCCACCACGTTTCTCCCCAGAAGTGGAAAAATAAGAAGAAGGCTAATAATAAAGGGAAAGCTGTGATGAAAAATGGACGAGGAGTAGCACCCCCATCCAACAACAACAATACAAGAAAAAGTAACTTCATATGGAAGCAAAATAACACTGACCAAGTGTCACTTCCTAAGAAGAACTGGGAGGATAAATGCCATAGATGCGGCATGACTGGCCATTGGTCCAGAATTTACCGCACTCATCGCCACCTCCAGGAACTATTTCAGGCGAGGCAGAAGTCTCTGCCTGAAACAAACTTGGTGGATGTTTAGCCACCAAAGATGTTCACTGCAAAAGACTTCGAGAACGACGACCTGCTCGATTAAGCTTCATCTTTTATCTATGCATTTAAAATTCAATGTTGCTTCATCTTTAATTTGCTTAAGTACAAACTTTTATTTTGAATGTCTTTTTCTTTGACTTAAATAAAATTTCGTTTTACTGATAGATGAAGTATGGAATATTGTGGACAGTGCCTCGTTGCACTGGTGTAGCATTGATATTGCTCCCACATACAACGAGACTATAAGATGCAAATTCTCCTCTTAAACATATAGGAAATCTCCAATTTTCAAGGATATTTCTTTTAACGAAAATAACTTGAAAATTGTGGATAATATATATTGAATATCAATATGTAACTCGTTAAGAGAATGGCCAGAAGACCATCTACTTACAATCTCATTGGACCCCCGTCGGGCCCCTATAATTACAGATATTGTCACGCCCCGCTTCCCAAAAGTATGGAGGCGAAGCGTGAGAAGGTCCGCTCAGACTTGAAGCTGCAAAGCTGCAAGTCCGATAAGCGTCAATCAAATTTAAAACTGCAGGTCCTTGCAACGCGAATGAAACAAAGATAATAATAATGAAATGAGACAAAAGAGATATCTCAGAATATCCATAAAATAAGTTTCAACATCACAGAAAAAGCCACCAGGCTGAAATAAAAGAGAGTCTAAAGGCCTAAACATGGCCAACAAAAGTGCAACGTACAAAACAAAGGTGCCACGCACCGACAACTAACAACAAAACCTAAAACAAAAGAAAGCTCATCAAAGTCACCAAGAAAGGTCACCGGTGTCCACAAACTCCTCCTGGGTAGACATGGACTCAGGCTCAGCGTCAGCAAAACATCACGTACTCAGCAACGGTCTCTGGCTCAAGGTCTAACATGTGACACCCAAAAGAGCAAGGGGCACATGTCAGCAAGTCTACAAGAGACTTGTGCAAGGAAACTGAAAGTGAAAGTAAAGCAACCTAGCAGTTCTAGCATGATGCAATGACATGGCAGTTAAAGTATGAGTGCATCAGGTAAAGGAAACAACAAGTAAACTAGCATGGCATGGCAAGTGAGGCAAAACTATTAACATTTACAAGGATTTCTCTAGTCACGTTTTCATGTCATGTGCAGAGTTTACGCCTTACAGCTGAAATGGCTTACTTTCACACTGAGTGGCCGCTTAACTCCGTCCCAAACCCAGAGTTTACGCCTTACAGCTGCAGTTGCTGATCAGGCAGACTCCCAGCTGAGTGGCCGCTTAACTCTTACCCCTCCCACGTGTATCGAGCCAGGGCCTTACCCCCGAACGCGTATGCTCGCTTCTGGATCACGAGCCAGGAAGTGTATTTCAATATGGCATAGGGGTGCACCTAGCCAGGACAAGCAAGTACAAGTATGTAGCGTGTGCTACGAATGCAACAATCAATGCATGGATGACATGGCATGACAAGTGGTAAAGCGTACATGTAAGGAAAGTAAACATGACAGTTTAGTATGCATGATCAACAAGTTAAAGAGTTGGATCTAGCTTCGTTGTCAAGCTAGATCAATTAAGGTGACGGATCTAGTTTCATTGTCAAACTAGATCAAGTATGCGTCTAGCCAGCTATCATTTCACTGACTAGTCTCTTTTAAACAAGGAAGTGGCCTAAAAACATGGCCCTACACAAGAGTTGGCAAGTTTCACTTGCCTGCAAGTACAATGTCTGAGCACACCGTCCAACGAGTCCAAAGTCACAATTAACCTACGTGCACAAGTCCACCGGCCTAAAGTCCATATTATTAATCTTGATTAGTGAATTTAAAACATTTAAAACATTTTAAAAACATCAATTTTAGTCTTGATTAGCAGGCAATGGGTTGGGGGTCCTAGGGGTGCAAAGCGTTACCTCAACACGACGCGAAAGCTACACTGGCGTCGGGTAGCGATGCCAGGGGTTGGAATAAAAGAACGCGCTCCAAGTCCTGATTCCAATGTAGATTCCTCGCTGGAAAATTCAGAGCATCAACCGGAGCGACGAGTCCAGATTCCAAAGCTAGCACGTGCGACGACGGGCTACGACGTGTCGCAACGTCGTACGCGGCAAATCGTCGAAGAGAAAGCACCTAGGTGGGGCCCACAGTAGTCCTAGGGACCAATAGGGGACCCACAATACCTCTGGAGAACTTGGGAGGCCCACGGTGGCAAGCGATGCGACGGGTGCGGGGTTGCGACGAGTCGCTCTCGGTCAGACACGCTTGGTGCGGGCGGTTCCATCGGTCGGGCACTAGGGGCGGGGCTGTGCAGCGCTTGGGGTCGGTGCGGGGGTCGGGCTCTCGGTCGGTGCGGGGCAGGCCATCGGTCAGACACGGGGGAAAGCGGGGCCGGGCGCTGCTGCGGTGCGCTGCAACGTTGCAACCGTTGCAACGTTGCAGAGAGCGGCGTTAGCGGGCGGGCGTCTCGGTCGGGCACGGTGCGGAGCGGGCTTGCGGAGCGGGGGCTTGCAGCGGTGCGGGTGCGGAGCGGAGCGGGGGAAAATCTCTCGGTCTGACCGAGAGATTCTCTCGGTCGGAGCGGGAGAACGGAGCAGCTTGGTGCAGGGTCGGTGCGGAGCGGTTGCAGCGGGGCTTGGTGCGGGGTGGCTATCGGTCTAAGCGGGGGAACGGAGCTGATTCCGTCGGTCGGTGCGGGGGTTGGCTGTCGCAACGTTGCGACGATTCGTCGCAACGTCAAATTTGAGTTTTGGAAGCGGCTAGGGTTATTTTCTTGCGAAAATAGGTCTTCCTAAAGGTTGTTTATATAGTGTAGATGGGTTGACTAGGTCTAGGGCTAATCCTAAGGGGATTAGGAGTTTAAAATAATTTAAAATTCAAATCTCACCCTTTCTAACTCACCCAAGGCTAGGGTGCGGCCCAAATGAGCTGGAAATTGGCTCAAAAATTATTTAAAACGTTTTAAACTCAAATAAATTTTCTTTGGTCGAAATTAATATAAAACCTAGCTTTTAAAAATATTTTAAACCTTGCTAAAAATATAAAAGTGGTCAAATAAACTCCAAAAATTATAAAATAAATATCAGGATGATCGTGATGACGAAAGTGAGCTAACTAAGAAGACGGATCTCAATTTTGACGTCGGACGACGAAACTAAAAATAGAAACGTCTCCCGTCAAAAGTGAAAATCGCAACGTCTCATCGAATAAGATTAAATTGTGGGAAAACGACTCGAGAAACGTCGTTCCAAATTAGTGCCACTATTTAATACTCTTAGAGACGTTCACAACGGCATATCACACAAAAGTGTTCGCAAACATCCGAAGTCTAAAATAAACACGTGCACGGCCAAAAGCACGTGCACGAACATCGTACAGCGAAAAGTGGTCGTTACATATATTCATCCTATAGAAAGCCAACTCGACTGAGCACCAGAAGTGCCTTTCTTTGCCATAGTTTTTAACTCTGGCAAAATGGACTTGGTCATCCTGGATCAGCGATGATGGATGCATCATCAAATGAATCCATTGGAGAGTCTGAAGATTCTTCAAAAAGGTTGAGTTTCCTTGTCCCCCTTTGTCATAAGGGAAAACTAATAGAGAGACCTTTCCTTCTGAAAGTGGGTTTAGAGTCTCCTGGCTTCATTGAGAGAATACATGGTGACCTTTGCGGGCCTAATCACCCCGCAAATGGCCCATTTTCGGTACTTCATTACTGTATTGATATATGCATCTACTAGATGGTCTTATGTGTGCCTTTATATTCACTCGCAACCTAGCTTTCTCACAAGCTTATAATGTGGGTGAATTTACTACACATATCATTCAAGACGTCAGCCAAGCAACTGGCATTAAAATTGAACATCCTGCAGCATGTTCAAACTCATAATGGGTTAGCAGAGTCTCTGGTAAAGAGACTCCAATGGATTTCACGTCCATTGTAAAATCGCAGTTCCCTGTTGATGTTTAGGGACCATCACACTGCATTCCACATCGCTTATCACGATACGGCCCGCTTGTTGCCATATCTTATTGCTGATGCTGCTTGCTTATGGTTTACCACCAAGTCTTGAAAAATATGAATTTGATGAGCAAAATCTCATTGAAATAGGCACGCAGTCTAAAGAAGCCTGAAGCTTCTAAGACCATCTCATTGGACACAAAAGTCATCATCTCGTTATGATCCGCATACTTTTTCTGTGTGAAGTTGAGATCCAGAAGATCTTTCACATTGAGACTAAAGTACATCAATTGACGGATAAATTTGCGGACAACCAGAAGATTGTTCGTTCACACGTCCATGTTGCCAACACGCCAGCTAGGATTGACATTCCCAAAGATGGATGCAATCCACCGGCAGAAGAATTGGTTGTAGCTCAATTGAAAAGAGGACGCCTGCCAGGTTCAAAATATAAAATTCCTCAAAAGAGGAAGATTCCTGGATATATCAAAATGATCCAACCACAGGATGCTGAGCTCAGACCAGCAACCTCTCCCCTCCTAATTTCCCCTGCAGAGGAAACAACAGGAGAAACATCATTTTATTACGTACGTACTGGAGAGGTACTGGACAGATATAGCACAGTCATCGACGATGGTTTTTCTTTCGCTATTGCCGTTCACGTCACTGAATACGACGCTGACGTCTACCCACTTTTCTATTGCGTAAACGCATAGAATGGCCAAAGTGGGAGGAGGCAATAAGAGTAGAGCTGGACTCACTCTTGAAAAAGCAAAGTCTTTGGACCAGTAGTCCATACACCTGAATGTGTAAAAACCTGTGAAATATAATTCGGATTTCATAAAGAAATTGAACTAAAGGAAATGTGATCATTTTCCTACTAAGCATACACTTCTCTGCAAAAGCCAATACATGCAGCTCATGGACGTTGTGACTGCATATATATACGGCAATATAGATATAGAGATCTATATAAAACTTCCAGAAGGGTATACTCTACCACCAGAGATGAAAGAGAAACGTAGAAACGTCTTCTCCATAAAGGCTACAAAGATCATTAGTTGATCTTAATCAATATTCTGTCCTTGTATCTTTTTCGAAAGATCGTTGACAGGATTTGTTATATTTGCCTTACATATGGTCGACTTAAAGCTAATAGGATCTCCAGCAGAGACCATTGAGATTTCAGATAGCTTTAAAGCATACCTTGGAAATGAAAAACCTAGGTATAACGATCATTCTGACGATGACATTAATCATCCTGAAGATGGCAATAATCATCCTGAAGATGAACTATCATCCTGAAGATGACATTAATCATCCTGAAGATGAACTATCATCCTGGAGATGAACCATCATCCTGAAGATGACATTAATCATCCTGAAGATGAACTATTATTAATCATGCCGAAGATGTCTCGGCTTACATATTAAACACCTTCGTGGTGGAACCCTTTCATATTCTTCATACACCTGGAGTTTATGAAGAATGATGTCCTTTTGCAACCTATTAAAAATGGATGCTTATTTATGACACCTTCCAGTAGCTGGAAGAGGGGGATGACATCCTAGATCCCGAAGAGCCTAGCTCTAGTGTATTATCTGGCCAACTGCACGTATCTTTGATAGAACGTCTCCAGTAAAGTTGTTAACCAGATACAGTGTTGTCCTGGAGAGCAACACTAGACCAAGGATAGGCTGCTTCTGCGCAACTTCCAAGGGTCAAGGAATATATATTGCATATGCAGGTTTAAAGATCATCGCGATGACTGAAACACAATAGGCCGGCCACCTCCTAAATATATACACATCATCATCCAATGTCTACATCTTCTGAGAAGCTCATCATCCACGAAGCAAGTATTGAAAACGCTCAGCCAGGTCTAGCAGTACCTTGCAGACACACTGAAGACTGATTCAAAGAATACTTTAGTGGAGTCATCTACCAACTTCGAAGAGCATTACACTCCAGAGCGACTCTGCCTTCCAATAGCCGCTAGATGAGTGAAACTTGTATAGATGAGTGATAATTGTATTTTCTTTCAGAACATGATGGATGTATAGACGAATATGAGATGATTGTATAGATACATAGGAGATCTGCAAGCCTGAAGCTTGTACAGATCAGGGAGAGTCCCTCGATGGTTGTACTCTTTTCCCTTAAGCTGCTGGTTTTTCCCACTGGGTTTTCCACAGCTAAGGTTTTAACGAGGCAACCACAGTGGCTCTGGATCCAGAAGTATCCACCCCATTGGCATACTGAATCCTGAAGTATTCATATGCTTAACCCAAGGTAATGGAGAGATGATGGGGAGTGTTGTGAGTTGAGGGAGGCCTTTGGCCTCCCTCCCCTCATCACTCTCCATTACTCCCCACTAAGTTAGTGGTGAGGCCCTTGGACTCCCAAAAATCAACATGAGAGTTTTATAAATATAGTACCATGGCTATTTGCCATGGTTAATCCTCTTCTAACAGTTATGACAACAGATTAAAAATTGTGTTTATTTATTTGTCCTCTAGGAGTGGCTAATTATACAATAAGTAGGTCGACTTTCGTCGGTTTAGACTAGCAATGTATATATATTTCAATGGCATAAACTAATTACTTTTCATATTGCAAAAGCATTATGAGTACTTATCAGAGCTTCTGGTTCTGATCTTAGTTTGCCATTTCCTACTCCATATCGAGTAATATTTTACGTTATTTTTTATTTCAGGTCATGTTTGATCCTGAACTTCCCCTGATTTCAATATTCCTTATTTATAAAGGACAATGAAAATTAGTCTTGCTAAGGAGACATAAGCAGGGGTTTGAGCAAATTATTTTATACTTCCACTTTTCTAATTAATTAGAGACTTTTTAAAAGTCTATTTGAATGCTCGAGTATGGCTTCAGGCCATTTTCTTGAGGCGTTCAAATTTTATGTGGATAGTTAATCATGCTAAAAAAGGGAACAAATACGAGGGTGCGTAATATATTTCTCACTTATTTATTAAGCCACGACTTCAGGCGTATGCTTATATTCAAGGCTAGATTTAAAAAAATCTTTCCTTGTAAAAATAAAGGTGAGTACTCTTTTAAAGAGTTTAGCAGTGTTATGGAAAACTTCTGGTGTCCATATTTGATTATATAGATCATAGATCTTATATATCTATTTACCGCGAAGTGTGCATCTTTTATAAAGATAGTAGTTATAATTTTTGCATAAACCATCGTATTTGTTTTGTTTTGACATTTAATATGATTTGAACTTCAGGTTCAATTTTTAATAAAGGTATGATATTTGAACTTGTTGAAATATTATTTAATCTGTTTGTGCCACAATATTTAATCTTAGTATGAGTATTAACATGAAAAACAGTTATATAAGAAAATAGACTAAGTTTTAACATGCAAACAAAATATTAAAACAATTGTGCATTAATCTTGTTGTTCATAAGATGTCATGGATTTTTAGGACGCATATCCAAAAATTTCATGGGAATTTAACCCTAAAAAGGAAAATTTCATGGGTATGTGGCGGCGGCGGCGGTTTCTGGCCATCCGCGGTATGCGCCGTGTCCGTTAGATTATGTTCAGAAAAGTTTAAACTGAACAACATGTAATTTATCGTTAACGACAAATAACATTTTATCCCCCAAAATACTAATATTTATTGTAACCCCCTCCCAATAACTTTCCTGATGTTTCAGGAATTTTCCAGAATTTTTTTTTCAAATTTTTTTGGATTTTTTTGGATTTTTCTGGGATTTATTCGGTAATTTCTGAATTTAATATATATTAATATATATTTTTTATAAAGATTTCAGAAATTAATTAAAATAATATTAGGCCAGCGGAATTCGGGCCCGTTAAGAATGTTTTCTCTTTATTTATGTATATTTTTACACTTTTGTGGGCTGCAGGCCCAACAAAATAAGAGGAAAATAAATTAATTTATGTCAGCGGGCTTCAGGCCCGTTAGGATACTTGTTTATTGATTTTCAAGAAAATCTATCGGCTAAGCCCACTAAACAAGTTAAAAATTAATTTAAATTTTAATTATATTTCTGTGTGGGCTTCAGGACCATCAAGAAAACGGGGAAAACAATTTTAATATTATTACATTTGTATTTATTTGGTGGGCTTCAGGCCCATTAGGGGGTTCTAACATAATATCAATCAACTAATCTGATTTTTTTCTTATTGGGCTGCTGGCCCTAGAAAAGGCCCATGAATGTAAGAATCTGAGAATTATTTTTTGTTTGTTTGGGCTTCAAGCCCAAAACAATTTAATTTCAGATTTTTATTTTATTTTTATTTATATATATAAATTTTTTTAGTTGGGCTTTGAGCCCAACAGTCCAAAAATGGGCTTCCCCTAACCCTAACCCTAATTTTGGGTTAGGGTTTGGGGAGGGGGTGGCAGCCGCCACTGGCGGCTGGCCCTCCCCAGCCGCGGCCCGCCGCGCCTTCCGGGCGCGGCAATTTCCACCACCGCGCTCGGAGGCGCGGCAGGCTTCTTTTTTTTCTGCCGAAATTTTGGTCGGATTTTACGCCGGATCTGTCGGATCCCCCGGTCATCTCATCCTGGTTCCGCCCTTGCATGCACCCATTCCAAATGGGTGCAACACTTCTTAGTTTGCGCTTAATATTAAAGGGAGAAAATAGTGATCTTATACCAATAAAAGTTTTACAAAAATAGAACATACAAATGGTTGACGAAGCTTGCACAACTAAGGAGATGGTGGACGAAGATTGAAAGCGAGATGATTGAAGCTTGTGATTTGATGCAAATGAAGGTGGATGGAGGAGACTTATGTAGGTGGCAAACACATGACTTTGAACAGAGGATAAATGTAGGCATTAAATGGCCTTTTTGTTTTATACATATTATATAGTATTAAATTTGGAAAACAAAAAGTTATTTATCAAAGCTAGGTAAATGAAATTGGAAGATCAACATGTTGTCTCTCATGCATTATGCAGGCCTCAAAAAAGTAAATTATGAATGTTTACATGCATTAACCTCGTTACATCCCTCACAAATAAAAATAAATAAAAATAATATGATAAAAGTCCAAAAAACCAAATATGGTTGCCGTTGGGAACAAATCAAGCAAAAATGGATAGAAAACAGAGATAGCACACAGACAAGAAAATTTAAGAGATGGCACACAAACAAGAAAAATTAATGTTTGGGCAAATATTGCAAATGTCCACGACCACCGCATTAAGGTTTTTAAAATATATATATTGCATATATTAGAAGCGGTTCAATTGGACAAAAAAGTTCATAATTCAAAATCCAGTGATGCGGCATAATCAATTCAAAATACAATATTTTAGTAATCACACCGGATATATAACAGAAGGGTAACAGATATCACGTAGATCCTTCATCTTGCCCTTGAACTCGTAAGCAAAGGCCAGCTTATCAGAAAATAAGAAATGGATGAGACCTTCAGCATCTCATGCTAGGACATCATAGAATCCCAAATTCCCTTCAGCTGCTGCATCTTATCCTCCAACGCATCAGGCTCAGCCATCAGATTGTCAGCCAGCCACCAGGTTGCCATCTCAATTACACACTCGATCGTTTTCTTAGCAGCACGGGACAGCTTGGACGCAAACTTGCCATCCTTGATACCATTCTTCATGTTGTTCATATAACCCTCCAGTGCATTCTTAGCCTCCGCCCTTTTCTTGTTCGCTTCATCTTCTGCTTTATACTTCTTCGCCTCAAGGCACATCCTTTCAATCTCCTCCTTACTCAACCTGCCCTTATAATTGTTGGTGATGGTGATCTCTTTTTTCCGCCCACCTGTCTTTTCCTCTGCAGAGACAGTCAAGATACCATTGGCATCCATCTCAAAGCAAACAATCATCGGTGCCACACCCTTGGGAGCAGGAGGGATACCATCAAGTACAAACTCCCCCAAGAAATTATTGTTCTTGGTCACAGTCCTTTCACCCTCAAAGACCTTGTACAAAGCACTTGTTTGGTTGTCATCAGCGGGTAGAGCAGTTCTGCTGCATTTTGGTTGGAACAGGGGTATTCCTTGGGATTATGACAGACATAAGACCCCCCACGCTTTCTATGCCAAGAGATAGAGGAGTGACATCCATTAACAGCAGATGTGGGACTTTCTGATCTTCTTGGCCGCTCAAGCTAACAGCTAGAACAGCGGCTCCAACGGCAACGGCCTCATCAGGATTAATGCTCTTGCATAGCTCCTTCCCATCAAAGAAATCTTGCAGCATCTGCTGGACCTTGGGAATCCTTGTCGATCCGCCTACAAGAACAACTTCATGAACCGAGCTCTTCTCCATCTCAGCATCCTTCATGCACTTCTCCACGCACTCCATACACTTCCTGAATAGGTCCATGTTGAGCTCCTGAAACTTAGCACGAGTAATGGTCAAGTAGAAGTCAATGCCCTCATACAGGGAATCAACCTCGATCGAGGCCTGGGATGTGGAGGAAAGTGTCCGCTTCGCCCTTTCACATGCTGTCCTTAGTCTCCTGAGGGCCCTGGCATTGCCGCCGATGTCTTTATTGAACTTCCTCTTGAACTCCTTAACAAAGTGGTTCAACATCCTATCGTCAAAGTCCTCTCCACCAAGATGAGTGTCTCCAGCGATAGCCTTCACCTCAAAGACGGTGTGCTCCATGGTAAGTAAAGATATATCAAAGGTGCCACCACCGAGGTCAAAGATGAGGATGTTCCTAGCACCAACGATGGTTTCCTTCTTGTTAAGACCATACGCAATAGCAGCTGCTGTAGGCTCGTTCATAATGCGCATGACATTAAGGCCAGCAATTAGGCCAGCATCCTTGGTTGCTTGGCGCTGAGAGTCGTTGAAATGGGCAGGGACGGTGACGACAGCGTTTGTGACGGTAGTCCCCAGGTAAGCCTCTGCAGTTTCACGCATCTTCATCAGCACCATAGATGAAATCTCTTCTGCGCTAAATTGCTTTTCCTCTCCCTTGTAATTCACAATAATCATAGGCTTCTCCTCGGGGCCAGAGATCACACTAAATGGCCATAGCTTGATGTCACTCTGCACATAAGAGTCACTAAATCTTCGTCCTATCAAACGCTTGGCATCTGAAACAGATTACAGAAGAGGATAGACGTTGAACATTCAGCAAATAAGTAGAAATAAAAAAGAAACACGCAGCCAATAGCATAGATTTCCAATAATCAAAAAAGTAATCCTGCAAAAAAAGCAATGTTTACTCATATGCATGACATACCACATATCAAACCCAAAGCAAAAAAACTTCAATTTATAATCTCTTCAAATACATTACTGCAATTTATGTCTACGTAGTGACAAATTCGACAGGCAGCTTACATGTTGATAGCCATAGTAAAAAAACAAATGGCACAATTAATCTCTATCATCTTAAGAACCACAATTTTTTCTGCTTAATTTTTGTCCATATGGCCAAATTGGCTACATCCGGCTACTTTACAATCATGTAGAAGACTAATGTACAGACAAGTTCACTACTACATACTTGGAATTCACCCACGGTCAGTTCCATGGGTGAAAGCCCAAAATCTGTGGGCGGTTACTTTCACCCATGGAAAACAAAAAATTCTGTGAGTGAAAGTCCGCTGGCAGAAGCATAGTAAGCGATACGACTTTCGACCATGGAAGTTTCTGGATGATTACTGTCCATAGAATATCGCTCAGATAAAATCCATGGGCAGAAGCACTACCTTATATAACTATATTCCAAAGTGATAAATAGCAACTACAAATTTTTGAGTTTCCCTCCCACACGATTACTCCAATAATAAGGTTATATTGATAGAGCTACACAAGGAGTTGGAAAATTGGTTTATTTTTCTTCTTCTTAGCAGTACATACACACATCTCACTTCTCCGCTTGTTGGTGCTTACTGATGTTTGCCACAATCGATGATACTAGCCAATGACGTCGATCATTTCTGAAGCTCATATAGCCTTACGTATCGATATTCCCCACTATAATTTTTGGAATCTTACTATGTCTTCATATTTATTATTTGTTCAAGGATAAATCTCTCTATATTTTTAGGATGCATTTATTTATATACGTAATTTGCTTTTCCCATCCCTCTCCCGAAATATATACTTGCTTAAGTAATGTTGTTGGGTCACATGTGGTGTGTTTTATTATTGTCATTAGTGGCACTTGGTATCTTCAGTGAGATCTTGGGTATTCTTGATTAAATTGGTTCATATCATGAACCATGTTGTCTGTCATGTCACAACATGGTCACAACATGCAGGTTCTGGAGTTCATGTTGCAAGTCATGTTGCAACATCATTTGCAATATACGTGTTCGACTTTATGAGGAGTTTTTCAGACTCCAGATATTGTAGATATGATATTGTTGACGGCTTCAGATTTATTATTATTATTATTTCTCTATATCTAGATATCTTGTTGACTGCTAATTCTGGAAAGAGATCTGCTCAAGATTTACTGAAGCTATTTACCAACTATTGTTTGATGGATTCCGAGATTTATGGGATCACTTGCTCAAAGTGGTTCCTAGATATGCGGGCGGAATAATCTGCATGAGATATTATTTGAACCGTTTTCCATAACAACTCCTAGATTAAAGGAGGCCGTCACATATAAGATCGATGCGGTCTATTCTAGGGTTTTATCTCTTTCGGAAGATTGTTGATCGATATCCTGGAAAGGAGGCCGACGGCTACTGAGGTAGGGATCGAAGGGAGTTTGATCTAGTTGGTTGTGCAAGGGGATCTTGCTTGCAAGAAGATCTTGCAAAGATTACTCCATGGGTTTGATTGGGATCACCCATTGCGGTTTGTTTTGAGGGAGAGTGTGTTCCTCCTAATAGAAATGCAATATTAGTGATTGTAATCGTTATTTAATATAGTGAAGTAATCTGAACTTTCTGGGCATGGCCCTGCAGATGTAGGTATGAGCACCGAACTGCGTTATCAAGTTTTGTGTGTCGCTTTTTGGTTTTGCGTATTTGCATTGTTATTTATATGATGAATGTCTAAGTACTGAATTACAATTGGTATTAGAGCTGTACAACATGGTGTCTTATACATCTTTGATAGCATCCTCGGATAACATGTGGTACTTCGACAGTAACTGCTCTCAACATATGACCGGCAACAAGAAACTTGATAATTATAGAATCTGTGCTGGGACTCGTGTGACTTTTGGTGATGGTTGAAGAAGCAAGGTAGTCGGAAAAGAAAATCTGAATGTGGCCAGTCTTCCCAACCTCAAGAACGTTCTGCATGTCGAAGACCTTAAAGCTAATCTTATCAATATCAGCCAGTTATGTGATCAAGGGCTACTAGTGAGGTTTATAACGAGAAATATTTGGTGTTTAATGCTGTTGAAGAATGTATTATGATTGGGAAAAGATCGGCCGACAGCTGTTATCTTCTACAAGAGACTAATACTTGTCTTCGAACTGTTGCTGATGAAACTGAACAGTGGCATCGAAAAACTTGGTCATCTAAACGTCAAAACCCTCATGAAAATTTCTAAGCTCGGGGTTGTTAGAGGAATATATGTTCTAAACAGGAAGAAGGATGGTGTATGCGGCCCATGTCGACTCGGCAAGCATCAGAAAACTAGTCACAAACAACTACAAATCATTACTATATCTCAAGTTCTGGAACTCTTTCATATGGATCTCATTGGTCCCACATCTGAAACTAGCGTTGGAGATAAGAGATACATTTTTGTTTGTGTTGATGATTTTTCTATGTTTACCTGAGTAGATTTCCTTAAAGAAAAATCAGATACATTTGAAGCTTTTAAGAAACTATGTATTCGTCTTCAAAATGAGAAAGGAAGTATTATCATGATATAACGTATCTGAGATATCAAGCTACATTTCATTAAGTAAACATGTGGAATCTTCTTGATAAGAACTAAGTAGATGTATGCATCACATGTTCATCATGATATAACAAACTTCAAATGAATAGTTTGCAACATATTTGGTTTGGGAGTCCTCAATCTTCGCTCAGTTAACACATCTAACCCTTCCACTCATTGGGTTAAATTGTTTGTGTTCAGTTACAAAAGGCGGCTAGTGATCGATGACTACATCTTGATTTTGTTCACTTTTAGCACTTCATCGGAAAATGTTAATTTTATTCATACGTTCTACCTGCTTTGGTATGATGCAGTACCATGGAGGAACAAACTTTGGAAGATATGCCTCTTCATATGTAACAAGTTACTACGACGATGCTCCCCTTGATGAATACGGTAGGAAGCACTAATTCAACAACCGCAAATCTCAACAAATTTATCGATTCCATCACATGATTGCCCCTCCATAGTAACATGACAAGATACATGCCTATTATGATCCAGTTTTAATCAGGCAACCTAAATGGGGCCATCTAAAGGAATTGCACGCTGTAATTAAGGCATCGTCTGGGCCATTACTTGCCGGATCACATACTAGTTTTTCACTTGGCACATTACAGCAGGCAAGAGCGTATGCTCGTTCACTGAATAATCCATTTTTCTCCTTGAAGTGTGCATATGTGTGCCTTAATTGTGTTAAGCTTCTGACTATTTTTATTCTAGGCACATATTTATCGATCAGAAGAAGACTGTGTTGCCTTTCTTGTTAACTATGACATGCATCTTGATGTGCCTGTACAATTCAATGACATAAGCTTAATCAGATACATTTCCCGGAGTTCCACTTTTTCAAAGTGCACTCAGCTTTTTCTACTCTGAGAAGAACAGCTCTGAAGGTATTCACCAAACGTCTAAAGTTTTGCTCAGCTTCAGGCATTTGACGTCGGCTTCTTCCTTCTCTTCCTTCAGTCTAGCATTTTCATCTTTCAACAGTTTGTTGATATTACAGATTTTCATCCATTTACTGTACATCATTTGATAGGCTATTCGGATATCCTCTTCACTAACATCTTCATCACTGTCAACTTCTGAGTCTGATTCACTAGTAGATGTTGTGTATGATGTTGCAACACTAGAACTGACACTATCTAGTTTATTGGAAGATGGCATGCCTGATGTTGCAACATCAGACGTAACATGACTCCTTGTGTTGCCTGATTGCTTCTTCATAGAGGATGCAAAAGCAACATAATTACTAGTGAATTCCTCATCTTCAGCGCTCCCCTCAGACTCATCTTCACTCCAGGTGCTGGTCAGGGACTTTTCTTTTTTGCTTCTTCAAGGTGTTAGCACATTCAGCTTGTATGTGACCATATCCCTCACACTCTCTACATTGTATCCATTTTCCTTTCTTTTTCTGATCATACTTTTGAGTTCAGCTAAAAGATTTCCCAGCAGACGCATCACTTGGTCGAGGCACACTGTTTCCTGTTCTGAAATTTTGCCATTTACCACTAATCTTCGTAGACATTCTACTGAAATTTTTTGTCAACAAAACAATATCCTCTTCCAGACCCGATTCTTCATCTTCTTTAAAGACATCCCTAGTCTCTACTTTTAAGCCCACTCCTTTGTCTCTCTTATTCTGCTTCAGATTCATCTCGTATGTCTGTAGAGATCCCATAAGTTCATCTAGTCTCATTGTGGAAATATCTCTAGCTTCCTCAATAGTAGCAACCTTAGCCGAGAATCATTCAGGGAGAGATCTTAGAGCTTTTCGAACCAGCCTCACTTGAGAGTATTTTGTTAGGATCCAACAAAAAGATGCAATTTTTAAGAGAAAAGATCCCAACTTTATTGATAAAAGAAGCCGAATAAAGTTAATTGGATACAAGAAAGGTGTATCCTCCTTCCAAGACGCCGATAAGATGACGTCCGCACTCTTTAACCTAAATCTACCTAAGGACGCTCAAGAGAAATATCAATCATCAAGCATGAATACAAATGACGGCTAGCCCTAGTTTAAATAGGAAAACCCTCATCCTAAACAATGATAAATATGTAAAGACGAAAACGCCCTTATTTGAGTCGGCTCCCCTTGCCCATGTGCGCGCGCGGCCTGGTGGTCCGTCCTGACCCCGTGGGTCTAACACTACTCCGTCCCTGAAAATCCACCTTGTCCTCAAGGTGGTGCATGACATCACTGGCGGTGCTACTCTGAGGGGGAGTCGTCATCTCCTCCGATCCCTTCGTCCTCCACATCATCATCATCGTCTACCTCTGCGATCCACTCTTGCAGCTTGCGACTCGCACAGCGGTGTCCAGGGGTGAAGCGCTCATCGCATCTGAAACAGGTCCCTTTTTGTCGCTTCTCTCTCATTTCCGCATCGGACATCCTCCGGAATTGGCCCCCAGCCGATAGTGTGCTAATCTGCTCTCCCGTCTTTTCGAACTCGTCTGATCTACCTCAGTGGTGACCCCGGCCCCCGCCGGCTCCAAAGTAGGTGCCCCGCTGTACCTGGCCATTGTAACCACTCCTGGCTCTCCTGTCCTCCTCTCGTGAGTCCTCTACCAGCTGTGCCATCTCAATGACCTTGGAAAGCCCCCTGGGCTTGTAGGGTCTCACTGTCGCTCGGAGACTGGGCCTCAGCCCCTTGAGTAAAGTGCCCTCTAGAGACTCATCTGACACGCCGTGTACTCTCCCGGATAAGGTATTAAACCTCTCAATGTACTCCCTCACCGGTCCCTCCTGCCTGAGAGCGTATAACTGCTCGTGCAAGTTTCCCAGGCGGGGATCCTTGAACTTCTACAGGATAAGATCCTTCAGCTCCTCCCAGCATCGAATCTGCTGCCTCCTCTCCGTCCACTGATACCACCATAAGGCTCTCCCCTCCATGCAAATAGCTGTCGCCTCCAGCTTCTATGCATCTGTCATGTGGTGCGCTGCGAAATATCTCTCCGCGGTGAACAATCAGGCAAGTGGATGCTCCCCCGTGAATAGCGGCATCTTCAACTTTTGCACCCTGCAGTCTCTCCCAAAGTGCCCCTGATCGGGCCTCCCCTCCATACGGTAATGCAGACGATAGTGCTGCCGCCTCTCATCCTGGGTCTCCTACTGTCTATGTGGCACTCCTCCGCGGTCTCCATAGTCCCCTCGGTGACCAACCCGCCTACCCGCATAGCCGTCACATCCTGCGTCATCTCCAAATTCAGCCACATAACCTCCCTCGCCATCGTAGTACCCATGTCCCTCTCCGGGGTCAAATCCACCACCGAAATCATGCTCCGGGTCCTCCAAATAGGGCTGAATACCCCTCTCAAACGGTTGTCGTCCATGCTGCTCGTCGGACGCGTCAGGGGGCCGCCAAGGCTCGGGAAAATGGCATCGGAAGGCCTGACGGGCCGCGGGACCTTGGAGCTGCTGCCCCAGGCCCCCGCGGCCTTGTACCAGGCCCGCGGTGTCCTGGCGGTGGCCGCCCAGGCCCGCGATGGCCTGGAGATGCTCGCCCAGGCCCGCACGGGCTTGGCGATGCTCCTCCGGCCCCCCGCGGCTGAGGGGGGCCCGCCGAAGGCTGTCGGGGGCCGGCGTGGGTTCGCCGGCCCCTGGCGATACTGAGGGGGGCCGCCGCACCCCTTGCCGATGTCTAGGGGCTCCGCGAGGAGCCCCTCTGCCTTGCACCAATCTGAGAGGCGACGGCTAGGTTGGCCGGCCCCTTTTCTTGCCTCTTCCGTCCTTCGCCGCACCTCCTCGCAATAATCCTCCCTTTCCGGCTCCTCGTCTTCATCTTCGTCAATTTCCTCCACCTCGAAGGGACGATCCGGGTCAAAACTCTCTTCTTTCTTCTTCCCCTTCTCCAAAGGTGTCGCCTTTGACGTCGATTTAGGGTTTCCTTCGCCGTGGTTGCTTGCCGACCTTTGGGAGAGAAGCTTCGTCAATTGTTTCCCTTGCTTGGATTGATTAGCCGCCAATAGGTTGATGGAATCCGCCATCGCCTTCATCACCTTCATTATCTCTTCATGTGATTTTTTTACCCCATCAATTTCTCCCATGAGTTTTTCCTCCAAGGTGTCGAATTTGTCCTTCGATCTCGTTGTCGGTGCCGCCATGGATCGTCACGCTCTGATACCAAATTGTTAGGATCCAACGAAAAGATGCAATTTTTATGAGAAAAGATCCCAAACATTATTGATAAAAGAAGCCGAATAAAGATAATTGGATACAAGAAAGGTGTATCCTCCTTTCAAGACGCCGATAAGAGGACGTCCGCACTCTTTAATCTATATCTACCTAAGGACGCTCAAGAGAAATATCAATCATCAAGCATGAATACAAATGACGGCTAGCCCTAGTTTAAATAGGAAAACCCTCCTCCTAAACAATGATAAATATGTAAAGACGAAAACGCCCTTATTTGAGTCGGCTCCCCTTGCCCATGTGCGTGCGCGGCCTGGTGGTCCGCCCTGACCCCGTGTGTCTAACATATTTCTTACCAAGTTGATATGCTTGATTTTCTATCTCTTAATTTTCCATTGAATTCCGCAATGGTTTCATCATCACCCATTCTTATTTCTTCAAACTAAGATGCGAGCATTTGGAGTTTAGACACTCTTACCACATTAGTTCCTTCATAAACATTCTGAAGAATGTCTCAAGCTTCTTTGGCATACTCACAGATGGAGATAAGTTTGAACTGCTCTTCATTTACAGCCGTAAAAATAGCATTAACAGCCTTAGAATTTCCGAGGGCTGCACGATCTTCATCTTGGCTCCATTCCTTTGCGGGCTTGAGATGCTCCTTCCCTTCTTTGTCAACTTTAACCGGTGGAGACCACCCTTCAACGACATCAATCCTTGCTTTTTCATCTAGAAATTTGATGAACGCTCGCATCCTAGACATCCAGTATGTGTAGTTGGTACCGACAAGTAGTGGAAGACGAGTAACGGAAGCACCTTCTCGAGTCTTCATGATTGAAGTACTAAAAACCCAAGATCACACCCACTTTGACAACAAAGCAACACGGATAACCATCTCAGATACCAATTGTAATTCAGTACTTAGATATTCATCATGTAAATAAGCATGCAAATACTCAAAACTCAAAACGACACAAAACGTTTGGTAACGCAGTTCGGTGTGCACACCTATATCTGCGGGACCACACACAGAAAATCAGATTACTTCACTAAATCAATAAACGATTACAATCACTAATATTGGATTTCTATTAGAAGGAATATACTCCCCTCAATACAAACCGCAATAGGTGATCCCAATCAAACCCATGAAGTAATCTTCGCAAGATCCCCTTGCGTGCAAGATCCCCTTGCTCAACCGACTAGATCAAGCTCTCCTCGATCACTACCTCGGTAGCCGTCGGCCTCCGTCCTCGGATGTAGATCCACAATCTTCCGAAAGCTATAAAACCCTAGTATAATCCGCATCAAGCTTATATACGCCGGCCTCCAACAATCTATGAACTGTTATGGAAAACAGTTCAAAACAGATCTTCTGTAGATTATTCTGCCACATATATAGGAACTACTTCGGACAAGTAGTCCCACATATCTCGGAGCCCATCAACAATTACGGTTAAACAGATTCAACAAATCTGGAGCGGATGACTTCCCAATAATAACCAGACATCAATATATCTCGAGAGAATCAAGAATAATATTAATAGATCCGTAGCCATCAATAATAACCGATTTAAAATACCAAAAGTCTGAAATCCTCCTCACGAAGTCAAAACAGTATGTTGCTAACAATGTTGCAACATGACTTATAACAAGAACCGTAGAACTCGTATGTTGTGGTTATGTTGTGACATGACATGCAACATGGTTCATAACATGAACATATACACCCAGATTAACCAAGATCCCACTGAGGAAACCAAGTGCCACTAATGACAATAATAAAACACACCACGTGTGACCCAACATGGGACATAAAACTATAAGGACGATACATTATCATCAAACTCCACCCCAAAAAATGTTGCTGCCTGTCGAACATTTTACACTAGCATACACCTATCATAAAAATCTAATATGCCAGGAGGAAAGTTGAAGAAACTGTGTAGAAGTACCATTTTTACGTTAAGCTGGCCAATTGAAAAAAAATGCACGAACGCGTTGATTCTTTAAACATACATATGCAATAATGCAAGGCAGGAAAGGTCTAATCTAGTATAAGATCATAAGCAACAACAACGATTTTCTGGTTGATTACCTAAACCAAATAGATGGAAATTCACTAACTACATCATTTTCACTCGGATACCGAAAGCAAATAAACCTGGTTCGTCTATGCATGACAATAAATAACAAGAAAATATGTGGCAGAAGTCTCAAATTAGGGGTGACAAACGGGCGGGTCGGGTCGGGTTCGGGTCGGGTCAGGTTTGACCCGACCCGAATAAGGGTAAACCCGAACCCGACCCGAATTAAATTCGGGTCAGGGTTCGGATACCCGAACCCGACCCTGACGTAACCCGGGTGACCTGTACCCGACCCGGTTTGTCTTACGGGTCGGGTACGGGTCGGGTTCGGGTCGGGTTTGGTGTTAAATCGTGATTATTTTTCAAAAAAGGTCGGGTTCGGGTCGGGTTCGGGTCGGGTCCGGGTCGGGTTGGGGTGAAAAGAGTGAAAATACGGGTCGAATTCGGGTCAACCGGGTCGAGGGGTCAAACCCGTACCCGACCCGGATTTTTATCCGGGTCGGTCGGGTTGACCCGAATTCGACCCGACCCGGATTGGCCCCTACCCATACCCGACCCAAGTGGCCGGGTTCGGGTCGGGTCGGGTCGGGTCTATTTTGCCACCACTATCTCAAATCAACTGAAAAGCTGAATAAGAGAGAAATCACAGCGCGAACGATGTTTCCTCTTATTCACTGAAACGTATCAACATAGAAATCACCAAACTCACTGAATCAGACAAAATCCATGAATAGAGAAACATTGAAGCAGAGATGAAGGGAACTCACCGAAGATGGAGTTGGTGGGGTTCATGCCCACCTGGTTTCTGGCGGCGTCGCCGATGAATCGCTCGGTGTCCGTGAACGCCACGTAGGACGGCGTCGTCAGATTACCCTGATCGTTGGCGATGATTTCTACGCGATCGTGCTGCCAGACTCCAACGCACGAGTACGTAGTGCCAAGGTCGATCCCAATCGCCGGCCACTTGGCTTCTCCCGCCATTGATTGAAGCAATATGCAAGCAGAATCTCGGGTTTTTAGTGAAAAAGATCGGAGCTTCCGAGCTTTTTGGATGGGGAGATCGGGACGCCAGAAGAAGACTACAGCAGCTCGCTCAAGTTACGAGTAGGAGGGGGGGGGGGGGGGGGGGGGGGGGGGGGGGGTGAAAGGACGGGAAAGGGTTTCTGCAGATTTTATAGCAGACGTGTATGTTTAATAAATACATGTTTGTACATCAAAAAAAAATAAAATAAATAAATAAATACATGTTTGGAGACTTCAAAGGGCGTGATGCTCGTCACAATACACAGTTTGCCGAAGATATTACATTTATTTCCAAGTTTGCATTTATCTTAATATATAATATATCTTAAGTGAAATTTCAATTAGAGATGTCAGTAATGACCTGGTCCGACCAGCCCGACCCGATTTTGACCCCCCTGCTCCGGCCCTCAGACGGGTTGGATCAAACTTGGGCTTTGTACGCAACTCGCCCCGCCCCGGCTCGCTTCGGTAAACTATAAAGGTTCTTAAAAACCTTACTATTTTGATGCGGACCATGCGGTCAGCCCATAACCCATAACTCATAATATGTACCACTATTCTTCCAATTGGACCAATTCCCAATTCCAAATTACCAAATAAATCACAATTCTCCCAATTCTGAAATAAAACTTTTATTTGGGATTCATATGTATGACAGTAATGACCTGACCCGACCGGCCCGACCTGGCCCGACCCGACCCGGTTTTGGTAAGAAATTATCTGCCGTGCCCCGGCCCGAGACATGCCTCGCCCCGGCCTGTAGACAGGTCGGGGCAAGCTTGGGTAGTTAAATAACCGCCCCAACCAGCAATATAATTTCCAATTCTACCATTTTCCTTCTCCACAACACCACACCTTTCTGTCTCCCCTCGTCAACGTCCTCGTTGTCGCCGCCTCCCCTCACGTCCTCATAGTTGCCACCTACTTCCAACAACTCCTCGATGCAGCAGTTGCTCCATTGCTCGAGTTCAAAGGAAATTCGAAATCCTTGCTCAGGTTTGCAAAACCCGAACAACCAATATAGCACTCAAAGCTATAGGCCTGAAGATCTGAGCGCCATATTGGCTACTAAGGGTTGAGAACCCGAGCAAATATTAAGCGTCACATATGGTACTTGTTTCGGGGTGTTTTCTCACCACATGTTGATAGTACGAAGGTCCGAAGGACGTCACTGACGTGGAGGACGAGAAGGGCCTTTGGGGCCAGTCGTTCGAGCAGACTCAGGTGTAAGAACGTTCGAAGCCGAGCAACGGAGTGCCGAAGTGAAGCTTCGGCAGGGTGAAGACCTCTGGGGTCGGCCGTTCTGGGCGGGCTCGGTTGCGAGGACGCTCGGTGCCGGTAATGGGACGCCGAAGTGAAGCTTCGGTGGGTTGATGTTCTTCTTGATCTGTAAAACGAGGAACTCGTCAAGGGGGCGGTTCTTGGTTCCGACCAAGTCCCCTCCGATGCCTAAGTCAGATCTTGACTAAAGAATGATCGGTGGAATCGAGTCCGGCTCACGGATAGACCGAGCATGAGTTCTCAGGCCAAGCTGTGGATGAGAAATATACGGTGAAAGAAGGTCTAAGGAGAAGGTATATGTGGGTCTCAAGTATCCAGAATCCGGTCCCTTGGCCTTCTGTCGGCAGGGTTTCTTATAGGAGAGGGGCATGTCAATGCCTCCCCTTGATACGCCCCGGCGTTTATCGCTCCTCCCGCCGTGCACGCCCTCCTTGATGGTTGCTTGAATGGAAATCAATGCGGGCTTGGTTTGGGGGATGGGTTTCCTTAACTATGGGGAGCCGAAGGTCTGTTCGACCCTTGTCTTGGGCCGAGACGTATCGATCCGCTCTAGAGACCCTCGGGCCAAAGCCTAGGTCTGCTTATGGCCGAGTGGTCGATCTCCTTCTCTCTAGCCCGGTCGGGGGGTTGTATCAATTGTCCACGTCGCCCGAGCCGATCTGTCGTGGTGGTTTGGGTCATTGGATGTGATACGTGGGGATTTGACTAGCGCATCAGTCGAGACGTCGCATTTAATGAAAGCCATCATGGCACAGCGCACCAAAAGAATTCTCCCGCCCCTTGTGTGTTGAATTTGGAGAGCCGCCCAGCTTGGGATGTTAACACGTATCCCTCCTTGGAGGGCTTGGATTCGAAGTCGTCACCCATATAAGACAGTGGAATTAGAGTAGAGCCTTCTTCACGATCCATAATTCCACACTAGTCACACCCTGTCTATGGAGAATCCCTTTACTTGGCTCGCCTTCGGTGTCTCTTTCTTCGCTTTCACTGGGTAATTTCCATCCCTTGTTATCGTTCCTGTTTTGGTATATGGAGAGGGTGTTGAGGATCAGAAGTGCGCCTGAATCTGATGATCTCAGCAAGGCTCTTGAATTTCCCCCACTTATCGAACTCGAAGGAGCCCCTATGAAGGGAAAAAGTTTGCTTTTTGATGATTTGATCCAACGAAGGGACCCTTCTGGGGCCGAGGGGTCATGTGTTTCTTTGGCGGTTCGAGACACGGCCTCTTTCGGCTCTTACTTCGTGGTTGAGAAGATCAAGGCGGAGTATCTTTCTTATCCGTATGGGGTTCGGGTCCCATTTTATGACGAGCGGATTTGCTTCATTGGGAGCTCTAAAATTGGGGTGTACACTGAAATGTTTTGGTTTGGGCTCTGCTTCCCCCTTCATCCCTTTCTCGTCCAGGTTTTTGCCTTCTTGTAGCTATCCATCTGCCAGCTGACCCCACATTTAATTCCCTCCTTGGCGGCTTTATCATGATCTGCCAGTTGCAGATGTAGTGCCGACCTTGCAGCTCTTCTTTTATTTTCGCCAGGTACGGCTTGCTTCTTCGGGGACGTGGCTCCACATTTCTGTTAGGCAGGGCAAGGAACTCCTGCGGGGGCTACCACGTAGGGTTGGCGAATGGAGGAATCACTTCGTTTTTGTCACCTTCCCCAAGAACGCCAAAATTCTTACCTACTGGGGCAGTTCATGCACTCAGGATTTGGAGTTAACTCTTTCTGAGATTGATTCCAGGATCGCTGACTTTCTCGTGGCCTTGCCCGAGGAGGAGAAATCGATCTGGGCTTTTGTTGGACGATCTTCTTCTTAAGAGCGCCCTATGGTCTCCCGGTAAAGGTCGTCTTTAGATTTTGTTCTTCTCCTTAGCATACCCTGATTCTCCTCTTTTCTGTAGGAATGGTGGGTCAGGAGTTCAACCAACCCTTGATATGTACCACCTCATTCGTCAGTGCTTTTAGAGCTCCAGGGGTGGTCCATCTGGTCAGATGCCACGTCGCTCGGCGGATGAGTTACAGCGGGTGAGCAAGCCACCGAGTGAGCCACGCCCGCCTGCTTTCAACTCCAGCCGTCGTGAACTCGGTTGTGGAGGGCCCCATCCACATCCCTAACGACCCGGTCCCCAGCAAGGGGGACTTGGCAGGTCCTAAGGGGGTCCCATCGGAGGTGGTCGAGGGTTAGAGGAAGAGGAAAGAGCGTTCTCTCTTGGGTCCTGAGACACTCGAGAAGAGGATAAGGGAAAGTGAAGCAGACCCGACGGCTCGGGACTCACCGACTAGCTTTGGGGGGAGTCCTCGGGTACTGGGGGAGGTTTCCCAGCTCAGTCAGGCAGATCGAACCCCCTTCGAGCTGGCTCGGATGTTGCCGATGTTCAAGCCCGTCCCTGAGGCGTCGTCCGACAAATCGGTCTTTGTATATTGCGGTGTGGCTGTTTGCTTGGCACAGAATTACGTCCTTCTGAGGGATCTCTCTCTCCTGGAGAAGGTCGGTCCCGAAGTCTTGGCAGACTGCATGATACGATAGAGCCAGCAGGTTGGTTTCCTCCTTTTTTGCCTTCAATCAGTTCCAAAAGTCCTTAACTCCTTCACCTTGCAGATGTCTTCGATGGCCGTCGAGATGCAGCAGCGTTCGATGAAGATGGCCGAGGCTGAAGCTGCCCTCGAATGAGAATGACTAAGGGTAGAGGTAGCTGAAAGCTGCTGAGGAGACTCGTAGGTAGCTGCGGTCTGCACTTCTCAAGGTCGCCAAGCTAATTTCGGAGGTTGGAAGATTAAGGGGAGGGTTATCAGTCGCCGACGTCTCCCGATTAGCAGCTGAAGAGAACGTCTGAATCATGTCTTCTTTAAAGGAGGTGACCGAGGAGGCATTGGCTCTTGGGCAAGAGAGGCATAAGAAAGAGAAGGCAAAGCTTTGGTCTCAGATTACCTCCCTGAGGTTGGCAGATCCCAAGCGAATTGCCGCCGAAGTTACAAGAGGTTATGAGGAGGTTATAGCTCCGCAGATCGCGAATTCCTTTTTGGAGAGATTCCAAAGATATGAGGAGAAAATCCGGTAAATGCTCCCTCGCCCCTCGGCTACCCTTGGCGACCCGCAGAGACCTGGGGCACAGGCGAGACTGAATAGGCCGGAGAGATGTCGGCTGAGACTCCCGCACCGAAAGTGATGTAGATGGTCTTCTGCTTTCCATCCTGATTGTAAAATTTTATGAACATTGTTCTGAATGTGATCGTTACTTCTTTTATGGAATAGCTATGTGTGCTAGTGTTGTGTGGAATCCTGATTTGGGTGCCCCCTTGTTGGATCCTGTGGATAGCAAACAACACTAGAAGGTGGGTTGAATAGGGTTGTTAACAATTATAAACCTTTTTAAAGTAAACACCGATCCTTCTATGTATTGCCTAAGTTACAAATTGAGTTGCCTCAAATTTGAACTTAATCAACGATTATATTCTTGTAAAGATGAGAGTTAATAACAGAAGAAATGAAAGCATACAAGCAATAATAATAAAAGAATAAGTGAGTCAAAGTCACAACGTAAACACATGGCGATTTATCCTGGTTCGGATACGCAAGTCCCACTTGCCCACTGTATCCTACTCCGGCAACTAATCTACTAGCTCTCAACGAGAGTAAACCTTGCCTCAATCGAAGAGGATCTCGTACAACCACCTAACTTCCCACGCAAGGAATTTCAGCACCTAATTACAACAAACTAAGATCTCCACAATTCATTTATAACATGGAAATTTACAACTCAAAGTCTTCTTCAAAGACTTACAACAAATATAAAATGAAGTACACAATTTTCCTATAGCCAATAGTATATGCGAGTGGAACGTGGCTAAAGAAAATCAATCCTTTTGATCAAATATATGATAGATTAAAATACTTGAAAATCGATTCTCTAAAATGTAGCTCTTGGGCTTTAGAGATCGAAAAATCAAGTATTCTAATCTTTGAAAAATATGAGCTTTAAAATCAGTACAAAGAATAAAATAAAAGAACTTGTATTTTTGAATTTCAAATAGAAAACGATTAGGCTTGGAGATCAAAATATCAAGCATGAAGAAAAGGCTAAAAAAGATTACTGAAAAAGATCTTTAGAAAATATTATAGAACTCAGAATAAAACAGTAGCCTTTGAACGTTTGAATCACCAAAAATAGAGAGAGCTTTTGAGCAATGTAGAGAGTTTTTCAATAAGAATAATGATATCTAAAACTTCAAAAATTCTCTTCTATTTATAGGTAAATAAAAGCTTGAATTCTGCTAAAAACTGCTTAAAATCAGCTCTCAGAGTCAACTTTAACGGCTAGCTAAGGGCTAGCAAAAATCAAGGCAGATTTCTAAATCTGGCCTGAGTTGATCCAGATAGTCGACTATCATCTCTATATAGTTGGCTATAGTTCTAGATAGTTGGCTATTATTTTGACAGATAGTTTTTACAAAAACCGTGACCAAAATAGTCGGCTATCAATAAAAATAGTCGGTTATTTTGAGATACATCATAATATATACTTAAAAATACTTCCAAAATAATTTCCAAAAATTATATTTAAGAAATATATTATGTAATGTAATTAAAAAACATTTTAAGAGGATTTTTGAATATGTGTGTGTAATGTACTATGGCTTTTACATTCTACGAAATTACTCACACAACTATATCTTTAACTCTTCATTTTCATCCTTGATCTTGATCTAACCACTCTTGTTCTCAATTCTTTATTTGCTTCACGATCTAAGATAATCATGTGCTTCAATTTGTAGCGTTCTTATTCGTAGCTTTAAATTCTCCGATTTGCATCACAATGGCTCCAATCATCAAACATATCTATGCACACTTGAAATGAGATTGTTAGTCCTTATATCACTTGTGCACATCATCAAAACCAATGGGGTGGGTCTTAATATCCTAACAATCTCCCTTTTTGATGATGACAACAAATGATAAAAAAAATAAGAAATAATATGAAACAAATAAAATCACTTATGCACCCCCTGCAGAAATTCATGAGCATGATCGCTATGGAGAGATTACTCCCTCTAAATTAAGGCTGGTTAGCAATAAGATTTAATACACCTAATTTCATATTATCCATTCAAGTGTTTCAAGTATTTTATATAGACATTGTATACCATTTCTCCCCCTTTGTCACATCAAAAACAATATATATGAATATACCAAGTGTTTATCAAGTGTTTTAAATATACCAAGTGTAATTCATATCAAGTGACAAATGGAGTTACATAGCAAAAATTAACATGAGCATAAGTACGCACTAAATTTATAAATATAGTGCTACATGATCACAAGGATATTGTAGCAAGCAAACAACGTCATCATTGCATGTCATCAAGGTTCTACATCATAACATAAATATTACATTCTCACATCATAGCACAAAATTTGTGAGAAATGACGATTGTAGAAAATTTAATACAAACCATAGAACATTGTTTTAAAAAGTAACATAAACAAGCAAGCATCCCAAAGACATGATGCTATTTTCCTCGAATCTCCTTCGCAAGCTTCTCAAGCTCCTCTTTGACTTCTTCAATCACGGCATCGGTGATGTCGTGCCACACCTTCATCGTTTCCTTGAGCTTCTCAATCTTTTGGAATACATCATCCCTCAAGATATCTATGCGTTTATTTGCTTGAGCCTCCATTTTGTCAAACCGAGAAAGTGTGACTTGTTGGAATGCTAGCAAATAGGGCGGGATGAATTCCAAAGCTTCTTCTTCTTCCATGGATTATCGCTCATCGGTTTCTTCTTCTTCATCTTCTCCATCATCTTCTCATTCCCCTTCATCTTCTCCTTCTCCTTCATCACTCCCTTTTTCTTTGCCCTTTTCTCCAAGGCTTGGGTCCATACCAAGGCCCATCCTATTGAGAGCTCCCGAATCAAATAGGGTCATCGGTTCGATACAGTGGGTCTCACTCTCAATATTGATACCAGCGGAGACGAAGATGCAAGTAAGGTAATATCCATGATGGAGAGGGGAAGTGGAGTTCACGAAAATAGAACTATGAACACTGTTATTGAAAATGATTTGGGACCAATTAACTCAAATTCTAGCTAACATGGCATCGAAAAATTTAGCTTGATTGAATGAGAGAACGGCTCTACTACCTCCCTTCTGATTGATATTGTAGGAAAGTATGCTAGCAAGGATTCTTGCTTTGGGAGTGAGATAGCTAGTGGGTAGGCTAGCTTTGTAGTTCTTCCCTTTCATATACATGAGTTTGAGGACATCACGGTTCGTCATCTCAATCTCACGGAGTGGTGCCCACATGCTAGGAATGTCGAGTCTTAAGCCCAAGTTTTCAACGATGACTTTGATAGTGGTATCAAACACCTTGGTTGTGATGATTATGTTGGAGGTGTTTATAGTAAAGTTTGTGTATAACAAGTTTATAAGTCTAGGAAAACATTTACACTTGTTTCGGTGTGAGAATAGGTCAGTTAGGCCTTG
This sequence comes from Scilla litardierei, assembly GCA_030789695.1. Lineage (NCBI taxonomy): Eukaryota > Viridiplantae > Streptophyta > Magnoliopsida > Asparagales > Asparagaceae > Scilla > Scilla litardierei. The sequence continues at coordinate 180,125,052 of CM061134.1, forward strand.
ATATTGAAAGATGTGATGAATGCCATAGTTCTCAAGGTCACTAATCTTGACAAACCTTTCATGAAGGATGGTTCTATGAGAGTTGATCTCAAAAGTAGACATGAGATCGTGTTTACAAGGTATGGAAGGATGAGTTCCTTCTCAGAGAGATGTGAAGATGAAGATTCTTCCATTCTCTTTTTCTTAATGGATGTTCCCCTAAACATGGTTCTAGAAAATTGATAATATAGAAATATGAAATGAGGGTGAGATGAAGATATACCTGGTAGATGGTTCTCTTTTGAAAAGATCTTCACCAACCAATTGGATCTCTAGAATCAATCTGAAATTTTCAGTTTGGAAAGGGTAATAGTAGGCTATGAGGGAGATGAATGAGAAATGGGGTAAAACTTAGGGTTTTACTTTTAGTTTAGTGAATCATAGCCCTAGGATTCAAATCAAGGGTTGAGATCTCTCCTACTTAATGTGTATAAGTGAAACAACCTGGTAAAAACCCAATATGCCCAAAACCTGAAATTTTCAGAATAATAGTCGGCTGTATAATAAAACAATACTCACCCACGTAGTCGGCTATCTGGCAGACTTATCAAAAATTGTTTTACATCCAGTTTTAAATCATGCCAAATATCTTTATATATTCTAACAATCATTAAGAACACAATTATACTGCTGAAAAATTAATTAACAGGATATAAAAGTAATTTAATTTAATTTTCTTACTATTTTCTCTTTTTGTCTCTTCTTTGTATGCAAGCAAGATTTTTGAGACAATTTTACTTTTCCCAGTATCCATTGGTATCTGAAAACAAATAATTTAGGCACCCTTTTCTTTTGGGTTCGGAGGATTAGAAGATATTAAAAACTCTCATTTTAATGGAAGCCAAACCTAATGTGGTTTTGTACTCCCATCACAAATATAGGTATAATGCTTATTAAAATGAACATCATGTAGATATTCATTTACATACCTTTGCTTTGTTTTGTTTATGTCGCTTTAAGGAATCTACATTCTGATGTACATGCAATTTATGTGAGAATTCCTAGCATGCTTCTCTATATACTTAGGGTTGGATTCTTTGTATCGTAAGACATTCCTACTTCCCGAAGCTTTTTGTGAATCGATAATATCATCAAGCTTTCCCTTTTCTTTATTAAATTTGTCAACGACTTTAGATAGGTCATCAAATTTCTTTTTGGTAGTGGTCACAATATTATCTAGGTCATTTATCCTAGTTTTCATTCCATTGACATCTTCCAATATGGATTTGTTCTTGCTAATCAAGTTTTCATTTTCCTTCACAAGCTCTTCATTTTTCTTAATGCAAGTCTTAAATTTCTTGCTCACTTTATGATGCTATCTAATAAGGCTTTCATGAACATTGCGTAACTCCTCATATGCTCCCTTATAATCAAACTCATAATCACTCTTATCATCACTATTATCACTATTGTTAAGGAGGTCGTCTTCGCTATAATGATGTGAAGATGGTTTAGATTTTTACCTTTGAGGATGTCGAAGCCATGAAGCACATATGTGCTCGTTCTCCTCTTAGTTCTTCATCGTCAGATGAAGCTGACGATTCATTGGAGTAGGACACATCACTTTGATCGAAAGCTGTAAAAGCCTTTTTCTTCGGCTTTGTGAACTTTCTGTCTTTTTGCCTCAGTCTTCTATCATTTTCTTTCTCTTTGCCTTTGCCTTGGTCGCGATTTTTCTCCAGAGGACAATCCCTTCGAATATGACCTAGTTTGTTGCATCCAAAACAGATAATTTCATTAGTCGAGCGAGATCTACATTTAGCTAACTTACCTTGGAGGAAATGTTTGAATCTCTTTGTTATAAAAGCGATTTCCCATTCGCCTTCTTCAGAGTCCTCATAGTCTGAGCTTTCTTCGTTTGCTCTGAATGCCAAGTTCTTTTTCTTTGGTTTTTCTTCAATTCTCTTATCATCCTCAAGCTCAATCTCATAAGCCATGAGATTGCCCATTAGTTCCTCTACGGTGATCTTCTTCATGTTGTTCGCTTCTCAAATAGCGGTGGTCTTCCCTTTCCATTCTGGTCGAAGCGATTGAATGATCTTCATCACCTGGTCATACTCGGAAATTCTTTTTCCTAAACCTGCAAGCTCATTTGTAATGTTAGTGAATCAAGTATTGACTTCGCTAATACTCTCTCTTTCATCCATTTTGAAACTTTCAAATTTGGAATGCATCATGTTTATCTGGGACTCCTTTACCTTTTCCGTCCCTTCATGACTTACCTCGAGAGTATGCCATATTTGGTGCGCGTTCTCACATTGAGAGACATGATTGTACTCGTTACCTGTTACTGCACAAAATAAGGCATTCGTATCTTTTGCATTAAAATTATCTCTCTTCTTTTCATATGCTGACCATTTTCTGATGTGTGCTAGGCACTTTGTATGGATCTTTGATGACCGTTCATGCATCAATGTCCAAATATTGTAGATGAGTCTTGATGTGGATCTTCCAACTAGCACAGTTTGTTTCATTGAACAAAGGTGATCGCATGGTATTGAGCCTTCGGATTGGTGATTTGTTGATGCTATCTTCTTAGCCTTGCTCTGATACCAAGTGTTGGATCCTACGGATGGCAAACAACACTAGAAGGGGGGTTAAATATGGTTGTTAACAATTATAAACCTTTTTTGTTCGGTAATGAGAAGAATCAGTAACCATGGCACAACGCCATGGTTCTCTATTTATTAAATCAATGGAAGCCCAAAGGCCATAGGATAGCCAAAGGTCCCCATTAGTGGGGATGATGGGGAGTAATGGTGGGGATAAAGATGAGGGGAGGCCAAAGGCCTCCCTCATTCATAACACTCCCCCTTATCCACTCATTACTCTGGTCTTAGTGTAAATGCTAAGGGGGTGGATACTTCTGGATCCAGAGTAATCGTGTTTGCCTCGTTAAAACCTTAGCTGTGGAAAACCCAGTGGGAAAACCCAACAACTTAAGGAAAAAGAGTGCAACCCACATGTTGCTCCCCCTGATCCATACAAGCCTTATGCTTGTAGGTCTTTCAGCTTTCATTAGAGGTGGACACTTCAGGGTCCAGAGTTAAATGAGGTTGCCTCATTAAAACCTTTGGCTATGGAAAACCCAATGGGAAACCCCATAGCTAATGGAAAAAGAGTACAAATCTATTATCAACTCCCCCTGATCTGTACAAGCTTCAGCTTGCAGATCTCCTATGTATCTACAATTATTTCCTATTCGTCTATACATCTATCATGTTCTGAATACAATCATCACTCATTTATACAAGTTTCACTCATATCTAGCGGCTGCTGGAAAACAGTGGCACTCAGGAGTGATACGCTCTACGAAGTTTGGTAGATGGCTCCACGTATGTATTCCTTCACTCAGTCTTCACTGTGTCTGCAAGGTACTGCTGGAACCTGAATGAGCGTATTTTAGATATGCTTTTTGGATGATGAGCCTATCAGAATATGTAGACTTTTGGAAGATGATGCGTAGATGTTTAGGCGATGGTCTGTAAACCTGCATATGCGATATTTATTCCTTGGATGCTGATCATTGACCCTTAGAAGTTGCGCAGAAGCAGCTTATCCTTGGTCCAGTGGTGCTCTCCAGGGCAGCACTGTATCTGGCTAACAGCTTTACTACAGACGTTCTATTAGAGACATATGTAGTTGGCCAGATAAAGGAGTGTAACTAGTACACTAGAGCCAGGTTCTTCAGGACCTATGATGTCCTCGCCCTCTTCCAGCGACTGGAAGGCGTCATAAATATTCATCCATTTTTAATAGGTTGCAAATGGACATCATTCTTCATAAACTCCAGGTGTATGAAGAATATTAAAGGGTTCCACCACGAAGGTGTTTAATCTGTAAGCCGAGACAATAAATTGTTATGCCTAGGTATTTCATTTTCAATGTATGCTTAAGGCTATCAGATATCTCAATGGTCTCTGCAGGAGATCCTATTAGATTTAAGTCGACCACATATACGACGACTATCACAAATCCTGTCAACGATCTTTCGAAAAAAGATACACGGGCAGAATATTGCTTAAGATCATCTAATGATCTTGAAGCCTTTATGGAGAAGACGTTTCTACGTCTCTCTTTTATCTCTGGGGGTAGAGTATACCCTTCTGAAAGTTTTATATAGATCTCTATATCTATATGGCCGTATAGATATGCAGTCACAACGTCCATGAGCTGCATTTATTGGCTTTTTTAGAGAGTTTAGGCTTAGTAGAAAAATGATTACATTTCCTTTATTTCAATTTCTTATGAAATCCAACTTATATTCCACAGGTTTTACACCTTCAGGTGTATGGACTACTGGTCCAAAGACTTTGCTTTTCAAGAGTGAGTCCAGCTCTACTCTTATTGCCTCGTACCACTTTGGCCAATCTATGCGTTTACGCTATAGAAAAGTGGGTTGAAAGTCATCGTCGTATTCAGCGACGTGAATGGCAATAGTGAAAGCAAAATCGTCGTCGACGACTGTGCTGTATCTGTCCAGTACCTCTCCAGTACATACTTAATAAAATGATGTTTATCCGATTGTTTCCTCTGCATGGGAAATTAGGAGGGAAGAGGTCGCTAGTCTGAGCTCAGCATCCGGTGGTGGGATCATTTTAATATATCCAGGAATCTTTCTCTTTCGAGGAACTTTATATTCTGAACCTGGCGGGCATCCTCTTTTCAATTGAGATACAGTCAATTCTGCTGCCGGTGGATTGCATCCATCTTTGGGGATGTCAATCCTAGCTGGCGTGTTGGCAGCAGGGACGTGTAAACGAACAATCTTCTGGTTGTCCGTAAATTTATCCGACAATTGATGTACTTTAGTCTGAATGTGAAGGATATTCTGGATCTCATCTTCACACAGAAAAAGTATGCGGATCATAACAAGATTAGGACTTTTGTGTCCCATGATATGGTCTCGGAAGCTTCAGGCTTCTTTAGACTGCGTGCCTATTATAATGAGTCTTTGCTCATCAAAAACACAGTTATCAAGACGTGGTGATATGGGGACATATATTAGCACATCCAAACACTCTCAAATGAGATATGTTTGGTGGTGAACCATAAGCAAGCGGTATCAGCAATAAGATATGGCTACAAGAGGGCCGTATCGTGATAAGAGATGCGGATTGCAGTATGGCGTATCCCTAAAAATCCACATGCAACTGGGATGTAACAATGGACGTGAAATCCATTCGAGTCTCTTTATCAGAGACTCTTGATAACCCATTCTGAATATGAACATGCTACATGATGTTCAATTTCAATGCTAGTTGCTTGGCAGTAGTCTTGAAAGACCTGTGCAGTGAATTCACCCATATTATCAGCTTTTGAGAAAGCTAGGTTGCGGGTGAACAAAAAGGCATACATAAGACCATCTATTAGATGCATCTATCAGTACATTGAAGTACTGAAATGTGCCACTTGCAGGGTGAATAGGCCCGCAAAGGTCACCATGTATTCTCTCAATGAAGCCAGTAGACTTCTAATCTCACTTTCAGGAGGGAAGGTCTCTCTATAAGTTTTCCCTTATGACAAAGGGGACAAGGAAAATCAACCTTTTGAAGAATCTTCAGGTTCTCCAATGGATTCATTTGATGATGCGTCCATCATCGCTGATCCAGGATGACCAAGTCTATTGTGCCAGAGTTAAAAACTCTGGAAATGAAAGGCACTTCTGGTGCTCAGTCAAGTTGGCTTTCTATAGGATGAATATCTGTAGTGATAGGGACCCGATGGGAGTCCAACTAATCGTGCGTAGATGGTCTTTTGGCCATCCTTTTGACGAGTTACATAAAGATATTCATTATCCATAGTTTTCAAGTTATGTTCGTATAAACGAAATATCCTTGAAACTTGGGAAATTCCTATATGTTTAAGGGGAGTAGTTTGCATCTTATAGTCTCATTGTATGTGGGAGCAATATTAATGCTACACCAGTGCAACGAGGCACTGTCCACAATATTTCACATTTCATCTATATATTTGAATGACTAGACTTTATAAAATAAAGCTAAATATGCATTCATAAAGTTTTTTTTGTTTAAAAAGAAAATACAGATGAAATAAACTTGTATTTAAAATGCATATATAAAAGCAAACTAAGATAAGACTCAGTCAAGCAAGTCGTCGAGATCGAAGTCTTTTGCGGTCAGCTTGGTTGAAGGATGAGATTCAACCAGATTTGTTTCAGGACGAGGCTGCAGGCTCGCCTGATAAAGATCCTGGAGATTACGTGGAGTGCGACAGTTCCTGGACCAATGTCCAGTCATGCCACATCTATGGCACTTGTCCACCCAGTTCTACTTGGGAATAGACATTTGGCCATTTTGTTACTTGTCCACGTATTCTTTTTCTTCCCCTGGTTGTAGTTATTGTTTTGTGGAGGTCCTCTAGCCGGTTACATCACAGCTTTTACCCTTGTAATTTCTGGCCTTCTTCTTGTTCTTCGTCTTCTGGGAAGAAACAAGATGGGCTTCAAGGAAAGGAGCAATCCCAGTATGGCATAGGTTGTGAGTGGTTAGTAACAAGGCTTTGTTCTGCTCCGCCCCTAGGAGGCAGGAGAGTAAGTCAGAGAATTTCGTGAAATGTCTTTCACGGTAATGTTGCATGAGGATTGCATCCTTTTCATGGAAAGACGTGAAAGTCTTTTCTAACATGCGTTGCTCCGAGACTTCTTCACTGCACAGCTTCAGGCGTGAGGTGATATTATGGAGTGCTGAGTTATACTCAGACACGGACTTGAAATCCTGAAGTCGGAGGTTTTCCCACTCATAACTAGCACAGGGCAGTATAACATCAATCTAATGTTTATAACATGCCTCCAGTGTCCTCCACAACTCAAGTGGATCCTCTACTGTCAGATATTCCCCTTTTAAGGTCCGATTTTTGTGTCTCCTAATGTAGATAATGGCATTCACATTATCTATAGTAGAGACAGATGATCGCGCCGCTTCAGGGGTCGCGATTGAAATAGCCTGGGCTGCTGCTGGGGCCGCAGTCACAGTAGTAGGAGCCAGAGCCATTGAGCGCAGGTGTAACTTCAAGTCCACCCGACAGCTCAAATAGTTCTTTACTGCCGCATCCAGTACATCAAAAATATCGCTCACCAATATTGCCATATATTTATGCAATTAAATACACATGAATTAATATTTGTTAAAATAAATTCACGCAAAAATAAGCAATCATGTGGGGATCGGCCAGATACCCTTAGAAAAAATGTCCAAAAAGTGTCCGAATATAGTCATTGAAGATGAAAATACAAAAGGAATGAAAAAATACAAATTGGAAACCCATATTAGGTCCCAACATATTGCAGATTTCATCTTCGTCTTCAATTTGGCTGAGCTCCGGTCTTTTAGCATTTTACATTATAACCTCACTACAATTCCTCTCAATACAGGAAAAGAAAATGAGAAATGTAAAAAGGTGTATCAAAATGGCCAATCCCAAACCACAAGACTGAATTATTTATAACATCCACGCAGTTTATATATGCTACAGGCAATATAAAAATCAACCACGCAAACATCCAGGCATAATCAATACAATTATTCAACATCGCAGGCAATTTTATTGGATAAATATAATAAATTTACGTTAAAATGTTACTTGGACCACGGGGAAACGTCATTACCCGTTAGGTTAGATAACTAACCTAACGACAGAGCGGTCTCATGATCCATGTAATGATTTAAACGTAAATTTAATATTTATTTTTTTATCCAATTAAAAAAAATAAAGCGATAATTAATGAATTAAACATAAAATTCATTAAATAAAATTTTAATGTGCGCCAAAAAATCTCTAAAACAAGTTAATCAAGCACAATAACATTAGCCTGATATCCCATGATTTTTCTGCATTTTTCCAGAATTTTCAGGGTTTAATTGGATTTTATTTGAATTTAAAATAAAATTTGGCCTGCGGGCCAAAGGCTCGCGGGCTGGCTTCGGGCTGCAGGCCCTTTAGCCAAAGGAATTCCCATCTGTTTTATTATTTATTTAATTACTGGGCTTCAGGCCCATCAGGGAAGGCCCAAGCCTCTCCTCTTAAAGCGTATTAAACATGATATTGTAATATCTCTAAAAAATATTGATGCTTTGAAAATCATATTCATAAGACAATATGATTCTAGTTTTGCATTCGGAAATGTTATCTGAAGGCCCAGCCCATAAACAAACCCACATTCGTAGGCAACCCATCCCCAAACGACAAACCAGGACACCAAAACCCTCTAAAAACTCCAGCTCACAATCCCCTGTTAACGTCCGCATCTCACCCCGATTCAAATCCCCAGCCTCTCGGTTTTTTAACCATCCGATATTCGATGCGGAGGCCTTCCCTGCTCAATCGGCGCATCGGACGGCGAGAATACCCTCCGACTAACCGTCGGGGGAGGCGCGACAAGGAGCCCCTGAAAGGGGGAGGTGAGGCGAGAATCCCCCCTACTCTCCCCATGACAGAGGGGGGGCGGCAATGATCCACCTGACAGGGGGGCGGCACGACGAAAAGCGAGGGGATGAACCCCCCGACAGGGGGGGCAGAGCCAGCGAGTAGCCCCTTCAAGGGGGGGATAGACAGAGCCCCCGACAAGCGGGGGGGACCCCCGACCGGGGGGGGACGGCGCCGGCGACAGGGATAGGACCCCCGACCTGGGGTGGGGGTGGGGGGCTACTGAAGGAAATAGGTGCAAAGTTTATTGTCAAACTGAGAATTTGGGTTTATGGATTTCAGTTTGATAATAAAGCCTACATGATTTTTGTTATATTATTATTATTATTTATATTAATTTTTTATTTTGTGGCGAGAAGGAGAACCTGTAATGAATATTTCTCTCTGAATCTCACCAATATAGCAAGTACAAACTGACAAACTTGGTGCCAAAAATCAAAACGGGGCTTAATATTTTTTCTCATCTCGTACTAGAGTTATAGAAAAAATGTATAATATTTAGCATAATCCATTTTTACGAGTCAAGGAATTTACCTCTAGATCAGTGATCTAGGGAAGAACCAATAGAATTCGTAGATTAAAAATAAAATCCCCGCTCCCGCAACGCCTTACGGGATCGTCGCAACTTTGCCGTAACAAGCAAGATTCCTTCCTTCGTGAGACGGAAATTATGTGGGAAAAAGGAAATTTTCTAGAGCATAAACGTGCTGATAACGTGTTCGGTAATGAGAAGAATCAGTAACCATGGCACAAAGCCATGGTTCTCTATTTATTAAATCAATGGAAGCCCAAAGGCCATAGGATAACCAAAGGTCCCCATTAGTGGGGATGATGGGGAGTAAGGGTGGGGATAAAGATGAGGGGAGGCCAAAGGCCTCCCTCATTCATAACACCTTTTTAAAGTAAACAACGATCCTTCTATGTGTTGCCTAAGTTACAAATTGAGTTGCCTCAAATTTGAAAATAATTAACGATTATATGCTTGTAAAGATGAGAGTTAATAACAGCGGAAATGAAAGCGTACAAGCAATAATAATAAAATAATAAGCGAGTCAAATTCACAATGCAAACACACGGCGATTTACCTTGGTTCGAATACACAAGTCCCACTTGCCCACTGTATCCTACTCCAACAACCAATCCACTAGCTCTCAACGAGAGCAAACCTTGCCTCAAACGAAGAGGACTTCGTACAACTACCTAGCTTCTCTCGCAAGGAATTTCAGCACATAGTTACAACAAACTAGGATTTCGACGATTCCCTTATAACACAAGAATTTACTACTAAAAGTCTTCTTCAAAGACTTACAACAAATATAAAAAGAAGTACACATATTTCCTATAGCCAATAGTATTTGCGAGTGGAACGTGGCTAAAGAAAATCAATCCTTTTGATCAAATATATGATATAGATTAAAACATGATTTGATCAAAATTCTTTGTCTTGAAAATCGATTCTCTAAAATGTAGCTCTTGGGCTTTAGAGATCGAAAAATCAAGTATTCTAATCTTTGAAAAATATAAGCTTTAAAATCACTACAAAGATTAAAATAAAAGAACTTGTATTTTTGAATCTCAAATAGAAAGCGATTAGGCTTGGGGATCAAAATATCAAGTATGAAGAAAAGGCTAAATAAGATTGCTGAAAAAGATCTTTAGAAAAGATTATAGAACTCAGATTAAAACAGTAGCCTTTGAACTTTTGAATCACAAAGAATAAAGAGAGCTTTTGAGCAATGTAGAGATTTTTTTCAATAAGAATAATGATGTCTAAAACTTCAGAAATCCTCTTCTATTTATATGCAAATAGAATCTTGAATTCTGCTTAAAACTGCTTAAAATCATCTCACAAAGTCAACTCTAACGGCTAGCAAAAAATCAAGGCAAATTTCCAAATTTGGCCCGAGTTGACCCAGATAGTCAGCTATCCTCCCAAATAGTCGGCTATCATCTCCAGATAGTCGGCTATAATACTAGATAGTTGGCTATTATTTTGACAGAGAGTTTTTACAAAAAACCCTGACCAAAATAGTCGGCTATTAATCAAAATAGTCGGCTATCAATTAAAATAGTTGGCTATTTTGAGATACCTCATAATATATACTTAAAAATACTTCCAACATAATTTCCAAAAATTATATTTAAGAAATATATTAAGTAATGTAATTAAAAAACATTTTTAGACGATTTTAGAATATGTGTGTGTATAATGTACTATGGCTTTTACATTCTACGAAATTACTCACACAATTATATCTTTAGCTCTTCATTTTCATACTTGATCTTGAGCTAACTCCTCTTGTTCTCAATTCAGCATTTGCTTCACGATCCAAGATCATCATGTGCTTCAATTTGTAGTATTCTTGATCGTAGCTTTTAATTCTTCGATTTGCATCACAATGGCTCCAATGTCAAACATATCTATACACACTTGAAATGAGATTGTTAGTCCTTATATCACTTGTACATGTCATCAAAACCACTGGGGTGGGTCTCAATATCCCAACACCCCTTTTCGAGACTCGGCTGACCTTGGTTGGTTAGAAGCTCGAGTTGAGGGATGTGTTCTTTGGGAAGGTACAGTGTACCCCCATGATACCCGGGAAGTATGAATCCATCCAAGGTGATCCCAAAGTAGCGAGTGTTACGAATGAGGAAGAGAAAAGAAATACAATAGAACCAGCAGGTCACTGCGCACGTGCTGGAAAGTACATGTAATGCTCAATCATATAACACCATAGAATAACAATTAAAAACAAAAAACAATAAAGAATAATACATTCATATACAAGAAGGGTCAAATACAATATTACAAATTCATTTCAAATATTAATCCTACTCTCTCAATTACAATAATAACTCACTAGAACAACGCTCAAAATTACACCCATAAATTAAGTCCAATCTCCAACACCCAGCTGCACCTGCAAGACTACTATCTCCTGAAAACCCATGGGAGGAGCACGTCAAAGCATGCCCAAGTAGGAATGGCCATTTCCATATGGCATATTATTCAATGCATAATGCGAACTATCATGTGTGACATATTATTCAACAATGCAATGCAAGCTACAATGGGTGACATGTCATGCCATTATGAAATGAAATATAAGAGCGAACATAAAGCTACAATGGGTTGCATGACATGGCATTTTGCAATGTAACATAAAGGTGCATCATGACATTTAAGCATAAAAGCAAACCGGGTATATTACTTACAATGCAAGCTACAATAGCATATGAAACTAAAAGCATAATGGCATGCACATTAAAGAAGGAAAGGAACTACAACAAATGAACAATGTGGTTTCACATGGTTAATGTATTACATCGATTACTACAACTTGCATTAAGACATGGTTAGGAAACATTAGTTTCATACATAGGTGGGATGTGAGATCATTATGACATGGCTTCATAATTTGTTTATTTCTTTCATTCCATTTCTCATTCTCATAGGGTCATGCATCTCCTTGTGTACCCCTCTTTATATCACACCATAACACATGAATCCATGCCATCAATGTCACCATTGCCCAAGTATGCATGGCACTAATATCCTACTCCATGCTTTATGATTCTATTACCAAATTCCCATCACTCACATGTTTACAACATTTCCCATTTCATATTCTCTTCATGCCAACACAAGAATTTCACAATCACATATTTTGGCCCATGACCATATTATGTAGGTGGGCCATTTCTCATTTATTTAGATTACATAAAGTACAAGCATATAGAGTTATATAAAAGGTTTTAAAGAGAGCAATCATTTAAACATAACCACAACAATAATTTACAACAAATTCCAACATGTCATGAATTATACAATTTACAACTAAAAATGAAACTTTATGCCATGATTATTGGCATGTCATGAAAATGCATGGTAATTAATAAAGTTAACAACTTTAGAAACTAGAGATAATAAGGAATTAATATACCATAAGGAGATGGAATCCTACCATGAAATTGGAAGCTTCCTCCAAGAAATCCCCCAAGATCCCACCTAGCTCAATGAATCCACGTTATCACACTTCATCCCTCCAAAAGACACCATCTTTAGCCAAGAAAACACCCTCCCAAACTCACCCACATCCATCTATCTATCACCAAGGCTCAAAAGAGGAAGAAAAATGGGTGTTTTAGGCTAAAAATATGAAGGAAAGGGGTCATATGTGGTTTGGCCGAATTTTTCAAGGAAGAGATGAGAGATTGGAGAGGAAAAATGAGAGAGAGAATAAAGATGGAAATAGAAATGAAAAACTAAATGAAATCCCTTTGATTCATCCTTTATATTTTAATTTCCTTTTCTTAATTCCTTAAATCCAAAAATCCAATAAGAGGACACATGTTGTCATGACTCATCCAACACCTTGCTTAGTGTCCACTTAGGTGTCATCTTAGGATAATTAGGATTTATGAAAATAACTAATTACAATGAAAAAGGTAAAAATGACACTAACACCCTTCACCTACCCAAGAATACCATACATGCCCTAAACCCAAATTTACAGAAAACACCCACAATACTAATAATGACAATAACATTAACACTTATGCCATATGTATAATAACCCTTTTACTAAATATATTTACAAAACCACTTTATACATGCATACACTACATATTACATATATACACACAAACCAACATACTCACTAAGACACTACATAAATATGTAACTATAAATATATAATTATATTCCAAAGTACTACAAGTATTCAACTATAATTATCCTTCATCTAAAATACGCATACAAATTTAGCTAGGTATACACACAACCATATATACCAATAGTCATACGTATACTTATTCACATAATCATAAAATATATTCCAATAATATTTCCATACAAATATACACTACTATATACATCAATACATACAAGTATACTTACATATACAAAATACAAGTATACCATGCACATGGCGTTACATACCGATTGATTGGATGGTTGTCTTGCCTCGTGGGCCGCTAGTCCCTTAGCCTTACGGTGGATTGGATGGTCGAACTGCTAGGAGAGTTGTCCTTGGCCTTAAGGTGAACCAAGTTTATGGTCGGTATGCCGGGGGAGTGGCCCCTAGCCTTACACAGATCGGATGGTCGGCCTGCTGGAGAGTTGACCCCAGCCTTATAGCAAACCAAGTTTTCGATCAGTCTGCTGAGGGAGTTGCCCCCAGCCTTACGACCGATCGGATGGTCAGTATGTCGGGGGAGTTCCCCACAGCCTTACGGCAACTCAAGTTTACGATCGGTCTGCTGGGGGAGTGGCCCCCAGTGTTACATCGATCGGATGGTTGGCCTACTAAGGGAGTTGCCTCCAGCCTTACGGCAAACCAAGTTTGCGATCAATCTGATGGGAGAAAGGCTCCCAGCCTTATGCCGATTGGATGGTTGACCTGCTGAAGGAGTTGCCCCAGCCATACGGCAAACAAGGTATGCGATTGGTCTGCTGGGGGAGTGGCCCCAGCCTTACAGCCGATTGGATGGTCGACCTGCTGGGGTAGTTGTCCCCAGCCTTACGGTAACCCACATTTGTGATTGGTCTGCTAGGTTGTAACGACCGGTATTTTTAGGACTTTTTGATTGTGGTGTGACCGTATTTTATTTTTAGTAGTCCAAGTATTTATTTTGATTTTATTTACCGTCATAGCCTATTACTATTACCCTCCTTAAACTAAATAACCTAACCTAATTAATCCTAACCAATACTGTCGGTAGCCCCCTCTAATTTCCCTTGTCGACAACCACCATCTCCCCTCTTCAATTTCTGCACACCCTCCCTCCCACGACACCCTCACCGATGGGGTTTCTCCTTCATTATAACCCCTTCCCCATTGTCTGCAAACAGATCCACAAGCCCCTTCATCATCTCAAAGCTGAAAAATTCATCATCCCCCTCCTTCAACCCAACAGCAAACAAATAAATCACACCCAAATCACAAAGAAAAATCAGAAATTGAGGGTGAAGAGTTGAAATTGAAGTGATAATTAGATCAATCACACCCCCTCCTCCTGCCTTGCATGCGGCCCCATCGCCCAAGGCCGCAGCCGTGCGCCCCCTCCATAGGCCGCCGCCGCCTCCCCCTTGCACGCATGCACCCGAAGCCCTAGCCGTCGCCCAGAGTTTCCCACGTGCGCCTGTGCCACCCCCGTGCTCCCAGGCCGTTGCCTGCAGTGTGTCGAAGCTCCCAGCGCCGCTGCCGGTCTGCCAGGCCGCCGCCCCGACAGCCGAGGCCGCCGCCTCCCCTCGCCTTGTGCCTCCCCTCGCCCCCAAGCAGCCGCCGCCGGCCCTTTGTGACCTAACCCCACCGGAACCCCCCCGTGCGCCGCCCCCGTGCCCCCTTGGCCGCCGCTCCCTCCCCCGTGTGCCCGGACACCGTGGCCTCTAGTCCATTGCCGCCGCCCCTTTTGCCTGCAAAAAAAAAGAAAGAACAGAACAAGAAGAAGAGGCAGAGAGAGAGAGGTAAGAGTTAAAGAGTTAGTTTTTTATAAAGTTAAGTTTATAGTTATTATAAAGTTATTAATATATTAATTATATATAAGTTTAGGTAAGGATAAGTTATGTTAGTAAGTTAATTATTATATAGTTAAGTAAATTAATTTTTATATAAGTTAAGTTATTTTTATATAACAATTTAGTTTATAAAGTTAGGTTATAATTTTTTATAAAAAGTTATTAAATGAGTTATTCTTTAAGTATTATTATTTTATAAACCTATAATAGTAAGTTGGAAAGTATACTTTTTATAAATTGTGTAGATAACCCAATTTTTGAATACCTGTGAACCCAGGTACCCCTACCGCTGACCAAAACGCGCATTTCGCTACAAGGCAAATCGGTAACTCATCGTACATTTGCTATGGGTGTTAAAATAAAATAAATGCATGCCAATCTAGTGTCATTTCAATTTCATAGTGTTTCCACTTTGAACTGTTAGATAAACTTATAAATTGCACAGTATCGTAAAAGAAATCGAATTGGACTACATGACATGCTTGACAGAAAGATGTAACTGGAAATGTGAGAATAGTAAATGACTCGTAAAAATTGCAAGTATGTTAACATGCACAAACACTGGGTTTGGGGTAACTTATAATAGCGAGGGTGCGGGAGCGACTAGTCCAGACTTTGTTGTCACAGTGCAGGTTCTAGCAACCCATCATAGTAGTCGGTGACAAAATCATAGACTTGATCACAGATTCTGGAACAGTATTCATAGCATAGTTCGCCCGGGTAGCACCTGTGGTAAGAGGTGGACTCTTGGTTGCTCATTGTACCCCGCATTATAAGTCACGGTCTAGGTACGACACAGTTAGACTCTCGTAACATGGTCATTTTTAATACTGTACATATAACTGCTAGAAATTGCTGATAGTTGTAAAACTGCAAAGTTTTTTTCTGCCTTATTTTCCTTACCACTATTGTTCTCACTTTACTTCTTTTCTCTTTCGATTGCCATGCTTGTACATTTTATTAATATCCATGCTTAGAGATACTTTGAGTTACGTCTGATCCTGGCGACCCTTCTCTTTGTTGTGGACCCGCCAGATATCTCTCAGGTTGAAGAGTTCGCACCAAAGGCTGCAGACGCTGAGTTTGCGGTTGAGTTTGACCAGCAGGACCAGCAGGACGCTGGGCATTGAAAGTGAGTGTGGGAGATTTACTTAGTAGTTTTCTGAGTGGCTTGGTGTATCATTTGTATTTCAATTGTATTTTCCTTTCTTGTACGCTACTGGGTTGTAATAAGGTTGTATACCATTTCTATGTATGAGTATTTTGGCGTATTTCTGCAACAGAGCCTGTGTTGACTTCATTGGTGCCTAGCAGGACCTGTGCATGTTCCAAACAGTAACGGCCCCGAGAGTGGGTCGTTACATAGGTGAGTGGCCCCCAGCCTTACGGACGATCGGATGTTCGGCCTGCTGAGGATGTTGCTGACAGCCTTACGGCAAACCAAGTGTGCAATCGGTCTATTAGGGGGAGTGGCCCCCAGCCTTGGTCGATCGAATGGTCGGCCTGCTGGGATAGTTGCCCACAGCCTTACGGGAAACCAAGTTTGTAATCGATCGGCTAGGGGAGTGGTCCACAGTCTTACGACCGATCGGATGGTCGACCTGCTGGGGGAGTTGCCCCAGCCTTACGGCAAACCAAGTTTGCAATCGGTTTGTTGGGGAGTGGCCCCCCAACCTTATGGCCGATTGGATGGTTGGCTTGCTGAGGGCCTTGCCACCAGCCTTACAGCAACCTAAGTTTGCGATCGGTCTGCTGGGAGAGTGGCCCCCAGCCTTGCGTCGATCGAATGGCTGGCCTGCTGGGGGAGGTTCCCCCAGCCTTACGGTGAACTAAGTGTGCGATCGGTTTGCTGGAGGGTGGCTCCAGCCTTACGGCCGATCTGATGGTCGGCCTGCTAGGGGAGTTGCCTCAGCCTTACATCAAATCAACTGGGCGATCGGTCTACTGGGGGAGTGGCCCCTAGCCTTACAGCCGATCAGATGGTCGACCTGTTGAGGGAGTTGCCCCCAGCCTTACGACAAATCAAGTGCATGATCGGTCTGCTGGGAGAGCGGCCCCCAGCCTTACGATCGATTGGGTGGTCGGCCTGCTGGGGGGTTACCCCCAGCCTTACGGCAAACCAAGTTTGTGATCGGTCGGCTAAGGGAGTGGCCCCAGCATTACGTTCAATTGGGTGGTCCGCCTATCGGGGGAGTGTCCACAGCCTTACGACAAACCAAGTTTACGATCGGTCTGTCAGGGGAGTGGCCCCAGCCTTACACCGATCGGATGGTTGGCCTGCGGGAGGAGTTTTCCTCTGTCTTACAGTAAACCATGTGTGCGATCGGTCTGCTGGAAGAGTGGGCCCCAGCCTTACGGTCGATCGGATGGTCGGCCTGCTGGGGGAATTACCCCCAGCCGTACGGCAACCCACATTTGTGTTCGGTCTGTTGGAGGAGTGGCCACTAGCCTTACGACCGATTGAATAGCTGTCTTAGGAGAGTCGCCCCAGGCCTTACAGCTGGACTCAGTCCAAGGTGCCTGATTTGCCAAGTGGTGTGTGGTTATTGAAGTAGAAATAATCAAGCACAAGAGCATTCGTCGGTGTTTTATTGAAAAAGGAAGGTACATTTTTGAAGAGAGGACATTAAATGGGTAAGATAAAGGTGTGCAAGTGTTACTTTCCCGGTAGGCGGGTTTAGGCGAAGCCGCCCTTGTTTTCCTCATTGGCCCCTTGCTCACTCTATTATTCAGAGGGGAGTTTGGACGACGTTCACCCCTTTTCCCTTTTCCACTTACCAGGAGGGGCCTTCTCCCGGGCATGCCTTTGGGGCATCGACGAAGTTCTTCATATGCTCCCAGCTGATCAGCTGGTCAATATCCTTCTTCAGATGCCAGCAGTCGTCGGTGTCGTGCCCGTAGTCTTTGTGGTACCGGTAGTATTTCCCCTTGTCCTTTTGGCCGCCTTTCATCATCGAGGGCGGTTTGTTAATGTGGCCTCCTATCTGCGCCTGAGTCAAGATAATGTCTTGGGGTGCGTTAAGCTTGGCGGGGGCTGCATCGGCTTTGCACGGTCGCCCCTGGGTTCTTCTCTCCCTGCTTGTGGTCCTCCAGATAGCGACATGCACCTTCATCGCACCTTAATTTCTTCTTCACCTCGGTAGGAGCTCTGTGATGACCTTCTTCCTCTGCGAACAGGGCTTCTTCTGCCAGCATGAACCGCTCTGCTCAGGCCAAGAGTTGGTCTAGGTCCTTGGGAGGTCGTGGTGCAGATATTTCTTAAGGTCTATATACCGGACCCCTTTCTCATAGCAGCTATGATGACCTCCTCGGTGCAGCTTTCCATGCTCAGTCTTTGGGCGTTGAAGCGCAACATGTAATTCCTCAGTTTTTCACCTGGCCTTTACACCACATCCAACAGGTGGTCCGAGCTCGGCTTCCTTCTCCGCCCAACCAAGAATTGTCGGCAGAAGATCTGGGATAGCTCTCGAAAGCTTCTGATGGATCGATTGGGGAGGCTGTTATACCACTCATTCGCTGACTTCTACAAGGTGGTATAAAAGCCTCGGCAAAGCAGGGCGGTGCCCTGGAACTCCATGATCCCCTTGTAGTCTTGGACGTACTCCTGGGGATCTTTCGTAGCATCGTATTTCTCCAAGATTGGTACTTTGAACTTTGACGGCACCCCCGCGAAAGTGATAGTCTCCTCAAGTGGGTTGCGTTCGTCATCGGGGCCTTCTAGGGGGTGTGGTTCGGCGGCCCATCGCTCCGACATTCTGGCTGCCTGGGCTAGCCGGCGGAGGTGTGGGAAGGACTGTCCCCATGGCCGCCCTGGTCGGGCACTGTGGTCGATGGCCGGGTGCTCTCCCTCCGACGCCGCTCGTCGTGGATCCTTCTTCTCTTTCGACGGGGACTCCTGCTCCGTCCTTGTCGGTCTTTAGTGGTTGGGCGACTGCTCAATTGCTCTCGGGCCGATAGTGACCGCTTGAACGTGACCGCAAATGGCTCGTCTCGAGCTCACTCGGTCTCTCATCTCCTCTCGTCCTGAGGAGAGGTGGGGGTTTGGGATCATGAAGGAGAGAGGAGCAGCATTCCGAACCGTTGCTCCAGGTTTGTGTATCTCCTGCCATGGTTTGTGACCATGGCTGAGCGCAGCGTGGGGGCACTGCCACGGGTGGTCAAGGAACCCTGTCGGATTTCCCATCAGAGGATGTTGCGGACCAGCAAGCTGTTACACTGCTGCCGCCAGCATTTGGATATTGGTGTTCATCTCTCTGGAGAACATGTGGAGTTGTTCACGGGTTATCGAACGCGATTCATCCATTCACTCGATCGAGGGGCCGCGTTCGGTTTCGGGTGGCGAATATCTCCCTTCCTCCTGGATAGGCGACATGTAGGGCCCTCCGATGTTGTGCTAGTCCATGTAAGTTGTTGTGGATGATGTGGGCGATGAGTTTGTTCTCACGGATAGTGCCAGATGTTTTGGGGTGTCTCACTACAAGTTGATAGTACAGAGGTCCGAAGGTCGTCGCTGATGTGACGAGGACAGCCTTCGGGTCCGGTCGTTCGAGCAGACTCAGGTGTAAGAATGCTCGGAGCTGAGCGACGGAGCGCCAAAGTGAAGCTTCAGTGGGGTGCAGACCTCCGGGGTCGCTGGTCCGGGCGGGCTCGGTTGCGAGGACGCTCGGTGCCGGCGATGGGATGCCGAAGTGAAGCTTCGACGGGTTGACGTTCTCATCGATATGCAAAACGAGGAACTCGTCAGGGGGGTCGGACCTTCGTTCTGACCAAGTCCCATCCGATTCCTATGTCAAATCTTGACTAAAGAATGCTTAGTGGAATCGAGTCTGGCTCATGAAGAGAACGAGCACGAGTTCTCAGGCCGAGCTGTGGAGGAGAAATATACGGTGGAAGAAGGTCTAAGGAGAAGGTATACCTGAGTCTCAGATATCCAGAATTCGGTCCCTTGGCCTGCTGTCAGCGGGGTTTCTTATAGGAGAGTGGCATGTCAACGCTTCCCCTTGATACGCCCTGGCATTCATGGCGTTTATGGCTCCGCCCGCCATGCACGCCCTCCTTGATGGTAGCTTGAATGGCGATCAATGCGGGCTCGTTTTGGGGAGGGGTTTCCATAACTGTGGGGAGCCGAGGGTCCGTTGGGCCCTTGTCTCGGCCAATACTTCTTGATCCGCTCTAGAGGCCCTCGGGCCAGAGTCGAGGTCCGCTTAGGGCGGAGCGATCCGCTTAGGGCGGAGTGATCTCCTTCTCTCTAGCCCGGTCGGGGAGTTGTATCAGTACTCAGGCATATAGGTCCGAGTGCCACATATGCCACATATGACGCTTAACCATGAAAGTACGAGCTCGTCGCTTTTTTAAAATTTGATTGAGTTTTGTTAGGTTTCAAGTTTATTTCTGTTAAATTGGTTTTTTTAAAATAGATTTTTTGAATTGAATTAAAACTGTGCTTAATTGATTTTTTTGGAAATTTTTGGGTTTAATTCCAAGAGGATAATAGAGGAGGGAGTCGGAGTGGGTGGAGGGAAAGCAGAGGAGGGATTATAGGTGGTGATGTCGGTGGGAGAGGCGTTGGAGGAGGCAGAGAGAGTGGTGGCTAGAGGAATAAGAGAGAAGTTGTGGAAAAGATGGATAAAAATGGATTTTTGAAAGAAAATGTTTTAGTGTTTAGAAATTTTTAAAAAACGGATGTAATGTGTGCGGCAACGTAATCTCTTCAGCCCAAAATGAGCATGAGCACTCATTCAAAGGTTGAGTTTCTGGGGGTTTAGGATATTTACCCTTCAATCAATTCAAACTGAGAGCCTGACCACACTAGTTAATTAATTAAACATGTCACTCATTGAACAGGTTACAGGCCAGCGGCGGATGACACAATTTGCTGCAAATTGGGAACCAAAAACATATGACCAAGTTTTGGGGAAGCATCACACCCCCAAGTTGAAATTGAAATAACAGAAGGGGAGGGTTGACAAACAGGGAGGAGAGAGAGAACAGAAGGGGAGGGTTGACAAACAGGGAGGAGAGAGAGAGAGAGAGAGAGAGAGAGAGAGAGAGAGAGAGAGAGAGAGAGAGAGGCCATTGCATCATCACCCGGTGCCAGCTTCTCCTTCTTCGATTAGGATAATGCAAACGATTGATTTGTTCATCGGAAAAAGCGGAGCCGGAGCCGGAGCCGGAACCGGTCCCTTGATATGTTTTTTTACTTCAAACGACAGCGATTGTGACGTCTGAGTGCGCTCAATTGACATCGCTTGCCGTCTCAGCCCATGGACAACTAATTAATTTAAGAACGAGTATTTGGCATAGACTTGGTCTTGCAAGGTTGAATTCTCCAATCAAGTGCAGCAAATAAAAAATACTAGAAATAACCCGTGCACTATGTGTAAGAAGCCGAAAAACTACACACGAACAGGATGCGGTGCACGCACGCAAACGAAAATGTGTGAGAACTGTAGATGTATATGACGGCATCGTCGGAGGGAAAAAGGGTAAACACAAAAACCTTCGGGGTTATAGTGGAAAAATCCCCTAGGGTAAAAATGTAAATAATTAAGATGTGGGTGATTTTTTTGGAGTGCTGTTAGTTGCACCGCGTAGCTTTATAAAGAGTGCTGTTAGATGCACCGCATATTCTTATGATTTCACCGCAATTGTTAAAATTTCGAAATTACAAATTTAACCTTATGTAGATTTTAATTATTACATTTAAATTTGTTAATTAATTACAAACTTTGCCATTTGATCTTTTGATTTCACCGCAAAATTTGATTTTCTCTCTATTTCTTTCTCACGCCTTAATTTTCCTCACTATTTCATCCTATGTTCTTCTTTCTTCGCAATTTTGCAGCAAGAAATTAGTACTGGAGTATTGCGGCAAGAAATGGATGATTGTTAGGCTACGTAAATAGGCATACAATTTCCAGATTAGATCTAATCAAATAGAGAAATTAAAATGGGTAGGAATCATCAGCCACAAGGATGGCATATTGCTAATAAAATTGGACCCGATAACAATCAATCATACATTGCTGCTATCATGAAGCATATTCAATAAGAATGGCACCTTAACAAGCACAGTACCACCAACTGAATTTCAACAAGAATCTTACCCAGTACACAATAACATAAGAAATTAGCCACAATTTACAATCCAAACAAAATCCATAAGGGAATGACAAAAAAACTTCATCTTGGGAAGTAATTTCAGTAAATTTCATCACAAAAGTACAGAACGATTGGTTGAATTTCGAACAGTTCAAAAGAAATACACTGAAAAAATAGCAAACTAGTTTAATTTAAACAATTGCACTGGATTTGTTAGACCATGTCATCAAACAAAAATGTGGTAGGATGCGGCCATTAGAGAGTACCAAATTGATTTCTGTAAAAATTGATTTCACCGAACAAGTTCACTCATTCTTCATCCTCACCGAACAAATGATCTCATTAAAAATACAAACTTGTAAAAAAAAATCCTGAAGCCATCTGGGGGGACGATCAGACAGGTGGCGGCCGGGTAGTGGAGAGTAGCATATCATTGTGGGGAAGCTCATCGAAGTGAGATTGAGCTGAGTGAGCGACAGAACTGATTTTGAGACAGAGGGAGGGTGAGGTGTTTTGCGGTGAAATTAACAGAAAATGAAGGAGAGAGAGACTTGAGGTCAGGTTAATATAAAGGGTAAAAATGAAACAAATAAGGGTGAGTTAATAAATGTTAAGAATTGGGTGCGGTTAATTTAGCGTTGTGGTGAAACTATAAAATCATGCGGTGCAACTATCAGCACTCCTTTATAAATTCACCGTAATTGTTAATTTTTTCAAAATTACAAATTCAAAATTCATTAAAATTTAACTTTTACTCTTGAAATTGTTAATTAATTACAAATTTTGCCATTTGTTCTTTTAATTCACCATAAAAATTTGATTTCACCTCTATTTCTTTCTCATGCCTCAATTTTTCTCTCGATCTATTTCACCATATGTTCTTCTTTCTCCTCAATTTTGCCATTTGTTATTAAGGTTACGAAATTTTTAGGGTTCGTAATGATTGTACATGCATTGATTAGCAATGGAAGGGGAAATCTAAAATGTCATTTGTTATTAAGATTACGAACATCACAAACATAGCGCTCCTGCGTAATTTCCTCTCAAGTTTCCGATTGTTTCCCTCTTTGAAAACAACACTTTAATCAACTCCCAATTGTGACTTGGTGCATCAAAAGCACATGAGCAGACATAGCTAAACTAGACAGCTCAAGTTGTTTCCCAGATTGGGACTTGGTGCATCAAAAGCACACGAGCAGACATAGCTAAACTAGACAACTCAAGTTGTTTCTCGAGGATTCCAATATAAGCCCGGCGAAAGCATTACCCTGCTACATACAACTTTCTAAATCTTTAGTTTAAAGGTTCTCAGGTCAACTTCCGTACTCTCACGGTCTAAGGACTTGCATAGATTTAGTGGGGAAGAGAAACACAAGTCAATTAGCTCCTCTTTAATTTTATTCTTTTCATCCGTAGCAGTTTTATCGAGCTCGGCGAGTTTTGAGACAAAGGGAGGCGGTGGGTGTTTTGTGGTGAAATCAACTGAAAAAGAAAGAGAGTGAGAAGTGAGGTAAAGTTGATATAAAAGGTAAAAATGAAAAAAATTGCGGTTGTTGTGAATGGAAATAACCGGAGTCGGTTAGGATTGCGGGTATCTTCGAGATACGCCCATATCAATGTATTCTATCTTTGTACTCTCCTACCATGCCTATAAATAAAGGGCTGGGGGTTCCTCCCCCAGTAGTTGATTCATAACACGTTATCAACACGACTCTAAAAATTTTCTTTTCCACAAAATTTTCTTTCCGTTCGTTGCGAAGGCGAAGGCGAAGGCGAGACGGGAGATCCACGAGCGCGGTGCAAGGCTTCCTCCATCAAGGGTCTTCATCCGCGTAGGGCTTCGAGCAACCGTCGCTATATCCGGAGGACGGATATAGAGGTAAAAATACTAAAAACGGTATTTTTAATCATACGTATGATTGCCCCTCCCCTAGATCTCACAAGATCGGTATGGGGATCGATTGTCGCCTTGAAAACGACGGATTTTTCATCCCAAAAAATCAATCTTTTTTTTAGGGTTTTTGGATTTTTTTAACCCAAACCCTAAATCAACCCCGCCGGTGGCCTCGCCGCCGCCCCCCCCCTCGCCGCCATGTCGTCCCCCCCCCCACAGAGGGGGGGCGGCAGCCGCCCGCACCCCCTGCAGGGGGGCGGCGGCGGCCACCTCTGCCGCCGCCCTCCCCTGCAGGGGCGGGGGGGGGGGGGGGGGGGGGGGGCGGCCCCCGAGGCCGCCCCCCCCTCTGCAGGAGGGGGGCGGCCCCCGCCGCTCCCCCCGCAGAGGGGGGCGGCGGCCCCCTGGCCGCGCCCCCCCTCTGCGGGGGGGGGGGGGGGGGGGGGGGGGGGGGGGGGGGGGGGCGCCGCTCCCCCCACAGAGGGGGGCGGCGGGCCCTCCCACGGCCGCGCCCCCCGGCAGGGGGGGCGGCGGCCCACCTGCGGCTGCGCCCCCCCTGTCGGGGGCGGCGCCGCCGCCGCTAGGGTTCAAACCCTAGCAGCAAAAAAAACAGAAAAGTCTATGGGCCTAAAGCCCACAGACCTGCTGTGGGCCTCAGGCCCACAGTCAGATTCAAAAAAAAAACAGAAAAGTCTGTGGGCCTGAAGCCCACAGACCAGCTGCGGGCCTCAGGCCCACAGTCAGATTTCAAAAAAAAAAGAAAAAAAAAGAAAAAAGCCTATGGGCCTGAAGCCCATAGACCGCCTGCGGGTTTCAGGCCCGCATGATGGTTTATTTGGAAAAAAAAATGGGGGAGGCAAAGGCTATGATCAAGCCTCAAAAGGCAACTTGCTAGCCTAAAAATTAATTTAAAAAGGGATTCAAAGGCAAAATATTCGTGAAAAATCACGGTAAATTACGGGACAAATATCGGGCAGACCAGGACGTTTTGGGGATTTTTGGGGGGCTTTTGGGATGATGAGGGAAACTTTTTCCTCTGACAAAGAAAATGTTAATTTTGGGCTCTTAATCAATTTAATTGATTAAACCCATTCAAATTACAACCTTTGCATTGTAATGATTTTTTCTGCAAAAATCATATCTACATGCTTTGCATCTCTGGTATATTCTGTTGGATATTATATGCGTGGTTGTGCATTGTATTTAAAACTTAATAATTAGGAAGATCATGCGACCGCTCTGCCGTTAGTAACCTAACCTAACGGTGTATGACGTTGCCCAGTGGTCCAATAATTATTAAGTGATTAAATTATTTATCCATCTCTGCGAATATTTGATGCATGTGATGAAAATGTCTGATGAAAATGTTGATGAGCACAATATTTCTGCATGAATTACTAAATGTGGTTTTTGGATCGGCCGTTTAGTCCCACAGTTCATTTCCCGCACTTTTCTTTTATTTTTGAGAGAAATTGTAGTGAGGAATTTATGTAAATGTCAAAGAAAGAAGACCAACTTCCATGGAGACGGAGGCCACGCTTGAAGATGGAGATATCATATGGGACCCACGGGGTTTCCAAAGTTGTATTTTCATTTTCGTTAAGCTGCAAATTTGTATAATTTGGACTGTGGACTTTTTTTGGACTCTCTCTTGTGGGACTGACCGATCCACACATTTAGCTTTTCGTTAAATATTGCCTCCGCATGAAAATGTTTTCTCTGATTAATTATTAATTCATGCATGTTTGTGCTCTGCTAGATAAATGGCTAATATTGCAAGCGTTAATTTCGAAGTACTGGAAGCATCAGGTAGAAACTATCTAAGCTAGTAGCTAGATGTAAAGTTTCACCTGCGGGCAAAGTCCCTCATCGCTGCTGTGACTGAAAAAAGAAAATGTTAGCGATGTAGAGAAGGCGCAAGCCATCATCTATATTCGCCGCCATGTGGACAAGACCTTAAAGGCTGTATACTTTACGGTCGAAGATCCACTTGAGCTATGGACTGCCCTTGAGGGCAGGTATAAACATCAGAAAGATGTTATACTCCCAAGGGCACGATATGAGTGGGAGAACCTGAGACTACAGGACTTTAAGTCCATTGCTGTGTACACCTCAGCACTTTTTAGCATCACCTCACGCCTGAAGTTGTGTGGTGAAAAAAGTCTCAGAAGATCGCACACTGGAATAGACGTATACATCCTTCCATGAAAAAGA
The DNA here is from genome assembly GCA_030789695.1 of Scilla litardierei. Taxonomy (NCBI): domain Eukaryota; kingdom Viridiplantae; phylum Streptophyta; class Magnoliopsida; order Asparagales; family Asparagaceae; genus Scilla; species Scilla litardierei. Next base: position 180,151,265 of record CM061134.1, read on the forward strand.
TGCGATACTCATGCAGCAATACCGTTAACGCAAGTTCACCAAGTATTCTGAGCTGCTGTCATGTTTACTCATGACCGAGCAAAACAGAGAGCTTCTCCTCGCCACTCACAATATGCGCCCTCCCGGCACTACCCCTCTACCAGAAGCTCACCATTCCTCTTCCTTCAAAAAGAAGAGGGATAATAAAAGAAAAGAAAGACCACAGAAGGGGGGTCAACAGAAAAAAAAGCCAAGGGCCATGAACAACAGCAGCGAAATAATGAAAGTAAGCGGAAGTTCACGTGGCACAGAAATAACAAAAATAGAAATGATATACCCCCATCCAAGAGGAAATGGGAAGACCAGTGCCAAAATTGTGGCATGAAAGGCCACTGGTCCAGAGTGTGCCGAACTCCGCATCATCTCCAGGATTTGTATAAAGAGAACAAGAAAAATAAAGCTGAAACAAACCTGATGACATCTGATGCTCCAGTTAAGTTTTACAGCTGACGACTTCGAAAATAATGACATGCTTGACTAGCCTTTACTTTTATCTTAGCAAATTGTTTAGAAAATCTCACGTTATGAGAGCTTTTGTATTACGCAATCTGTTTTGATTGAAAAATTTTAGTAGACAATAAATGAATATGTCTATCTGAATATGCATGTGCCTTTATGTTTCATCTTTTGAAACTGCTCTCATAAATGATTAGTAGACAATAAACACGTACGATTCTCTCAATACAGAGCCCAATATCAGGGCCATATTGAAGATCCAGGGATGGCAACACTGTTGCCCCCCAAACGACACAAAAATAGAGGATGCATTAATCTCTCCGAATTCCAAAAGAAACTTTCTAAGTTTCAAGGACATCCGTTTCAACGGATTCCATTTGGACACAGCAAATGTAAATGAAAAAAAAAAAATTAAATTATTACCGTATGCAACGTCTCAAGATAAAGGAGTAAAATCCATACTTGAACGTTTTGAGAGCCTTAGAGGCCTCTACCATACGAAGGATCGGAGAAAGGAAGCGGAATTAAACGGAGCACCTGAAGTGCCCGACATCTACCAAGTTATTTTAATCTGGCATGATGGACTTGGCCAACCCGGATTTGCGATGATGCACTGCATCTTATCCTACGGGTATAACTTGAAGAACCAGAAGATTCTTCAGAAGGGAGAATTCCCCCGCATCCTTTACTATAAGGGAAAACAAATTGCAAGGCCATCTCCACGAAAAGTTGAAAAGAATCTCCACGCCTCCTCAAAAAGAAAACAAGGAGATTGATGTGGATAAAATCCACCACCCCTAGTGGGCTATTTTGGTACTTCATTGTACTGATAAATGCATCCTCAAAATATTCGTACGTATGTCTACTACAAGACCCGCAACTTAGCTTTTCCAAAGCTATTGGCACAAGAATAAAAACGTTGCGGGCACATTTCCCAGACAATAAAATACAGAAAATAAGTCTGGTTAATGTTGGGAAATATACCTCCCAGTCAATTCAAGAGTACAGCCAAGCAACGGGAATTGAAAATGAACATACAAGTGCCGCATGTTCATACCCAAAATGGGTCGGCTGAGTCACTGAAAAGTAGACTCCAATGGATTGAACGTCCATTAAATCCCGATTGCATATTGATGCATGGGGACATGCAAATTCTGCATGCTGCAGCGTAAATGAAAAAAAGACCCTCTGGAGGTCAGAGTCTCCAATGCAACTTGCATATAGAATGCCACCGAACATTTCTCTTCGGAGAATCTTCGGTCCGCAGTTTAAATCCCCATCGCACCAACACAAAGGACAAAAATGGGTCCTCAACGTCGCCTAGGCATCTATGAAGGGTTTGACTCACCCTCAATTAAAAGATACCTAGAACCCCAAACGGGGGACGTATTTAAGGCACATCTTGAAGACTGTGATCTCGATGAGACGAGTTTCCCAAAAATAGGCCCAGATACTGGAAAATCTGACGCGAAGAAAATTATAACGTGGGATACAAAAAGTTTGACCCACTATGATCCGGTAACAATACAATGTGTAGATGAGATCCCGAAGATCCTCCACATACAGAACACTGTTTACCAATTACCGGAATCATTTATTGACAACCAGAAGATTGTCAGATCACACATCCCTGCTGCAAAAACTCCAGCTAGGATTGACATCCCCGAGAATGGATGCAATCCACCAGCAGCAGAAGTGGCTGATCCTCAACAGAAAAGAGGCAGACCACCAGGCTCCTAGGACAAGAAACTCCTGGAGACCTTAAGACAATACTACCACAGGACAATGAGCTCCTGTCCACACCATCACCCTTCCCGGAATCCACTGCAGAGGAATTGCCGGGAAAAAGTGAAATTAAGTAAATGTTGTACGTACTGGGGAGGTGTTGGACAGATAGAACATAAATTGTCGACAATGTATTCACGTATCATATTGCCATATACATCGCAATGGTGATGATGTTTATAAATAATCTTTCCACACTCCGTTGCTAGAAGGCAAACGTAGAGATTGGCCAAACGTGGAACGTGGCAATAAAAGATGAGCTGGACTCACTTATGAAACGTGAAATGTTCGGACCTGAAGTCCAGACACCAAAAGGTGTCAAACCTGTGGATAAAACAAAGTATTGCAAACATAAGAAAAATAAATACAAAATCGTATGCTATACGGTACAACCTATAGCCCAAGGAAAATTTCGCTGAAACTAGGGATCGAACAAATTCAAATGAGCATGTCTCATAAATGATGCATCAGTCTCCCTAAGTTATCAAAAGCGAATACCTTACGATTTGGCGAAGGAAAATTTTGGATATGCTGTTATTGGATGTTGTGACGGCATACCTTTGTGGATATCTTGTAAAGATAATTTCCAAATTTCCTTAAAATGCCTGAATAGACTTCGGGACGTCTATTCAAGAAAAACAATAAGTATAATAAATAAATGTACAACCAAGAAAATCACTTGACAAGTCAATGATTCCTACTGAAGGTTGTCTTTGCATCTGTGCAAAGAACATGATTATAGATCTTAGTTGTAGACAGCTAACATCTCATTGGATCTCCTGAAGAGAAAACCGAAATAAATGTACAAGCCTGACTTTTAAACATGAAATAAAAAGACCTAGGCAAATATAAAGTCATGGATCATAGAATCCTGTTATAAACGCCCAGAAGTGCGTTGGAGAAATTAAAAGGACCATTGTCATCCAAAGTACACCTACGGTGGTATACTCAATGGATGTACAAAAAGAACCCTTCCGATCGCTGGAAGAGGGGGAGGATATAACTGGTCCCAAAGTCCCTTACCTAAGTGCAATCAGGCACTCCTGGCTAACTGCATGCGTCCCGATACAGCAATTGCAGTAAACTCATTAGCCAGAGATAGTTGGCACCTAAAAAGGGCCATTAGACCGGAGTTAAGCCTTCTGCGCTTCCTCAAAGGGTCAAAAGATTCGGGCTTACAAAATGAATTATCATCCCCCAATGTTCATGCAAATGCAGGTTTCAGGTCCAGTCCCTATGCTGAGAAATCACAGAACGGGTACCCACAGTGGGATGGCCATCCCCTGCAGATCTGCAAAGCAATTTATGAAGGCGACATCTTCCTATCATTCCGAGATCCTCACCACACCAATGGTGTACTTGAGGGCGCCTGCTGGTACATCACATCCCAATGACGATTGGGATAGAAGCTGGTATTGTGGAGCTAACCACATAGTCTGAAGACATCTTCAGAGGCGACGATACTTAGCACACATCTCCAGAGTTTCTGGATTCAGCAGCTACTTAATTGCAATAACTTTGTAATCTGTGTATATTTTCGGAATGTTGTAAATAGGAGTGATGAGATAAGCCTAAGAGATCTGAAAGCCTAAGAGCTTTTACAGATCAGGGGGAGTTGAGGGAATTTGTACTCTTTTCCCTTAGCTATGGTTTTTCCCACTGGGTTTTCCATAGCCAAAGGTTTTAACGAGGCAAATCACATCAACTCTGGATCCTGAAGTATCCACCCCTCTGTGACGCTCAGAATCCAGAAGTATTCATGAGCAGAGTCACTTGCACAGATCAGGGGGAGTTAAAGAGCGTTTGTACTCTTTTCCCTTAACTATGGTTTCTCCCACTGGGTTTTCCATAGCTAAAGGTTTTAACGAGGCAAACCTCACCAACTCAGGATCCCGAAGTATCCACCCCATGTGAGACTCTTATTAGGCTCAGAATCCCGAAGTACTCTTGAGCAGAGTCCACACCTATGGCTGGATAAGGGGGAGTGTTGTGAATGGAAATAACCGGAGTCGGTTAGGATTGCGGGTATCTTCGAGATACGCCCATATCAATGTTTCTATCTTTGTACTCTCCTACCATGCCTATAAATAAAGGGCTGGGGGTTCCTCCCCCAGTAGTTGATTCATAACAGCGGTGAATTAATAAATAACCAGATTTTGATGCAGTGAATTCATAAGTACGGTGAATTCATAAAGTTATGCGGTGCAACTAACATCACTCTTTTTTTGGGATGAGGAGGGAATGACAAAAATATAAATAACTGAGATTGGGGCGATTTTTAGGAATGAGGAGGAAATGGTAAACATGTAAATAAGTGAGGGAATGAGGGAATTTTTGTCCTAGGTGGCATCCCATGTGGCGATGTGACATTGCCACATGGGACAAAGATGTCACCTAGGACAAACCTCTTCAATTGTAATACGAATATGTCTCATGGCAATCTCTTTTGCACATGCCATGCTAAGTGTGAGTGTGATCATGCTTTCAAAACGGCCCGCTCGGGCCGGCCCGGCCCGGGCCCGGCCGCTCATTCAAAACTTGGGCCGGGTCGGCCCGGGCAGGGAGGACCCTAGCCCAGCCTGGCCCGTTGGCCCGGGTCCAGCCGGGCTGGGCCGGCCCTGCCCGGCTTTTTAGCATGTGCATGGCTTTTTTAAGCCCCATGGGGGGTTTTTTCATGCGGGCTAAAACCCGGGCTGGGCACCCTAGCCCGGCCCGGCCCGTCCATGGCCCCGGGCCCGGGCCGATCAACCGCCCGTTGACCGGTCCCCCGGCCCGAGCCGGCCCGGGCCGGGCCGACGGGCAGTTTTGACACCATGAGAGTGTGAGAGATATAACGATCCCATTTTCTCGCCCAACTTTCTCTCACCACACAAAAAGATGCATGTTATGATAAGCTCATGTGTAATAGAGATTGTATGCTCCAACTTGGCCGTGACTTATAACTAATTTGTGCACGAATAAGTTTTATGTTAAAATAAAACGGCATACTGATCATATTTAAGCGGACACTTTTTGGAAAAAACCAGAAATTAAAAATAATTTGAAAAATCGACCCAAAAAATTAATTAGCAAAATCGACCAAGTTTCGCCCCGTCAGCGGTGATTAGGATTTTTTGGACTTGGCCGCACTTGGCAGGTGTGGCAAATTTGGCCGCACTTGTCAAGTGCGGCCAAATTGTATTGATGTTTTTAGATTTGGCAGCACTTAGCAAGTGCGGCAAATTTGGACGCACTTGGCAAATTGTATTATTAGCAGAATTTTCATACTAACGACAAGTGGTTTGATGGTATGTCGCCTGGTTGTGGGGTCTTAGGTTTGAATCTCGGAATTCCATGTTAAACAAATTTTTTGTTGAAAAATAAAAAAAATAACTTAAGGAGGTTTTCAATAATCGAACCCACGACCTCTTACCCTACAACCAAGCATTATACCACCCAACCATTTATCTTTGATGTCAAATTATTGCCAGCAATACAATTTGGCCGCACTTGGAAAGTGCAGCCAAATTTGCTGCACTTGCCAAGTGCGGCCAAGTCCAAAAAATTCTAGTTAGCGCCGACGTTGAAAAACTGTGTAGGGCTTCATAATTAAATTTTTTTCGGTCGCTTTTACTAATTATTTTTAGTTTTTAGTTTTTTTTACAAAAATTGTCCTATTTAAACCATAAATAATCACACTTCAGAATAAATCAAAGAGTAATAATGGTTGATCTTGGAAATGGGGGTTTTTTGGGGAAGGAAGGAGAGGATTTCATCGGGAGAATTCAGTGGGAACTATTACTGATAGGGAAATGCTTTGCACACCAACCGTTTTACTCTGTAGATGACCACTTTAGTTTTTTTGAAAAATAACAACAGTCATTATCAAAACCCCAGAAATACCTCTGCTAAAAATTGCATATTGTGCGCGGGGAGTAAAATGGATGCACAGAGAAAAATTACTCACTGCACACAACGTGCAAAATTTTTGCACGTTGTGCATTGTGAGTATCTTTCCTCTTAGCATCTATTTTTACTCACCGTATACACCAATCAAAATTTTTGCCGATTGTGCGTGGTGATTAATTTTGTTCGGTGAATTAAGTTTTAGCTTAAACACACCGAAACTAACATCAATTATCATATAACCGTAGAAAATTCTCATATTAAAGCTTAACAAGATTTTTAAAGGAAAAAAATAAAACAACCAGGTTGCAGATTTTGGGCTTGCAAAACCTTCAAATGATACCAATGTGGAAGTTGGGTCGATTCGGCACTGGAGGAGCAATGGTCGGACAGACGAGTTATCCTGTGCAAAGATAACTCGTTTGTGCTTGTGTTCGACCTAACTCTGCACAAGTCAACTACGTGAATGCCGAGCTACTGGTCTTCTACAGCGTAGTTGGTCGATCGGTCGTCAGCTTGGTTGAAGGCCATATTCTGATGGTCTGTCGTTCGGCATTGAGTCGTTCGGTCGTAACTCGGTTGAAGTCCGAGTTCTGTCGATCGGGTCGTTCGGTGGATCATTTGTCGATAGCTCTATGAGTTCGAGCTATCGAATAGCTCAAATGCTCCCCTCAGTGCTTTAGTCGTTTGGTACAAAAAGAAGATCTGTCAGTCGAATGGAGCCTATTGGGATGAGGCCCAGTAAGATGCGGCGAAGGCCCACTAGGGTGCGGCACACCAATTGCATAAAGTTGTGATGGGATAGAATGCCATTAAAGTTTGGATTCGCATCGTTTGGAATTACTAGCCAATGATGTCACCTATTGTAACCTAGGGCTATATATAGGCGGTCTTAGGATAGGGTTTTCAAGTGTGGAACACATTTGAGAGAATTGAGCCGCCATTGTGAGAGCCAACTTTGAGAGATTGTATTGTGAGCTTTTGGAGAGATCTTGTGTGTTTCTTCTTCGTTTGTGAAGAAGAGATTTGTTTCATTCTCTCCTTTCATAATAAAGTTCATCGGTGTTCCCCCTTGGCCGATAAATGGCCTAAACGCAAGTTCTCAAGTGCTCTATTTGTTTGGTTTCTTGTCCTAGTTCCGGGGTTCTTCAGCAATCCATTTTCGACATCGCACAACAAAATGGTATCAGAGGTTACGGTTTCGAAGATCAATGAAGGAGGCGAAGATGAGCAGCAGTGGCGATGACAGTTCCTCAAAGGCATCGACTTCTGGGTATTCTTCAGCGGCTCAGACTATTGTGTGCAACACAAAGTTCGAAATTGAGAAGTTTGATGGAAAAATCAACTTCAGTATAGGCAGATGTGAAGTCTTGGATGTCTTGAACCAACTTGGTTAAGACATTGCATTAGACGAGAAGCCGACGAGCATGTCCGATCTAAAGTGGAAGACTCTTAATCAGAATGCATGTGGTACGATCTGACTATATCTGTCGAAGGAGAAGAAATACACATTTATGGAGGAGACAAGTGCAACCAAGTTCTAGAGAGAGCTCGGCTACACATGAAGAAGAACATCCAGAACCGACTACACTTGAAGAAAAAGCTTTTTGGGTTGAAGCTGGCCGAGGAGGTTTTTATGGAGGAACACGTTGACTACTACAACAAGCTTCTCATGCCCTAAGGAATGTGGACATGAAGGTCGATAATGAACACAAGGTGATAATTCTCCTCAACTCTCTGCCCATTGAGTATGACTACTTGGTGTCGGGTTCTTATCTATGGTAACGAGTCGATCACTTTTGAAGAAGTGTCCAACGCTTTGACGAGCAACGAGTTCAGGAAGAACGAATGGGACACTTCGAGTCGAGCTAGTGATGCTCTTACGGTGGTAAGAGGTCGTAGTGTAGAGAAGGGTGGAGCTCGAAAGGGGTATTTCCGATTCAAGTTTAGAGACAAGAGTAAAGCCCCATTTCGTAAGGAGATCGAAAAGTACTAATGTGCTTTCTACAGAGAAAGAGGACATTGGGTCAGAGATTGTCCAAAGGCGAGGAAGAAGCACAACGCAACTGCCAACTTCGTCAAGGGTGTTAAGGTCGAGGAATGGGTACTGGTCGGTGCTTCAGAGGGCACGGGGTCAGATGGTTGGATACTCGACTCTGGGTGCTCTTCTATATGACTCCACATCGAGAGTACTTTACTTCTTTCTGTGAAGGTAGAAGTATGGTCTTGTTGGGCGATGACTGATTCATGGTAAATATTACATATTTAACCCATCATTTATCCCCCTTTTATGCATACATGGTACTTATTTGGTCTCTAATGTGATCGTATTTTGAATACCCTTAATTATTAGAGCAAACTCTCATTTTATGCACAAAACAGCAGTATACTGAGTATTTCTGCAATTTTTATATTTTTCATGGCTAGATCTTGATCTCACGATTCCAACGACTATTTATTTGTATTTTTCTGAGATCTGTGCTAATTACTATGAATTTTTGAATGCAGAATACAAATTAAATGAAGAAATACGGTCGAAAATACGCAAATACACAGGAGATACAATGGGCATACGTATCCCGCTCAACATACGGGCCACGTGGCCACATCCTGGCCGCCCAATACTTCATCCGACGGCAATCAGCACGAAGCGACGCGACCCAATCTCATCCGCCAGATCGCCATCGGACGGCTACCAATCACATCAGCGCGAAGCAGAGAGCGGCAATTCGTGGCCACATGGTGGCCATCGGGTGATCTCCTGCCTTATCTAACAGCCAAACAAAGCGGCAACGTGGCTGCTTTTAACCGTCGAGATCAGATCGAACGGCCCGAACCATCCCCGCTCGAATTCGAAATCGAAGCGACTTACATATCCTGCAGGGCGATGTGGCGAGATCCTGGCCGTTTCCTGCTCGATCCAACAGTTGTGAATTCACCTGATTCGAATTTCGAAACACATATACAGCGGGGTGATGTTGCGGCATCTTGATCGTCTATATTTTGATCCAACGGTTTGGATTCACTCCGAGAGCGATTCGGATACGAAATTGGAGCGGGTGACGTGGCTTCATCCTCACCGCTACGTCAAGATCCAACGGTCACGATTAACTTCGAGCTGGAGTCGGAGAGCGGAACGGATGTAGGCGCGGATCCGACCCGCTGGACACGCGTCACGCCCTCATCCAATCCCGCCTCGATCTGACGGTCGAGATTTGCTCCGATAATGGGTTGCGGGTTTGAGTGGGGTTTGAAGCAGATTTGAGCGTATTTTTCGGATCCGCAACCGACCTATACCCCTATAAATACCCTAGTATTCCAGAGGGTATTTACACGAGTTTTGAGCGTATTTTGAGCGTATTGGAGGGGTTACAGAGTGTATTTTCGTGAGATTTTCTGGGGCTTTGGAAACAGAGAGCAGAGGGTCTTGCAGAAGAAATTCAGAGGCTTTTTGAGGAGTTTTGGTGATAGAAATCTCAACTTATACCTTGTATTTCACGTATTTAGCATGTATTTTGACCTTTTGATCATGTATTTGCTAGTGAAATTGAGTTTTCTTCTCTCCATGCGTGGCTAATACCATTGTGTGTTGGTTGTGATGTAGTTAGGGTGTTGTAATGTTTGGTTTCTACGTCTTTTTGCCCTATTTCACTTGTTATATCACGTATTTTGCTAGATTCTACATTATTCAAGTATTCTCTTTGTTGGTGTACTTGGATCAGATTTGATCCTTGCGGACTTATTCGTGGCATGATCTTTGCAGACATCGCCGTGACCCTTGCGGGCACATGAATCTAAATTCTTTATGAAGCTAATAATTTACGTGATCATATACAGCACTTTGAACGGTCTTTTATTGTTATATTTTCCGACGTTCTCATACCTTTGCGGGGTGAAACGTTGAGTTATAGAAAAGACGTTGATAACCATTAATTACACATACCCTAACGAAATCACAACCGATACATGCTCCTCTCATTGGTTTCCTATATCGACTCTCCATACACGTTTTAGTATTACTTTCTTGCTTACTTCAAACTATCATCACTATTATCTCATCTTCGAAAGGTGGTAGTTTTTCATCGTTTTATTAATCTTTTGAAACTGATTCTTTTTGTTTACAGTTCGATTGTCCCGTGGATTCGATACCTGACTCTCCAAGTTTACTACTTGATCGATCTCCTACACTTGGGAGTAACGCTCACACATTTTGAGACGAGTCAAGTTTTTGGCGCCGTTGCCGGGGACATCGGTAATCCATACTTTCAGTTTCTCTCGAGGAATATTTCGGTGTGATCTTTCCATCTTTTAGTCTAAGATCTTTATTTGCTTTTTATTACATAAAAACGTATAAAAATATAAAAACATAAAAAACATCTTTTTCTGCTAGTTTATGTGGCATAGGTCTCCTACTTCACATAAATTAGTACGAACAGAAAACATGGCTAATAATAATGATGAAACACATATCATACCGCCTGCACTGTTGAGTATTGGACTCCCCGTATTTGGTTTTGGATGATGAGCAAACATAAATAAATCGTGAACTAACAATTTGTGAGCGCAGTTATGGAGATCGTCGCCAAATTCACGAGAACACTCAAAGCGACATCTTAAGACTTCTCAAAGCTCGCATTCAATGGCTAAAGCTTCGTTGAAGCTTTTGGACCTTTTGGAAGTCATGAAGATTTGATCGAAGCTTTCGAAGACCGTTCCTTAAGGTTTTATTCATAGTCTTTTAGCTTCGATTTATAGAATGTTAAGCCTTGAGTAATTCTTACATGTCTATCTTAATATCGCTCATATCTTAGAGCTAGGATTATCTTAGAAGCCATTAGAAACTTTCCCGAAGCCTATCGCTTCTTCCCTCGGCTTCTAGTGCATCTTAGTTGGTTCAAGTAGAGTCACCAACCAACTAGATGACGATCTAGTCGGTCGACAACTCTTCATGAACCGACTAGATGTCCTAACTCATTTCAGCTCAGCCATGTCGATCAATTAGTCGGTCAAAGAAGGTTCACCGACCGACTAGATGACGATCTAGTCGGTTAGGAATCCTTCTCAGACCGACTAGTTGAGCTTGCCTCTGTACAGCCTGAGTTACTGTTTACAGTTAGTCGGTCCAAGAACATTCATCGACCGACTAGTTGTGAAACTAGTCGGTCAGCATTTGTTCTTAGACCGACTAGTGTAACTTGTATTCAGCTTCGTGCATTTCACTCTTAGTCGGTCAAAGAACACTCACCGACCGACTAGTTGGCAAACTAGTCAGTTGGCAAGTCTTCTTAGACCGACTAGTTCATGTTGCCTGGAAATCACTCTTTTGACTGTCGAGCTGTTAGTCGGTCCATGTTGAATCACCGACCTACTAGTTGATGAACTAGTCGGTCAGTGATCCTTCTTAGACCGACTAGTCTGCTTCAGATTTAGTTCCGTTGGAGATTTGAAAGCGACGTTTCTTTCTCTCTTTTCCCTTGATCCTTTAAATACCTGAAGGGGTTATTTCATAGGATCTAAGGCTGCTATTTCCAGAGTTCTATTGATTAAAAAGAGAAGCTTTCAACTCTCATCTTCAAGCTCTCCCATTCTCAAGAATCTCTCCCTCACTCTTATTCCTCAAGAGAGATTCATTGGTTGTGAGCCTTCCAAGCCATTGGCTTGATTCTAGGTCATCATCTCATCCCTAGGCTTCCATTGCTGGTCATCTTCTTGAAGCTAGGGTTTGGTGACTCTTCCTCCATCAAAATCCTCTTTGCCCTAATTTGGTAAGAAATCTCAAGGCATAGGTATTTTGTTGGTAAGCATTTCATTTCAGTTATATTTGAATTGTATACTCTCGGTTGTGAGAGGTTTTGCGTGATCCCGGGTTGTGGGATTCACGGTCATCGATTGTAGGTCAATTGCACTTGTGAGGTTTTTGCAAGTGGGCATATTGGAAATCTTGAGTTAGGGTTTCTAACTCAAGTATCCGGAAGGGATCCGGGTGGTTGGGACGTAGGATCACCGGGAACAAGTCGGGGAGACTTGGGTGGATCCGAACCCATTAAACCATTTGTTTGCGTTTGCATTTATTCTTGTTGATCGTTGTTATTCCGCATTGTTGTTTGTTAATTGCACGATAATTAGGAATAACTCTCCCTATTATTTAAAAGTACTATTCACCCCCCCTCTAGTACATGTGCAGTGGCTTCCTAGGGCACTATAATTGGTATCAAAGCCAAGTTCAAAGCTACACATAGCCAAAGTTGAGAGCTATGACGAACGACTACAACGTCTTCAAGAACCGCGATGGAGCTTCTTCAGTTATGGAAGGACTATCCTCCGTCAGGCCTCCACACTTCAACGGTACCAACTACGGGTACTGGAAATGCCGGATGCAAATTTTCCTCCGGAGCGCTTCACTATGGAGAGCCACCATGACGGAGTATGTCGAGCCTTCCGAAGAAGATTTCGCGAAGTGGACTCCCGCGGAGGTCGCCGCGGAAGTAGCCAATGCCAAGGCAATGAATGCCTTGAATTGTGCGTTGGAGCCCGAGGACTTCAACAAGATATGCACATGTAAGAGTGCATATCAAATATGGAACCAACTCCTCATATTGCACGAAGGATCGAGTACGGTAAAATATTCTAAACTCGTCGTTACTAATAAAGAATTTGAGTTGTTTCATATGGAGCAGGGCGAAACCATGAAGGAATATTACGCTCGCTTCGTGGATATATCCAATGACTTGGAAGCTCTTGGGAAAACCTACACCCAAAAGGAGAAATGCTCACAGATTATCGACGGTCTTCCATCATGTTGGGAAAAGCGTACTTTCACCATCGAGGAAGGTAATGACATGAATAAATATACCGTCGTACAACTAATGGGTACCTTGTTGTCTTATGAGGTACACAAGGATAGTAAGATCCGGATGAGGGAAAAGATGAAGGCGTACTTGAAGCAAGACGAGCCAAAGAAAAAGGCGATTGCATTCAAGGCCGCTCCATCTACCGATGATGAAGAATCAGAAGACGAATTGGACATGGAATCCATTGCATGTATGGCAAGGAAGTTCGATCGATTCTTCCGAAAAGGTAAATTTTTGAGTAAATCTAAAGTTATTTCGACTAATGCTTCTACTCCCGTGTGTTATAAATGCAACAAGCCAGGACACATCAAACCGGATTGTCCTCTCTACCAACACAAGGAGAAGGGCAAGGCATCTAAGTACGACAAGTCGAGAAAGCACAAGAAAGGGCTTGTTGGCACATTCACCGACTCCGAAGAGGATTCCTCAAGTGGAGAGTCGGATGATGAAAGAGTGGAGAAAGCAAAAATTTGCTTCATGGCTAATGATGAGGCAAAAAGTCAAGAGTCCTCATTCGATGATAGCGAGGATGAAAGCGAGGATGGTAGCAAGGATGAAAGTGGAGAACCTACTATTGATGAAATGAGGTTAGCAAACCAAGAAATTTGGTCTAAATTTACTAAATTAGTAGATAGATATAATAAGACCAAAGATGAACTTGTTAGCCTCCAAACCTCTCCTAAGTCTACCATCACCAACAATGACACCATTGTTGAGACACTCGCCAATGAGAAAGCAAGTTTGCTTACTCATAATGGCTTGTTGAGAAATGAGGTGAAGAATCTCAAATCTCAACTTGAGCATGTTCATTTTGAGAAATCGGATGAACACAAGATGGCGGATTTGATGTCTCAAAACTCATCCTTGAGTATTGAGAATAAGAATCTCAAATCTCGTGTTTATGCACTCACATCGCAAGTATCCACTTTGGATGCTTCGATGCATTCTCTCAAAGAGAAGTATGAGTGCACGTTAGGCCGTATCAATGATTTCAATAAAGGTAAGGGCCATTTGGATAATATCTTAAATGACTTACTTCCGGCCAAACACCACATTGGCTTGGGGTATAAGATGGGAGACTCATCCAAATTGCCTACCACCTTTGTTAGGCCGACATCCGATGCCTCGACGAGTGGGAGCAAACACCACATTGGTAGTTCTCCTACCAGTAGTGCTTCCACTTCGTACACACCCCCGATTGGAAAGAAACCCACTTTGGGTAGACCTCCAAAGAGGGGTCATGCATTTTTGTACTCACATGCTATGCCACGTAGGAACACACATCCTACTCCACCGGTGCATGCAAATAATGATTTTATGCTCCGCACCCACGAGCACGTGCAAACACTCATATGAGACACCCACATGCACGTAATCATGCCCATGCACATCCTAATGCTTATGTTCACACATCTAATCCACATGTGAATGCCTTCTCTCATAATCATCCTCATGCATACACACCTCATGCTTATCCACGTATGTATGCTACACCACATCATGGATCTCATGCTCATCATAATGCTATTGCTAGATCTCATGCTCCTAGGCCACATGCACCACATAGAAATCAACCTTTTGTGCATGCAACCACTAGGAAGAGGATTCCCAAAATTTACACTATTTGGGGTCCCAAGAACACTAGCAATCATGATATGAATGTTTATGTGCAATCCTATATTAATGATGTTATTTTGAATGATGATTATGTTGGAAAGTCAAGTTCCTCTTGGACTTGGTTTCCGAAGGGTTAGTTCCTTTAACTCTTCAATGCTTGGTACCATTAGTTTATGATCATGTTATGGGTACCAAGGCATTTGATTATAAAATTGATTTTGATTACATTAACTCATGGGTTACAATTATTTTAATTTCGTATTTCAAATTTGTTGTCTAACCCATTGGATCCAAAAGGGTTTTTGGATACCAAAATGAAGTTTTCTAGGTTCAATCCACCGTGGGATACCAACCCTACCAACTCCTCGATTTGCGAAGACTTTCATTCAAACGGAGTTGATGGTGCTTGGGTAATGCACCAATGTAGGGGGAGCTTAATGTTGTAAGTATGATATTACATTTGGTATCCATGAGGGTTGAATGCATGATTGGTTAGAATCTATTTCTTTACATCGGTATCATTTTGTTTCTCCTAGCATGATAGAATTGTGAATGCCATAAATGCTTTGAAATTCATATCTATTTTTGGGCATGACATGTTTTTAAAAGTTATTATGATGATTTTCGTATTACTTTTATCACCTTGTCACTTCTCATCTCACACTTCACTTAGTTTTGATGTGCTTTTACTTTATGTTCATTTCCGATCGATATTGTGACATTTGACATTCTATGATTTGCACCACTCTTCTGATGGTTCATTCCTTTGTGCACATTTTATGTATGTCTCTGATATTGATTTCGTCGCTCGACGATTTATTTTGTTTCAATAGCTTTAGTTGTATGAAAACATAGAATTGTTTTCCATGCACTAAAATAGCTATAGATGTTGATATTGGAGAATAAATTCCTTTCATCAATACGTGAATTTACAATTGGTATTTTGATGACTTCATTTTTCGTTTTTCGACTAAGGTCTCTTTGGCACACCTTTAACATGTTTTAGTATTTTCCTTTGGTGTCATTGGACCAAGGTCGTATTCTTCGACTCCCGTGATTCATGTATTATTTGGCCATGATTTGTTATCATTGACTTCCTCCCTCACTTTTTGGATTATGCCAAAGGGGGAGAGATATAATAATGGCATGTGCTAAATGATAGTTTAGCATGAATCTAATTTGATATGTTAGATTCAGGGGGAGTTAAGAAAATATAAATGTATTTCAAATTCGATAACTGGATTTGTAATTTTAATTTTCTCACCTGATTGATGCATATGTTTATTATTTCATATGGAACTAATGTGTCATCAATGCAGGGGGAGTAAGTAAATTTCATTTAGTACATTATTATTGATTATTATTGATGTTGGTTTGTCATCACCAAAAAGGGGGAGAATGTTGAGTATTGGACTCCCCGTATTTGGTTTTGGATGATGAGCAAACATAAATAAATCGTGAACTAACAATTTGTGAGCGCAGTTATGGAGATCGTCGCCAAATTCACGAGAACACTCAAAGCGACATCTTAAGACTTCTCAAAGCTCGCATTCAATGGCTAAAGCTTCGTTGAAGCTTTTGGACCTTTTGGAAGTCATGAAGATTTGATCGAAGCTTTCGAAGACCGTTCCTTAAGGTTTTATTCATAGTCTTTTAGCTTCGATTTATAGAATGTTAAGCCTTGAGTAATTCTTACATGTCTATCTTAATATCGCTCATATCTTAGAGCTAGGATTATCTTAGAAGCCATTAGAAACTTTCCCGAAGCCTATCGCTTCTTCCCTCGGCTTCTAGTGCATCTTAGTTGGTTCAAGTAGAGTCACCAACCGACTAGATGACGATCTAGTCGGTCGGTAACTTTTCATGAACCGACTAGATGTCCTAACTCATTTCAGCTCAGCCATGTCAATCAATTAGTCGGTCAAAGAAGGTTCACCGACCGACTAGATGACGATCTAGTCAGTTAGGAATCCTTCTCAGACCGACTAGTTGAGCTTGCCTCTGTACAGCCTGAGTTACTGTTTACAGTTAGTCGGTCCAAGAACATTCATCGACCGACTAGTTGTGAAACTAGTCGGTCAGCATTTGTTCTTAGACCGACTAGTGTAACTTGTATTCAGCTTCGTGCATTTCACTCTTAGTCGGTCAAAGAACACTCACCGACCGACTAGTTGGCAAACTAGTCGGTTGGCAAGTCTTCTTAGACCGACTAGTTCATGTTGCCTGGAAATCACTCTTTTGGCTGTCGAGCTGTTAGTCGGTCCATGTTGAATCACCGACCGACTAGTTGATGAACTAGTCGGCCAGTGATCCTTCTTAGACCGACTAGTCTGCTTCAGATTTAGTTCCGTTGGAGATTTGAAAGCGACGTTTCTTTCTCTCTTTTCCCTTGATCCTTTAAATACCTGAAGGGGTTATTTCATAGGATCTAAGGCTGCTATTTCCAGAGTTCTATTGATTAAAAAGAGAAGCTTTCAACTCTCATCTTCAAGCTCTCCCATTCTCAAGAATCTCTCCCTCACTCTTATTCCTCAAGAGAGATTCATTGGGTGTGAGCCTTCCAAGCCATTGGCTTGATTCTAGGTCATCATCTCATCCCTAGGCTTCCATTGCTGGTCATCTTCTTGAAGCTAGGATTTGGTGACTCTTCCTCCATCAAAATCCTCTTTGCCCTAATTTGGTAAGAAATCTCAAGGCATAGGTATTTTGTTGGTAAACATTTCATTTCAGTTATATTTGAATTGTATACTCTCGGTTGTGAGAGGTTTTGCGTGATCCCGGGTTGTGGGATTCACGGTCATCGATTGTAGGTCGATTGCACTTGTGAGGTTTTTGCAAGTGGGCATATTGGAAATCTTGAGTTAGGGTTTCTAACTCAAGTATCTGGAAGGGATCCGGGTGGTTGGGACGTAGGATCACCGGGAACAAGTCGGGGAGACTTGGGTGGATCCGAACCCATTAAACCATTTGTTTGCGTTTGCATTTATTCTTGTTGATCGTTGTTATTCCACATTGTTGTTTGTTAATTGCACGATAATTAGGAATAACTCTCCCTATTATTTAAAAGTACTATTCACCCCCCCTCTAGTACATGTGCAGTGGCTTCCTAGGGCACTACATGCACAAGAAAGACCTTTATTGGAAATTTATATGCCATCTAGGGTGGTGTCTGTTTCATGCATAATTCTACATGCGGATGATCATAATTTTAATCTGAAGCCAGGTGTAATTCAACTCTTACCATCTTACCATGGCATTGAAAATGATAACCTTATTTTCATGTCAGAAATTTTGAAGAAGTATGCTCGACACAGTTGGATGGAAAAATTAGCTCTGATTCTGTTTATCTTAATTATTTCCATTCTCTCTGAAAGATGAAGCAAAACATTGGTTTAATTCTTTGCCACCTAGATCTATCTCTACTTGGTTACAATTGCAAACTGAGTTTCTAAAAAAATTCTTTTCTTTGCAGAGGACACATGCCATGAAGCGACAAATCATGTCCTTTTCGCAGAGGGAGAAGGAGATGTACGACCAAGCATAGGAGAGATTCAAGGACCTTCTGATCGCTTGCCCACACCATGGATACGACAAAGGCCATGCGATTGGATTCTTTTACGATGGCATGCAGCCGCAAACTAGGCAATACATGGAGATGATGTGCAACGGTGGGTTCCTTCAGAAAACTCCTACGGAGGCATGGGATTACATGGAGACCATAGCGGAGCATGCGAGGAGATGGGAGTCTACTTCAGAGTTTGACAGATCAGAGCCACTTCTACCATCTAAAGGAGGCATGCACTCATTGAAGCCAGACGATGCAATAAGAGCACAGGTGGATGCATTGCTGACGCAGATGCTACAAGGCCTAGACTTGAGAGCAGCAAAAGCAGTCGAAGCTGGACCGTTTTGTGCTATTTGTGAGCAGCCCACTCATGACACGTCTGTTTGCCCCGCAATCCCTGCTATGAAAGAGACCATAAGAAACCCACAAACTATAGTGAATTGGGTGTCCAATCAAGGGGTAAATTCGAACACTTTCAATTCTTCCTGGAAGAATCACCCAAATTTGAGATGGAGACCACAGCAGCCGGTGCAACAGACGACCACTCCTTACCAGCATCCAAATCATGCGAGCAATCAAGGGAAGAAGGAGCAGAGCGCTGATATCACTGCCGTACTTCAGCAAATGATGCAGATGCAGAATCAACAACAGCAGCAGCTTCAACAACAATTTCAGCAGCAGTTTCAGCAACTTAACGAAAACTTTTCTAAAATTGCTGCATCTTTAGAAGAAGGTACTTTACCAGCTCAATCTGTTGCAAATCCTAATATAAATTCCTCTTCTTTTTCAGGTGATAACGTGAAACCATGCAAGGCGGTGACTACTTTGCGTAGCAGAAGAAAGATAGAAAAACCAGAACCACCTAGGCATGAACAAATAGTTGAGGAGAAAAAGGATGAGCATGTACCACTAAAGCTGCAAGAGGAGGAGAAAAGCTTAGAAAAAGAGGAGGTCAAAGAAAAGGAGCCTGGACCATATACACATCCAGCTCCATTTCCATAGAGGCTAGCACCACCTTCAAAATATAAGTATCAGGCAAAAATTAGGGACATCTTCAAACAGCTAAAAATTAATATTCCCTTGCTTGATGCGATAAACCAAGTGCCTGCCTATGCTAAATTTTTAAAGGACTTATGCACTGTGAAACAGACGCTTAATGTGAAAAAGAAAGCTTTTCTCACGCAACAGGTAAGTGCCATAGTCCAACATAACACTCCACCCAAATGTAAAGATCCAGGCTCTCCCACTATTCCATGCACTATAGGAACTAAGAGTTTTGGAAATGCTTTACTTGATTTGGGTTCTAGTGTGAATATTTTGCCTTACTCTGTTTTCTTGAACCTAGGTTTGGGAGAGCGAAACTAACGCCAGTGGTGCTATAGTTAGCAGACATGTCAATGAAGGTTCCAATAGGTTGCGTGGAGGATGTTTTGGTTCAGGTGGACAAGTTCTACTACCCCGTGGATTTCATCGTCCTTGACATACATGGACCACCTTCTGGTAACATCACTCCTGTCATTTTGGGACGTCCATTCTTAGCTACATGCAATGCTGTAATCAATTGTAGAGATGGGCAGTTGAATATAACGTTTGGTAACATGAAGCTTGAATTAAATATCTTTAAATCATGTAAGTTGCCAACAGGTGTTAAAAGTGTTGAAGATGTATGCTTTATTGAAAATTTGATCGAAGACTACTTTGAGGCTGAGTATGAATGTGAATCTAATTATATTGATTATAATTTTGATGATATTAATGAGTCTTATTTTGTGCAGGGCACTTTTGAAAAATCAAGGGAAGCATGTGCATCGAGATTTGAACCATTGCCAGCTGGACTGCCACCATAATTATCCTCTGACGTGGAGCATCCAAAGCTTGAGCTGAAGCCATTGCCGGACTACTTGAAGTATGCCTTCCTTGGAAAATATGAGACATTCCTAGTGGTAATATCTTCCAAACTTACACTTGAACAGGAACATTCATTGCTTGATGTGCGTAGGGAACATAAAGGGGCCATTGGATGGTCCATTGCAGACATCAAAGGTATAAATCCCTTAACTTGTACACATCACATTTATCTTGAGGATGATTCAAAACCTACGCATGAAATGCAACGTCGGTTGAACCTGACGTTAAAAGAAGTGGTAAAAGGTGAGGTTCTTAAATTACTTGATGCTGGAATTATTTATCCAATCTCTGATAGCAAGTGAGATAGTCCAACTCAAGTTGTACCTAAGAAATCTGGTTTAACTGTGGTTAAAAATGAAAATAATGAACTCATACCTATGCGAACCACCACTGGATGGAGAATGTGTATTGATTATAGGAAGCTTAATTCAAAAACAAGAAAAGACCACTTTCCTTTGCCTTTCCTAGATCAAATTTTAGAGAGAGTGGCTGGTAATGAATATTATTGTTTTCTAGATGGCTACTCAGGTTATTATCAGATAGAGATTACTCTAGAGGACCAAGAGAAAACCACTTTCACTTGTCCCTTTGGAACTTTCGCATTTAGGAGAATGCCATTTGGTCTATGCAATGCGCCTGCTACTTTTCAATGTTGCATGTTAAGCATATTTAGTGATATGGTTGAAAAGATAGTAGAAGTATTTATGTATGATTTCTCTGTATATGGCACTTCTTTTGAAAATTGTTTATCTAACTTTGCCATTGTTTTGTGCAGG
This sequence comes from Scilla litardierei, assembly GCA_030789695.1. Taxonomy (NCBI): domain Eukaryota; kingdom Viridiplantae; phylum Streptophyta; class Magnoliopsida; order Asparagales; family Asparagaceae; genus Scilla; species Scilla litardierei. The sequence continues at coordinate 180,172,147 of CM061134.1, forward strand.
TGTAAAGAAAAGAACTTGCTACTCAATTGGGAAAAGTGCCACTTCATGACTACGGAAGGTTTAGTACTTGGTCACTTAGTTTCTAAAGCAGGTATTCAGGTGGACAGGGCAAAATTTGAAGTAATAAAGAAGTTGCCAACGCCAAAAAGCGTCAGAGATATTCGTTCCTTCTTGGGTCATGCAGGATTTTATAGACGCTTTATAAAGGATTTTAGCGCTATCTCTCGATCTCTTTGCAATTTATTAACTTCAAATACTGAATTTATTTGGACGCAAGAGTGTCAAAATTCTTTTGAAAAACTGAAATCCTTAGTTGTCTCATCGCCTATTTTTGCAGGTTCCAGATTGGACTCTTCCTTTCGAGATTATGTGCGACGCGAGTGATTATGCAGTGGGGGCGGTTCTTGGGCAAAAGAAAGAAAAAGTTCTTTATGTGATTTACTACGCAAGTAAGACCATGAACGATGCTCAAAGAAATTACACGACAACGAAAAAGGAATTACTTGCAATGGTATTTGCGTTGGACAAGTTCAGGAGCTACATTTTGGGATCGCCTATCGTCGTCTATACGGACCACTCTGCACTCAAATATTTATTATCTAAAAAGGATGCAAAGCCTAGACTTATACGATGGATTCTTCTTTTGCAGGAGTTCAATATCACGATACGAGACAAGAAGGGAGTGGAGAATCATGTTGCAGATCACCTCTCTCGATTAACGGTAGGCACAGAGTCATCAGATACACCGTTGAGAGATTCTTTCCCTGATGAGCAACTTTTCGCCGTCTCTACTCTACCATGGTATGCGGACATATTAAATTATTTGGTGACAAGTAGAACTCCATCACATTGGTCCTCTCTTGATTTTAAACGTTTCAAATACGAGGTAAAATCTTTCTACTTTGACAATCCTTATCACTTTAAATATTGTGGAGACCAAATTGTGAGACGATGTATACCCGATCATGAGATTAATAGTGTTTTACAATTTTTCCATGATGGGATATGTGGATGACATTTTTCTGCTCATAAAACTGTTGCAAAAATTTTACAAAGTGGATTTTTCTGGCCCACCATGTTTAAAGATGCATATGCTTATTGTAAATCATGTGTGCGTTGTCAACAGTTGGGGGGAATCACAAAAAGAAATATGATGCGAGCCATGCTAGAGATAGAAATATTTGATTGCTGGGGGATTGATTTTATGGGACCTTTCCCACCTTCGTCTGGTTATGTTTTCATACTCGTTGCAATTGATTATGTTTCTAAATGGGTGGAGGCTATTCCTTGCAGGTCTAATGACGCATCTATCGTGCTAAAGTTCTTGAAAGAAAATATTTTCGCACGCTTTGGAGTGCCAAAGGCCATTATTAGTGATGAAGGTTCCCACTTTTGCAATAGGCTCTTTGTAAATTTAATGAAGAAGTTTAGGGTGACGCATAAAGTATCAACTCCATACCACCCCCAAACGAATGGACAAGCTGAACTTGCAAATAGGGAAATCAAGAATATCCTGCAGAAAACGGTGAATCCCACGCGCAAAGATTGGAGTCTTCGCTTGCCTGAAGCTTTATGGGCCTACAGGATGACATACAAGACTATTCTAGGGATGTCTCCTTACCGTTTAATTTATAGAAAAAATTGTCATCTTCCTGTTGAATTAGAACATAAATCTTATTGGGCTATTAAATCATTGAATTTTCTTGATGACTCATCGAATGATTCTCGTAAATTGCAGATATTGGAGCTTGAAGAGCTACGGAGGGAAGCGTATGAAAATGCAAAATTGGCGAAGGAACGAATGAAAGCTGTGCATGACAAAATGATCCTAAGGAAGGAGTTCAAACAAGGGGACAAAGTTTTGGTGTACAACTCACGGCTACACTTAATTCCAGGAAAGCTACGCTCCAAGTGGTCGGGACCTTATTATGTCAAGCAAGTATTCCCAAATGGAGCGGTGATTTTGGTAAATGAGAAAGACGGTAACGAGTTCAAAGTTAATGGACAACGATTGAAACACTTTCAAGAACTTTGGACCAAGGAGGATACGACCATGGAACTTACGGATCCACTTTCGGGTGGCACTTAAACCGGTGTGTTCTTTCCTTACTCAGTAGTAGTAGATTTTCCTTTCTTTATTTTACACTTTTTTTAGGATTTTCGCCTCTAGTATGCTCTTTTCAACATTGAGGACAATGTTTGTCTTTACGTTGGGGGAAGTGTATTAGACTTTTTGTTAGGATTTTTATTATCTTAGCTTTTCTATAATAAAAATATCTTTTTCTGCTAGTTTATGTGGCATAGAGTACTTTACTTCTTTCTGTGAAGGTAGAAGTACGGTCTTGTTGGGCGATGACCGAGCTTGCAGCATGGCAGGCATTGGGACAGTTCAGATAAGGATGGGTGATGGTGTTACACGAGACATCAAGGAAGTGCACTTTGTTCCCGTCCTAAAGCATAATCTCATATCACTCGGTTCACTCGAAGCCAAGGGCTTCCGATGGCTTCTAGTGCCGATAGAGAATGGTGCTCTGAGGGTGACCCGAGGAGCAATGATCGTGATGAAGGGGAAGCAGAAAGGCAACCTCTACTATTTAGATGGTTCGGTCATAACTGGCACAGCAGCTCTGACTCGTAAGTCTAACCGCGAAGACTCATTGTTATGGCACATGTGTCTAGGCCATGTGGGCGAGAAAGCTTTGCAAAAGCTGATCGAGGGAGATCGTCTGAAGGGTGCCAAGAGCAGGAAGATCGAGTTCTGCGAGTAGTGTGTGTTTGGTAAACAAACATGTGCTTCATTTGGGAAGGCCATCCATAATACGAAGGGAGTGCTTGACTATGTACACACCGACGTGTGGGGGCCGAGTAGATTGGCCTCACTAGGGGAAACACTACATTGTGTCGTTCATCGACGATTTCTCATGCATGGTGTGGGTGTTTCCTCTGAAGTCAAAATACCAAGTTCTTAGCATGAGACTCAGACAAGTCGACGAGTCAGACATCACCGAAGCGACAACGGTGGGAAGTATAGGTCAGATCTCTTTGAGCAGTTGTACAGATCAGAGGGGATTCAGAGACACTTCACAGTGAGTGGTATGCCACGTCAGAATGGTGTAGCTAAGAGGATGAATCGGACTTTGCTGAAGAAAGTCCGATGCATGTTGATTATAGCCGACTTATCGAAGGAGTTCTGGGCGAAAGCTCTGGCGTACTCGACCTACTTGGTCAATTGGATACCATCTGCCGCATTAGTGGGAAGATCTCATTTGGCTGTCAGGTTGGGAAAGCCAGTTTCCGACTAACTCTGCGAATTTGGGGCTGTCCAAGCTACTATGCAGTTAAGGACAAGCTCGATGCTAGAGACAAGAAAGCCAACTTCTTGGGTTTTAGCAATCGTGTTAAGGGATAAAGTCTGTGGTGTCTGACATAGAAGAAGGTCATTGTTAGCAAAGACGTAACGTTTAATGAGTCGGCTTTATTGAAGAGGGAGCATGAACCAAAGGTGGAGACTGAGCAAACATATGTGAAGCAGGTCTACGACAATATGTCTGATGCTCCAGATGGCTCGGCCACGGACTCATACCAAGCGACACCAGAGGCTGCAAAAACTGTCATCTTGACAGACGCTGGTGATGTTGGGAGTTTAAGCTCAGATGGTGAAGTTAGTGTTGGGATATGTGTATGCCTCAAGGCAATCTGTGTATATGTACAAATATCTTGTTCGAAATAACAGTAAGTTATTTAGTAATAATTTAACTAAGTTAATAATAACGTAGTCTACATTAGAACTTAGGTAAAGTCCTAAGACTTGATGCGAGGTCAAACAAGTATCGAGATGAGGATCTCGATCATGTAAAATTGATTGATTGATTGTAGCATAAGTCTAAAATCGTTCGTGGTCGTAGAAGTTTCGAGAAAATGATATCGATACATTGGGTAGACCATTGTATCTTTGTCTTCACCATGGTGTGATGACGATGATCTCATGGTCGTTCGACTTGGCAAAGTTAGAGATGAGACACATGTGCTCATTGGAGAATGAGTTCACTGAACGACCCAACGAGAGTTATCATATGGTTAACGAAAAAGTAATCTATCAATAATAACTCTTAGGATGATAGGCAGTTGGTCCTTAGACTTGATGTCGTTATACGAACATGCACGTGAACGGTGTCACTTAGATCTCTGACCTAGCTTCGAGGCAAGGCATGTTGAAAGGTCTTTGGTTGGGTGAGACTTGAAGCGTGCGAGGAGATTAATGATCAATTAAAGAATTCGTCTCTCCCGTTTATGGGGAGTTAGTGTCGCACGTGTTAGTTCAGTCTGTAATGAAAACTTTGGCCAAAGTATGTTGGAAGAATTCCAACATTATAAGACTAAAGACCAATGGAGACTAACCGAGTTCAAGCTATTAGGGTTGACAGTTGACCATACCCTAGACTTGTCTAAGCGACATAGTTATGACAAAGGGACTAAAACTGCGACATTAATCACTGACATAGTCAGGGTGGTCCCGAAAATACTCATGTCAATGAGTTAACCACATAATGATGATACCGAAACAGGGACTGCACCTACTTCTCGTGGTCACTACCATCTAGGATTTCAAGCCTCACTAGAAGTAGGGTCAGGCTGTAGGGTCTCACATAGAGTGGGACCTTCGTCAAGTAATATGTAGAATTATGGAGATAATACATTGGATATATGGGAAATAATTACATCACAAAAGGTTTACCAGATAGCCTAAAAGGTTGCTGATGTTGGATTATTTCTTGAGATGCAAAGGATTTAAAATATGTCATAAAGGCTTTGCGAGCATATTTATATTAAAGGCATAGAACAAGCTCAATCAGAAGTCCAAGAATGTCTTAGACTTCCAGGAATGTCCTAGACTATTTTTTGTTTATGGTCCAAGCCCAATAGGGCTGAAAGAATACCAAAAACAAAGATCAAGAAGTCAAAAAATGGGAAGGTTGCAGCCCAAAGGGCTGGGTAAGCCCATCATCTGGCGCTGGGCCATGCCCAGTGCCAGCTGCTGGGCCATGCCCAACGGGAATTTTGATGGGCTGCTGGATCAGCCAAGGCCAGGGCCCAGGGCCCAGGTGCTGGTTGGGTCAACGCCCAGCGGGTTGGGGCTCACCCAAGCGGGCGCCCGACCGGGCTGCCCTCCAAGCGGGCGTGCCCTTTTGGGCATGCCCGACCCCAGATCAAGATGGGTCCCACTGCGGGCCCCACAGATCTGAACAGTTGTGAACTTTACATAGGCTATGTTTGGGCAGTTTTTGATGATCTTTGGAGCATTGTTTGAGGGATCAAACGAAGTTAGAATTGAGTACCATTTGTTTATATGCATTCATCGTTCAGTTATCTTCGATTTGATATATGATATCGCTTGCGATGCTCAACTGGAGGAAGGAAAAATTCGCTAAAGTTTTGCCTTCGTGGAGGGAGAACTTTAAATTGTTTTCCCCTTCCAATTGTTTAGTCCTACATCGGATATGTTGAGAACAGGATGGGTCAGCCGTCTATAGTGAGAGCCAACTTTGAGAGATTGTATTGTGAGCTTTTGGAGAGATCTTGTGTGCTTTTTCTTCGTTTGTGAAGAGAAGATTTGTTTCGTTCTCTTCTTTCGTAATAATGTTCATCGGTGTTCCCCCTTGGTCGGTCAATTACCTAAACACAAGTTCTCAAGTGCTATATTTGTTTGGTTGCTTGTCCTAGTTCTGGTGTTCTTCGACGATCCGTTTCTGTCGTCGCACAACAACCAACACCCATGTATCTGCCTGTGTGATGTGGACATTCGGGTAGGTTTAAATATCACATGATAATTACTGAAATATTAATTTGGCTAGAACCATTTGAATCAACATTCATTTTTCTTCGGGTTTCTCTGTGAAAATCAAAGGTAAATTCATAACTTAAAAACTGATGTGCAAGCAATTCTTGACTATAAGATATATGTCACCAGAATACGCATCAACCGAAAAATTAACTGACAGATCTGATGTGTTCTTATTTGGAGTCATGCTTCTTGAGATCATAGCTGAACTGACAAAAATTATTCAGCATGCACAACCGAAAAAAATTTTGATGTTGTGCACAGTGAGTAAAAGTTGAAGGACGTAGCAAAATTACTCAACACGCACAACAGGCGAAATTAATTTTTGCATGTTGTGCGCACTGAGTAAAAGTTGCTGCACATAACAAAATTACTTACCGGGCAAATTAGGCAAAAAATTTTCCTGTTGTGTGCGTGGAGTAAAAGATGATGCACATTTTGTTCCTGTGGTTTTCATTTTTCTTAAGATTCTCAAAGGTTTTTTACATTCAACAAAGATTGTCCCCAAAAATCGACAATAGATTTCATTTCAGGTTTTCGAATTCTTTTCGATCGATAGCATTTTCTGCCCAAATATCGACAACAAAAATTGGTCGTGTATAAATTTTTTTTGCTTGATCGACAGATAAATGATTTAAAGTGTTGTAAGTGTTATGAGTGATATTCTATCAAGTCTATTCAAGGCTTAACATGCTAATTCAACTAAGAAGTAAAGAAAGAAAGATATACAATTTTTATCCTCTTCACTTCTTATTGAATTCCTTGAAGACTCCCATTGAGCTAGTTGAGTCCAACGGTTTAACTTTCCTGCATTCAGTTCTTGATTTCCAGACCTCATTGATTTGATGTCCTTGAATCAATGATCCAAGTTATAATCTTCATTTGATGTGACTTTATCTATATTGACGATGCTTTCATTAACTACAAAACATGGGGATTAGTCACAATTGATTTTGTTTGTTTATCATCAAAACCACATTGGAGAAACCAATATTCAACAATACGGTCCTCGGTAGACGGTCTCACATCCATCGTCACAACTTTACACTCGCAGTTCGATGCCATCTACCATTGGCACTACACTCAGGGACATTATCCTACAGCTGTACCCACTTCTCCTCCTCATGCCACCCCACCTCATTCATCACCGTCTACACAGCTATCCACATCCACACCTTATATTCCCATACCACCACCATCACCACCACCCTCATCTAGACACCACCATTTCCTCCACCATCCACATGTGTGTCTTCACCCACACCTTCCACCATCCACATGTGTGCCAAATGACCTCGTCCTCCCAAGCTGAATTTAAGCCAAATGGCCGCGGAACGACGCGGCCACGTCCACCAAGGGTTTTGGGCCCGAGTGGGAGCTGTTAAGGGGCGGTTTTGGGCTTTTGGGGTATTTTTGAGGGAGTATAAATACTTTTTGTTATTCCTCTGTGTAGGAGGATCTTTTTGGACGACTTTTTCCATCTTTTTTGAGGAATTTCAGGTGTACAAACTCTTATTCTCTGCTAGATTTAATTGTACTTTCTGTTTTCTTTTGTTTTGTTGAATAGTAATCCATCTATTGATTGCATCTTGTGATTGTGGTTTGGTTATTATTGAATCTCTACCATTGTATTTTACAATGAATGTTATTTCAATGAAATCTATCATCTATTATTGCATGAATCGTGAGTAGTGATTCATCTAGCGCCAATGGGTTGAACCCCATTGGATCAAACTATGGATTGATGAATTGTTGATAAATTGTTGAGTAATTGAGGATGAGTGGTATGTTAAGATGATTATTATTAATGTAGATCGAATTCCCCTTTCATGGGTAATTAGATTAAGTCACGATTGGCGTCGGGATTAATCTAGGGTTTTCAAATGCATTGCTCGATACTATCGATGCAGCTGACAGGAGTCAGGTATCGATTAGAGCCCTCCTAACATAGATCCTAATCCAAATCTACGGGAGTGGCATGGAGGAAGATTGGGGATATTTGTCGGACGTAATGCATCTAACGCGTTTCGATGCACGATTGGCGTTGATATCGATATGTGTTTGGTAGTCCTATCATGTGCCACAAGAGTGGGGGATAGTGTTAATATAAGGGGATATCTCATCATGCACCACGGGAGTGGGGGGTTAGAGAATACCATTAGATTAGAAGACCTCTCCCGAACCTCATGAACACAACAACAGTTAACACCAATCAATCCTAATTTAGTCCAGTGGTGGGGATATCCAGGCCCTACAGCTTTTTATTATTGACATTTCTGTTACTTTTATAATCCTTCACATTATATTCGAATATGTATCTCTTGACTTAGGAATGAATTAGTAACAACAGCTGCCTCCCAGAGGACGACCCGTATAGCGAAACAACTACACTGTGCGCTTGCAGCTTATAAATATAAAGCTGACATACGAACCACAACAAGCTTTTGGCACCATTGCCGGAGAGGCACAGCTTGTTATTAGTTTCATACCTTGTTGATAGTCTGCGTATTTTTGTGTTTTTCTTTTTGTCTTTTTCTGTTATTGATTTTTGGTGCTTTTGACGTTTCCTTTGGTGTAGCTCTTTTATGTATATGCAGGAGATTACATGGTGTAGCGGATTTGCATCCATTAGATCCTGAAATCGAAGCCCCTGCACGTAGGAGGAATACCGAAAGGAAGAGGAAGCTGGCGCTAGAACCTATGGCGGAGATAGACAATCCTGATGCACCTACTGCTAAGTTCCTCATGGACTTTTCTATGCCATTCAATGGGTCGACGTCGAGCATCTCAAGGCCAATGGTGGAGACCACAGATTTTGAACTGAAGCTGTTATTGATAATTTTTATATTGCATGACCAATTCGGAGGAAAGCCCATGGAAAATTCCAAAGAACACATGAATACCTTCATAGAGAAGATGATTACGCTTAAAATGAGTGGTGTCACTAGTGAGGCCATCAGGTTAAGACTCTTTCCATTCTCTCTTAGAGATAAAGCTAAGGACTGGCTTAGAAGCCATGATCCTGATTCTTTTATTTCATGGGATAGTCTTTCACGTGCATTTCTAACCAAATTCTTTCATGCAGGAAAACTGTAAAGATGCGCAATGAGATCACGTCGTTCACCTAGCTTGACCAGGAGTCATTGTATGAAGCTTGGAAAAGGTTCAAGGACATGCAACGTAACTGCCCACACCACGGTATTCCAGACTAGCTCTTGATCCAATCCTTCTACATTGGTCTAACCCGTGAGGTGAAGATGTCGATCGATGCCACCGCTAATGGCGTAATTATGAGCAAGACTCCTGAAGAAGCAAAAAATTTGTTGAAGAATATGGCCGCCAACAATGACTTGTGGAGCAATAAGAGAGCTACCTCAAAGAAAGGAGGTAAGTATGAGCTTGATGAAGTTTCTATACTATCTGCTAAATTTGATGCTTTGACAAAGAAATTATCTAGGATAGGGCTTGGTGCTGAAGTGTGCGGTGTACAGGGACACCCAGGAGAAGAATGCCCATCTACCCATGCCACCCCACCAGGAATGACTATAGAGCAAGCTAATGCTATAAACGGGAAAAATCACCGATAGCCTGATAATACCTACTTGAACACCTTCAACCAGGGGTGGAAGAACCACTCGAACGTCTCATATCGGAGTGGAGACTTGCAACCAAAAGTACCGTTCCTGTAGCAGCATCCGCCATATGGACCTCCTCCACAGAACTTTCAACCTCCTAACCAATAACAACCCCCTCCCCCATGTTAAATCAAACCTTGAGAAGCTTATGGAAAGTTTTATTGTGATGCAGTGACAGAAGAAGGACTACTTTCAGACGACCATCCAACAGCTCGTCACGGGCCAAAAAGTCCGTGGAAACTCATCTTGCACCACTGGCAGAGCAAGTGGCACAGCTGAACATGCAACAGGGGTAGATGCCAGGGCAAATAGAGACAAATCCACGAGGGCACGTCAATGCTATTACCACGAGGAGTGGTAAAGAAACTGAAGACCCCGTGATGCCGGCTGCTGAAGAGAGGGAGCTTATGGTGGAAGTTGACCCTCGCATTGAGATAGAGCAAGAGGAAAATGATGAGATAGCAATGCCATTAGTGGAGCCAAGGAAAAGGAGGCTGAAAAAGTTGATGGAAACACCCCAGCGGAGCCTCCAAGAGTTTATGTTCCTAAGGTTCCATACCCATTGAGGTTGGCAAAGGTGAAGCTAGAAGAGAAATACGGGAAGTTCTTTGATATGTTGAAGCAGCTGCACATCAAGATCCTGTTCTTCGACGTCATCTCAAGTCACGCCCCGCTTCCCAAAATGGACGGAAGCGAAACGTGACGAGGCCCGCTTAGGCCAGAGCTTGAGAAGCTCGGACCCAATAAGCGTCTGTAGAGGTACCATTTTAAAAGATTCAGGTTCTTGCATTAATAAAGTTCAAAACAACAGAAGTACAGAAAGGAAAAGGCATTCATTAAATTAGAGATATAATATCCAACTGGTACAAAGTCTAAAAAGGAAGCCTAAGCATGGCAACAGCCTAACTAAAAGCAGACTAAAAGCTGTAACCTCTGAAAGTGACGACTAAAAGACCTCAAGGTCTGGTCCTTGTCGGGTACGCACTCTGATGACGACGTCCTCAGCTCCACATACTCCAGCGAATCTGCCTCGTCCATGAACTCGGACTGAGCACCTAACGTACAGCACCCAAAAGAAAGGAACTGTACGTCAGGTAAAGTCTACAAGAAGGGTTAGACTTTACTGCAAGTGCACCGAACTTTAAACAACGGTTTACTGGTTGATTAGCATGCTGAGGTTCTTTTACACAATAGTTTACTGGTTGATTAACATGCTGTGGTTATAACAGAGTAACACGACAGGAAGTAACACAGCAGAAAAGTAAAACGGGACAAGTAGTAGTCGTAGCGTGTGCTACCAACTACGGGACTAACCTACAGGTGTCAAGACAAGACGTGACGTGACGGAAACAAGGCAGGACAAGACAAGTGAGACACGAAAGGGTTCACGCCTTACGGTTCGAGGGGGATCAGACCCTCTTGCCGTGCGCACGCTCAACCCAACCCCAAACCCCAAGACAAGACAAGACATGACACCAGTACAAGGGATCACTCGCGCTAGCTTGGCGAGTGCCCTATTGCCCGCAGGCTGAGAATCAGTACAAGGGATCACTCTCTCTAGCTTGGAGAGTGCCCTATTGCCCTCGGGCTGTGTATCCGTACAAGGGATCACTCTCTCAACTTGGAGAGTGCCCTATTGCCCGCAGGCTGTGAATCAGTACAAGGGATCACCCGAAGGGTGCCCTATTGCCCAGCGGGCTGTGCAAGACGGGACGTGACAAGACAGGAAGGGTTATTCTAGGGTGTCCACACACACGCACACACATGATAGCCCTACAGCATTAAAGTTGTTGTTATCAGGCTCAGACTTCGTCGTCAAGTCTGAGCCGTCAGGAGTCGTCCCGGACGCTATCATTTCACGTCCGGTTTTATACATTCACAGTCTAACAGTTCTAGCAACCTAATACCAAAGCACGGTCAAAAACGCAAGTGTGTACACTTGCCTGCGGTGGCGAGTGTGTCGTCCGTCCGGGGCGTCTCGTCCAGGCGTCGCGTCCGCGGTAGTCCGTCTGAAAAGTGTCACGGCGACGGTGTCAGGTCGTGATTTCATCAAACCTATTAGGGTTCATTTATAGGTTATCGGGGCTACCCTAATTGTCAGAGTCACGATTTAATGTTTTTGTCAGCCTAGATCGACCACTAACCTATATGCACAGAAAATTGTCCGATGGTCGATTTCTACAGTGAGCAGCGTTTTACTGGTGCGAAAACGTAAATTTTGTTTGAGTTGTCCAGTTTTTAGTTAGGGTTTGATTAGCTACAGTGTGGGTTTCTACAAGTTAGGGGACTGACCTGAAATAACGATAGAGCGGGATCTGACGTCGGGTTCGAACGGCGATGTATCGGCATCGTCTGTAATTTCCTCGGCCGTGGTTGGCGTAGCGAGATGGGTACAGACAGTGAGTGGGTGGCGTCAGGATCTCTGTATCAACAGGTATGATATCAAACATGAGATAACTAATTAACTTCTGTAATGACTAATTAACCTATACCAAACTATATAAAATATATATTGTTAATATTTTAGACCTACACATTAACATATACAGCCTAACATATGCTATGAATAAGGAACTAAGATTTTGTAAACTGACCTATAATAACATATATATATATATAAATATATTCTTGACGGTTTTAAGCATGGTGTGCAGTAACTAACAAGTTTTCTTGATAAAATACATACATCTACCCTCCCAGTACCGACCATATGCAAACAAAATAGCACTCCTTCCATTAAAACCAAACAGTATATTGAACTCCAACATGATCTATCTCATCTTAACATTTAACACCCAAACATCAACCAATTTTTTTAACATCATCAACTAACAGTTCATCAACAACAATGATGGCTTTAGTAATAGAAAGGCATGCTGGGTCATATCTAGCATGAGATTAATAACACCAACTAATTCTGATATCAACCCCAAACAAAACAAACCTAAGATGATCTAATCAACATCATTTTATTAAAGATTAACAGATTCAAACCCGAGCCATAATAGAAACAAGCCAATCCTTAACCTCTTACCTTGGTTGCCTTCACTTGCAGGTGGTATCTTCTAAGGCGGCAACGGGTAGCGGAGATGACCGGAGGAGGGTGGTGTCCAGGCGACGAGGCGGTGCAGCACGGCGGCCGGAGTTGGGATGCCGCGGGGTGGTGCCTGACTGCAGGGTGACGATCGGAAAGGAGCAGCAGCAACGGCTGCTGTTGTGTTGCTCACAGTGCAAGGAAACCGCCGGCGGGGCTCTTGATCAGGCGGGGCGGTCGGAAAAAGGAGTGGGGGCGGCGACGAACGGGGTCGGGACGCCGACGATCGGGTCTGCGCGGGGAAGACGGCCGGCGGGGGTAGCCGCGAGGGCGGCGGAGAGGGGAGAGGAGCATGCGGCGGCGCGAATCGCGGCGGGGGCGAGCAGATCGCGGCGGAGGAAGGCTGCGGTGGGGTCGGCGTGTGGATCAGAGGGGGAGGACGGCGCTGAGGGGCGGCCGAGGAGGCGGGGGCCGGCGGCTGAGGGGGGAGCCGCGAGTAGAGAGAGATCGGAGAGAGAGAAGGGGGAAAATTGAAGGGGGCGGCGGCGGCTAGTTCAGCCTAGGTCAAAACGTGATTAGGTTTAGGGTTAGATAGGTTTTGGGGTTTTTAAAATATTAAAAGTGATAACTAACAATAGGATTAATAGAAGAAAGGGGAAAGATTGAGAGTCAAAGGGGTGTACATTCTGGGGTAAGTCTAGGGGGATTTAGTGAAACAGTTTAGTAAAGAAGTTAGACAGATTGAGTAGAGATTTAGCCAGATTTGGCTAATAATTCGTATTTTGAATTGATTGGGAAATCGACGGTCGAGATTTAATCGTGCGATATCTCTCAAACCGGACGTCAGAAAAATAATCCAAAAATACCGGGACGATCGTGGAGACGAGACGCACAGATCTACGGAGCCCGATCGTGCGTAACACTTACCAAAAATTTACGTAAAATTGGAAGCGGCGTTTTGAGCCAATTGACTAAAACGCCCCTATCGTTCAAAGTCGTTTTGCGAGAAAACGAGCCCCGAAAAGACGTTTCCAAATATTACAATAAAATTTTACATTCCCAACGGTCACAACGGCATGTCACATCGCACAATTTGGAAACCAGAAATAGCCAAATAAAATACGTGCACGGTAAAGTACGTGCATGCAGAAAATCTCATAAGGTCGGAAAGCGGCCGTTACATTCTACCCACCTTAGAAATGATTCCGTCCTCGGAATCACTTACACTACTAATAATAATATTACCCATATAACCTTATACCCGCAACTATCATATCTACTCATAAGATTTCTAATTCTGTAACTTTGATCTTACGTTCCTCAATAATCCATCATAATCCATCTTTTCACTTGACAATGCTACGACTAAACTCACATCCTAAAACCTAGCTATAGGCTTATCCCTACAGTTCAACTTCCCAAGTCCAAGTTCTCATAAAAGGATAGTAGTCATCATCTCATACCATACCACTCCACTAAACATCATTGCTCCAAAAAAAACAATCTTTTAAACTCTCGATCTCTTCCCAATATTAATCAATCGCTAAAAATGATGTTCTAGTCGATCACCAATTCAAGACCAAAAACTCTGTCAATCTTACAACACCTTTCACGAATCAACAATCGTCGTGTCCCAATACATCCCTTGTCACATCTTCCATAAATTTATCCGCCAAATAATTGAACTATCAAAATCACATCACCCTTACTCATTTTAATTATTTTCAACCAATATTAAATCCGACAACCTAACCATCTATTTATCTCAACACGTCGTGTTACTCCCAATGTCTTCTCACGTCAACTCGACAATCAAGTCTCGATGCTAATGAAAGCTCTACTCAATCTCAAGATCACCCTAACTCCTACCATACTCTGTAGCCATCCCTATCTACCATTCGTCTAAGCCTCAACTCTGATAAGTTCTCATCTTCACGCATATAATCTCATTCCACCAGTATTCTCCATTGGGTCCGCCACACTTCGGTTTTTTTTAAATAAGTCTTGGACAGCCCATTCATTTCATCCGAAGGAAATCTATTCCAAAATCCTATTGTTCCAAAATCGGTTAATCATTGCTATAACAAATCTCATTTCTCCCTGAAACAAAATCCTACAACAACAATAGCTAGTTCCAAAACTATAACAACCATTACATAACATTTCTAAATGGAGAGAGAGGGAAAAGAGAGAGAAACTTAAAACCAGTGACACATTTTTAAAACATTTGGAAAAACGTGTGGAGTCGTGGTAATGGATGAGGAAGGATAATTGATTTGAGATCTTGTGAGCTAATTTCGAAAACTTTAAAGGTTTGGTTTAAAAGAAAGACAAAGTTTTGATACAATCACTTTCAGTCAAAGTTAAGCTATTCTATAATCGCGAAAAACTACGTCTAAGGAAATTGCCCGCTATGACCCTATTCATATACGTATGAATACCGTCATTCAGACAACTCCATCACAGTCCACACTGAGTACACATACACGACACAAGAGACAATCACTAATATCCTAAAGGTAGCACACTCGTACCGGTCCACACACTCTACCTATACACATGCACTACGACGACATCACAAACCAATGGGCCCACTACTAACTAGAGATGACATAGGCAACTACAGGCACTGATGTCCACATGAAAGTAAGGAACCGAAACCAAAAGCGAAACGAAATAAGATCGGAAGGAACGAGTTTGGACAAGGCGAGAAAAATGAGATAACTGATTGGATGGGACTAAGATATTGCCCAAAATAATTAAGTAGATGGAGGAAGGATTACGTGTAAAATATGGTATCATATACTTTATACTTATAATAAGTAGAAATAGCGAGCAGATGGTAGAAAATATTGCAACTCGGAAAAAGAGTTAGACGAAGGAAAAAGAGGAGAGTGGGATAATGATTGTTTTGTAATGAGAAATTAGTTTATACAAAAATTCTTTTGAAGTATGAGCACGATGAACGACTGATATATATATATATATAAATAAATTAAAGTTCTCTTTAGTTTAGAAAATATTCTAAAAGTACGTACGATAAGAAGTTAAAAATAAATTTCGTAGTTTAGAAAAATGATGTATTGAATTTCCAAAATGGTAACAAAGTTTTAAAACTAAAATACGATGGATACCGATTCGAAAATAAGTACAAGACCGTGACTTAAAATTTTACGACCAAGAAGGTTTCAAAATTTGCGAAATAATTTTAACTCAACCGAAAGTAAGAAATTTTAAATATTTAATAAGAGTTTTCAAAGAAGTTAAACTGAGCGAAGAATTTAATAATGAATTTTGAAAATACTTTTAAAGGAAGCAGAATTTGCAAAGGGAAAGATTCGAAGGATCAACGATAATTGTCAGGAAGCGATCACGTGAATTGGGGGAAAGGAAAATGATTGCATGATGGATATACCTAGGATATGATTCACGAAGCTACGATGGAAGTCTACGGTCGATAAATGATCAGGGAGACGCTAGAAGTCAGGGGTCCTACTCATCGCGTCGTCTAAAGATCAGGAGAGCTTGGCGCTAAGATTTTCTAACGAGCTAAACTAGAATCAGGATCTAGGGGAAAAAGATCCTAAGGGAATCAAGGTTACGTTCTGCTGGGCCCGAAGTCGATGGAGCTGGGCGAGCGACTAACTAAAAGAAGGACTCTAGAAATCTAATTTGGTCAGAGTTAGGGAGGGAGAGGCTACTAAGGTATCCTAAGACGGGTACGCCTAAATCCTAACCAAGGCGTCTGACTATCAAATCGGGACGTCTACCTAAGTCTTTCCACGAACTAAGACTGGGAAACAAATTCAGACTTGTACGTGGATATTAAATGAATGCGGTACTTTTATTGTTCCGAACTTTTGCGAGACCTGCATGGGCCACCACTAAAACCTGTCACGCCCCGCTTCCCAAAATGGACGGAAGCGAAACGTGACGAGGCCCGCTTAGGCCAGAGCTTGAGAAGCTCGGACCCAATAAGCGTCTGTAGAGGTACCATTTTAAAAGATTCAGGTTCTTGCATTAATAAAGTTCAAAACAACAGAAGTACAGAAAGGAAAAGGCATTCATTAAATTAGAGATATAATATCCAACTGGTACAAAGTCTAAAAAGGAAGCCTAAGCATGGCAACAGCCTAACTAAAAGCAGACTAAAAGCTGTAACCTCTGAAAGTGACGACTAAAAGACCTCAAGGTCTGGTCCTTGTCGGGTACGCACTCTGATGACGACGTCCTCAGCTCCACGTACTCCAGCGAATCTGCCTCGTCCACGAACTCTGACTGAGCACCTGACGTACAGCACCCAAAAGAAAGGAACTGTACGTCAGGTAAAGTCTACAAGAAGGGTTAGACTTTACTGCAAGTGCACCGAACTTTAAACAACGGTTTACTGGTTGATTAGCATGCTGAGGTTCTTTTACACAACCGTTTACTGGTTGATTAACATGCTGTGGTTATAACAGAGTAACACGACAGGAAGTAACACAGCAGGAAAGTAAAACGGGACAAGTAGTAGTCGTAGCGTGTGCTACCAACTATGGGACTAACCTACAGGTGTCAAGACAAGACGTGACGTGACGGAAACAAGGCAGGACAAGACAAGTGAGACACGAAAGGGTTCACGCCTTACGGTTCGAGGGGGATCAGACCCTCTTGCCGTGCGCACGCTCAACCCAACCCCAAACCCCAAGACAAGACAAGACATGACACCAGTACAAGGGATCACTCGCTCTAGCTTGGCGA
Source organism: Scilla litardierei (assembly GCA_030789695.1). Classification (NCBI taxonomy): domain Eukaryota; kingdom Viridiplantae; phylum Streptophyta; class Magnoliopsida; order Asparagales; family Asparagaceae; genus Scilla; species Scilla litardierei. The sequence continues at coordinate 180,189,395 of CM061134.1, forward strand.
GTGCCCTATTGCCCGCAGGTTGAGAATCAGTACAAGGGATCACTCTCTCTAGCTTGGAGAGTGCCCTATTGCCCTCGGGCTGTGTATCCGTACAAGGGATCACTCTCTCAACTTGGAGAGTGCCCTATTGCCCGCAGGCTGTGAATCAGTACAAGGGATCACCCGAAGGGTGCCCTATTACCCAGCGGGCTGTGCAAGACGGGACGTGATAAGACAGGAAGGGTTATTCTAGGGTGTCCACACACACGCACACACATGATAGCCCTACAGCATTAAAGTTGTTGTTGTCAGGCTCAGACTTCGTCGTCAAGTCTGAGCCGTCAGGAGTCGTCTCAGACGCTATCATTTCACGTCCGGTTCTATACATTCACAGTCTAACAGTTCTAGCAACCTAAGACCAAAGCACGGTCAAAAACGCAAGTGTGTACACTTTCCTGCGGTGGCGAGTGTGTCGTCCGTCCGGGGCGTCGCGTCCAGGCGTCGCGTCCGCGGTAGTCCGTCTGAAAAGTGTCACGGCGACGGTGTCAGGTCGTGATTTCATCAAACCTATTAGGGTTCATTTCTAGGTTATCGGGGCTACCCTAATTGTCAGAGTCACGATTTAATGTTTTTGTCAGCCTAGATCGACCACTAACCTATATGCACAGAAAATTGTCCGATGGTCGATTTCTACAGTGAGCAGCGTTTTACTGGTGCGAAAACGTAAATTTTGTTTGAGTTGTCCAGTTTTTAGTTAGGGTTTGATTAGCTACAGTGTGGGTTTCTACAAGTTAGGGGACTGACCTGAAATAACGATAGAGCGGGATCTGACGTCGGGTTCGAACGGCGATGTATCGGCGTCGTCTGTAATTTCCTCGGCCGTGGTTGGCGTAGCGAGACGGGTACGGACAGTGAGTGGGTGGCGTCAGGATCTCTGTATCAACAGGTATGATATCAAACATGAGATAACTAATTAACTTCTGTAATGACTAATTAACCTATACCAAACTATATAAAATATATATTGTTAATATTTTAGACCTACGCATTAACATATACAGCCTAACATATGCTATGAATAAGGAACTAAGATTTTGTAAACTGACCTATAATAACATATATATATATAAATATATTCTTGACGGTTTTAAGCATGGTGTGCAGTAACTAACAAGTTTTCTTGATAAAATACATACATCTACCTTCCCAGTACCAACCATATGCAAACAAAATAGCACTCCTTCCATTAAAACCAAACAGTATATTGAACTCCAACATGATCTATATCATCTTAACATTTAACACCCAAACATCAACCAATTTTTTTAACATCATCAACTAACAGTTCATCAACAACAATGATGGCTTTAGTAATAGAAAGGCATGCTGGGTCATATCTAGCATGAGATTAATAACACCAACTAATTCTGATATCAACCCCAAACAAAACAAACCTAAGATGATCTAATCAACATCATTTTATTAAAGATTAACAGATTCAAACCCTAGCCATAATAGAAACAAGCCAATCCTTAACCTCTTACCTTGGTTGCCTTCACTTGCAGGTGGTCTTTTCTAAGGCGGCAACGGGTAGCGGAGATGACCGGAGGAGGGTGGTGTCCAGGCGACGAGGCGGTGCAGCACGGCGGCCGGAGTTGGGATGCCGCGGGGTGGTGCCTGACTGCAGGGCGACGATCGGAAAGGAGCAGCAGCAACGGCTGCTGTTGTGTTGCTCACAGTGCAAGGAAACCGCCGGCGGGGCTCTTGATCAGGCTGGGCGGTCGGAAAAAGGAGTGGGGGCGGCGGTGAACGGGGTCGGTACGCCGACGATCGGGTCTGCGCGGGGAAGACGGCCGGCGGGGGTAGCCGCGAGGGCGGCGGAGAGGGGAGAGGAGCATGCGGCGGCGCGAATCGCGGCGGGGGCGAGCAGATCGCGGCGGAGGAAGGCTGCGGCGGGGTCGGCGCGTGGATCAGAGGGGGAGGACGGCGCTGAGGGGCGGCCGAGGAGGCGGGGGCCGACGGCTGAGAGGGGAGCCACGAGTAGAGAGAGATCGGAGAGGGAGAAGGGGGAAAATTGAAGGGGGCGGCAGCTGCTAGTTCAGCCTAGGTCAAAACGTGATTAGGTTTAGGGTTAGATAGGTTTTGGGGTTTTTAAAATATTAAAAGTGATAACTAACAATAGGATTAATAGAAGAAAGGGGAAAGATTGAGAGTCAAAGGGGTGTACATTCTGGGGTAAGTCTAGGGGGATTTAGTGAAACAGTTTAGTAAAGAAGTTAGACAGATTGAGTAGAGATTTAGCCAGATTTGGCTAATAATTCGTATTTTGAATTGATTGGGAAATCGACGGTCGAGATTTAATCGTGCGATATCTCTCAAACCGGACGTCAGAAAAATAATCCAAAAATACCGGGACGATCGTGGAGACGAGACGCACAGATCTACGGAGCCCGATCGTGCGTAACACTTACCAAAAATTTACGTAAAATTGGAAGCGGCGTTTTGAGCCAATTGACTAAAACGCCCCTATCGTTCAAAGTCGTTTTGCGAGAAAACGAGCCGCAAAAAGACGTTTCCAAATATTACAATAAAATTTTACATTCCCAACGGTCACAACGGCATGTCACATCGCACAATTTGGAAACCAGAAATAGCCAAATAAAATACGTGCACGGTAAAGTACGTGCATGCAGAAAATCTCATAAGGTCGGAAAGCGGCCGTTACATCTCAGAAATCTTGGCATATGCAAAAAATTTGAAGGAGTTGATCACGACTAAAGGGAGAAGAGAAAAGGTCCTGTTATCCATGGAATGTAGTGCAATCCTCCAAAGAAAAAGTGTCGAGAAGCTTGAAGATCCGAGAAGCTTCGTCATCCCTTGTGCTATAGGAAATGTCATGATCAAAAGAGCGATATACGACCTTGGTGAAAGCGTGAGCTTGATGCCATTGGGCATAAGTGACAGGCTATGGATGGGAGCAGCAACGCCCATAACAATGACGCTGCAGCTCACCTACAGATCTATCAACTACCCTGTGGGAATCATTGGGGACGTACCAGTGAAGGTTAGAGAAATGATAATCACATGTGATTTTGTGATCATGGACATAACGGAGGACGTCTGTATTCCTATAATCTTGGGTCGTCCGTTCTTAGCCACCACAGAAGTACTTATTGATGTTAAGGGGGGAGCTGTCCCTCAATGTTAGAAAGGAGAAGGTCGAGTTCGACCTTCAAAGGAGCATGAAGGAGTTTATGGAGGCCGACCACTACGACCAAGTCGACCTTTTGGAGGAATTGATCGAGGAAACGGAGCTTGAGGACATGCTTCTAAATCATACAGAGAAGCTGCTATATGCAAATTCCAAACATGAAGGGGATTGGAAGACGGTAGCCATAACAAGGAAATTAGATGAAGTACCGAAGAAGGATGTCATGGAAGGACACCCAAGGTCACACCCAATTGACCTCGGGGAGTTGAAGATGGAGAAATTATGCAATGCTACGTCAAGCAACATCAAAGAGAAGCATGGAGCGAGAGCTGGCCTTAAGCTCTCCACCCCGAAGCCGTCTTGAAAAATATAAAGAGAGTCGAGCAAAAGACTTAAAACAAGCGCTTCTTGGGAGGCAACCCAAGCTCTGAACTTTTCTATTTTTCATTTATATTCTTATTTCTAGTTAGAATAGTTTGATTTTGAATATATAATTCGTTCCCTCAAGAACCCATAATGATTCCAAGTGTTTTTCATTGCAGGGAGAAGAACGCGACCGCGTGGGATACCCCACGCGGTCGCATGGAGGAAGGAAATTCAAGGCCAAAAGCAACATAGCAGTGCTGTTCGATGCGGACCGTGATGTGTCATGCTCGACCACGTCAAACGAAGCCAAAGAGAGGAGAATTTGAAGCTGGAAAATGGAGATCCACATGGCCGTTTTAGCTTGACCACGTGGCCGTGTTACAAGGCCAATTCTCTGGATTTCTTGGCCAATTTTTCCTCTGTTGACACGGTCGCATCATCCAAGCAATGCGACCGCGTCAATCCACTTTCAAGCCAATATTTCCACACTGGAAATCTCATCCACACGGTCGTTTTGCCCAAACAAAATGAAAGTTTCGTCAAACCATCATCAATGCTAAAATCTTACCCTAAACGACGCAGTCGTTTCGTTCCATTGAAGCGACCGCGTAAGAAGCCAATTTCTCTGGATTTTTTGGCCCATAATTCACCGGCTGACCAAACGGTCGCATCATTCCTACGACGCGACCGTGTGGATCCTAATTTTGGCCACTCATTTCCCTTGACGACGCAGTAGATATGCCATTAACACGACCACGTTGTACCATCTATGTCTACTTAAAACCCCTTGGGTCCAAGTTATTCGAGACGATGCGGTCGTTCATGAAGCGACACGACCGTGTCGCTTGACCATGTCGCCTGCCTATATAACCAAAAACTCCCCAATGCGACCGAGTCTCTATTGGGGTTTTGGTGGACCCCCAGAGCTCGGATCTGTGTTCGTCCTAAGACGGACGGACCACAGAGGCACGAATCCACAGCGGAAAACAGAAATTCAAAATTTCCAGACTAGCTAAACTATTTAGCTAGGCTCTGGGGAGCCAGAACCTAGCCCGATCTATGCCAACTTGGGGTGGATCTGACCACCCCAAGAGGGATCTACTCTAAAGCGACAAATCTACACTACAAATTACTTAACCACATACCCGTAATCTTGGCCCAAGAGCAGGCAAGATGTACCGCACAGTCTTCAGAAGCTCCTCATAGCCGAGCCGCTTTGACTATATCCGCCCGAGCTGCCTCGCACCCTCGCACCGATCCGCCCGAGCTGACTTTCGCCTCCGAGACGATCACACGCGGTAGAAAGTTTCACTTGAGAAGAACCCGCGTCTTAGACGTCCAGATCAAGAATCCAAGCCCCCTTCGTAGTCTTGCTAGGACAACTCCGGAGAACAGGAAGAGAGAGAGAGAATTTAGTCGCCGATCGAGCTTGCTCTAAAAATCTGGAGCTACTCGATCAATGGCTTGGTGTGTTTTCAACGAGGAGAGTGCATCCCTATTTATATAGGGAGTCGGCACTCACTCTCTCGTTGCGAGCAATGTGGGACATTCCGCAAAAGAGGGAGAAAAACAATTAAGCCAATTTGGCTTAATTTCAAGTTAAAGTGAGCTTTTCATAAAAGCAAACTTTAACTAATTAATTCTCATTGCACATTAAACCTTAGACACCAAACAAGCTATCAATCCGAAGACCTTTGAATGGTGAATGCGTAGGAACCAACGGCGATGAATTTCGACTTCGTTTGACCCCTCAAACAATTGCTCAAAGTTTAGCAAATTGTCAAAATTCGTAACCGTCATTTGGGGTTTCTAAAAAACCCGAAATGACTTAAGTTGCGGGCGCGCCTGCTAAGCTTAGCGGGCGCGCCCGCCCAAGGGGGGCAAGTGCGGGCCGCACGCCTGCTGGGCAGCGGGCGCTGGCCCGCTGCCGCAACGGGCCACGCCCGCTGCAGCCAGGGGGCGCCCGCCCGCTGCTGCAGTGGGCTGCGCCCGCTGTGCAGCGGGCGTGCACCCGCTACAGCCAGCGGGTTGTGCCCGTTTGCCTTGCCTATGGGCTTTTTAGCCCAGTGGGTCTCACCCACTTCTCCTTGGACCGTTTTCGTGTTTCCGGGCTCGTTTGAGCTCCGATTTGGACACGGTTTGAACCTGTGTTTAGACCGGGACGATCCCGTCATCCAGGTAACCCTTTCCAACGTGTTTGTTCCTACTAAATTTGTCGTAACCAATTTACGACACGTTTAATCATAGTTTGCATCAAATGCAACGTTTGTCCCTATTGCTATTGTGACTAACTATCACAACTTGACTTGTGAATATTTAATATCATCAAATGATATTTCTCTTTATTCTTTCTTCCTATTACTGAGACACGAACACTACTCGGTGTGAGACCCTACAGCCTGACCTTACTACAGGTTGGGGCTCGGAACCCCTAGACGACGGTCACTACGAGCAGTAGCTGTCGCCCCTGTTTCAGAATCATCATAACTTGATCGACCCTTTGACTAAAACATCATTGGGTTTACATTGGCTGTGTCAGTGATGAACTCTTGTTAACCGTAGTCCCTTCGTCAAGACTGCGTTCTTGTTGGCCTAGGGTATGGTTTACTGTCAACCCTATTAGACAACATTGGTCAGTATACGGCGGTCTTTATTGTATACACGTTGTACTTCTTACAACGTACCCCGGCCGAGGATTAACATAAAGACCGTACTGAGCCTGTAGCACTAACTTCCCTTTGACGGAAGTGACGAATCCCATCTTAGTCATCTACTCGTCTCGAGAGCTTCGGGTGCAGCTCAACCTAAGATCTTTCAGCAGGCCTAGCCTCAAAGCTCGATCATAGGTCTAAGCTACACCGTTCACTCACAGGTTTGTACAAATGACTTCAGGTCTTAAGGACCAGCTAACATATCATCACCCTATAGTTATTAAAGACAGTTCAGTTAAAGTCAACCATTTAATAACTCTTATGTGGTCGTTAAGTGAACTCTTTCTCTAATGAGCACCTGTGTCTCGTCTCCGACTTCACCAAGTCGAATGACTATGAGATCATCATTACCCTAAGGTAAGACTAAGACACAATGGTCTATCCGATGTGTCGATATCCAGTTCTCGACACATCTATGACCACGAACCGTTTAAGACTTATGTTTATATATTCGGTCGCTTACTTACTCATAATCGAGATCTCATCTAGATACGTAAGGACCTAACAATTAGTCTATGGATATTATCTAAGTATATTAATACGAACTATTTATACTTAGAATAATACGTACCATATACATTATGAACAAGACGTATATCTAGGATAAATTGCCTTATGGGCACATATTCTCCTACATCTCCCACTTGCACTTAGGCTATTTATCTCGGTATCTCATACCGTTATAGCATATCAGTCACATTGACATTTATATGACAAACCTAAGAGTGGTTTTACTAACGAGTATCTACAATTAATTTTAATGGATTAAATAATACATCTCTTGATCACACAGGGTTGATCCTTCGGAAAAATGATCTGGATCAATTATTCCTATCTTTGTATAGCTAACAATTAGCATATAGAATCTAGATGTAGGGTCTAACATTATAATCTAGGGTTTTTCTCATATTAGTCCCTTAAATCTTGCATAATTTGATATTAGTCCCTTAAATCTTCGAATTTTGAGTTTAATCCCTCAAATCATTAACTATAACCAAAATAGTCCCCCACTCTAATTTTCTGTTAAAAATTCCGTTATTGTTGACGTGGCTGTTAGTGCGGCTGTTAGTGCTGACGTGTCCACTTGTTCGCGACGGCAGCGACGGCGATGAAGGGGAGGAGGAGGAGGGGGGGGGCGGCGGCGAGGAGATGGGATGATGGGGGAGGGGGGATCGCAGTGGGGAGGAGGGGGAGCTCGACGGGGAGGAGGGTTATGAGGGGGAGGAGGGTTATGAGGAGGAGGAGGGTTCGGCAGCGGGGAGGAGGGGGATGAGGCGGATGAGGCGGCTGGGAAGAGCTCTCCCGGTGGCGGGGAGGAGGAGGGAGGAAGGGGATGAAGGGGGATGAGGGGGAGAGCGGCGGTGGAGATGATGGGGATGAAGGGCGAGGAGGCGGGTGAGATCGACGGGGAGGAGGGGGAGAGCGTCGGTGGAGACGATGGGGATGAAGGGCGAGGAGGCGGGGAGATCGGCGGGGAGGAGGGGGAGAGCGACGGTGGAGACGATGGGGATGAAGGGCGAGGAGGCGGGTGAGATTGGCGGGGAGGAGAGGGGATCGGTGGGGAGGAGGGGGGATCGGTGGCATGAATGAGGGGGAGGAGGAGGTGGGGGATGGAGGGGGGAGGAGGAGGAGGGGGGTGGGGGATGAAGGGGGAGGAGGCGGGGGAAGCGACGGCGGGGATGAAGGGGGATGAGGGAGAGGAGGGGGATGAAGGGGGAAGGGGAGAGGGAGGGCGGCGGCGGGGAGGAGGGCGGCGGCGGGGAGGAGGTCCGCCTCCCCCTCCCCCTCCTCCGCCCCCTCTCCTCCGTCTCCTCTCATTAGGGCTTAATTTGTAGTTAATTAACACTAATTATTAATTAATCGTTAATTAAACTAACTATTTAACAGAATATAGGATGAGTGGACTATTTAGGTTAACGGCTTAAGATTTGAGGGATTAAACTCAAAATACGAAGAATTAAGGGACTAATATCAAATTACGCATAATTTAAGGGACTAATATGAGAAAAACCCTATAATCTATGAGTCAGTCTCAGCTCATTCCACTTTTCTTGTGTCAATATGTCAAGTACATACGTGACACCCTGAGTCTCTATATATTCGATTAAATCAAAACAATTTTGATTCAATGTTCTATATAGATGATTTATTTAAGGTGGAAATCCTTTTTACTTAGTCCGAAAGACCGGAACTAAGTATACGAGCTTGCTCCCACTGACTTTGAGAATTGCCTGGTTAAATACTTCAATATTATATCTAAATCATATTTAGATTTCATATACGAAGATATAACCATTTGATAAGTGCTTTTAGATGGAATGTACTAGTGTCAGGTTCGGTTTGACGAATGAGTCAAGTCAAGATTGGTTTAAGGAATCTTGACATTGACTCGCTCAATCAAAACGTCCTAAACTGTACTTTTCCCTTAACCAACATTTAATATTAACACTTTAATAACTAAATGCGGTTTATTAAGAATTAATCTTAATATGCGTATAATTATGATCGCACACAATTTATACGCACCTGGAACCTATACTTACCTACCAATTGACTATAACATTAAGTCAGCTCAAAAAATCAACATTTTCCGAAGCTTCGCATCATCATTCGAGAATTTTGCAACCATCTCAGAAAGTCACAATCACAGAAAATTTAAGCCAATCAAATTTCAACTCAACATCAAATGTAATTTCTGAGACATTCATAAAACAACGGATTCATTGAGATGAACCGTAATTTGTTTATCCAAATAAACTTTGAGTGTAGAACACTCAATCATTGTTTTCAACTTTTCAAGAAATGATACAATTTATTTAAACTAAAATAGTATCATCTCCATCTTGATCTTGTCTCTTGAAGTCGTTTAAACGGCCCTAGCAGCAACGATTGCTCAGATTGCCGACCGTCCTCCGCACTTCTCCAATCTCCGCGTCATGTCAGCCACCTGTATACATTACACAGATGTGTTTTAGTATCTCATACTATATGATTGGAAATAATTACGTTTTAATGAATTGACTTTGTACCTGAGGTAGAGGCATCCGTATGCCCCTTCTTTTTCTCTGCAAGATATATCTTACAGTTCCTCTTCCAGTGGCCAATCTTATGGCAATGGAAGCACTCAGATTTCGACGGGGCCACTTTAGTCTTTTTCTTCCCTTTCTTTGCCTTCGCAGGTTGCGGGACCTGCCTCTTCTTACCCTTGCATTTCGACAGGTCGGAAGAAGCAGAGCCAACAACCAGTGCAGTCGGATTCTTCTCAATCTCCTCAAACTGCCTAAGCATATTGAGGAGACCAGGAAGATCCGTCACAAGGCTGTTCATTATAAAACCAGTGATGAAAGGCTTAAACTCAGGAGTCAAAGACTTTAGGATAATGTCTGTGGACATCTCATTGTCCAAGACAAATCCTAACTGGGCAGCATCCTCTACGTACCCGATCATCTTGATACATGATCCTGTACGGGCTCTGCCCCCATCTTGGTGCCCCAGAGGTTGCTGGTGGCTTCGAACTTGGCAGCTCGAGATCGCTTTCCGTACAACTCTTGTGCGTTGAGGAGCATGCTTTGAACATCCATATGTTCATGCTTCCTCTGCAACTCGTTGGTCATCGAAGCCAGAGTAAGGCACCTGGCCTTCTCTGCATCCCTCTGGTACAATTTGTAGGCTTCCTTTTCCTCGAAGGTCGAATCTTCTTCGGGCTTATCCGGAGCGTCCTCGAACAGTACGTATCCTATTCCGGCTAGGGAAAGGACCAACTTGATGTTCCTAAGCCAGTCTTTGTAGTTCATTAAATCCAGCACGTTCTTCTCAACCATATATCTAAGTCCCGAATCCATTCTGCATTTTATAGATACTTTAGTCAGTATATGTTCGTAGTATAGTTTTAATAGTTTTTATAAAACTATATTCTCCCACTAAATTTATTAAAGCCATAATAATATACAATTTATTATAAAATAACATTTGTGAGAGAGGGATCCGACTACCTTGAGTCTGACAACCTTGAGTGTATCTCAACAAGTTGTCCGACTCTGCAGCCGGTAGACGAACTCGTCGTCAATCATATTAACTATGATTCCCTATCGATTTTTACCCCTAGTCATTTGTGATCATGAGTGTGCTCAACCGGATCACAATGGCTAGCCTAGTCGGACCCTTGTTTTCGTGTCTAGCTTGACTTGTCCAGCTGCTCGGTGTATGCACGACACGTTGGTTTGGGTCAGGACTTAGACTACATTCTTGGTTAGACTTACGCCGATGCTCGAAGGATGAGACAATGGTTTTAGTCAGGTCAAGATGTCAATCAAGAAATTGGTTTCTATAAGATTGACATATCACGGCTTGAGTGTAGCTCAACAACCGTAACATGTTTCTTACAGTTGCCAACTCCTAAAACAAGGAGGGCTACGATTTATCTGGAAAAAGATTATTATCGTATTTACTTAGGTATAGTCGATGGACTTACATAGTCATGAATCGACTCCTTGCGGTCCAGCGGACGCGGCCAGGGAATTGACTAAGCCAGGACCACTTGTTACCCAGTCTAGCTAGGTTGGTCCAGCAAACTTAGCCGAGCACATTGACCGACATCATGATCCATTGAAGGAGTTTTCATCAATTCTATGTTTTCCAAACAACTAAATGGCTTTTAATTAAGAAGACTAGTTAATCCTTATCAACTAGTGGATCCTAAAATTCGAAATTTTATGGATTGGTTGAACAATTTTTATTAAGTCCTTATCAACTATAAGGTTCATTTGTTCAACGTGCTACCCCAATCTAATTAGGATTTTATTAAAACAATTCAACATTTTCAAAATTAGTCTCTTGTGAAAATCATCAATTAAACGATTTATTTGAAATGATTTACAAACAAAGGGACTACCCTAATCTGGTATTAGGTTTTGATGTTGTTTTGTTTTGTCAAACATAACATGTCACTAGTTTATAAAATTTCATCTCATAAATTTTTTAAACATTTAATGGCTAACCTAATAAGGTTCACATGTCCATTAAAAAGAAACAACTAATTTATCAACATAAATAAACTTTCATTTTGTGACATACATGAGTATTTGCAAGTTCAAATTATCTACACAATAAAAACATGCAAATCTAAATTTTAACAATTAAAATTTAAATATTAAAATTTAAAGCCTAAAAAAAATTTCATCACATAAAACTAGGTCGTATAAAATTATCAAATAATTTTAAACCTAGGCTTTAAAAGTTTTTAAACCATATTTCTAAAATTAAAATATCACATAAATAATTTTAGAAACATCTATGTAAAAAGAAACTAGTTTATGTTTCATCTCATGAAAATAAAGTATTTTTATTATATATATATATTTAAGACAATTTTAAAACTCTTTTAAAATCTTTTAGAAATCGTTTTAGAGGCTTTCAAACAAAGTTTTAAAAGATTTCTAACCTTTATGTAACTAAAGAAAAATTAAATTTCAAAGATAAAATTTTTCTATAAAGTTACATAAACATTAAATACCAAATTTTTTTTCATATCTCAAAAAAAATTTTATAAATTATTTAAACATTGGTGACCTATTTAAAATTTATCGCATAAAATAAATAGTCCCATAATTTTCGTGTTACAAAAACAATTTTTAAACACAAAACAATTTTTTTAAAAAACTATTAAAAAAATAGTTTGCTTGTTAAAACTTAAGCAATTTTAAAGATTTAAAAAACGCTTAAAAGATCAACTTGCATAACCGTGGCTCTGATATCACTATTGGGGTTTTGGCGGACCCACAGAGCTCGGATCTGTGTCCGTCCTAAGTCGGACGGACCACAGAGGCACGAATGTGCAGCGAAAAACGGAAATTCAAAATTTCCAGACTAGCTAAACTATTTAGCTAGGCTCTGGGGAGCCAGAACCTAGCCCGATCTATGCCAACTTGGGGTGGATCTGACCACCCCAAGAGGGATCTACGCTAAAGCGACTAATTAAATCTACACTACAAATTACTTAACCACATACCCGGAATCTTGGCCCAGGAGCAAGCAAGATGTACCACACCGTCTTCAGAAGCTCCTCGTAGCCGAGCCGCTTTGACTCGATCCGCCCGAGCCGCCTCGCACCCTCGCACCGATCCGCCCGAGCTGACTTTTGCCTCCGAGCCGATCACACGCGGTAGAAAGTTTCACTTGAGAAGAACCCGCGTCTTAGACGTCCGGATCAAGAATCCAAACCCCCTTCGTAGTCTTGCTAGGACTACTCCGGAGAACAGGAAGAGAGAGAGAGAATTTAGTCGCCGATCGAGCTTGCTCTAAAAATCTGGAGCTACTCGATCGATGGCTTGGTGTGTTTTCAACGAGGAGAGTGCACCCCTATTTATATAGGGAGTCGGCACTCACTCTCTCGTTGCGAGCAATGTGGGACATTCCGCAAAAGAGGGAGAAAAACAATTAAGCCAATTTGGCTTAATTTCAAGTTAAAGTGAGCTTTTCATAAAAGCAAACTTTAACTAATTAATTCTCATTGCACATTAAACCTTAGACACCAAACAAGCTATCAATCCGAAGAGCTTCGAATGGTGAACGCGTAGGAACCGACGACGACGAATTTCGACTTCGTTTGACCCCTCAAACAATTGCTCAAAGTTTAGAAAATTGTCAAAATTCGTAGCCGTCATTTGGGGTTTCTAAAAAACCCTAAATGACTTAAGTTGCGGGCGCGCCCGCTAAGCTTAGCGGGCGCGCCCGCCCAAGGGGGGCAAGTGCAGGCCGCACGCCCGCTGGGCAGCGGGCGTGCGCCTGCTGCCGCAGCAGGCCGCGCCCGCTGCAACAGCGGGCGCTGGCCCGCTGTGCAGCGGGCGCCCGCCCGCTGTGCAGCGGGCGCCCGCCCGCTGCAGCCAGCGAGCTGCACCCGTTTGCCTTGCCTATGGGCTTTTTAGCCCAGTGGGTCTCACCCACTTCTCCTTGGACCGTTTTCGCGTTTTCGGGCTCGTTTGAGCTCCGATTTGGACACGGTTTGAACCTGTATTTAGACTGAGACGATCCCGTCATCCAGGTAACCCTTTCCAACATGTTTGTTCCTACTAAATTTGTCGTAATCAATTTACGACACGTTTAATCATAGTTTGCATCAAATGCAACGTTTGTCCCTATTGCTATTGTGACTAACTATCACAACTTGACTTGTGAATATTTAATATCATCAAATGATATTTCTCTTTATTCTTTCTTCCTATTACTAAGACACGAACACTACTCGGTGTGAGACCCTACAGCCTGACCTTACTACAGGTTGGGGCTCGGAACCCCTAGACGACGGTCACTACGAGCAGTAACTGTCGCCCCTGTTTCAGAATCATCATAATGTGATCGACTCTTTGACAAAAACATCATTGGGTTTACATTGGCTGTGTCAGTGATGAACTCTTATTAACCGTAGTCCCTTCGTCAAGACTGTGTTCTTGTTGGCCTAGGGTATGGTTTACTGTCAACCTTATTAGACAACATTGGTCAGTATACGGCGGTCTTTATTATATACACGTTGTACTTCTTACAACGTACCCCGGCCGAGGATAAACATAAAGACCGTACTGAGCCTGTAACACTAAATTCCCTTTAACGGAAGTGACGAATCCCATCTTAGTCATCTACTCGCCTCGAGAGCTTCGGGTGCATCTCAACCTAAGATCTTTCAACAGGCCTAGCCTCGAAGCTAGATCATAGGTCTAAGCTACACCGTTCACTCACAGGTTTGTACAAACGACTTCAGGTCTTAAGGACCAGCTAACCTATCAACACCCTAGAGGTATTAAATACAGTTCAGTTAAAGTCAACCATTTAATAACTCTTATGTGGTCGTTCAGTGAACTCATTCTCTAATGAGCACCTGTGTCTCGTCTCCGACTTCACCAAGTCGAATGACTATGAGATCATCATTACCCTAAGGTAAGACTAAGACACAATGGTCTATCCGATGTGTCGATATCCAGTTCTCGACACATCTATGACCACGAACCGTTTAAGACTTATGTTTATATATTCGGTCGCTTACTTACTCATAATCGAGATCTCATCTAGATACGTAAGGACCTAACAATAAGTCTATGGATATTATCTAAGTATATTAATATGAACTATTTATACTTATAATAATACGTACCATATACATTATGAACAAGACGTATATCTAGGATAAATTGCCTTATGGGCACATATTCTCCTACAGTCTCATTCTATGTCCTCGAACATTTTGACTTCCCCTCCATCTCCTCTTCTCCTCTGATCAACCAAACCCCCACAAACTCCTCTCCTCTTCCAAAATCGCACCCCTACACTTATCCTCTCCTCCAAACCTTCCATTCCCACCGTCCTCTTCGTTGAAACTCACAAATGAGAAACCCTAAAATGGCCGATATTTGGTTTTCGCTGAAAATCACGACGATGCGGGCAACTACAGCTTAGGGGAGAGTCGACTAAAGCTTTGGAGCATCTCCAGCATAGCGTGGAGCTTTGACTACTTGGGCAAACTCTCGTTCTTCATCCAGGCACCTAACACATTGTGCAGACCTCTGGAATCAGAACTTAAGGCGTCTGCACAAGGTATGGTTTTATAGAACTGAATATGCATGAGCCCCAGGGGTCTGGAGGTCACCTACCAGGCACCTGGGTAGACTAAAAAACTCTATCTCGAGTTTATGCAAGTTTTAGCCCTATGACACTCAATGATATATGATCTAAAGTGTTGTGAGTTTTATGAGTGATATTCTATCAAGTCTATTCAAGGCTCAACATGATAATTCAACTAAGAAGTAAAGAAAGAAAGACATACATGTTTTATCCTCTTCACTTCCTATTGAATTCCTTGAAGACTCCCATTGAGCTAGTTGAGTCCAACGATTTGACTTCCTTGCATTCGCTCCTTGATTTCCACACTTATTGATGTGATGTCCTTGCATCAATGATTCGAGTCATCGTCTTCATTTGATGTGAAATTATCTAAATTGACGATGCTTTTATTAACAACAAAACATATGGACTAGTGACAATTGATTATGTTTGTTTATCATCAAAACCACATTGGGGAAGCCAATATTCAATAATACGGTCCTCGGTTGACGGTCTCACATCCATCGTCACGACTTTACAGTCACAGTCTGATGTTGTCTACCATTGGCACTACACTCAGGGACATTATCCTGCAGCTGTACCCACTCTCCTCCTCATGCCATCCCCACCTCTTTCTTTGTCGTTTGCACAACCATCCACATCCACACCTTATATTCCCACACCACCACCATCACCATCACCCTCATCTGGAGCACCGCCATCTCCTCCACCATCCACACATGTGCCTTCACCCACACCTTCCACCATCCATACGTGTGCCAAACGACCGCATCCTTCTAAGCTGAATTTAAGCCAAACGGTCGCTTTGTGCAGCCTTTTTAGATCAGATCTGAAGCAATCAACCCCCAGGCGATGCGGTCGTGTCGGTTACCCATGCGATCGCATCGCCTGTAGCTTTTAATGCCAATTTTATGCAGATTTGGCTACATAGCCGCGTCGTTCTTGACGCATCCGCCAAGGGGTTTGGGCCCGAGTGGGCACCGTTAAGGGGTGTTTTTGGGATTTTAGGGTATTTTGGGGGAGTATAAATACTTTTTGTTATTCCTCTGCACAGGAGGATCTTTTTGGACGACTTTTTCCAGCTTTTCAGAGGAATTTCATGTGTAAAAACTCTTATTCTCTGCTAGATTT
Organism: Scilla litardierei; assembly: GCA_030789695.1. Lineage (NCBI taxonomy): Eukaryota > Viridiplantae > Streptophyta > Magnoliopsida > Asparagales > Asparagaceae > Scilla > Scilla litardierei. Next base: position 180,205,403 of record CM061134.1, read on the forward strand.
AATTGTTCTTTATTTTTTCTTTTTTTTTAAATAGTAATCCATCTATTGATTGCATCTTGTGATTATGGATTGGGTTATTATTGAATCTATGCCATCGTCTATTGCAATGAATGTTATTTCAATGAAATCTGTCATCTATTATTTCATGGATCGTGAATAGTGATTCATCTAGGACCAATGGGTTGAACCCAATTGGATCAAACTATGGATTGGTGAATTGTTGATAAATTGTTGAGTAATTGAGGATAATGGGTATGTTAGGATGATTATTATCAATGTAGATCGAATTCCCCTTTCGTGGGTAATTAGATTAGCTCATGATTGGCATCGGGTTTAATCTAAGGTTTTCGAATGCATTGATCGGTACTATCGATGCGGCTGATGGGAGTCATTTATCGATTAGAGCCATCCTAACATAAATCCTAATCCTAATCCATGGGAGTGGCATGGAGGAAGATTGGTGACATTTGTCGGACGTAATGCATCTAACATGTATCGATGCACGATTGGCGTTGGTATCGATATGGGTTAGGTAGTCTTATCATGCGACATGGGAGTGGGGGATAGTGTTAATATAAGGGGATATCTCATCATGTACCATAGGAGTGGGGGGGGGGGGTAGAGAATACCCTTAGATTATATGACCTCCCCTGAACCTCATGAACTCAATAACGGTTAACACCAATCAATCCTAGTTTAGTCCAGTTGTGGGGATATCCAGGCCCTAGAGCTTTGTGTTATTGACATTTCTGTTAGTTTTATAATCCTTCACATTATATTCGAATATGTAGCTATTATCTTAGGAAGGAATTAATAACAACGGCTGCCTCCCAATTGATGACATGTATAGCGCTACAACTACACCGTGCGCTTGCAGCTTATAAATATAAAGCTGACATACGAACCACAACACTTATTGCTAAATATATAAATTAATTTGGGTTGGGGGGGGTGACTAACCATTGAGAATTGCTAATGCATGCACCTCGTAGGCTGCGGTTGGGTAAGGGTTAAGGGTAATTAGGTAAGTAATTAGATTAGGTAATTAGTTAAGGTGATTTGTAATGGTAAAAAACGTAATTAGTAGAATAATTAATATACGAAGTTATGATTTTTCCACTGAAACTAAATGTCTCCAAAAAATTCCAAAAAAATTACCACAGGATCATATCATTATGGGGATCATGAAAATAGTGTCTATTTTAGATTTTAAGCTACGAAAAAATACAAAAAAATATTTAATCATATTTTAACTCATTTAAAACCCTTTTGAATACGGAAATACGTGTAACGGTCGCTTTTCGACCGTTAGTATTTTTGCGCGTACGACTCTTTCGTGTGCGTATTTATTTTTGTCTCTTCTTGGATCCGGACTATGCGATGTGATATGTCGTTGTGATCATGTGGAAGAGTAGTTATTTGTGGGATTTTTAGTGAACGTCATTTCATGGGTCGTTCTCCCACAAATCAGGTTTGATTGTTGAGACGTCGTAGCCTTAGACTTCGAATCCGGACCTTTTTATTTTTTTAGTTCGTTTTCCGTGGACCAAACGCGCGATTGACTGCCGCACCCCCGAGCCTCTCGTCGTCACGTTTGTCCCGATTTTTTTTCGTAATTTTCGGACACCGTTTGTTTAGCCAAACCCACTAATCACTTTCAAGCCCATTATGCCTAATCAAATTTGAAATTCAAACTCTAATCCAAATCTCATGAGATTTTTTACGTATCATGTTAGGATTCTCATTGTTACCCTCACCCAACTTTTCCCCTCTTTGCACACCCCCTCACTCACCCTCTCTCCTAGTCATCATTTAACTATACCCCCTTTCACATGCATTTAGCAAGCTTCTCTCTTTTTAAAACAAACCCAACCCCAAGCCCTAGAGGAACCCGCAAGACAACAGCCGCCGCCAGTTCTCCTTCTTCCTTGCGCATTCCCACTCGTCGTCGGTGACCTCCGGCCTCCCCTTGGTCCGGCGACCTCCCCCTCTCATTCCTCTCTCCTCTCTCCTCTCTCCTCTCTCTCTCCTCAAAGTCCAAAGAAAACCCCCCCTCAGGCCGCAATATCTACCCAGTTGCACACAGCCGCTTCAACCCGGCGCCGCCACCCCTCCGGCCAACTCTGCCTCCATCTGACTCCCCTCGAGCCCCTCTATCACCTGTAACCCTCCTCTCTCTCTCTCTCTCTCTCTCTCTCTCTCTCTCTCTCTCCTCGAAATCCCCTTGAAACTTAGCCTTAGAGGCTGTTTTTGACAGATCTGCGCCTGCTGTTCGACGCCGGCGCCCGGCCACCTCCGAAAACCACTCCACCACCATCAGATCCCCCTCGACCCCATTTACATACTGCAAGTCTCATTTGACCCCTCTGGTCGCCGCTTTTCCGATGTGACGTAAAACAACGACCCGGTATCGCAAATCTGTCCTTCCGCCTTCTCACGGCCGCCCACCGTCGTGCACAGCCACCGTCAACCACCCACCTGGTCATGTAACCCCCCATCGACCTCCTTCAATCCCTGGCATCCCCCTTTACTGCTAGGAGTTCACGCGCGTCGTCGATCTCGCGTGTTTTTCCTCGACATTGCCGCCGTCGTGTAGATCCGTTGCGCTACCCGCAACGGGAGAGATCTCAACGATTGCTTGCTGCTCTCACCTCCATCTCGCTGTCCATACATGTCTCGCTACGCTACCTGTGGCCGAGACGTTGTCGATGATGCAGATCGATCGCCGTTCAAACTCTACGTCCATTCTACGATCAAACACCGAAGAGGTTAGTCCCCTAACGTGTAGTAAGAACCCACACTGTAGCGAATCAAAAACCTAATTTAAAAATCGTCAAAAATAATTAAATTTCGTTTTTGCTACTTTATGTTGCTAAATCTTAGACATCGACGAAAGGACTTGAATATCTGTGCACATAGGATATATCGTCGATTAGGCTGAACCAAAATAAAAACGTGACTTTGACTGCTAGGGTAGCCCCGTTGAACCTAGAAATGAACTCTAATAGGAATGATGGAAAATGCGTCCTGACATCGCCGTTGACTCGTTTCAGACGGACCCTCGTCGACGTGCCGCTTCGACGAGACGCTCCGGACAGACGACCCATTGGACACCGTAGGCAAGTGTGCCCACTTGTACAGTTTTGGCCATGTTTAGGCATTTGACAACCTTAAACTGTTAAAATACAAACAAGAGAATCAGACGTGAAATGATAGCGTCTGGGACACCCCACGATAGCCAGACTTGACGACGAAGTATTGGCACAACAACAACAACTGACACCCTAGGTTTTTATCTGTGTGCGCGTGCGTGTGGACACCCTAGAATAACAGCTCAACTTAACTCTCTCTTAACTTGTCATGTCATGTCATTCGTGTTTGAATCGTGTAGAACAACCTTGCATTCACCTAGCAGGGTGGGTGGTCCTCGTACAATCTAGTATTGTCTTGTTTTGAGTACTCGGGGTGGAGGTAGGTTGAGCGTTCCCTCGGCTTGGAGGGTTTGGCCACCCACAAACTGAAAGCCGTGAATCTCTCTTGTCACCCTCAGTCTTGTCTTGTCTCGATTCGTGTACTAGGTTGAGCGTTCCCTCGGTACAGACCGAAAGGCGTGAACCTTAGTGACACACTTCTTGTCTTGTCTTGTCCCGTGTACTTGGGTTGAGCATTCCCTCAGCACAGACCGAAAGGCATGAACCTTAGTGACACACTTCTTGTCTTGTCTTGTCCCGTGTACTTGGGTTGAGCATTCCCTCGGCACAGACCGAAAGACGTGAATCTTAGTGACACACTTTCTTGTCTTGTCTTGTCCCGTGTACTTGGGTTGAGTGTTCCCTTGGTACAGACCGAAAGGCGTGAACCTTCGTGACACTCACTTTACTTCTTGTCCCGTCTAGTCTAGTCTTGTAGCCGGTAGCACATACTACGACTACTGCTTGTACAGTTTACTTTCAGTGTTGTCTTACTTTTGCCCTTGCCTAGATAGGTCATGCTGCTGCATCGTTAAAATGTAAAGAACCAGTAAAATGTTGTCTTTAAATATTATTATACACCTTGCTGTGGAGTCGTCTCACCCTTACTTGCAGACTTCGCCTGACGTACAACCACTTTCTCTTGGTGTTTGTACGTCAGGTACCGAGCCAGAACGAGTTGACCAGGAGCCGGTGCCAGAGGACGTGGAGCAGGAGTTTGTTGCTGACCAGGAGTACGATCCAGATGAGGATCAGACTTAGAGGTTCTCAGTTGCTGATTTCAGAGGTTTCTGCTTTCTAGTTTGGGTGCGTAGCGCCGCTTTTCCTTTTTGTCTAGGTTGGGTGCGTCGCACCATTAGTTTCCTTTTTCTGTAGTTGTAGCCATGCTGGGCAATCTTTTTAGCCTTGTACTTGTGGATATTTCATATTAATAAAATGAATGCATCTTTCTTTTCCGTACTTTGGTTGTTTCGAAATTTTAAACTGAAAGTACCTGTTTATCTCTGGAGTACCTCACAGATGCTTATTGGGTCTGAGTTTCATAGCTCCGACCCATGCGGACCTTAGTCAAGTTTCGCTTCCGTAGTTTTGGGAAGCTGGGTGTGACAATATGTGTATGACGAAATCATGTAGTTACATTCTTCCCTCCTTATAAAAATTTTGTTCTCAGAATTTCTCGAAACTGTAGAAAACAGATCATTGCTGTTATCAAGAAGCTCAAGCAAATAAATGATAAAAGGGAATGCTTGATGGAGATAGTGATGTACTAAAAGAAGTTGTAGATAGCAAGAAATATGTTGTGACATCATAGCATCAAGAAAACAAGAGATGTGTTTTTGTTGTAGAAATTAAGTATATAATATTATCGAAGTTAAGAGGTAGTAAAACCAAGATCCTATATATTTTCAAAACGAGGAAGATAATAGAATCGATATACCTCACCTATCAAGAAAACTTACGTAACTATGCCATACTAAGTATGAACTCGTCACTTAGTCCTACTTGAATTTAATATGATTGGCATCTCAAATACTATCATCTTTTGATGGCTGTCACTAGTGACATGAAATGTCTTTAATTAATCCATCTGAAAATGGTGTCGAAGCTCATCATCTCAATCTCCCTCAAATTGGCAAAGAGCTCCGTTCACAGATCACCACATAGAATTGAAAATACTTGTTAGTTGTCTGTATCATACCGTTGGTTGTGTTGATGTTCCAACTAGAAGTCAGAGATTCATCAAGAAGAGCATAGGTTCAGTGAATTGACTCGACGAGAAGCAATGCATAGCTAATGAATCAAATGAAGTAAGGGCGAATCTACCAGCTACTAATACGACACATAAGGTTACAAGAACGACGTCTAAGCCAACGGTTGCTAATAAACAAATATAATACTAAAAGCGATATCGGGGGAAGTGTTATGTTAAGGGGTAGAATAATCAGTAAGAGTATACAAGTAACTGATTAGGAGTGGTTATTTTGAGAGACAACAATCCAAAACATGTGTGTAACTGAGTAACGATGTAGTATGTCTGACAATCTAAATAAACTAAATCAAAAGGGACATCAATTCCAAAAATTCCAACAACAAGCCAACATCCAAGCTAACCCCCAAAGACAAGCAAAAGGCCAACCTCCAACCTCAACACCCAAGGCCAACATCATGACAATCAATTCCTATAATGTCTAACAATAAGCCAATATCCAAGACAATGTTTAAGACAACACCCAAAGACAAGTATGCGGCCAACATCCGACCTCAACACCCAAGGCCAATATCAAGTCAATACTCATCACCATCACTCCTTCCGTAGACCAATAGTTGACCTCTACAACACTCAACATCACCCAATAAGAAAACATCCAAAAACACACAATCCAACAAACCCAAAGGAGTGGCCACAAGAAGAAGCCCAAACGGGACGTCAACATGGGCAACACCCAGGGCAGGGTGCCCAAAAGAAGAGCAAGAACCATAATTCCCCAAGATCTTAACCACGTGGCGACAGCAAGGGTGGCGGCGAGGGTCATCGCCAAGCCCAAAAATACCCAAAATCACAAAACATATCGTCAGAGGGCCACTGATGGTTGTCAATCCATGCCATGTGATGGTTGTGACTGCTCGGCGTAGAATAGGGGTGAAATCGAGAAGAATACTGAGTCCCAAACCCTAGATCCAACCAAAAACCTTAGAAACCACCTTGAGAGGAAGCACCTTGAGAGGAAGAAGGATAATGCATGAGGAAAAATTAGAGGGGTCAAGGTTTAAATGGTATAGTGTGGGAGTCGTTGGAAGCCATCAGCATGCGAGGAAGGGTCGTCGAACAACAGTGAGCAGCAGGCGATGACGATCAACCGGGAGCGAATGATGGGGGGAATTAAATGGGGCACCAAAGTCGTCGATAGGCAAGGGTAGGCAAGGCTAGGTTGTGGCTCGAGGAGAGAATGTGGAGAAAATAAAAGAAAGAGTGGAGGGAGACCGCGGGCAAGAAAAAAGATCCAACCAAAGGAAATCAGGCACAAGATACAAGCAACAGATAGAAGAAGAATACGAGCTCAAGAAAGATGAATAAGAAGTAACTGCCTATGCTTGCACATCTCAGTTTGGTGCGTCTCAAATTCTCTAGCACCATCCTCAAATGCTTGGCATGCTTCTGAGCATCCTTCAAAAAATTTCGTTGATGAGGACTACCACGAATATATCCAAGCACTTGTAGATTACTTAGATCATGAGACTCATGACTACCATCGGTGCCTTGTCCACACCAATGGCATCATTAAGTATTCATAACGTATAGACTTGGAAGTAGTCTTCGAGACGTTGACTTTCAGTTGGTACTATCCTCTCCTTAAGTCCAACTTTACTTGATCCTCCAAGTCGATCGAAGTATAATCAATGCATGGAAGATGATGTTTGTTCTTCATAGTCATCTTATTCTGTGATCGATAGTTGATACTCTTGCACCAAGATCCATTCTTCCAATGAGCACTCCCAAATGACACGTTAGGTCATATCCATTCATTTTGTGACAAATCATCCAATCGAGCCTGTTAAGGCCAAAATTCACCGAGACAGTTGTCAAGCTGACATAGACTCAAAGCGCTGAGTTGGAGCCTCGTCAGCAGCTGGAGTGGGACCCTTGGTTGGAGGAACCAGGGTCAAATGATGGTAGTTAGAGGTGAAGCGACCTTCGACCGACCCTCGGTTGGTCGTTGCATCGATCGTTCGAGGTTGGAGAGTTCGACGTCGACCTTCGATGTTGGACATCGATCGTCGATCTGCACCACAGGGACTCATTAGGGGGGTCGGATCTGGGTTTCGACCTAAATCCCTTTCGATACTTAAGTTAGTGTGGAACTTAAGGAAGAGAGGGAGCTTGATGTAGCTGAGATCGACCAATGGAGGTTCGTCTCTAGACTGACGACGCAAGCTCGAATATAAGAATGGTAAAAGTTAGAAGATAGAGCTCTATGTCTTAGACCTCATACCTTGAAGATGGGACCCTTTCACCTATTTATAGATGTTTAGGGTCCCTTTTGAGACGTTGGGGAGATAACGGCCATCCATAATAGGGCCACGATCTTCCCCCATGAATGGAAGTAAATGTTACCTACGTCCCCGAGATTCCCAAGCCCACCTTTAATCCCACGTTCGTGTGAAGCGGACCCAACAGTCGACTGGCCATTTGGGCTTTGACTGAGTCGACATCGGGCTTCTTTGGTGGGTCTGGTGGGCCTTAGTCATCTGTCGACCGAGTTGCCTCGAATGCCGGCCCAATGACTCAACAATGGCCCCCCCCGTTGCACGACCTTGAAGGATCCATCCGTTGAGCTCAAGCGATGTTACATCGCATTTAATGGGGCACGACAGTCACTCGAGTTCTAGGCGCCAAAATGCCCGCCTCGGTGATTCAGATGATTTGTCGGTTCGAAATCCTAGACATTCTGGGTTCTTGGATCCTTGATATGTGTTCCATCATGCGGTTGTTGCCTCGACCATATACGACGGTTCCAACGATGGGGTGCAGGAGTACCGTCTTCATTCTCTCGATTCAGATTTTCTTTCTCTCGAAAGCGATGGATTCGTCCTTTGCCTCCGAAAGAAACGTGGTCACAGCCATTCAGAAGAATCGAGAAGGGGTTATGGAGCCGGGCTTGCTGGCAAACGTGAGGTCCAAATTCAAGGCCGACCAAATCGACGTGCTTCAGAGGAGCTATGTACGTCTTGATTATCGGATTAGGCTGCCTGGAAGGGACGAGAGGGCTCATCGCCTGGCGATCGGGAAGCGGGGGTTTATGTCAAAGCCTTCGAGCGGGGCCTTCGATTTCCCATGCATCCCTTCCTTCGGTACTTCCTGTGTACCTTGAACATTTCTCTCTGCCAGTTGATACCGAACGCCATCGACATTTGATGGGCTTCATAGTCTTGTGCATGACGAAGGAAATTGAACCATCCTTGCGTTTGTTCAACCACTTCTTCTTGATCCCTCCCCTTAAGACCCCAGGATGGTATACGATAATGGTCTGTCGAGGGAGGAAGCTTCTTCTTCATAGTCTTCCCACCTCCAACCCCAAGTAGAAAGACGAGTTTGTGTTTGTGGTCTTCCAGGGGGAGGCAAGCTTCTGCACCGGTTGGGGCGCCCCTGATTTGGGGCCTGCAGAGGATAAGCCGTTGATCATCGAGGAAAAGAAAGCCAATGACACTCTGAAGAGCCTGCCAGAGGGTATGAGGTCGATCGAGTGGCTATGGTTGGACGACGTATGGCGTCAGACCGTGTGGACAAAATGTTGGTTCTACCGTGCTCGCCAACTGTTCGACCTTCTTCACTCGAACTAACTCGTTTGTTGCTCTAGTAGGTATGACCAGTGTGGATTATCAGGTAGATCCTGCACTGAAGGAAGCGGTTGAGGTTTCCATCAGAGAGGCAGAGGCGAGAATGTTGTCACCCTGGTCGCCGATCATATCGAGATCAATGGCCCAGCCGTCTGGAGATCGGCCCATAATCGTTGAGGGGATTTCTCAGGGGGCTCGCCCTCGACAGAAGAATAAGAAAGGGTCCCCCTTCGATTTTGAAGTGGTTGCACTGGAGGGGGGTTAGAAGAGGCGGAAGCTCGTTCTCAGCGACTCGGAGTCGTCTGGGTCGAACGTAGCGGCGGAGTAGGTCTCCCAGCTAGGGAGTGATGCTTTCCACAAGGAAGATTCGAGGGAGACTCAAGTTCCACCGGATCTCCGCGTGCATCGGGACTCCTGGCTTGGGGGGTCTGTTTCCCTCCGTAGGGTTGCCCGAAGACATCCCTGAGGAGTAAAGGCCGATGTTGCTGGAGGGCCGATCTCCTCAGGCCCCCCTCGACTGTTTTGAGGAGGACCTTGTCAGGGTGAGGTTTCCATTGAGGATTAGAGATTCTGCTTTCCTTGATTGTGGGACCGCTTCCCACATCACCGAGAATGTGACCCTTCGACAGGACAGGGCTGTCGTGGAAAGGGTCGATTATGAGCGGCTTGCGTCAATAACCGTCCATGCCAGCGTTCAGGTAATTATCGTCTGGGCCTCTGTCAATGTTGATATCAACACACAAGCTGACCATCGAATGTTTTATGTAGGCTCTTGTGGCAACCACGACGTTGCGTCGTCGAGCTTCGGTGGTGGCCGATCATGGCGTCACCCTGGAGGCCGTCAGGTTGAGAGTGGAGAAATCCCAGGCTGAGCTAGAAAGAATCAGCCGCCTCTCCGAGACGAGGAGTTAGTCATTCAGAAACTCGAGCAGAAGCTGAGCGAGTCTCGTAGGAGAAAGGCTGAACAAATCGCCTCAAGAGAGCGAGCGGAAGATGCTCTGCTGGAGGAGAGAGTCGAAGCCGACATCATTACAGAGAAGGCGATTCGAGATTTCACGGATTCATTTCCCAACTTCGACGAGCTATATAAGCAAGGCTACGAGCGATGCCGACTGGAGATGAAGAATCGATTTCCTGACCTCTCCGCAGAGATCGACGAGGTCCCAGTGGTATTTCTGGACCTCGGTGAGGATGAGTCTAGCCAATGCGACGACGAGTCAAGCCGAGGCCTGGAGGAGGCAGCACCCGTGGATGAGGCTGCCACCATGGCCGACGACGAAGCAAGGACATGCACTACGGGGGATCCGAAGCCTACGACCGTGCTGGATGGAGATCAAGGGCCTGAACGGCCGCTGTAAGATCTCGACGCCTTAGTTTTAGGCCTGCTTGTAGAAATTTTTGAATGTATGGGGGGTGATGTAAGTGAAAACAATGTTTTGCAATAGAAAGAAAGAGGAGAATTGGCCTGTGTATCCTTATATGCCATTTCCTTTCTTTGTTTGTTGCTATTCACACCCCGTGGTGGTCTTAATGCCTGACGGTCTCTTTCGATGGGTTAGACGCTATTTTCGGGGTAATCGAGGATAAACCATCGAACTACATCTAGAATTTGGCCACCACATTACATGGTGAGGGAGAGATTCACCCGACTCATGGTTGATGAAATGGGAATCATTTGGTCGGCGAAGGGGTGGCCCTCGACTTATTGCCTGACTCAAAATAGTATGAGCTAATACTCCCAAGCGTAGGAGATCGTGCAAGTAGTACATGGAGAGACCAGAATCGAATCCAAGAGACAAGTCGACCTGAAATAACACAAATTCAATTTATAAAGAGTAATAATACGATGAAAAGCAACCACATTTTAAAGGCGAGAAAATCGTATTAAGGGTTTTAAGTACTAAAAATAATTTAAGATAATTATGGTGAAGTCGATGATAGGGTATCAATATGAAGAATATGTGTCGGTTGTGATTTCGTTAGGGTGTTTGCAATCAATAATTATTAACGCCTTTTCTATAACTTAACGTTTCATCCGACTAGGGCATGAGAACGTCGGAAAATATAGCGATAAAGTGCATAAAATAGAGCCAATGAGTAATCACATATATTATCAATTTCATGATGAAAATACGTACAAGTGTCCTCTCGGGTCACGATACGTCCTCTCGGATCGCATCACGAATAAGCCTTACTCAGGTCATATTCGATTCATGCATGCCCACGTCTTCGAAGAACATACCCAAATATAGTATATGTAGAAAACGATAAAATACGCGATATGACGTGAACATAGAGCAAAAAGATATTAAAATCAAAGATTACATAACCCTAACTATATCACAACCAACACATATAAGAATTAGCCCAGCATTGAGAGAAAATATTCAATCTTTATAAATAAAAACATCATCTTCAATCTCTAATACAAGAATCTAATCCAATACAATAAGAAAGTTGAGATTTTTATCACCAAAGCCTTCAATTGAACCCTAAAATCAACTTCAGAGGTTACTGTTGATTTTTCCTGTTACTGAAACCTCCTCCTTGACGTGCTCCTCGGAAATATGCAAATTTTGAGTATTTATACGAATTTTTTCGACGTCGTTTGATGCCCCAAAAGACCTCCAAACCGGGTATATATAGGCAAAGGATTCCTATTAGGTTTAGGACACGAAACGGGTCAAAACCCGCTAAAAACCGTGCCCAGACCCGCTTCTGCGCATGCTGACGTCATCATGGTGTCATAAATGCCTTTTTATGGTATTCTGCATTCAAAAATTTATAGTAATTAGCACAGATCTCAGAAAAATACAAATAAATAGTCGTTGGAATCGTGAGATCGAGATCTTTGTACGAAAAATACAAAAGGGGCAGAAATACTCAGTATATTACTGTTTTGTGCATAGAATGCGAGTTTGCTCTAATAATTGATGATATACAAAATATGAACGTATTAGAGACCAATTAAGCACCATATACACATAAAATAGTGCTAGATAAGGGGTTAATTATGCAATATTCACCCTGAATCACTTACGGCCGAAGACGTTCCGGGAGAGTTGCTCAGTGGCGAAGGGGTGGCCCTTCGACCTAAGGTTGATGCTCGCTTTAAGAGAGTCGTTCAGTGGCGAAAGGGTGGCCCCTTCGACTTACGGCGGACGCTCGCTTAGGGGAGTAGTTCAGTGGCGAAGGGGTGGCCCTTTCGACTTACGGCACGCTCGTTTAGGAGAGTCGTTCAGTAGCGAAGGGGTGGCCCCTTCGACATACGGCTGACACTCATTTAGGAGATTCGTTCAGTGGCGAAGGGGTGGCCCCTACGACTTACGACTGACGCTCGTTTAGGAGAGTCGTTTAGTGGCGAAGGGGTGGCCCCTTCGACTTACGGCTGACGCTTGTTTAGGAGAGTCGTTCAGTAGTGAAGGGGTGGCCCCTTCGACTTACGGCTGACATTAGTTTAAGTGTCAATTACATCAACGCAAGTTTAGTTTTCCCAAGACCTCCCAAGGATCGGATCCTTTTCGAGGAGAGTTTTGAAGGGATTGTTTTTCTCTTTTTAGACTTTACAAAGGCTTATAGAAGCGAAACTTTTACTCGGAAAAAGAGACATGCTTTATTGGCGGAAGTAAAAGAAAACCGAAAAAAAGGCATACACGTGTTTTTCGATCGACGTCGGAGCTGTTGCCGTTCATTGCCCTTTTACTCGCCTTAAGTCTTGGATGGCTCATTAGTTGACCACCTTGGTGACAGGCGATCCCGTCATCTTGCCCTTCTGTTTTGAGGATCCTTCCTTGCTGGGTGGATCATTGGCCGGGCCCTTGTGGTGTCCTCCCTTGACTAGGGCATCGATTTCTTTTTTGAGAGTCCAACAGTCGTTGGTGTCGTGCCCGTCGTCATTGTGATATTTGCAAAATTTGAGGTCGTCCCTCTTCTCGTATTTGCCATTCTTTGCAGCCTCTTGGATCAGCTCTTCTTGCGAGGCATAGGCAAGAACTTCTGTCTTAGGGATGACTGGTTTTGCATAGATAGGATGATCCTTGCTTCGAGGGCTTCTCTCCCTGGGCCTCTTGTCTCGGGACTCCTGGCGGGGGGTTCCCGAGTTTGGTTTCTTTCGCCTCGTGTCTTCGCGACAGGAGGGGGTGATCTTCGCATTAGCTCCAGCTGGTTCTTCCGCTTCCTCGGAGGAAGTGAACCGATCTGTTATGTTGAGCATCTCTGCGAAGGTGTTAAGGGGGAACTGGTGAAGGGCCCTCCTTACGTGCTTATTCCTGATTGCCTGGTTGAGTGCCGCTATGACAGTCATGTCCGGTGTCTCTTCTACATCGAGCCTCTCGTCGTTGAATCTCTGGACGAAGGCTCGGATGGACTCATTCTCGTTTTGTTTGAGCGAGAAGAGGTGGGACGACTTCTTCTTGGGTCGTCGTCCTGCGGCGAATTGCTTGTAGAATATCTCCGCCAGTTCGTCGAATGAGCCGATGCAGTCGCGGGGTAGCCCTTCGTACTGCCTTTTGCCCTTTTGATCAGGGTAGCATGGAAAGCTCTACAAACGTATGGCTCGTCGGCCCCGTGGAGTAACATGACATTCAAATACTTATGAATGTGCGACCATGGGTCGCCTCTGCCATCATAAGCTGGTAGAGCAGGGAGCTTGAACTTGGCAAGAAAAGGAGCAGAGAGGATATTCTCCTTCAGGGGGGTCTTTCGAATAGCAGATTAGACCAGTACAGATCCTCCTACTCCAGGTTGCGAGAGGTTGGCTCCGGAGGATCGATTCAGGATCTCTTTCCTCCTCACAAATCCACATGCAGGGTTTAGCGGGTTATAACCTGGAGGAGCCCCGTACATTACCTAATCCAGGATGTTGCAGGTGGCCGCCCGGTAATTGGAGTTGGGGGGTTCCCCTTAGAGCATGAAAGCTCGATTATTGACTCCCGCTCTAATGTATTGGTGGGTCGGGGGGGGGGGGGGTCGAATCGTGGAGGTTAATCTTTGCTCTTGGGTCCCTGATATCTCAGAGGAATACTGACCCCCTCGTTGGCGTCAGGTACGGGTTTGGAGGAGGCGGCGGCTCATTTACTGGAGATGGGATCCCCATGTTCTGGCATATTAAGGTCGCCAAAGCGCCTAGGCTCCTATCAATCTGCTCGGTGAACTGGGTGAACTCCTTTCAGGTCACCCCTGGCTCCTTTGTTTCCTCCACAGGTCGAGGTGGTGGCGTTGTGGAGTTCGCGACGTCCTCCACCAAGACGCTGTTTGCTCTTGGCCTCTCCTTCAGACCTTCGACCGGTCCGACGTTGCTGGGTCCAGCTGTCATAGCTTTTGGATTGCTTTGGGATGTCAAGATGGTTAACGTTTCCCACAGACGGTGCCAAACTGTTAAGGCCAAAATTGACCAAGACAGTTGACGTCCCCTAGGTTTGAGCATACAAGTGCAATAGGATCGGGGATACCAGATTTAAATATTTATACCGCAAGCGCACGGTGTTGTAGTGTGGCTTGGGGGTCGAACTCAGGGAGGCGTGGTTGTGCTTGTCTCAAGGAGGAACCAGTTCACCCAATGGGTGAGCTAGCCCGAACGATCGATGGTTTCTCATAGAATATAGATACGAAGGATAAACGATATAAAAGGAAACCTAGGACTTCGGTTTCCATCCTATCATGTGCTCTCACTATTACGACCGACGGATAGGAGGACGATTGGATTTAGAGTTTAATGGTGAGACGCTGCCTCTAAGAGTGATACCTAGCGTCCCATGGGCCCGATACTCTGGTCGGTGCCCAGGATGATACGCTAGGACTACCCGGGTTCGATCGGTGGGCATTTCCATGTCCATTAACACCGACCGACTCCGGGAGCACTAAGCTTGCAACGATTACTCCCAACATCTCATCTTGCCGTTCCCACATGCTAGGATTCAATGTCTACGCTAAGGGCGTGAGCTGTGGCTAGGGAGTCAACCGCCAAGTTTATTTCCCCGTTGCCCGACGGTCAGAGGCAGTCCTTCTCCCGCCAATGACAATGAAACACCCCGCGTAACCATCTAAATTCCTAAACCCTATCGAAATCCTAGTCCTATGGACGCATTAGGGAGAACCCACGAAGGGGTTTCCACCAAAATCCCAGATTTGGGAACTACTCACAAATCATAGCTAAAATGCAATCTAAACAAAATTGAATCGTAGAAATCATGACCAAGCAATTGAAATGAGATACTAGCAATGGTATTAAGACTATATTAAAGTTTGGAGTCAATCGGAAAACTTACAAAACAGGAGAAAATTCCAGCAGTCGCAATACAAAAAGACAGAAAAAATAACAAGATCCGCTTTCAGTAACCCTAGGTCGTATATATATAGAAATCGAGTTCACCCGATCGGTTCAAGCATCAACCGATCGGGTGAGCTACTTGACGCTTTCGCAATCGGCTTCAGAAGCTTCAACCGGGCGTTGAGGAGAGCGGGTGGTGCCGTCGGTTCGAGAATTGGGGCGATGCGGTTACAGATGAACCGATCGGTTGAGCTTTCAACCGATCGGTTGGAATTACGCCCAAAAGAACAGAGAACTCTGTTGGGTTCACACGATCGACGAACCAATCGGTTGAGCTCTCCGGGTCGTCGCTTGGAAAATTCAGCTACAGATGAACCGATCGGGTGATGTCAACCGATCGGTTGGAATTCGGCTTCAAATGGCCGAGAGATCTGCCGATCTCACCTGATCACTGAACCGATCGGGTGAGCTATTCTTCACTCCAGCCTCCGTCCGGATCGGATACGCGTGCATCAACCGATCGGGTGGCTGTGTCCATCCGATCGGTTGAGGGCTGAGATATAGCAATCTTCATCGTTTGACCCTCTGGATCACGCGTGACTCCTCCCGTTGCTTTGGGGACTCATGATATCTTCATTATACGTCCCCAACGCTAGCAATCTCCTGCATATACACAAAAACACAAAGAAGTGAAAGAAAACTAGAAATCACAAGAAAATAGGTAAGGGACGACGGAAAACAACGGAAAAGCACAAAGAAGACGTGCATGAATATATAAAATATAAACGCAAAGTCAAAATCCCCCAAGCTGAACCCTTCCTCGTCCTTGAAGAAGACGAGTGAGAGTAGGAGCTCGAAAGGAGAAAATAGAGAGAGAGAGAGAGAGAGAGAGAGAGAGAGAGAGAGAGAGAAATCAAAATCCCAAATCGCCCGTCAGGGCCAACAAAATCAAACACTCCACACTAAGCAAGCATACGACAAAACACAACACTAAACCAAGGAATATGAGTCCAAACAAGTGTCGCGGGCCCACGCGGTGAAGTGTGAGTGAGTGTGGTCGTGTGCTAGCAGACGGGGTCACTATCTACATTGTGCAATAAGGCTCCATATACACATACCCAAGGAAAGACCCAAATATCGATTCGATTTGAAATAAGCGGTAAATAAATAGCTCAAGCATGCATGAGAACAGAGTAAGAATCGAAGCGTATCATGTATTGGGGACTCCACAGCTAGGGACTAGGATATCACCACACTATTGCCTATAAAATCGCTGGAAAGATCCTATGCCAAGTGTTTTCGAAAACGGTGGAGGTTGAGAAGGTGTGGAGTAGAACACTCGGTGCAAATTCTCGCCTTCTCTTTATTCTCGGTAGGTAGGAAAATATTCTCACTGGAATTTTTTTGGGTTTTGGGTATTTGTATTTTTTTTGGATTTTTGGCTATACATATTTTTTTCTTTCTTTTCTCTTTTCTTTTCTTTTTTGGGTTTTTCTTCTCTCTCTTTTTTTGGATTTTTAGATTTTGGGATATATACATGTGTACTCTCCCAAGTGGGAGAATGGTACACGACGAGGGGATTTGCACCAAGTAAAATAAAAAAGAAATCGGATTCTAAACACTTGGGTAAAGGAGACTTTTCACGCTAATCAGAGCATAGGCTAAATGGGTTATCCTAGTCCTATTTGTGGAATCCCGACACATGTGAATTGAAGTATACGATATCAATATATTCATGCATATAGAAGCAGACAGTAGAAGCAAATACCACATATTCAAATCGAAGCATGATAATCTAGGGGTCATCTCAGGACATGTATATAAATCAAAATCACAAAGTAGAAGCACACCATAAGCTAGTCACGACACACGACTCACACAAAAGCAAAGTGAACCCACGAGGCATGAAATGCAAGAGGACTCGGCTTCCTAGGGTTAGTGAAAGTGATAATTGTAGCCGTGCTAGGTGTGTGTGTGTGATTCTGTAGCAATTCATCATATGGGGTCATCTCTAGGAGAGGGAGAACAAAAGAAGAAAATAAAAAAAACACGATGAAAATGACTCAAAACAAAGAAAAAGACACAACTGACACACAAAGTGCGACTCCCCCAAGCTGGAACTTGCATTTTCCTCAATGCAATAGAAGTAAATATGGGAGGGCAATGAAAATGGGGGGAATACACACCGACACAAAAAGAATGAAAAACAAGAAAAACACACATACGAAATAGGAAAAATAAAAAGAAGGAAAAAGAAACATAGAAAATAAAAGATAGAAAAACACACCCAAACGACACATATGAACATGCACACCATAAAGACACCACACGACAACACACATAAAAAGCGATTTCCCCCAAGCTAGACGTGACAATGCTAGCAATAAGATATGATCAAGATGAAGCAGAAATGTGCAAGGGGGGAATCAATCTGAGCTGTTGTCGGTAGAATGGTAGGGAGAAGGTGAGGAAGGTGGGAAATAGTGGATGAAGGAATCCTCTGAGGACGAAGGAGAGGGTGTGCCGATAGGAGAAGGAGGGGCAACAGGCTGGATCACCGGAGGATCGAAATTTATTGGTGGATCGTGGTAATGATGGCACCGGGTGAACCGACACACGTGTGCCAATCAGGAGGTTCCAAGGGTGGAAAATGTACGAGTGTGGCATACCAAGGATCCGGGTAGAACTCCCATGGTAGATGTGAAATGCGAATGGGGAGGCGCTCAGGAGATGAGGGTGGGAGGATGGCAAATGGGATGTTGGCAGGACTATAGAGGTAGACTGCATGCTCCTCACCAAAAGGAGTTAGCATACCGAAATCGATCAAGTAGTCGCGATCGATACGGCAACGTCTCGGTAGAATATGGAGGTGGGGCGACATCCTCAAAACACAACTGACGATAAGAGTAATCATCCCACCACAGCAGATAGAACCAGAAGTAGCACGGCTAACAGATAAGATCTCGTGGATGATCCAATGAGCGGTGTTTATGGGTAATGGGATATGTCCATGAATTCTGTCGTGGGACATAGCGTAAAGAAAGAAGAGCTCATCCCTAGACACCGTGAAAACGTCTACGCGGGAGAAAATGGTGTTGGCAAGGAAGCAATGGGCGAAGCGATAGCAAGGATGTATGATGTAGGAGGCAAGATCTACCGATGGAAAGTTGGTATACCGGGTGAACCGTTGCCAAACACCATCGTCCCGAAAGTAATAAAAGATATCAGACCGATCATGAGTTGAACATTCAACATGACGATCGGGGTGAGGGAAATTCAAAATATTGTTAAGCTCGGCGAAACTCATGGAAAAATCGCAATTGAAGGCACGGAAGGTGAAACCACAATCAGACACTTCGAGAGAACTGAGGAACTCGAGGGTGAGATTCCTGTGTGTGTGTGTGTGTGTGCGTGGGCTCGCAGAAGGAAATCGCAACCTATGAAGCGAAAAAGTGTGTTGACGCCCTGAAAGAGTCCAAGAGATTCGAGAGTGGGGGAATCGGTGAAACTAGTAGGTCGCATGGGGCGATGAAGCAGGGCGTGCAGACGCACGGATTGCTCTTCAGAAATTAGGTTTATGCCTAGGAATAATGGGGGAAAAGGGCCGTGTAGAGGATGTCTGCGTGAAGATGAGACAATCTCTTTTCCTTTCTTAGGCATGGTAATGACGTGGGGGGAGAATGATAAGGGGGGGGGTGTGTCTATGATGATGATAAGGCAGATGAAGCAGATAGACACAAATTCAAGACATTGCATATAAGGAAAGAAATGTGGAGAGTGGAAAGAGGTTACCAACATGATGCAAGTCCAAGCTCCCGAAAGATCCCACGCCGAATTAGGGAGCGATTTGGGAAGCCGCCGCTCGCTGATCCGTCAAGAAATGAAGTTTTGAAAATTGGGGATTAGGGTTTGGGTTTGGGTGAATTGCGGATGAATGTGGTCGATGGGAAGGGTATCGATGGTGGGGGAGTATGGGAATGAGTGAGGGTGTGATTTTAGGGGCGTGGGGAGTGAACGGAAGGATCAATTTGGAAGGAGGAGGGAGAGATCGCGCGAAATGGGAACGAGGGAATCGGGGAAATGAGATCGGGTGAGGGGGGGTATGTATAGAGGCAAAGGCGAACCGATCGGGTGATGGTTCACCCGATCGATTGGGTAGGTTTCTAAAATTCCTTGTCGATCAACAGCTACAGGTGAACCGATCGGGTGATATTTCACCCGAGAGCTTTGCTGTGTCATTCGATCTTCCACCCGGTCAGCCTCGTATGCCACCCGATCGGTTTGTTGTTGCGCTGATACGAGACATCTTCAGATACGGGTGAACCAATCGGTTGATTCATTACCTGATCGGTTGGGGACAGTTTCCTGCACAAGTTCAAAGATTGATCTAAGTCTCCCGACGAAAGTCCCCATTGCTAAATTTATTCACCAAAAATAAGAAAAATGATCCTAAAAATAACGAAGAAAGTTTAGAACATGGGTTGCCTCCCATGAAGCGCTGCTGTTTAAAGTCGTTTGCTCGACTCCTCATTTAGTGGTCAATTAGGATCCAGAGGGTTTATAGATGATCCATCGGTCGTTGAGATTCCGACCAGAGAGATAGCTGGTTCACCAATCGCATAATGTTTTAGGCGCTACCCATTGACTTTGAACGGTTCATCTCTTCCCATTATCTCAATTGCTCCGTGCGGAAAGACCTTGGTGACTCGGTAGGGTCCCGACCACCTGGACTTGAGCTTTCCTGGAAAAAGCCTTAGTCTCGAGTTGAATAGGAGAACTAAGTCTCCTTCCTTGAATTCTTTCTTCAGAATGCGCTTGTCATGCCAACGTTTCAACTTTTCCTTGTAGATCCGGGCATTTTCGTAAGCATTGAGTCAGATCTCGTCAAGCTCATTCAGTTGTAGCTGTCGGTGGCTTCCTACCTCCTTGGCATCGAAATTCAGATTTTTGACGGCCAAAATGCCTTGTGCTCCAATTCCACAGGTAGATGACATGCCTTCCCGTAGTCAAGTCGGTAAGGGGTTGTGCCGATCGGAGTTTGAACGTAGTCCTGTAAGCCCAGAGTGCGTCAGAAAGTTTCGATGACCAATCCTTCCTAGATTTGGTCACCGTCTTCTCCAGTATGCTCTTGATCTCTCTGTTAGAAACTTCCACTTGGCCGCTTGTCTGTGGGTGATAGGCACGTCCGATTCGGTGTTGCACCCCGTACTTCTTCAGGAGAGCTTCGAATTTCTTCTCTATGAAGTGGCTCCCTCAGTCATTGATTAAAACTCGAGGCACGCCGAATCTCGGGAAGATATTGTTTTTAAAGAATTTGGCGACCACCCGGGAATCATTAGTGGGGCTGGTTATCGCTTCTACCCACTTGGACACATAATCCACGGCCACCAAGATATACAGATTTCCAGAGGACGAGGGGAACGGTCCCATGAATTCGACTCTCCACACATCGAAGATCTCGACCTCTAAAATGTAGTGCTAAGGCATTTCATTCCTCTTGGAGATGTTTCCCGTCATCTGGCACTTGTCGCAAGCCTGGACATAAGCGTAGGTGTCCTTAAAGAGGGTCGGCCAATAGAATCCACTCTGGAGGATCTTCACCGTGGTTTTATAAGCGCTCGCATGTCCTCCACACTGCTGATCATGGCAATGGGAAATTTTGGAGGTCGCCTCAGTTTCGGGAATGCACCTTCGTATCACCCCATCATTACAGGTCTTGTACAAATAAGGGTCGTCCCAATAAAATTTCCAGACCTTGTGAAAGAATTTCTTCTTCTGTTGATAGCTCACGTTGTGGGGGACGATGGCACATGTCAGATAATTGGCGATGTCGGCATACCATGGAGTCCAAGTGGAAGATATGGAGAAGAGATGCTCGTCAGGGAGCGAGTCGTCAACGGGAGTAGCATCCGGATCGAGAGTAGGCATTCTGGACAAGTGGTCGGCAACGACATTCTCTGCCCCCTTTTTGTCTTTGATCTCCGAGTCGAATTCCTGGAGGAGGAGAATCAACCTTATGAGCCGCGACTTAGCCTCCTTGCTCAAAAGGTATTTGAGAGCCGCTTGATCCGTGTGCACGATTACATTGGCACCAACAAGATACTGTCAGAGCTTGTCCATTGCATAGATGACAGCTAGCAATTCTTTCTCCGTGGTCGTATAATTCCTTTGGGCTACGTCGAGGGTCTTGCTCGTATAGTATATAACATGTAGATTTTTATCCTTCCTCTGCCCCAAGACAGCTCCAATTGCATAATTGCTAGCATCGTACATTAACTCAAAAGGTAGTTTCCAGTCTGGTGACTGAATCACGGGTGCGGAAATGAGAGCTTGCTTCAGAAGGCGGAACGCTTCCATGCACTCGTCGTCGAAGACGAAAGGTGAATCCTTCACAAGGAGTTGAGTCAAGGGCCTGGAAATCTTGGAGAAGTCCTTTATGAAGCGGCGGTAGAATCCCGCGTGCCCTAAAAACCACGGACTCCCCGAAGATTAAGTGGAGGCGGAAGCTTTTCGATCACCTCTACTTTTACCTTGTCTACCTCGATCCCCCTTGAAGAAATGACGTGTCCCAATACAACTCCTTCTTGGACCATAAAATGGCATTTTTCCCAATTCAGAACTAGACCCTTATCTTGACACCTCTCCAGGACTTTAGTCAGATTGCGGAGACATGAGTCAAACTCTGTTCCATAGACGAAAAAATCGTCCATGAAAACCTCCATTATATCCTGGGAGTAATCGGAGAAGATTGCGACATCAATCTTTGAAATGTAGCTGGTGCGTTGCAAAGCCCAAACGGCATTCTCCTGTAAGCATATGTCCCAAATGGACAAGTAAAAATCGTCTTCTCCTGGTCATCATTATGGATGGGGATTTGAAGAAAGCCGGAGTATCCATCCATGAAGCAGAAGTAGTTATGCTTTGCCAGCCTCTCGAGCATCTGATCAATGAAAGAAAGAGGATAATGATCCTTCCTTGTGGCCTTGTTCAGCTTCCGGTAGTCGATGCACATCCGGTACCCCGTGACGGTCCTCGTGGGTATGAGCTCTTTTTCTCGTTACGAATTACCGTCATTCCTCCTTTCTAGGGTACAATGTGCACTGGGCTAACCCAGCGACTGTCGGAGATAGGGTATATGATCCCGGCATGGAGGAGTCTAACAATCTCCTTCTTGACCACCTCCATCATGATGGGATTCAAGTCTTCATTGTGGCTCAATTGAGGAGGCTTGCTCATCTTCAAGCAGTATCCTATGTGAGCAAAGCCCCAAGCTCACTCCCTTCAAATCTTCGATTGCATACCCGAAAACACTCTTAAACCTTTTTAAAACACCAAGTAGTTTGGTCATCTGGTCTTCAGACAGCGAGGAGTTCACTATGACTGGCAGCGTCGAATCCTCCCCCAAATATTCATACTTCAGTCCCGGATGTAACCCTTTCATCTCAACCTCTTGGGGTCCCGACATATATTTCTCAAGCTGAGCATCCTCTAGTGAAAGGACTTCTTTGTGGGTCTCTTGGAAGCTAGCATCCGAAACTTCACTTCCACCCGTGGTTTCACAAGGCGAAGCCTCGTAAGGCAAAGAGGGGATAACGGAGGAAGGCTCTGGGTCTTTCTCAGGTACATGACAATGATCCGGGTAGAATGCTTCAACGCAAAAACAGGTCTCAACAGTCGATAGTTCTCCACCATTGCTTTCAGCTTCCTCATTGTCCCAAGATCCAGGGGGTTCTATAGATGTCTGCAAGGGGTAGATTGATTCCTGTTAAACGTACTCGATAAACTCCGTCTAATAGTCCTCCGGACAAAACTCCCCATAGGTGCATAATTCTTCCCCACTGAATTCGAGACTGTGCATGTCAATAAGCATGGCTTCATCAGGAGGAAGGAATGCATTTCTCTCTTGATTTTCTACAGCAGCTGACAGATGATAAGATGCTCGAGGTGCTTAAAGATTCTGTCAGACTCTGGGCCAAAACAGCTGACGTGGTGTGAATGTTTCCAGATATCGTCCGAGACGGCACACAACATCCTTGTTGCAGAGTCGAAAACCTGTAAGAAAAGTTGAGAGGGAGAACTGCACGGATAGAGAGCACGTTAATAGCACGGGTTGTATGAATGGAGAGATGAGGAGTAGTGAAGGCGGTATGGCGACACAGTCTACCAATTCTATACAAAAAATATATACAATATGTCCAAGCAAAATCAAAAGGTGTAGAATGCGAGAATTATCGCGAGGTGAGGATGTGAACTAGACACAAGGGTTCACTGGGTCCTAAAATAAACTAGCACGTTGCCTCCCCGGCAACAGCGCCATAAAGCTTGACGTCCCCTAGGTTTGAGCATACAAGTGCAATAGGATCGGGGATACCAGATTTAAATATTTATACCGCAAGTGCACAGTGTTGTAGTGTGGCTTGGGAGTCGAACTCAGGGAGGCGTGGTTGGCTTGTCTCAAGGAGGAACCGGTTCACCCAATGGGTGAGCTAGCCCGAACGATCGATGGTTTGTCACAGAATATAGATACGAAGGATAAATGATATAAAAGGAAACATAGGACTTCGATTTCCACCCTATCATGTGCTCTTACTATTACGACCTACGGATAGGAGGACGATTGGATTTAGGGTTTACTGGTGAGACGTTGCCTCTAAGTGTGATACCTAGCGTCCCATGGGCTCGATATTCCGGTCGGTGCCCAGGATGATACACTAGGACTACCCAGGTTCGGTCGATGGGCATTCCCATGTCCATTAACACCGACCGACTCCGGGAGCACTACGCTCGCAACGATTACTCCCAACATCTCATCCTTCCGTTCCCACGTGCTAGGATTCAATGTCTACGCTAAAGGCGTGAGCTGTGGCTAGGGAGTCAACTGCCAAGTTTATTCCCCCTTTGCCCAATGGTCAGAGGCGGTCTTTCTCCCGCCAATGACAATGAAATACCCAGTGTAACCATCTAAATTCCTAAACCCTATTGAAATCCTAGTCCTATGGACGCATTAGGGAGAACCCACGAAGGGGATTCCACCAAAATCCCAGATTTGGGAACTACTCGCAAATCATAGCTAAAATGCAATCTAAACAAAATTGAACCGTAGAAATCATGATCAAGCAATTGAAATGAGATACTAGCAATGGTATTAAGACTATATTAAAGTTTGGAGTCAATCGAAAAACTTACAAAACAGGAGAAAATTCCAGCAGTCGCAATACAAAAAAGACAGCAAAAATAACAAGATCCATTTTCAGCAACCCTAGGTCGTATATATATAGAAATCAAGTTCACCCGCGGTTGAAGCATCAACCGATCGGGTGAGCTGCTTGACGCTTTCGCAATCGGCTTCAGAAGCTTCAACCGGGCGGTGAGGAGAGCGGGTGGTGCCGTCGGTTAGAGAATTGGGGCGATGCGGTTACAGATGAACCGATCGGTTGAGCTTTCAACCGATCGGATGGAATTACGCCCAAAAGAACAGAGAACTCTGTTGGGTTCACATGATCGACGAACCGGTCGGTTGAGCTCTCCAGGTCGTCGCTTGAAAAATTCAGCTACAGATGAACCGATCGGGTGATGTCACCCGATCGGTTGGAATTCAGCTTCAAATGGCCAAGAGCTCTGCCGATCTCACCCGATCACTGAACCGATCCGGTGAGCTGTTCTTCACTCCAGTCTCTGTCTGGGTCAGATACGCGTGCATCTACCGATCGGGTGGCTGTGTCCACCCGATCGGTTGAGGGCTGAGATATAGCAATCTTCATTGTTTGACCCTCTGGATCGCGCGTGACTCCTCCCGTTGCTCTGGGGACTCATGATATCTTCATTATACGTTCTCAATACTGGCAATCTCCTGCATATACACAAAAACACAAAGAAGTGAAAGAAAACTAAAAATCACAAGAAAATGGGTACGGGACGACAGAAAACAACGGAAAAGCACAAAGAAGACATGCGTGAATATATAAAATATAAACGCACGTCAACAGTTGTCAAGCTGACATAGACTCAAAGTGCTGAGTTGGAGCCTCGTTAGCAGCTGGAGTGGGAACCTTGGTTGGAGGTAACAGGTTCGAATGATGGTAGTTGGAGGTGATGCGACATTCGACCGACCCTCGGACGGCCGTTGCGTCGATTGTTTGAGGTTGGAGAGTTCGACGTCGACCTTTGATGTTGGACATCGATCGTCGATCTGCACCACAGGGACTCGTTAGGGGGGTCGGATCTGGGTTCCGACCCAAATCCCCTCTGATGCTTAAGTTAGTGTGGAACTTAAGGAAGAGAAGGAGCATGGTGTAGCTGAGATTGAACCACGGAGGTTCGTCTCTAGACTGACGACGCAAGCTCGAATATAAGAATGGTAAAAGTGAGAAGATAGACTTCTATGTCTTAGACCTCGTACCTTGAAGATGTGACCCTTTCACCTATTTATAGAAGTTTGGGGTCCCTTTTGAGACGTTGAGGAGATAATGGCCACCCATAATGGGGCCACGATCGTCTCCATGAATGGGAGTAAATGTTACCCACGTCCCCGAGATTCCCGAGCCCGCCTTTAATCCCCACATTCCTGTGAAGCGGACCCAATGGTCGACTGGCCATTTGGGCTTTGACTGAGTCGACATCGGGTTTCATTGGTGGGCCTGGTGGGCCTTAGTCATCTGTTGACCGAGTTGCCTCGAATGCCGGCCCAATGACTCAACAGAGCTCGAAGCTCAAATGGCATTGTGCATAAAGCGCCTTTGATATTAGTGGGGGTGTCTAGCACCATATCAATTGAAAACTCAAGGATGCGATCCAGGGGTAATACATCCAAGAGTTCTCGAACAACTTCATGTTTCTTTAGCTCAACTTGCATTGCAGTCGCTACTGCCTCCGTAGGTCTGGCCATGAACTTCACTAGTCATTCTACTTTGCTTCCGTTATCAGACTCGAACTTCGAATGGTTGGAAATTTTCGACGCTACCCTCCTTACAAAAGAGTGTAGCCAGAGTTTGGGCGAACTAACTGCATTTGGAAGTACTCTAAGGATAAGAAGGACGATCGAAAGCCCATCACTAGCTAAAGGAAGGGTGATGATGATGAAGTGAGCAGATGGTTAGACATATGGAAGATCACTCTAATTGTTGTTAAAGGAGGGTACAGAAGGGTGTATAAAGATACACTCAAACAATGGAACATAAGTTCCTAGTTGAGGGTTCAGGAGTTCAAAAAAAGTAATGAGGATCAAGAAAGATGGGTAATAACGACACTCCACGTGTACGTCCCATACAAGTGAAAAATCGAGACATCCTGTACTCGAGGTCAATTTGAGTATTTTATACTATACGTCATGATCATAATATATTGTTCACGAGGTAGTTAGCACGGACCTGCATGGGCCACCAAACTTGTAATGACCCGCTCTCTAGGGGCCATTACTTTTGGATACATTTGTTGGTCCTACAGTTAACCAGTGAAAACAACATAGCATACGATGCAGAGATGTACAAAATATTGAAATAGTGTCAAGTTATTACAATCCATATTATACAACACACTCCAACATCTCACACATGGATACATAAAAGAAAACCAGAATGAAATACAATATGAATATAACACACACACACCTCAAACTCAAAAAATCTGCATGCTCTAGGTCGAACTCAGGCTCCTCAAACTCAGGAGCCTCTTTGCCAACTTGTGCATCGTCTGCGATGCCACGAAGCATGGAACCTTAGGTAAGTTTCAACAATTCTAGAAAAAGTAGTAAAAGCAGTGTAGAAGCATGGAACAGGCTATGGAAAGTAACTAAAGATGATCATGCAAGTGCGATTAGTAAAGTAAAAAGCAGACATGCATGCAAGTGATATAAGTAAGGTAAAGGTGACTGTGCGAGTGTGATAATTAACGTACAAGAGCAACAACTGTGGTAGCAATAGTAAGCCAAGCAGACATGGATTGTAAGTACAGAGCAAGGCGTGCATATAACGAAATAGTTATTGTGGTGCTAGCAGTAAAATAACTAAACTATATCGTGAGTCATGTTGAAGAGTGCAGTATGCAACCATGAGACCACCTCATTTGCCACTGGGAGCTAATCATGGGCGACAACACATACTTTTGAAACGGGACGGGAAAATATACTCTCTCTCTCTGTCTCTCTTTCTCTCCAATGAGTTACCCCAAAACCCAGTGAAGTGTCTTGTATATGTAGTATATGTTTCAAACAGGAGATTCTAACAGGAGATTCCAACATGATATTCCACACACTATTCCACATGGTATTCCACATGATATTCCATACGGTATTCTACATGATATTCCATACGATATTTCAATAGCAGGCACTGAGTCATAGATAGCATGCAGCAGGTGTTGTGGCCATTTAGCGTGGGCAACATGCAACAAGTGTAATACTATTTTATACATACATTTCAGGTGACAAATATAAAACATGACAGGCATGGGTAAATAGATTTTAGGTGACAAGCATCATAACATGCATGGGTGAACCTGACAACCGTAATAACATCGTGATCATGGGTTTGTATGTGATGAGTATGGTAGAGAGATGTATGTAAAGGGTGGAAGTAACTCAATTAAGCCTCTAACTTACTAAAAGCATGTAGCAATTTATATGAACCAACTAACAGAATCTAAGTAACCAAAAGGCTGGATTAAAGGTACATATAATCAATGTTTGCATTTGATGATAAATGGAATTCTAGTTTGATCCAAGCGAACGCGGCCAGTCAGGTTTAGCCAGGTTGGATCACTATCCCTAGATAGGGCGAGCCCTACTAAGGTGATCGAGCCTTTGACACCAAACGATCCTAGACACCGGCTTGAGGATACCTTAAGAACGCTGATTATCAACTTTTGCTCCATCGATATAGTTATGGGTTACTTGTATGGTAACTTTCGTAATTATGATTGGCGCAAACATAATTAATATGCAATTTAGTAGTTCCCTATTTAATTAGGTCTCCAAGTTGGGAGGGCATATGTCCAAATCGAGATTAATTTTCCATCAGGACGATAGTCATCGCTAGGCTCTGTTAATGTGTTACCATATAGTTCATACTAGTACACTTGTTTAAACTTCTAAATCTAGAATTAGAGTGACTTACTCGTAACAAGATCGTTGGGGAAAGACGAGACTGGAGCAAGTGCTATCAGAGGTGCTCGTGCGCCAGAATTGGTTCCTGCAAACATAAAATATAAGCATTTATATGTTATTCTATTTTGAAACTATTTTTCATAACGTTTGTATTATTATAATAGCTTGAAATATGTCAAAATACGTACAAATAAATTTAAAAAATACTAGAAGTAAATAATATAATTTTATTTAGGTAGAAAATAATTTCTAAAGCTCATTGTTATTTTTTTAATTTTTAAACACATAAAAACTATTTTCTAGATTTAAAACGAATTAAAAACTAATTTTTAAAATTAAAAATTAACTATCGTAAACACTCAATGATTTGTTTAGAGAAAACCAAATGTTAGAAACTCAAGAAAAATTTGTCGAAATTTTACTCTCAACTAGTAGAATACGAAGGTATTTTTATATTAAGAAGTTTATGTGTAGTATGAAAAATATACGCATTTTAAGCAAATCAGAAATAAATAATGTAAACTTTGAAAATTCATAACTCTCAAAATAAGTAGTCAATTCGTGTGATTCTGGTGTCTACGCGTTCGTGTCAACGCATAGAATTTTTCGGTATTCTTTGTTTATTTTTCTAGGGCTTATATTTTAGATTTCTATTTTTTTCCATTTTTTCTTACCTTTCTCTCTATAGTTTCTGTCTCTTCCCTCTCTTCTTTATTTCTTCTTTCTTTGTTGTTGTGCTCTTCTTCTCTTACGCGTGCATATTAGGGTTGGACGACGGGCAACCGGAGGGGGCACCGACTGGGGGAGACCAGCCGGTGGCGACGGCAGGCCGGTGACGCAGGTGGTAGCTCCTGCCACCCATGCGGAGACGGAGTGAAAACGATGGGGAGAACTCGGCTTTGGGTGTCGGAGTGAGGGGGAGAACAGCTGAGGAATGGGGACTCAGAAGGGGCTTGGGGCACCTTCATCAGAGGAGGGAGGGCGACGTGGTAGGGGGCACACGGCGAAAGGTGAGGGGCTTCGTTGCAGAGGGGTGTCATCGTTCGTCGGAGCACTGGCATTGAGGCTTTGTGTGGATGG
Source organism: Scilla litardierei (assembly GCA_030789695.1). Lineage (NCBI taxonomy): Eukaryota > Viridiplantae > Streptophyta > Magnoliopsida > Asparagales > Asparagaceae > Scilla > Scilla litardierei. The sequence goes on from CM061134.1 coordinate 180,234,657, forward strand.
AGGCGGTGGTTTCTTATGGTTGCTCGTCGGTGCTTAGAGCTCAAGGAGTTCGCCGCGGGGCTGGGGGAGCATCACCGAAAAGGGGGGAGGCCGTGTGTAGGAGATGACTGTAAGGGTGATGGTGGGCTTGTAGATTTGGAGGAAGGGGGAGAGTAGCGGTGGGTTTGGCCTCACAGAGGAGGAGCTCGTCGGAGTGGGGGGGGTGAGATGGAGGAGGACGGTTGTGATGGGGCCTTGAAGAAGAAGAAAATAGTTGGTTCTTGCGTATGGGTCTTTAGCCATGGGTTGAAGGATTTGGGTTTGCTGAAGGAGGATGGAGGATTTATATAGTGAGTTATATTAATTTAATAAAGGCTTAGTATTAATTATATAAATTAATTGGGTTGGGGGGGGGTTGACTAACCATGGAGAATTTCTCATGCATGCACCTCGTGGGCCGCGGTTGGGTAAGGGTTTAGGTTAATTAGGTAAGTAATTAGACTAGGTAATTGGTAAAGGTGATTAGAAATGGTTTAAAACGTACTTAGTAGAATAATTACTATACGAAATTACGATTTTTCCCTTGAAACTAAATGTCTCCGAAAAATTCCAAAAACATTACCAGGGATCGTATCATCATGAGGATCATGAAAATAGTGTCTGCTTTAGATTTTGAGATACGGAAAAATAAAAAAATGTTTAATCATATTTCAATTAATTTAAACCCCTTTCGAATACGGAAATACGTAAACAATGAAATCAGACCGTTACATTATGTAAAGATATATGTTTTACGTCTCTAAACATATTGCAACACCAATGTATGTATAATGGTTTTTGGATTATTTATGTGCTTATGATGATTAATAATGAATTTATATATTTCTTCATGATTTTAATGATGGGTATGACATGTAGTACTTGGGTTAAATTAGGTTTTATTTGTAGGATTCATTCCAAACAAAACTAACCGTGTCTTGATTTATGATTCTCCCCTAAAATTTGTGACATTTATCCCATATAATAGATTGGCATCTCTTTGTGAGATTTTCAATCTCTCTCTCTCTCTCTCTCTCTCTCTCTCTCTCTCTCTCTCTCTGTGTGTGTGTGTGTGTGTGTGTGTGTGTGTGTGTGTGTGTGTGAACAAAACTAATCGTGTCTTGATTTATGACTCTTGCGAAAAATTTGTGCCATCTATCACATATGATGGATTGTTATCTGTTTCTAAGATTTTCAAACTTTTTGTGTTCGTGTGTTCGTGTGCATGCGTGTGCGCACATGCATAATACAATTAAGGGATGTTTTTGAATGAGTGTTGCTGACTAGGACCAAAAGGTGGGTAGAAGGGCAGTTGAGATTGAATCTTGAGTAATCAATGGCAAGAACGAGAGTTTGTAAAAATTTTGGAGGAATTTTTTTGGGAGAAACTAAATCGTAAGGGAACTAACTTTTGAGGGAACAAAAATTTTAAATTATAGGAGGGACTAATCTGGAGGGAACTAAATTTTAATGGGAACTAAAATTTTTAATGGAACTAAATTCTCTGGGGGGAAATAAATTTAAATTTAAAGTTTTGAGGGAAAGTAAATCTAAAAGAAACTAAAAATTTAAATTTTGGGGCAACTAGACTCTGGTGAGAACTAAAATTTTTGGGGTAACTAAATTCTATGGGGAAACTAAATTTTAGTTTGAATATTGTTAAATTTTTTTTTTGGGGGTGGGATATTTTGAAGGTGGCTATATTTTGGGTTGATTTTGAAGAGATTGCAAATATTTTTTTTGTCAGAGAGAGATTTCGAATGGGTTGAAATTATTCTGGGGAATATTTTGACCACCACATGACCCACGGTCATGGGTTATGACTTTTGTGTGCGTGTGGTATGTGTGCATTCGGTGTTGAAAATTTCATACATCGCATGTTAAAACTCCACATTCCATTTTATTTTTTCAAATATTTTTATGGTGGAGCCCTAGATATGTTGAGTATTGATTCCCCGGATTTGGTTTTGGATGATGAGCAAACATAAATATGTCGTGAACTAACACTTTGTGAGCGCAGTTTTGGAGATCATCGCCAAATCTATATGAACATCAAAAGCGACGTCTCAAGACTTCTCAATACGCTTGATCGTGTGCCTGAAGCTTCGTTGAAGCTCAAGGAGCAATATTGAAGTCAAGAATGAAGATTGAAGCTTTGAAGACGGCTCGTAAGGTTTATTTTATAGTCTTCTAGCTTCATAGAATAGAATGTTAAGCCTTGAGTAGGACTTAATTTATAGTCTTCATTTCGCTCATATCTTAGAGCTAGGATCTTAGTAGAAGTCCATACGATCTTTCCTGAAGCTTCGCGCTTCGATTCGCGACTTCTAGTGCATGTCAGTTGGTTCAAGTAGAAGAGCCAACCGACTAGATGCTGATCTAGTCGGTCGACAACTCTACATGAACCGACTAGAATGCCTCCTTCAATTTCAGCTCAGTTACTGTTTACAGTTAGTCGGTCAAAGAAGGTTCACCGACCGACTAGTTGTGAAACTAGTCGGTTAGGAATCCTTCTTGGACCGACTAGTTGAACTTCTGTAACGACTGGTTTCCTTGTATCTGAATTTATTATAATATAATATATGTTTTGGTGGGTTTTCTCCTCTTGTGTGGTTTTCGTCTCCGTAACTTTCATTTTCGATCGATTCGTCGTATTTTCTCGATTCTTCCTTAGGATCGTCGATTTCGAAGTACGTCGTTTGTGACGGGCTTCATAACGGTCATATCTAACTATTAGATCAAGCCTAGGAGTCTTAGGATTCGATCACGGGGCCTCGCGCTCCGTATCGGAACTTTTCTGTGCTCATTAGCCGGTGTAAGAAGGGCCACCGACCGACTAGATGACGATCCAGTCGGTCGGCAATCCTTCTTGGACCGACTAGTGAGCTTTCTAATTTTCTGAGGAAGCTACTGTTTATCGTTAGTCGGTCTAAGAAGGTTAGTTGACCGACTAGGTTGCAAACTAGTCGGTCGGTGATGCTTCTTGAACCGACTAACTCATCATCTTATTTTTGTATCAGTTACTGTTTACTCTTAGTCGGTCTAAGAACGTTCATCGACCGACTAGATGCTAAACTAGTCGGTCAGTATTTGTTCATGGACCGACTAACTCTAAATCATATTTTCGTTCAGGAGTTACTGTTTGCACTTAGTCAGTCTGCGTTGGTCGACCGACCGACTAGTTGCCAAACTAGTCGGTCAGTGGTTGTTCTTTGACCGACTAGTCTGTGTTAAAACCCTAATTTCTGGGCAGCCGCCAGCCTAGCCTATTTAAACCCTACCCATTCGACTTCTTCTTCTCCAACACGACCCAAAACCCTAAAAACTTCCCCCTTCACCCCCCATCTTCCTCCAAGCTCCATTTCTCCATTCCAAGCCCTAGAATCATCATCCAATCCATCCATACACTCCATCTACCCCTCATCTTCCCCAAATCTCCATCAAAACCCATCAAAATCCCCAATTCCCCCAAAACCCTAGTTTCCCCAAACTTCTCCATTCGCTTCCAGATCTGATCCTAGGGTTCCCCGGAGTGTTCCTTCCGTCTCCTCTCGGTAAGAAATCGATCTACCGTTGTTTTTATAACTTATTTATAATTTTGGTGAAACCCTAATTAATTTCATGTGTTTGGTGTTTGTTTCCCCCTAAACAGCGATTTCCTTGTAGATAGCATCCGTGTGACGAGGTTGATCGTCATCCCCGGTGCTAGGCAAGTGAAACTTGCCACTTAGGGTTTAGGCCATGTTTTAGGCCATTTGCATGTTGTAGGCGTAAAAGAGGCTAGGCGACGAAATGATACTCGCCTAGGCGCAAATTGGGGAACTAGCTTGACAACGAAGCTAGTTCCGACATTTAGCATGTTGCACAATTACCATGTCATGTTTACCTTCCATTAACGGTACGCAATTTAATTGCCATGTCATTGCATTTTGCCTGTCACGTTTAATTTAAATTAACGGTACGCAAATATCTGTTCATGTCTTTGCATAGTGATTATTCAACGTGATTGCGTAGCGCACGCTACAATATTATATTCCTGGCTCGTGTTCCAGAAGCGAGCTTAGTGAGTTGGAAACCCCAACGCTCGACACATATGGGTGGGGTAAGAGATAAGCGGCCTGAGCCCCGAGTTGGCCTGATCCGCCACTCCGGCCAGCAGGTGGACTCTCTAGTGCACAAGTGATTAATAGTGATAGAGATAAGCGGCCTGAGCCACGAGCTGGCCAGCAGGTGGACTCTCTATGCACTAAGTGTTTACCAGTGACAAGTGATTAATAGTGGTAGAGATAAGCGGCCTGAGCCACGAGCTGGCCAGCAGGTGGACTCTCTATGCACTAAGTGATAAGTGATAAGTGATAAGTGATAAGTGATAAGTGATAAGTGATAAGTGATAAGTGATAAGTGATAAGTGATTCGTGATTTGGTAGCTTTTGCTACATTGTGCATGCTTGCCTCTCTTTTAAACTGTTGCATCATGCTTAACTGCCATGTCATTACTTAATACTATAACTGCTAGGTTGCTAGTTGCCTTACTTTCAGTTTCCTTGCCCAAGTCTTTTAGACTTGCTGACATGTGCCCCTTTACTCTTTTGGGTGACACATGTTAGATCCTGAGCCTGAGTACCTTGTTGAGGACGAGGTGTTTGCTGACGCCGAGCCCGAGCTTGTGTTTGACGGGGAGTACGTGGACACTGGGGACCAGTCCTAGTGTCTTCGTTGTGTTTTACTTTTATTAGACAGTTGTTTTGTTATCGGTGCGTGGCACCTATACTATATTTTGTTATGTCGTTTCTTTTGTTGGCCTTGTTCTGGGCCTTTAGACTCTTTTCTTTTAGCCTGGTGGCTTTTCTGGATGTTGAACTTATTTGTGATGTTGGACAATATTTGTGAGATGTGAATTTTATTTCAGTCTCTCCTTGTGTTATTATTGCTATTCTGTTGTGGTTACAGGGACCTGTTTTTGTATTGTGGACGCTTATCGGGTTTGGGGCTTCACAGCTCCACTCTCGTGCGGACCTTTTCACGTACTCGCCTCCATTTTAGGGAAGCGGGTCGTGACAGGTTTTAGTGGTGGCCCATGCAGGTCTTTCTGTAACTGCGATTTTTGGAATAGCAATAATAATATTTGAATGTCCAATAAATTAAGTTCGACGTCCGAGTCATAAGCTATGAGTCTAATCTGATTTGTTTTCCGTGTCATTAGATGGCAGGAAGGCGTTTCACCCGTGGTGGGGGCAGTGGTGCGCTCCCTCATGATGAGGAGCCTGAGCGGGAACCCACCAGCGGTGAGATGATGCGGATGATGATCCAGATGATGCAAGTGCAGCAGGGCGTGCTTTTGCAAGTCCAGAATGCTCCACCTGCTCGAACTGCCCGGGCTCTTCCGGATGCCCCTCGCTCTGAGCCAGGAGCGAAGCAATTTCGGGAGCTGGGTCCCGCATATTTTGATGGTTCTGAGGGTCCTCTGGCTGCCGATGAGTGGATTCGGAACGTCGAGGACAATCTGAAGATGGCCAAGATCACCCCGGCTGGATGGGTTGATTTGGCGAAGAGGCAGCTGAAGGATAACGCCAGGAATTGGTGGGATGCTGAAGAGAAGTTGTTGGTGGAGCCGATAGCTTGGGCTACCTTCAAGGCCAGATTCGATGGTGAGTTCTTCCCGAAGGCTGCCAGGGAAGAGATGCTGCAGCGTTTTATCGATCTGAAGCAGGGGAACTCGTCGGTGGACATGTACCACCAGGAGTTCATGAGGCTGAGTCGGTCTGCGCCGAAGATGGTGCAGGATGCTGAGGAGAGAGCTCAGAGGTTCCTGCAGGGGCTTGCTTCGGAGCTCCAGAGTTTTGTGACCTCTTCTGACCAGGAATCTTATCAGAAGGTTCTGGTCGCTGCCAAGAGGCAGGAGCTGCTCGTGAACCAGAGGAGAGGGTCTGTGGTTGGTGCTGGGAAGAGGCCTGTGGAACAGGCGAGAGCTGTGGTTAGGCCTGGATTCAGGCCGAACCAGCCTGTTCAGTTTAAGAGGCCAGTAGGGCCTGCTCGGAGGACTTGCCATTTTTGTGGCAAGGAGGGCCATGTCAAGGAATCGTGTAGGAGGTTCTTGGGGCAATGTATCGCCTGCGGAGATCCCGCCCATGCTCTCAGGGAGTGCCCGAGGTTGAAGCAGCCTTGGAAGGCACCTATTGCTGCCCAGCCGTTGCAGCAGCGAGCGTCTGTTCCTGCTGGACGTGGAGCAGCTCTTGTTCCGCAGAGGCAGGCTTTTCAGCAGGCTGCTCCGCCGAGGAGGCAGGCTTTTCTGATGACCGCTGCTGAGAGCGAGGCTGTGGATGAGGTTATCGCAGGTAATCCTCATTCTAGCTATTACTTTCCTATTTGGTCTTGATTGCTAGATTATGTTGTTTGCTTGAACTTGCTTGTTTGCTAGACTAGGGTTTGATTGTTAATTGATTGATTAGGTGTGATTTTGGTGTGCACATTTCCTGCACGAGTCCTCTTTGACTCTGGTGCATCGATGTGCATTATTTCTCGGAGCTTCGTGGAGAGGCATTCCTTGTCGACGTCCCCTCTTCCGAAGAGTTGGAATATCGTTACAGGGAATGGTGTGGTCTCGGTGCATCGTGGTTGCAATTCTTGCTCGTTGGTGGTCTGTGGACATGAGCTTTTTGCTGATTTCATTGTCCACGACATCATCAACTATGATGCAGTTCTTGGGATGGACTGGCTTGCGAGCTTCTATGCTACGATCGACTGTCGGAGGAAGAAGGTGGTGTTCGAGATTCCCGGACATCCAGTATTTGAGTTCAGTCGTGGTAGCAGTTCGCTTGGTCCTGTCAGATTTCGGGCCAGGCCGGTGGAGGCTGTGGCTATGCAGATGGAGCTGGAGTGGCCAGCTGTGGTGCGAGATTTTGGTGACGTCTTCCCCGAGGAGATGTCTGGTTTGCCGCCTGATCGAGCTTTGGAATTTTCTATCGATCTTGTTCCAGGTGCGCAGCCGATTTCGAAGGCGCCGTATCGTATGGCACCTGCGGAGTTGGAAGAGTTGCGGAAGCAGTTGGATGAGCTTTTGCAGAAGGGTTATATTAATCCTAGTGTGTCTCCGTGGGGAGCACCGGTGTTGCTGGTTAAGAAGAAGGATGGTTCACGTCGCATGTGTGTGGACTATCGGGAATTGAATGCGGTAACCATTAAGAATAAATACCCGTTGCCTCGCATTGATGATATTTTTGATCAGCTTGGAGGTTCGAGGGTGTTTTCTAAATTGGATTTGAGGAGTGGTTACCATCAGTTGAAGGTGAAGAAGGGAGATGTTCCGAAGACAGCGTTCAGGACGAAGTATGGACACTATGAGTTCGTGGTTATGCCATTTGGCGTAACTAACGCGCCCGCAGTTTTCATGAATCTGATGAACCTGATTTTCTACGACTTTTTGGATAAGTTTGTCGTTATCTTCATTGACGACATTCTGATCTATTCGAAGTCGGAGGAAGAGCATGCCTCGAACTTAAGGACGGTGTTGGAGATCTTGAGGAAGCATCGGTTGTATGCTAAGTTTTCGAAGTGCGAGTTTTGGCTGGATAGAGTTGCTTTTCTCGGGCATGTGGTGACTGGAGATGGTATCTCAGTGGATCCCGAGAAGATTAGGGCCATCAGGGAGTGGCCTGTTCCGTCGTCTGCGTCTGAGATTCGGAGTTTTCTTGGACTTGCTGGTTATTATCGGCGATTCATTAAGGACTTTTCCCGTATTGCTGAGCCGATGACCAGGTTGACGCGGAAGGATGTTGCTTTTGTTTGGTCGGATGATTGTGAGGGTGCTTTTGGTATTCTGAAGGAGAGGTTGACGAGTGCCCCTATTCTTGTTGTGCCTGATCGCAGCGGTGGATTTGAGATCTTTTGCGATGCTTCTGGCAAGGGTCTCGGTTGTGTGTTGCATCAGCACGGGCATGTTGTGGCGTATGCGTCTCGTCAGCTTAAGGTTCATGAGAAGAATTACCCGACGCATGATTTGGAGTTGGCTGCCGTGGTGTTTGCTCTTAAGATTTGGAGGCACTTCCTGCTGAGTGAGAAAGTGAAGATTTTCACCGATCACAAAAGCTTGAAGTATATTTTCACTCAGAAGGAGCTCAACATGCGACAGCGTCGATGGTTGGAGCTTATGGCGGATTATGATATTGATTTGCAGTTTCACCCTGGCAAGGTGAATGTGGTTCCGGATGCTTTGAGTAGGCTTCCAGCGGTGATGATTTTGACCTCGCAGTGGAGATTGCAGCAGGATTTTTGTGAGTCTGGCGTGGAGATTGTTCTTCCTGGAGAGGCTTCATCGTTGATGTACATGCAGGTGCAGTCGACGATCGTGGATCGGATTAAGGCTGGCCAGGCTGAGGATCCGAAGCTGGTGAGGATTCGGGAGATGGTGGAAGCCGGTCTGCGGACTGACTTTTTGATTCATGAGGATGGCTCGCTGAGGTTTGGAGCCAGGTTGTGTGTGCCTGCTGGGGATATCAGAGAGGAGCTGATGGTGGAGGCACACAGTTCGCCGTATTCTGTGCATCCTGGTGGCACCAAGATGTATCAGGATCTTCGTCTGAATTATTGGTGGCATGGTATGAAGAGGAGCGTGGCTCGGAGTGTAGCCAAGTGCTTGGTTTGCCAGCAAGTGAAGGCGGAGCATCAGCGTTCGGCCGGGTTGCTACAACCGCTTCCGATTCCGGAGTGGAAGTGGCAGCACAGCACTATGGATTTCGTGACTGGACTACCTCGGAGTCCGAAGCAGAATGACGCGATTTGGGTGATCGTAGATCGATTGACCAAATCTGCGCACTTTATTCCGTTCCGAGTAGGACAGTCCACTGAGGCGCTAGCGAGGAGATATATGGAGGTAAATTCTTTTACTCTCCGTTTTATTTCCTCTTCCTAGTTTAGATAGTGATGTAACGTGAATCGTGCATGAGGTTGTGCGACTTCATGGAGTCCCCGTGAGTATCGTGTCTGACAGAGACACGAGGTTCACATCTCAGTTCTGGCAGAGTTTGCAGAAGAGTTTGGGTACGCGTCTGAGTTTCAGCACGGCGTACCATCCGCAGACGGATGGCCAGTCCGAGAGGACAATTCAGATTTTGGAAGACATGCTGAGGGCGTGCATGTTGGATTTCAAGGGTTCGTGGGAGGACCATCTACATCTGGTAGAGTTTTCCTACAACAACAGCTTCCAGGCGAGTATTGGCATGGCGCCATTCGCCGCTCTTTATGGGAGGAAATGTCGATCGCCATTGAGTTGGGATGACGTTGGAGATCGGGAGTTGTTGGGACCTGAGATGATCGTGGAGGCCGTGGAGATCGTCAGGAATATTCAGGAGAGGTTGAGAATTGCTCAGGACCGTTTTAAGCATTGGGCGGATGCTAAACGTCGTCCTTTGGAGTTTCAGCCGGGCGACCATGTGTTCTTGAAGATTTCCCCGAATCGTGGTGTGATTCGTTTTGGGAAGCGTGGGAAGTTGAGCCCGCGATACATTGGACCATTTGACGTTTTGGAGAGGGTTGGCGAGGTAGCATATCGCTTGGCTTTGTCGCCATCTTTGGAAGGAGTTCACAATGTTTTCCATGTGTCGCAGCTTCGTCGATACATTAGCGATCCATCTCATGCCGTGGATTTCTCGGAGATCGCCGTTCGCCCAGATTTGACGTATGACCAGTATCCGGTGCAGATTCTGGACAGGCGTCAGAAGTCACTTCGAAACAAGGTCGTCGATCTTGTTAGAGTGATGTGGCGGCACGGTTCGCCGGGAGAGTCTACTTGGGAGAGAGAAGATGAGATGCGAGAGCGCTACCCACTTTTGTTTCCGGACTCGTGAGTATACGGAAATTCCGAGGACGGAATTTTTCTTAAGTTGGGGAGGATGTAACGACTGGTTTCCTTGTATCTGAATTTATTATAATATAATATATGTTTTGGTGGGTTTTCTCCTCTTGTGTGGTTTTTGTCTCCGTAACTTTCATTTTCGATCGATTCGTCGTATTTTCTCGATTCTTCCTTAGGATCGTCGATTTTGAAGTACGTCGTTTGTGACGGGCTTCATAACGGTCATATCTAACTATTAGATCAAGCCTAGGAGTCTTAGGATTCGATCACGGGGCCTCGCGCTCCGTATCGGAACTTTTCTGTGCTCATTAGCCGGTGTAAGAAGGGCCACCGACCGACTAGATGACGATCCAGTCGGTCGGCAATCCTTCTTGGACCGACTAGTGAGCTTTCTAATTTTCTGAGGAAGCTACTGTTTATCGTTAGTCGGTCTAAGAAGGTTAGTTGACCGACTAGGTTGCAAACTAGTCGGTCGGCGATGCTTCTTGAACCGACTAACTCATCATCTTATTTTTGTATCAGTTACTGTTTACTCTTAGTCGGTCTAAGAACGTTCATCGACCGACTAGATGCTAAACTAGTCGGTCAGTATTTGTTCATGGACCGACTAACTCTAAATCATATTTTCGTTCAGGAGTTACTGTTTGCACTTAGTCGGTCTGCGTTGGTCGACCGACCGACTAGTTGCCAAACTAGTCGGTCAGTGGTTGTTCTTTGACCGACTAGTCTGTGTTAAAACCCTAATTTCTGGGCAGCCGCCAGCCTAGCCTATTTAAACCCTACCCATTCGACTTCTTCTTCTCCAACACGACCCAAAACCCTAAAAACTTCCCCCTTCACCCCCCATCTTCCTCCAAGCTCCATTTCTCCATTCCAAGCCCTAGAATCATCATCCAATCCATCCATACACTCCATCTACCCCTCATCTTCCCCAAATCTCCATCAAAACCCATCAAAATCCCCAATTCCCCCAAAACCCTAGTTTCCCCAAACTTCTCCATTCGCTTCCAGATCTGATCCTAGGGTTCCCCGGAGTGTTCCTTCCGTCTCCTCTCGGTAAGAAATCGATCTACCGTTGTTTTTATAACTTATTTATAATTTTGGTGAAACCCTAATTAATTTCATGTGTTTGGTGTTTGTTTCCCCCTAAACAGCGATTTCCTCGTAGATAGCATCCGTGTGACGAGGTTGATCGTCATCCCCGGTGCTAGGCAAGTGAAACTTGCCACTTAGGGTTTAGGCCATGTTTTAGGCCATTTGCATGTTGTAGGCGTAAAAGAGGCTAGGCGACGAAATGATACTCGCCTAGGCGCAAATTGGGGAACTAGCTTGACAATGAAGCTAGTTCCGACATTTAGCATGTTGCACAATTACCATGTCATGTTTACCTTCCATTAACGGTACGCAATTTAATTGCCATGTCATTGCATTTTTCCTGTCACGTTTAATTTAAATTAACGGTACGCAAATATCTGTTCATGTCTTTGCATAGTGATTATTCAACGTGATTGCGTAGCGCACGCTACAATATTATATTCCTGGCTCGTGTTCCAGAAGCGAGCTTAGTGAGTTGGAAACCCCAACGCTCGACACATATGGGTGGGGTAAGAGATAAGCGGCCTGAGCCCCGAGTTGGCCTGATCCGCCACTCCGGCCAGCAGGTGGACTCTCTAGTGCACAAGTGATTAATAGTGATAGAGATAAGCGGCCTGAGCCACGAGCTGGCCAGCAGGTGGACTCTCTATGCACTAAGTGTTTACCAGTGACAAGTGATTAATAGTGGTAGAGATAAGCGGCCTGAGCCACGAGCTGGCCAGCATGTGGACTCTCTATGCACTAAGTGATAAGTGATAAGTGATAAGTGATAAGTGATAAGTGATAAGTGATAAGTGATTAGTGATTTGGTAGCTTTTGCTACATTGTGCATGCTTGCCTCTCTTTTAAACTGTTGCATCATGCTTAACTGCCATGTCATTACTTAATACTATAACTGCTAGGTTGCTAGTTGCCTTACTTTCATTTTCCTTGCCCAAGTCTTTTAGACTTGCTGACATGTGCCCCTTTACTCTTTTGGGTGACACATGTTAGATCCTGAGCCTGAGTACCTTGTTGAGGACGAGGTGTTTGCTGACGCCGAGCCCGAGCTTGTGTTTGACGGGGATTACGTGGACACTCGGGACCAGTCCTAGTGTCTTCGTTGTGTTTTACTTTTATTAGACAGTTGTTTTGTTATCGGTGCGTGGCACCTATACTATATTTTGTTATGTCGTTTCTTTTGTTGGCCTTGTTCTGGGCCTTTAGACTCTTTTCTTTTAGCCTGGTGGCTTTTCTGGATGTTGAACTTATTTGTGATGTTGGACAATATTTGTGAGATGTGAATTTTATTTCAGTCTCTCCTTGTGTTATTATTGCTATTCTGTTGTGGTTACAGGGACCTGTTTTTGTATTGTGGACGCTTATCGGGTTTGGGGCTTCACAGCTCCACTCTCGTGCGGACCTTTTCACGTACTCGCCTCCATTTTAGGGAAGCGGGTCGTGACAACTTCCATTTTTGAGCCTGAGCTACTGTTTCGAGTTAGTCGGTCAAAGAACGTTTGTCGACCGACTAGTTGAGAAACTAGTCGGTCAGCACTTGTTCTTAGACCGACTAGTTCAACTTGTTTCCAGCTATTCCATTTCGACTCTTAGTCGGTCAAAGAACACTCACCGACCGACTAGTTGTGAAACTAGTCGGTTGGAAAGTCTTCTTAAACCGACTAGTTCATATTGCCTGGAACTTCAACTTTTGGCTGTTCTACCATTAGTCGGTTCATGCTGTTTGACCGATCGACTAGTTGGTGAACTAGTCGGTCAGTCAACCTTCTTTGACCGACTAGTTGGGTTCAGAATAGAGCCGTTGGGATTCTTTCAAACTCGATTTCTCTTGCCCCCTTTAAATAGAATCCTGATTCGTTTGAAGAGGGGTAAGAGGTCCATTATCAAAGCATTTTCAGACCTAAGAGAATAGTTTTCTCAAGCTTATTCCAAGCTCTCTCTTCCTTACAAGAATCTCTCCCTTCACTCTTTGAGCAACTTCCTCAAGAGAGATTCTCTCCATTGTGAGCCTTTCAAGCCAAGAGCTTGATTCAAGTCACCATACTCCACCCTAGGCTTCCATTGCTGGTCATCTTCTTGAAGCTAGGGTTTGGTGGCATCATCTTCCTCAAAATCCCTCCTTGCCCTAATTTGGTAAGATTTACTCAAGGCATAGGATTTTGTAGGTAAGTTTATATTTCATTCCATTTCATTGAATTTTTGTATACTCTCGGTTGTGAGAGTTTGTGTGATCCCGGGTTATGGGATTCACGGACATCGATTGTAGGTCGATTGCACTTGTGGGGTTTCCCGCAAGTGGACTAGTGGAAATCTTGAGTTAGGGTTTCTAACTCAAGTATCCGGAGGGGATCCGGGTGGTTGGGACGTAGGATCACCGGGAACAAGTCGGGGAGACTTGGGTGGATCCGAACCCGTTACATGTTTTGTTTACGTTGTCTATTTCTTGTTGATTGTTGTTTATTCCGCATTGTCGTTTGTTTATTGCACAATAATTAGGAATAACTATCTTGATTATTTTAAAGTACTATTCACCCCCCTCTAGTACATGTGCAGTAGCTTCACAGGGCACTTCAATTGGTATCAGAGCCAAGGTTAAAGCTATGACGAACAACGATTACAACGTCTTCAAGGATCGTCACGGATCGTCTTCTGTTATGGAAGGGCAATCCTCTGTCAGGCCTCCTCATTTCAACGGTACCAACTATGGGTACTGGAAATGCCGGATGGAAACCTTCCTCCGGAGTGCTTCACTTTGGAGAGCCACATTGACAGAGTATGTCGAGCCCGCCGAACAAGATTTCACGAAGTGGTCTACCGAGGAAGTCGCCGCGAAGGTAAGCAATGCCAAGGCAATGAATGCCTTGTAATGTGCATTGGAGCCCGAAGACTTCAACAAGATATGCACATGTAAGAGTGCATATCAAGTATGGAACCAACTCCTCATCTTGCACGAAGGAACGAGCACGGTAAAAGATTCTAAACTCGTTGTCGCTAACAAAGAGTTTGAGTTGTTTCACATGGAACAGGGTGAAACCATGAAGGACTACTATGCTCGCTTCGTGGACATTTCTAACGAATTGGAAGCTCTTGGGAAGGTCTACACCCAAAAGGAGAAAGTCGCGAAGATTATTGACGGACTTCCCTCTTGTTGGGACAAGTGTACCTTCGCCATCGAGGAAGGTAACGATATCAATAAATATACCGTTGTTCAATTAATGGGTACCTTATTTTCTTACGAGGTACGCAAGGAGAGCAAGATAAAGATGAAGGAGAAGATGAAAGCGTACTTGAAGCAAGACGAGCCAAAGAAAAAGGCGATTGCTTACAAGGCCGCTCCATCTACTGATGATGAAGAATCGGAAGAAGAGTTGGACATGGAAGCTTTGGCCGATTTGGCAAAGAAGTTCAACCGATTCTTCCGACAAGGTAAGTTGAAGAGTAAATCAAAATTTATTTCGACTAATGCTTCTACTCCCGTGTGTTATAAATGCAATAAGCCAGGACATATCAAGCCGGATTGTCCTCTATACAAACACACGGAGAAGTGGAAGGCTTCCAAGCATGACAAGTCGAGAAGGCATAAGAAAGGACTTGTCAGCACATTCACCGACTCCGAAGAGGACTCCTCAAGTGGAGAGTCGGATGATGAACGTGTGGAGAAAGCACACACGTGCTTCATGTGAAAGGAGGACCGTGATCAAGACACTGCCTCCGATGAAAGCGAGGATGGAAGTGAGGATGAAGGCGAAGAGGTAACGAACGATGAACTTAAAATAGCCAACGAACAACTTTGGAATAAGTTTTCTAATTTGGCTACTAGATTTATTAAGACTAAAAATAAACTAGATAGTCTTAAAAACTCGCCTAAGCCCATCATCGTCAACAACGACACCGTAGTTGAAGGGTTGAGAAATGAGATTGTAAATCTCAAATCTCAACTTGAGCATGTTCATGTCGAGGATTCGGATGAACATGTGATAGCGGATTTGACGTCTCAAAACTCAACTTTGAGTATTGAGAATAAAAATCTCAAATCACGTGTTTGTGCACTCGCATCGCAAGTGTCCACCTTGGATGCTTCTTTGCATTCTCTCACCGATAAGTATGAGTTCACATTAGGCCGTATTAATGAATTCAATAAAGGTAAGGGCCATTTGGATAATATCCTAAATGACTTACCTCCGGCCAATCATCACATTGGTTTGGGGTATAAGATGGGAGATTCATCCAAATCGTCTGGCACCTTTGTTAGGCCATCATCTGATGCTTCTACTAGTGGAAGTAAACACTTCATGGATAGTTCTTCTACCAATGGTGCTTCCGCTAGGAACACACCCCCATTTGGAAAGAAACCCACTTTGGGTGGACCTCCAAAAAAGGGTCATGCTTTCATGTATACCATGCCACGTAGGAATACACATCCTACCCCCACATGTTAGCACATATGATGATTTCTATGCTCCGCATCCACGAGCACATGCACACCATGTGAGACACACTCATGCACGTGTTCCACCACATGCATATGTTCATTCACATTCTCATATGAATAATTATCGTCATGCACCATTGCATCATATGCCTTATGCCTATCCACGTTATGCATCACGTAGAAATCAACAACGCATGCATGCACCCCATAGGATGAGGGCTCCCAAAATCTTCACAATTTGGAGCCCAAAGGACACAACTATGGATGAAAAACAAGTTTACATGAATGCTTATTTTTCGAATGTCGTGCATAGTGATAATTATGTGGGGAAGTCTAAGTCCAATTGGACTTGGCTTCCAAAAGTCTAACTTCTTAGGACCCAATGTCCTTGGGTACCATGAAATGATATTTTATCTTTAGGTACTCAAGGATAAGAGAAGGAGCATCAAATCAAATTTTAGCTCCATATTAAGTTTTTCTAGGTTCAATCCACTGTGGAATATCTACCCTATCAACTCCGTGATTTGCAAGGATTTTCATTCAATTGGAGTTGATGGTGCTTGAGTGATGCACCAAAGTAGGGGGAGCTTAATGTTGCAAGTATATTCATACTTTTGATTCACATTGGTATCCATTGGTAGATTATATTATGATTGGTATCATTTTGTTTCAATTTGAATCCTAGTGTGCTAGATTAGTATATGCCATATGTTTTTGCATGCTACATTTGGTATTCTCATTGGATTTTTGTCTCTGATGTTGATTTTGGAGAGTATGTTCCAAAACTCAATACGTGAAATTGATTTGAGTTTTGATGATTTCGTTTTTCGATTTTCGCCTATGGCTTGGTGATTTCGTTTTTCGATGTTCGCATATGGATTGATGATTTCATATCTCGATTTTCGACTTTGGTCTCATTGGCACGCTGTGCTTTTATTCGGTATTTTACATTTGATGTTTTACTTTGGTGTCATTTGGATCATGGTCGTACTCTTCGACTCCCATGCGTTATTTTTTAGCCATTGGTTTTTTTGTCGTTGATCTCCTCCCGCTCTTTTTGCTAATGCCAAAGAGGGAGAGATATAATAATGACAATGTGCTAATTAATAATTCAAAGGAATTTACCATGAATCTAATTTGATGTGTTAGATTCAGGGGGAGTGAAGATATAAAAAAATGGATTTAGATCCTATATGTCAATAAAAGGATTCATATTTTATATTTCCCTCGTTGCTTGATGCGTATGAATATTATTGAATACGGAACTAACGTGTCATCAATGCAGGGGGAGTAAGTAAATTTCAATTGAATCATTATTATTGCTTATTATTTATGTTGGTTTGTCATCACCAAAAAGGGGGAGAATGTTGAGTATTGATTCCTCGGATTTGGTTTTGGATGATGAGCAAACATAAATATGTCGTGAACTAACACTTTGTGAGCGCAGTTTTGGAGATCGTCGCCAAATCTATATGAACATCAAAAGCGACGTCTCAAGACTTCTCAATACGCATGATCGTGTGCCTGAAGCTTCGTTGAAGCTCAAGGAGCAATATTGAAGTCAAGAATGAAGATTGAAGCTTTGAAGACGGCTCGTAAGGTTTATTTTATAGTCTTCTAGCTTCATAGAATAGAATGTTAAGACTTGAGTAGGACTTACTTTATAGTCTTCATTTCGCTCATATCTTAGAGCTAGGATCTTAGTAGAAGTCCATACGATCTTTCCCGAAGCTTCGCGCTTCGATTCGCGACTTCTAGTGCATGTTAGTTGGTTCAAGTAGAAGAGCCAACCGACTAGATGACGATCTAGTCGGTCGGCAACTCTACATGAACCGACTAGAATGCCTCCTTCAATTTCAGCTCAGTTACTGTTTACAGTTAGTCGGTCAAAGAAGGTTCACCGACCGACTAGTTGTGAAACTAGTCGGTTAGGAATCCTTCTTGGACCGACTAGTTGAACTTCCATTTTTGAGCCTGAGCTACTGTTTCGAGTTAGTCGGTCAAAGAACGTTTGTCGACCGACTAGTTGAGAAACTAGTCGGTCAGCACTTGTTCTTAGACCGACTAGTTCAACTTGTTTCCAGCTATTCCATTTCGACTCTTAGTCGGTCAAAGAATGCTCACCGATCGACTAGTTGTGAAACTAGTCGGTTGGAAAGTCTTCTTAGACCGACTAGTTCATATTGCCTGGAACTTCACCTTTTGGCTGTTCTACCATTAGTCGGTTCATGCTGTTTGACCGACCGACTAGTTGGTGAACTAGTCGGTCAGTCAACCTTCTTTGACCGACTAGTTGGGTTCAGAATAGAGCCGTTGGGATTCTTTCAAACTCGATTTCTCTTGCCCCTTTAAATAGAATCCTGATTCGTTTGAAGGGGGGTAAGAGGTCCATTATCAAAGTATTTTCAGACCTAAGAGAAGAGTTTTCTCAAGCTTATTCCAAGCTCTCTCTTCCTCACAAGAATCTCTCCCTTCACTCTTTGAGCAACTTCCTCAAGAGAGATTCTCTCCATTGTGAGCCTTTCAAGCCAAGAGCTTGATTCAAGTCACCATACTTCACCCTAAGCTTCCATTGCTGGTCATCTTCTTGAAGCTAGGGTTTGGTGGCATCATCTTCCTCAAAATCCCTCCTTGCCCTAATTTGGTAAGATTTACTCAAGGCATAGGATTTTGTAGGTAAGTGTTTATTTCATTCCATTTCATTGAATTGTTGTATACTATCGGTTGTGAGAGTTTGTGTGATCCCGGGTTGTGGGATTCACGGACATCGATTGTAGGTCGATTGCACTTGTGGGGTTTCTCGCAAGTGGACTAGTGGAAATCTTGAGTTAGGGTTTCTAACTCAAGTATCCGGAGGGGATCCGGGTAGTTGGGACGTAGGATCACCGGGAACAAGTCAGTGAGACTTGGGTGGATCCGAACCCGTTACATGTTTTGTTTGCGTTGTCTATTTCTTGTTGATTGTTGTTTATTCCGCATTGTCCTTTGTTTCTTGCACAATAATTAGGAATAACTATCTTGATTATTTTAAAGTACTATTCACCCCCCTCTAGTACATGTGCAGTAGCTTCACATGGCACTTCAAGATATGGTGCAGCCCTTGATGGATTTGACCCTCAATCATAGAATTGTACACATTCTAATAGAATTTTTTTATAAAATTTTTTAGAATAATAGAATTTTTTATCTAGGTCAAATCCAATTGTACACATTCTAAAACCCAAAACCCCTAAATATGGTGGAGCCCTATATGGATTTGACCCTCAATCATTCCGTAACAGAAAATTCTATTATTCTAAAACTATTAAATTTGTAACAATTGGATCGATGGTCAAAGAGTGTTAGACTTGCTTGATTTTTGATATGTTGATCATCCATGATGTGCAGATCAAGTTGAAAAGTGTTGGTCATTGAAAAAGAGTGGAGATTGAAGTTTTATATGGACAATGTAGGAAATTTCCAACATCGAATGCTCACATCCCTTTTTCACACACACACCCCCTATCTATCACTCTTGTTAGGGCCAAAATTGACCGAAACAATTGTGTTGCTGACGTGGACCCTTTCCCGCAGAGTCGGAGCCTCGTCAACATTTGAGTTCCTGAGGTTGGAAGAAACAGGGTCTTGGATGGATGGTAGTTGACTTGAGATGCTCGATCGACCCTCTAGCGGCCCGTATGTCGATTGATCGAGATTGGGAAGCTCTAGGGCGACCCTCACGTAGGATCAAGATTCGTAGATCTGCACCACAAGGAAGCATCGGGGGGGTCGGATCTGGGTCCCGACCCAAATCCCCTCCGATGCTTAAGTTAGAATGGGAACTTAAGAGAGGGAGAGAGCTTGGAGTAGCTGAGATCGACCCACGTAGGTTCGTCCCAGATCTGACGTCACAAGCCCTGTTGTGGAAGAAATGCAAGATGGAAAATATGGAGTCTATGTATTAGATCTCGTACCTTAGGAGTTGGAACCTCCTGTATTTATAGACCTCCTGTGCCCTTTATATGACATTGGGGGATAACGGTCACCAATTATGGTGCCATGATCTCTCCCCTTTAATATGGGTAACAGTAGCCCACGTTCCCGCCTATTTATGGGCTCGCCTTCAATCCCATGTTCAATTGGTGGGACTTCAATGGGCGACTGGTTGGTGGGCCTTGACCGAGTCAGTGTCAGGCTTCTCTCGTGGGCTCTGTGGGCCTTAGTCACTCATCGGATGAGTCATCTTGAGTGCCGGCCCGATGACTCAACAATGGCCCCCGTCGCACGACCTCAGAGAGTCTGCCTGTTGGGGTCAAGAGACGTTACATCGCATTAATAGGGCATGGTAGTCGAGGAATTAATACTCAAGTTCTAGGCGCCAAAACACCCGCTTTGCTGATTTGGATGATTCGTCGCTTTGAAATCCAAGATGCTTAGGGCCTCAGATCTTTGACATGTGTCTCATTATGCCGCTGTCGTCTAGTCGATATAAGACGGTTCCAGAGTGGAATTTCAAAGCTATCGTCTTCATCGTTCTTGATTCAGACTTCTTCCTTTTGAAAAATGGCTTCATCATCTGCCCCCATTTCTGGAAGGAGTTTGGTTACCGTCATACAGAAGAACAAAAAGGGGGGCCATGGAGCCTGGTCTGATCGCCAATCTAAGATCCAAAATTGGAGCCGATCAGATCCCTGAATTTTAGAGAAAATACATCCGGCTTGACCATCCGATCTGGGTGCCAGGGAGGGATGAAAGGGTTCATCGTCCTGGGGACCAGGAAGTTGGGGTTTACGTCAAAGCCTTCCAACGAGGGCTTCGATTCCCCATGCATCCTTTTATGTGCTTCTTTCTGAGCACCCAGAACCTTTCTCTTTGCCAACAGATGCCAAACGCCATAGGTGCATTGGTAGGCTTCATTACTCTGTGTGTGATGAAGAAAATTGAACCGTCGCTAGGATTATTCAATTACTTCTTCTCGATTCCTCCTCTTAAGACTCTGGGATGGTACATGGTAACAGCCCACCGAGGTAGGAAGCTATTCGATGATCTCCCTTCCTCGAATTCCAACTGGAAAGAGGAGTTTGTGTTTGTGGTTTTTCAAGGGGAGGCGAGCTTTTGCACCGGATGGGGGTGTCCCTGACTTGGGTCTCGCCGAGGACAAGCCCTTGTCTGGAGCAGAGAAGGAAGCCACTGACGCCTTGTTGAGCCTGCCAGAGAATGTAAGAAAGACGAAGTGGTTGTGTTCCGACTCGGTGTTGCACCGGACCGTATGGACGAATGGTCGATCTGATCGTGCCCATCAACTGTTCGATCTTTGTCTTCTGCCTCAACATGTTTTTCTTCTATAGGTATGGTCGGTCTGGAGTACCAGGTGGACCCAGCACTGAGGGAAGGGGTTGAAGCTTCTAGCATAGAAGCTGAGGATAGCATGTTATCTCCTCAAGTGCCTTTTGCGGAAGAAGAAACGGCTCGGTCTTCTGAGGAACTATCCATTGTTACTGATGGGTCTACTCAACTGGCTCGTCTCCAGCGGAAGAAAAAGTAGAAGCCCCCCACCGAATTTGAGGTGGTTGCTGTTGAGGGGAATAAGAAAAGGCGGCGACTTCGCCTTAGTGACTCAGAACCAACTGGGTCGGCTGAAGTCGTGGAACGGCCAGGGCCTTTGGACCTGAGTCGGTTGATCGACGAGGCTCAGATTCCTGAGCAGGAGCAGGGAACTCTTCTAGAGTGAGACTCGGGGAAGACCCGGGCCACTCTAGAGCTTCTTCTACATGAGGATTCCTGGCCTTGGGGAGGACTGTTTTCTCCAGTGTCTCTGTCTAACGACATTCTCGATGAATGCAGGCCAATTTTTTTGGAGAGTCGATCTCCTCAGGCTCCATTTGATTGCTCCACGAAGGAACTCATTCAAATGGAGTTTCCGATGAAGCGAGACGATTCTGCTCTTCTGGAGTGCGGGACCGCCTCTTGGATTTCCGAAAACGTGACCCTTCCGTGGGATAGGGCCATCGTAGAGAGGGTCGATTATGAGAGGTTTGCGTCGATGGTCGTCCAGGCGAATGTCTAGGTAACTGCTGTGCCGGCCTCCATTATAGGTGATACAAGCATGGATATTGATCTTCGTGTCTTGTTTGCATGCTCTCGTAGCCACGGCTGCGTTACGTCGACGTGCGACGGTGGTGGCTAATCATGAAGTCACCCTGGGGGTCGTTAAAATAGCTGTAGAGAAGTCTCAGGCGAAGCTGGATAGAGTGGTTCTTCTGTACAAACTGAGACTAAACCACATTCAACAGCTCGAGCATGATGTACGCGAGTCTAATAAGAGGGAGGCTGAACAAGCCTCCTCAAGCGAGCAGGCAGAGAAAACTCTGTTGGAGGAGAGAGCCAGTACCGAGGCCATTACAGAGAGGACGATCCAGGGATTCAAGGATTCATTGACCGATTTCGATGAGCTGTACACACAAGGCTATGAACGATGTCGATCGAAAGTGAAGGACCGATTCACAGGTATCGCTGCTGAGATCGACCAAATCCCCGTGCTGTTCCTGGATATCGGCAACGACGATCTAAGCCAGGGTATGGGGGAGTCTGCTCCTACCGGTGAAGTCGTCATTACGACAGGTGACGATGCAGGCGCTGGTGCTTCGGGAGATCAAGAGCATGTGGCCGCGCTTGATGGAGACCAAGGGACTAGCGAATCGTTACAGAATATTGATGCTCCACTTACCCTGCCCTAATTTTCAAATGTATGGGGGGGCGCTAATTGAGATATAGATGAAAACAATTTTGTAGTATAAGCTCCAGAAAAATTGGGTTGTATCTCTTTATTTGTCGTTGCTCATACCGTGTGGTCGTAATGCCTGATGGCCCCTTTCGACGGGTTAGACCCTTGCTCAAGATGGTCGGGGTTAAGCCGTTGAACCATGTTAGAAATAGACCACTTCGTTCAGTGGCGAGGGAGCGGTTCCCTCGACTCACGGCTGACGCTGCAAGAGGGTCGTTCAGTGGCGAAGGGATGGCCCCTTCGACTTATGGATCATGACTCGGGAGGGTCATTCAGTGGAGAAGGGGTGGCCCTTTCGACTAACGGCTGACGACTCGATATGGTCGTTCTGTGGCAAAGGGATGGTCCCTTCGACTTACAGCTGAAGACGCAAGAGGGTCATCAGTAGCGAATGGGTGGCCCATTCGGCTCACGGCTGATGACACGAGAGAGTCGTTCAGCGGTGAAGGGTGTCCCTTTGACTTACGACTAACGACTCGGTAGGGTCGTTCAGTGGCGAAGGGATAGCCCCTTCGACTTACGGCTGATGACACGAGAGAGTCGTTCAGTGGCAAAGGGGTGGCCCTTCGACTTACGGTTGACGACTCGGTAGGGTCGTTCAGTGACGAAGGAGTGTCCCCTTCGACTTACGGCTGATGACACGAGAGAGTCGTTTAGTGGCAGAGGGGTGGCCCCTTCAACTTACGGCTGACGACACAAGAGGGTCGTTCAGTGGCATGGGGTGGCCCTTCGACTTACAGCTGACGACTCGGTAGGGTTGTTCAGTGGCGAAGGGGTGGCCCTTCGACTAACGGCTCACGACATGAGAGAGTCGTTTAGTGGTGAAGGGGTGGCCCTTCGACTTACGGCTGACGAATCGGTAGGGTCGTCAGTGGCGAAGGGGTGGCCCCTTTAACTTACGGCTCACGACAGGAGAGAGTCTTTCAGTGGCAAAGGGGTTGCCCTTCGACTTATGGCTGACGACTTGGTAGGGTCCTTCAGTGTTGAAGGAGTGGCCCTTTCGACTTACGATTGACGACACGAGAGGTTCGTTCAGTGGCTAAGGGGTGGCCCTTCTTACGGCTGACGACATGAGAGGGTTGTTCAGTGGGGAAGGGGTGGCCCTTTGACTTACGGCTGAAGACTCAGTAGGGTCGTTCAGTGGCGAAGGGTTGGCCCTTTAGACTAACGGCTGACGACACAAGAGTGTTTTTCAGTGGCGAAGGGGTGACCCTTCAACTTACAGTGGACGATGTGAGACGGTCGTTCAGTGGCAAAGGGGTGGTCCATTGACTTATGGCTAACAACTCGATAGGGTCGTTCAGTGGCGAATGGGTGGCCCCTTCGACTTACGACTGACGACACGAGTGAGTCGTTTAGTGGCAAAGGGGTGGCCCTTCGACTTACAGTTGACGACTCAGGAGGGTCGTTCAATGGCGAAGGGGTGGCCTTCTACTTACGGCTGATGATGCAAGAGGGTCGTTCAGTGGCAAAGGGGTGTCCCCTTCGACTTACGGCTGACGACTCAGTAGGGTTATTTAATGGCGAAGGGGTGGCCCTTCGACTTACGGCTGACAATACGAGAGAGTCATTCAGTGGCTAAGGGGTGGCCCTTTCGACTTACAGCTGATGACACGAGAGAGTCGTTCAGTGGCGAAGGGGTGGCCCTTCGACTTACGGCTGACAACGCGAGAGGGTTGTTCAGTGGCGAAAGGGTGGCCCTTCGACTTACGGCTAACGTCTCGGTAGGGTCGTTCAGTGGAGAAGGGGTGACCCTTCGACTTACAGATAACGACTCGATAGGGTCATTCAGTGGAGAAGGGGTGGCACTTTGACTTACGGCTGACAACTCGATAGGGTTGTTCAGTGGCAAAGGAGTGGCCCCTTCGACTTATGACTGACAACACGAGAGAGTGGTTCAATAGCGAAGGGGTGGCCCTTCGACTTATGGCTGACGACTTGGTAGGGTCGTTCAGGGGTAAAGGGGTGGCCCTTTCGACTTACGGCTGACGACATGAGAGAGTCGTTCAGTGGCGAAGTGGTGGCCCTTTGACTTACGGCTGACGACTTGAGAGGGTCATTCAGTGGCAAAGGGGTGGCCCTTCAACTTACGGCTGACGACTCGGTAGGGTCGTTAAGTGGCAAAGGGGTGGCCCCTTTGACTTACAGCTGACGTCACGAGAGAGTCATCCAGTGGAGAAGGGGTGGCCCTTCGACTTACAGTTGACGACTCGGTAGGTTCGTTTAGTGGCGAAGGGGTGGCCCCTTCCATTTACGGCTGACGACTTGTGAGAGTCATTCAGTGTCGAAGTGGTGGCCCTTCGAATTACGGTTGACGACGTGAGAGGGTCGTTTAGTGGCAAAGGGGTGGCCATTCGACTTATGTCTGACGACTCGGTAGGGTTGTTCAGTGGCGAAGGGGTGACCCCTTCGACTTAAGGCTGACGAAACGAGAGAGTTGTTCAGTGGTAAAGGGGTGGCCCTTCAACTTACGACTGACGACTCGTAGGGTCATTCAGTGGCGAAGGGGTGGCCCCTTCAACTTACGACTGATGACATGAGAGAATCGTTCAGTGGCGAAGGAGTGGCCCGTCGACTTACTGCTGACTATGCGAGAGGGTCGTTCAGTGGTGAAGGGGTGGCCCTTCGACTTACGGATGTTGACTCATTATGGTCGTTCAGTGGCGAAGCGGTGGCCCCTTCGACTTACGGCTGACGACACAAGAGAGTCGTTCAGTAGCGAAGGGGTGGCCCATTTGACTTAAGGCTGACGACGCGAGAGGGATGTTCAGGGCGAAGGGATGGCTCTTTGACTTACAGCTGACGACACGAGAGAGTGCACATGGGTTTCATTAATATGAATTTGGCTCATCTAGATTTCCCTAAGGATTAGATCCTTTTAGTGGGGTATTTGATGGGATAGTTTTGATAGAATTCATAAATGCTATATCGAAGAAAGTTGTTTCGAAAAGGAAGCAGAATTTATTTGATGAAAAACATGTTTTATTGAAGAAAGTAAAAAGCATACAGGAATTTCTGATTTTTTTGGGGTTTTCTTTCGTCCCATGATTTTTATTTGACTACGAGCTTAGAAGCTTGCTAGTAGACCACTTTAGTGACAGGCGACCCCATCATCTTTCCCTTTTGCTTCGAGCGCCCCTCCTTGCTGGGTTGATCGCTCACCAGGTTCTTGGGATGCCCGAGCTTGACCAGTGCATCGATCTCCTTCTTGAGTGTCCAGCAGTCGTTGGTATCATGCCCGTAGTCGTTGTGGTATTTGCAGAACTTGAGGTCGTCCCTTCTCTCATATTTGCCTTTCTTAGCAGATTCTTGGACTAGTTCTTCTCGTGGGACATAAGTGAGGAAATCCATCTTGGGCACATTTGGCCTCGCATAAGTTGGGTGCTCCTTGCTCCGATGGATCTTCTCTCTCGGTCTCTTGTCCCGAGATTCCTTACGAGGGGTTCCATGAGTTGGCTTTTCCCGCTTGGTGTCTCCTCGACGGGTAGGGGTGCCATTCCCAGTGGCTTCAGTTGGTTCCTCTGCTTCTTCAGAGATGATGAACTGATCTGTTATATTGAACAGCTCCGTGAGGCTATTTGGTGGGAACTGGTGGAGCGCCCTCTACAAGTGTTTGTCCTGCACCGCTTGAGTGAAAGCGCAATGATAGTTACATCTGGTGTGTCCTCTACTTCGAGCCTTTTGTCGTTGAATCACTGGACAAAGGCTCGGATTGATTCCTTATCCTTCTGCTTGAATGTAAAGAGGTGGGAGGACTTTCTCTTGGGACGTCGACCTGCGAAAAATTGCATGCAAAAAAGATCGGCCAATTCGTCGAATGACCCGATACAGCCGTCGGGTAATCCGTCGTACCAGCCCTCTGCCCTCTTGAATAGGGTAGTATGGAAAGCTCGACAGAGGTATGGCTCATCGACCCCATGCAGCGGCATCACGTTTAAGTACTTGCGGATATGCGACCATGGGTCGCCTCTCCCATCATATGCCGGCAAGGCAGGGAGTTTAAACTTTGGGAGAAAGGGAGCAGACGTGATGTTCTCCTTTAATGGGGTCTGTCGAAGTGCGAACTGGATAAGTAGGGATCGCCCATCCCCGCCGTGCACGTATGTAGCTCCCGAGGATCGGTTTGGGATTTCCTCTCTCCTCCTGTATCCACCTGCAAAATTGAGAGGGTTGTACCCTGGGGAGACCCCATATATGACCTGATCCAGGATGTTGTGAGTCGCTTCCTTATAGTTGGAGGGATTGTGTCCTCCTTGGAAGCTGAAGGTACGATTGTCATTACCACCCTCGCCATATTGGTGAGGTGTGGTGATTGTATTGTGTTGGGTCGATCTTTTGTCGATCCACCCTCGGGTCTTTTGGATCCCTGAGCATGGTCGCGCCTCTTGTCTGTGTCATGGTTGGATTTGGAGGTGGTAGTTGCTCATTTATGAGCGGTGGATCTCCCATGCTTTGATGTACCAGAGTCGTCAAAATGCTAATACTCTTGTCGACCCGCTCTGCAAATTGGTCGAATTGCTCTTGGGATAGCTTAGGTACTTTGGTGGCCTTCCCAGGTCGCTTTGATACGGATGTAGAATCTGAGGCATCTTCCACCTGGATGCTATTCACCTTTTGTTTCTGACTTGGACCTGTGTTCGGTCTGATGTTACTGGGTCCAGCCGACATAGATTTTTGATTGCTTGGGATGTCGAGCTGGTTAACTTTCCCACAGACGTCGTCAAACTGTTAAGGCCAAAATTAACCGAAACAATTGTGTTGCTGACGTGGACCCTTTCCCGCTGAGTCGGAGCCTCGTCGGTAGTTGAGTGTGACCCGAGGTTGGACGAACCAGGGTCGTGGATGGATGGTAGTTGACTTGCGATGCTCGATCGACCCTCGAGCGACCCGTATGTCGATTGATTGAGATTGGAAAGCTCTAGGGTGACCCTCGCGTAGGATCGAGATTCGTAGATCTGCACCACAAGGAAGAATCAGGGGGTCGGATTTGGGTCCCGACCCAGATCCCCTCCGATACTTAAGTTAGAATGGAAACTTAAGAGAGGGAGATAGCTTGGAGAAGCTGAGATCGACCCACGGAGGTTCGTCCCAGATTTGATGTCGCAAGCCCTTTTGTGGAAGAAATCTAAGATGGAAAATGTAGAGTCTATGTATTAGATCTCGTATCTTAGGAGTTGAAACCTCATGTATTTATAGACCTCCTGGGTCCTTTATGTGACGTTGGGGGGATAATGGTCACCAATTATAGTGCCATGATCTCCCCCCTTTAATAGGGGTAACCGTAGCCCATGTTCCTGCCTATTTATGGGCTCGCCTTCAATCCCACGTTCAATTGGTGGGAGTTCAACGGGAGACTGGTTGGTGGGCCTTGACCGAGTAAGTGACAGGCTTCTCTCGTGGGCTCTGCATGCCTTAGTTACTCATCGGATGAGTCATCTCGAGTGCCGGCCCGATGATTCAACAACTATATATATATATATATATATATATATATATATATATATATATATATATATATATATGAGGTGGGATCAAATGACCCCCAAAAATAACCCCCAAAAATGACCCCCTATCAAAAATCCTATGCCCCCCATTATTTTCGGAAGATCCGAACCGTCCATCTTGATCTCCACCCTCTAAATACCTGACCCACCAATTTTCAACCCGATCCCATGTGTTTTGAATGTTCATCCATCCGACCCAAATTTAACGGTTTCGCATGAACAGAACTTTTGCGAATGGTTGATGAACGGGCAAAACACATGGGATCGGGTTGAAAATTGGTGGGTCAGGTATTTAGAGGGTGGAGATCAAGATGAACGGTTCGGATCTTCCGAAAAAATGGGGGGCATAGGATTTTTGATAGGGGGTCATTTTTGGGGGTTATTTTTGGGGGTCATTTGATCCCACCTCTATATATATATATATATATATATATAGCAAAAAATGTACCTAAGAACGTGCGCAGGTAGAATTACCTGCGCACGCCCCCTCTGTTCGGTGTTTGTAAGTATTTTGTTTTGAATTTTTTTTTTGCAGTAGCTAGATATACTTGTTATGAAGCTCCCCACAAAATTTCAGGTCAATCCGACACCGTTTGAGCCTCCGTTCATCGATTTCAAAAACGTTGCGCAAAACTGTCCAGAATCTGGACAGTTTTGCGCAACGTTTTTGAAATCGATGAACGGAGGCTCAAACGGTGTCGGATTGACCTGAAATTTTGTGGGGAGCTTCATAACAAGTATATCTAGCTACTGCAAAAAAAAATTTCAAAAAAAATATTTAGAAACCCCGAACAGAGGGGGCGTGCGCAGGTAATTCTACCTGCGCACGTTCTCAGGCACATTTGCCCCATATATATATATATACATATATATATATATACATATCTATATATATATATATATATATATATATATATATACATATATATATATATATTTGAAAAGTAAGCGTTTAGTTTTATTGATTATAAAGATTATAATACAATACAAAAAAATTGGGTCATTGATTGGTAGTGTTCAAACTAGAGGGAGGATTGGGCACAAGCGCCGTCACTCCCTACTAGTAAGACCACCACCAAACAAACAACCCCCAACAAAGGGCAAAAGCACACCAACAAAATTTCCGCACAGAATCCACATCTAACCCTTGTCATCTATTCCCCAGTTACTAAAAATCTCTTTTTCTTCAGTAGAGTTAGGGTCTTGATTGAGGACAGCAATTTGAACGTCCGCCGCTATCTCCTCGAACAACAAAACCTGAGTTTTATGCCCATCTTCAAATATCCTTTTGTTCCTCTCTCGACAAATGTGCCAGACCAACCCAGCAAGGCAGGATCTAGCAAGAATGCTAGTACATCCCTTTCCCGGGAACTTTCTTAGAATTAACTTTCCCACCTCAGGGAGGGTTAGGGGAGTAGGGCAAGATGTATGTAGCTTCAGCATTGCTCTCCTTAAAATGTACCTAGTATAGGCACAATTAAAAAATAAATGCTCCAGACTTTCTTCCTCACTTCCCGTACATAGAACACAATTTGAGGATGTCCCATTGAGTGTTCCCCAACCGCTTAACTTGTCCCTGGTCATTAGCTTCCCTTGCAAAGCTCTTATAAGTGTCAAAGACCACTTAGGAATGTGATGAGGGTACCAGGCAAGTTTAGAGAGCTCAAATATCGGTCTTTTAGCGCGAATCGCCTCCCAGACTTGCTTGAACCTGTAGGAATCACCATGGACCCACTTCCAGCCATCTACACCCGGTTTCAACGTTACATTTTGAAGGAGATGGCGCAGCGGGTCAAGTGCGGCATCCGTGCTCCATCCGGTCCCGTCCCAGTAGTCCGCCACGGTAGCATGATCAGCACCAGGCGGGATATCGAATCTATCACCCAGCGGGCCTCCAAACCAACCAAGGATCACGCCAAAATTCCGTTGTCTGCCCATTACGCACAGCTCGGATAATAAGCTTTGATATTAATGGCCGGGATTTTAACATTCTCTTCCAGGAACCCGAGGCGAACAGGCTGTGCTTAGCCGAGAAGAACCCCCCGTGTTGACCATACTTCTTCTTCATAAAATCTGCCCATAAGGTATTAGTGTTAAGGTATCTCCATGCAAGGCCAATACCCGCAGCATCATTGATCTCCCCAAGCAACCGAATACCAACCCCGCCCTCATTCTTCGGCTTGCACAAATCCTCCCAGGCCCAGGCCTTTGAGGTACCCAAGATGAATCTTCTACATGCCATCGAAATTGTTCTAAGAACACTCGTAGGCATATGGAAAATGTGTAACCAAAATGCAACCATACCTTGGATTACCGATCTGACGAGCTCGATGCGCCCAGATATAGATAGGGCCGAGGAGGCCCAGCCATTCATCTTCTTTTTACATTTGTCCACCAGCTTGCTGTAATTCCGCTTAGTTGGGTATTTTAGAGAAAGCGGCAAACCCAGGTACGTAGAGATGCAGGAAACCGGCCTGATCCCCAAGACGTCTGAAAGGATATCTTTGTCCCTAGCCCCTTTACTGAATAATCCCGCACTCTTTGCCTAGTTAACATGAAGTCCTGTGTAACTGGCGAATTCTCCCAACAGATTTTTGATACCCATAAAGGAAGTTTTGTTGGCCCGGCAAAACACCAAAAGATCGTCGGCAAAAAGTAGATGGGAAATTGAACCTGTCCGCCTCATGGGGATGATATCGCGGGAAGTGATTGCTTTGTCCACCAGGATAGAGAAAGTTTCCATAATGATAACAAAGAGATAAGGGGATAAAGGGTCCCCTTGACGAATCCCTCTGTTACTTCCAAAGTATCCACTAGGGACCCCATTAACCATCACCGAGAAGGTTGGTGTATTTATACACTCTCTAATCCAAGAGATGAAAATCTTCGGGAATCCCAGCTGATGCAAAAAGTAGAGAATGAAATCCCTATTCACACTATCAAACGCCTTTTTCAGATCCAGCTTCAAGCAGGCTCTACCCCCCATAGGATTATTGAAGTCTCTGATCTGTTCGTGTGCAATCAGCGTGCAATCAGAAAGTAGTCTCCCCTTGAGAAAGGCCGCCTGGTTCGGCGAAACTAGTTCATACACCACCTCCTTTAACCGGTTGCAGATCACTTTGCTAATGAATTTGTAGAGGACATTGCAGCATGCGATAGGCCTGTAGTCTGCCAGGTCAGAGGCATTGGAATTCTTAGGCACCAGGGTAAGGAAAGTGTGATTTAACTGCTTGAGAAGGGAACCGGAACTGAAGAAGGATTTAACCGCCCTTGTGACATCGCCCCTATTATATCCCAATTGTGCTGGAAGAAGAAGCTATTAAATCCATCAGGACCAGGGGACTTGTCAGGGCCAATTTGGAATACCGCTGTCTTGATCTCATCACTGGAAACTCCCCTACCCAGCCAAGAAGCAGCATCCCCAGTTAATATACGCTTAGGAGTCAGCTTAGGAAAGGAACTCTGGTAGCTGTTCTGGTTATAAAGTTCCTTATAAAATGCAGGCGCATCCACCTTTAAATCAGAATAAATAGTGTTTCTTCTCCCTTGTCTGTCGATCATGTGGTTCAAATTGTTGCGACATGCCCTGGCTTTCATAGAGGTGTAAAAGAATTTAGTATTTCTATCCCCTAAAGTAAGCCAATCTTGTCTGCTTTTCTGCCTATACATGTCCTCTTCCAGCTTTAGTGCTTGGGCCAGATCTTTGAACAATATAGCTTCCCTCTCCTGAAGGCCGGGATCCGTGTGGATCTGTGGGTTGTTTCTGATTTCAGCAAGCTTAATTCTGCAGTCCACCACTGCTCTGTCCGGGCGATTCCTCGAAGCCCATTCACGAAGAGCCGGTTTGAGATTCCTGAGTTTCTGAACGAGACGGAACATAGGAGTTCCCTCTATATGTCCAGTCCAGTTCGCCGAAATGATGTCCTTATAGCCTGGGCAGGAGGACCAATAGTTAAACGATTTGAACGGTTTAGGTTCAGAGAGTACCTGATAATGGAAGTGGGCCACCATGGGAGAGTGATCGCTTGAGGAAGCATCCAAATATTCAATGTAAGATTCATGCAGAGAATTGAACCATTCAACACTGCCGAAAACCCTATCAAGTCGAGCAGAGATACGGCCATCACCGACGCGGTTATTACACCAACTCATCCTGTTCCCCGTACTCTTCAATTCCCGAAGTGCACAGTTGCTAATGCAGTCGGAGAAATCCTGCACAATGGACTCGTCCAGCTTCCTCCCCCCAATCTTATCGCTGGTAAATAGCACACTATTGAAATCCCCCCCCACAAGCCAGGGCAGAGTATTCTTCAACTGACAGTCAGCCTCCAGACTCCTCCATAACTCCTTTCTGTCAATAATAGTATTTCGGCCATAGACTCCTGTTATAATACACTTGAAGCCCCCCACATTATTGCAAGTCAAGGAAATATGCTGGGGCGAGGAGGACATAGGGGTGACGCTCCACACATTAGGGTCAAACCCTATTAATATACGCCCTCCCGAAGAGGAATCAAAGTTATTATAAAATAGCCAAGAATTCGGTATTATATGCTGCAAGAGATTTGTGCCGGCCTTGAGTTTTGTCTCCACCAGGACCATAACAGTGGGGCTTAGCTTCTTTATTAGGCATCGCAAATCGCGGCGCCTACCAAAATTATTCAGACCTCTGGTATTCCAGAATAATACCGTCATGGGGTAACGGTGCTCTTCCTCCCGAGTGCGTTCTCCTGGATCCGAATGCTCTTCCTGGAGGAAACAGGAATTGCGTCCAGCTTCTTCTTCATAGGTTTGCTAGCCTCAATATGCTTCGCCAGCTCCTCCATTTCCCGGTCCCATTCTGGATTATCAACTGCTATACCATCCGTCCGCAGATCCATATCCGGGTTATCCGCGCCCTCCAGCAGAGTGGGAAATGGCCTGTCAGTAGACTGTACCTGAGAATTCCCCTTGGGCAGGGGCTCTAAGTTATTCTTTTTGCTAGTGAGAGCACTGGGAACCCTCACACCATGATCCCCTGGGTCGGGAACACCGGTTGCCTCCAGCTGGGAATGGATCATCCCCGCTCCAGCCCCTCTTGAAGAGGAGGGGCACTCATCCGTTTGCACTAACATATGGCCGGCAGTGTTTACGGCCTCCTCTTGCCGTATCTCTGGACATGCTAGAGAAATGGTTTCACATTCCTCTTCGCCGTTGACAGGTAAATCGCGTGCTCCTTCGCAGGTGACAGGGCTCCGGGCAGTAATTACATGCTCCTCCCCTATATTATATCCCTCTGCATTCGAGTCCCCAGTTTTGTCTTTCCCAGTAACTAATAACGAGGTTTCCCCAGCAGTGTCAACTCCAACGGTGTCACCAGTTGAGGGGATATGGGGGGAAACTACTTGCTCCTTGCTCGATTGGATTGAAGGGCGCTCCTCAACGTCCGGGCACTGTTTGGTTGAGTGGCCAAAGCATCTACATTTAGAGCAGCGCGGTGGTTCGCCCTCTACTTTCACCACAATAGATAATGTAGGTCCGTCCTCAGTGCAGACCAAAACAGATTGGGGGATTGGATTGTCAGCATGGACTTCCACTAGACATCGAGCATATGAAATGCGCTCCTTTTTGGCAGTCATTTTATCCAAACAAATGGGCTTCCCGACGACCGACGCTATGGAATTGAAAATTTCTAGTGTCCACATCCCAAGAGGCACTCCGTGGAGCTGGATCCAGACAGGCACAGAGGATAAGATATCACGCTCCAGTTTGAGTGCTGAACTCCACCGTTGCAGTATAACTAGCCGCCCATCAAACATCCATGGCCCTCCGTGCAAAATCCTCTCGCACTCCCCTTCATCTTCGAATTTGAAACAGAAGAACCCATTCTCCCTACTGTAAATTCTTAGGCCCTTCTTCGGCTTCCATAGCCTTTCGACCCACGCACACATCTGTCCATAGAATGGCACCTCCCCCAGGACGTATCCCACTAACGTAGACTTCCATTGCATGGCTCCTCTTGCTAAAGCACTTTTTGCCACGAATGCCGTTAACGATCCATCCTCCCGCGACTGGGGTGCAACAAATGACATCCCAGTATCTGAATCATAGCTTCTGATATTCGAGCAAACATCCGCCCAAGATTGTTTCTCTCCCGAAGTAACAACTTTAATTTCAGCCAATTGCCTTTGAGTTCTTTTATCAAATACCTTTCGTGCAGGTGGCCTGTGCTCCAAATTCTTTGAGTGCAAGTTGGGTCCAAATCCTCTATGCCCGCTACTAGATCCAGGCTTGGGTAACGCTCTCCCGATGCCACCCAGTCCTGTGAACATCGTCTTCTTCCGTCGACGTCGATCCACCAATTCCCAGTCACCCTCCGAAGACACCCTCCTGCCATTGTGCCCAGAAGACGTTCTCCCGTCAGTTGGTCGCTGGGGGACACCCAATTGGTCAGATCTCCTTCGATCAATAGAACCGCTCACAAAGGAGGACTTAGGATCTGCGCCTTCTCCACCTTCGATGCCCAAGGATCCGATGCCTGCAGAGATGCCAACACCTCCCGCAGATCCGATGCCCGGCGAGCCGTTGCTAGCATATCCGCCCACAGTTCCGTCGCCCGGATCGCACGGAGGAGCCGTCATTTTATATATATATAGGAAAAAGGGGATCTAAGGTGCCTCCTTAGATGAAAATCTAAGGAGGCGCCCCCATTTTCCCACATCTCCTACAATGTTTTTGGAAATATTTTTTCATGGGGTTATTGTTCACATCATGGATGATCAACATACCAAATTTCAAGAGATTCCAATGCTTTTTGAGCCACCATCTACCCCTTACAACTTCAACGGTTTGAAAACGTGCTTAAAACCCCACGAAATTGCAAGGGGTAGATGGTGGCTCAAATAGTATTGGAATCCCTTGAAATTTGGTGTGTGGATCATCCATGAGGTGAACAACAAACCCATGAAAAAAATTTTCAAAAAAAAATGTGTGAGATGTGGGGAAATGGGGGCGCCTCCTTAGATTGAATCTAAGGAGGCACCTTAGGATCCCTTTACCCATATATATATATATATATATACACACACACACACACACACACACACACACACACACATACTATTCATAACACGTGCCCACGGGCACGGTTCATTTAAGATTTTCCCCCGCAAATCTTTGTTCCCCAAAAAATTATTTTCACAGCCAAAATTTAAAAGAACAACAAATTAGCGTAAAAATATTTAGTGGCACGGACACCTTCGGCGCAGAACAACAAATTCGGCGCAGGCGCCTTCGACACAAAATAACAAATTCGGGGCGGAACAGCAAATTAGCATAGAACAACAAATTCGCGCGGGCGCCTTCGACGCGGAACAACAAATTAACGTAAAAGCGGGTGCCTTCGTCGCGAAAAATTATTCTCATCTTGTTGGCACATGCGTCGAAGCGACGGTGGGCCCTGCGTTGAGGGAGAGATCATTCATCTGCACAACATTCAATCTGCATCATTTAGTGCAAGTTAAAGTTTTTTTCCCAAATGCATTAATTGCACTCTGCTATTCCCCAGAAACTTCCTTTTCCCGTAAAATTTCATTTCTCAAGAAATGTTTTTCCCTTCAAAACTTTTCGCAGAATCTCATCTCAACCATTCATTCCTCAAGATTAAATCCAAGCCGTCTTTCTATCAACCTATTTGTCCTAGTCAGCCTGTCCTAGTCTGCCCTAGGATTCAAAAATCGCTGTCAAATGTATAATAGAGCCCTAGAATTCAAAAAACGTTGTCAAATGTATAATAGACTAGTCATAACTCGTGCCCACAGGCACGGTTCATTTAAGATTCCCCCCTCGCAAATCTTTGTTCCCCAAAAAAATTATTTTCACATCCAAAATTTAAAAGAACAACGAATTAGCGTAAAAATATTTAGTGGCACGGGCGCCTTCGGCGCGGAACAACAAATTCGGCGCAGGTGCCTTCGATACAGAACAACAAATTCGGGGCGAAACAACAAATTAGCGTAGAACAACAAATTCACGTGGGCACCTTCGACGCGGAACAAAAAATTAACGTAAAAGCGGTCGCCTTCGTCACAGGAAATTATTCTCATCTTGTTGCCACATGCGTCGAAGAGACGGTGGGCCCCGCGTTGAGGGAGAGATCATTCATCTGCACAACATTCAATCTGCATCATTAAGTGCAAGTTAAAGTTTTTTTCCAAATGCATTAATTGCACTCTGCTATTCCCCAGAAACTTCCTTTCCCCGTAAACTTTCATTTCCCAGGAAATGTTTTCTCTCCAAAACTTTCCGCAGAATCTCATCTCAACCATTCATTCCTCAAGATTAAATCCAAGACGTCTTTCTATCAACCCATTTGTCCTAGTCAGCTTGTCCTAGTCAGCCCTAGGATTCAAAAATCGCTGTCAAATGTATAATGTGTGTGTGTGTGCGTGTGCGCGCGCACGCGTGCTTGAACGCGTCTCAAGTATATGATGCTTGAGCACTACTCCCAAGTGTTGGAGGACGTCAAGTAATAAATTTATACCCGGTGAGACTGGGTCGGATCACGGGGACAAGTCGTTTTGCAATCGCAAGTTCAATTAATAAAGGAGAGATAAAGGCGAAGCTACAACCAACTAAGCTAACGGTGGAAATGTGTGTGAAACCATCTACAAAATCAACAACCTAGGGTGGAAGTATCGGGGAGGAAAATAGGCAAGGAAGCTTGTGTGGTGTGTGGGGATGTGGTTGTTAAGAATATGGGTTCAATCCAAGGATAGCTCAATTGTCTTTCCGACTAAGGAATGAGCAATCGGTGGATTTGGCATTTTATCGAACACATGGTGTGCAATGAAAGTATGGTATGGAAAATCGAGATAATAAACAACCAAGCATATATGAATGGTACCACTAGGCAAACTCCACTCTAGGAATACCCACTAGGGTCCCTAATTCAAAGTAAAAATCCTACCACATAAACTTTAGAACATGCTAGAATTGAAATTCCATAGCCCAAGCAAGCAAGATCACCACACAACCACACACAATGAGATCTAGCTACTCATAGCAATAAAAGAGACATTTTCATCTCTAAAAACCATCATCCAATATTACTATAATAACCAAAATCAAATACACAAAATAAAGGGAAGAGATCACCAAAGATTTCTCTTAAGAAAAAACAACTTTCCCTCCATGATTGTGCTCCTCCAAGCTTTCTTGCTCCTCTCCAATGGCCTCTAACCCTAAGAATGAAGAAAAAGGAGAGTGGAATCAGGGGAATAGAGAGGGAGAAGCCCTAAAATAGTGCTTAGCCGAAATGGGTATGGAAATAAGTCAAACGAGTCGGATTCTGGCCCAAAACCCGCAAGCAATGTCCAAAGCAGCAGAAATTTTTAGCACCGTCACCCTGTTTTCCAAAAAATGTAGTAAATTGCGCCGACCTCCAAAAATTCTGGAAAATTATGCGTTGGAATCGGGACTTCACGATCTTCAGCCGAAAAATAATATGAGACCAAGATGAAGATGTTAATAATCTGTAAAACTTATGTTTTAAGCATATAAAAACAATAAGCTCCAAAATATAATAATATCATGAAAACGCGTGTAATAAAGCTTGAATGTGAACGATACATGCACAAAGAGCACCGAAACGTGGGGATAAACATACAATTTTTACCTCGAATCACACCTCCCAACTAGCTTTTTACTAGTCCCTAGCAAAACAAGCGATGGATTCAGATTCACAATAACATACATATCAAACTCAAAATTATTCATGGCGAAAATAAAGATTTCAAAAAAAAATCTAAAATTCAATATACCAATCCATGAATGAGAACAAACCCACGAACAACGCTTCAATTTGGTTCAAATAAAGAAGAACCAGCAATGTTTTGCACGAATGAGGATTAAAACACAACGTTGTATCATATTTTCACAAATCTCAGGGTTTTGCCAAAAAAACAACACTTTCCTAATTTATGGAGGTTGGACGTCTGAATTTATTCTTCTTTTTCTTTGTATGAAACTTAGGATGACACATGTAATGAGTTTTCGGTCAATGACTCCCAAATCA
The DNA here is from genome assembly GCA_030789695.1 of Scilla litardierei. NCBI lineage: Eukaryota > Viridiplantae > Streptophyta > Magnoliopsida > Asparagales > Asparagaceae > Scilla > Scilla litardierei. Next base: position 180,272,373 of record CM061134.1, read on the forward strand.
TACGATTTCAGGGCATTGGGCCAAAAGGACCCCGCGGACCTAATAACTCGAATCACCTAAGATTCACTTATTCGTTTCTCGTGCACTCCCCTAAATCATATCTTTCGACGCGAATCCCTAATGCTTCTTGAGGCATGAGGACCCGGCTACTCGACAAAACTAGAAGAACGATGCACTTATTCTTTTTCTTTCTCTTTTTTTGTTTTCCTTTTCTTTTGCTTTCGTTTTGCTTGCTTTCTTTTTTTTCAACACACCAATCAACCACACTAGGTACATAATCAAAACACATCGAATTGAAAACTACTCTACTCAATTGGCTTAATCCATACTCATGCATCACAAAGCTTGTTCAAAACTAATTTAACCCATTTTGAAGACAAAATTCATGGAGTTATGCACACACATCATAAATGGCATATTAAAATTGATTTCATGAAGAAAAAGCAATCAGATACATGCCAATCACAATTTAGGATTTGAAAATAGAATTTGAATCCAAAAACATGCACGAAGATGAAACATGCAAGGGACTAAGCAAATAACTAGCAAGCGAGCAAGGATGGTAAATGATATACTTGCAAAATGATTGGTGATGTCAAAATGGATGTCTCCAACCAAAAACAAAAAAAAATTAAAACAAAAACAATTAACTAAACATCCCAAAACCACCTACCACTCTCCCCCCCAACTAAAGACAAATATTGCCCTCAATGTTGAAAAGGTAGATGTTTATTAAATTAAAACTATCCTATAAAGAATAGAAAGTGCAAAAATTTAAATTTTCTGCACTACTGGATAGAAGTCACCGGGGTCAAAAGTGGGATCACGAATGTCCAACGGTGGAGGAAGTAGCTCAATTAGATCCTTACGCTCCTCTGCGAGCGTCTTCCCTCCACAAATCACTTTGGACCCTAGCAACACAACTCCAAGCATCTCTTTAAAATGTGTGACATGTCATGCAAGAGTTGAGCTGTATCAATCCAAAGTGGGCACCATTGCCTTTCGATGAAACTGACCCAAGTATAATCGTCAAAGTAAAATAAAGAATTTGAAATATGTTGACGAAAACTCCCTAAAATGGTTGCATCCATCTCGATACGATGCTCCACCAAGGGGGAAAGGAATAAATGATCTTGGGACAAGACCAGGGGAAGGCATGTTTCAGGCTCTACTAAAATGATCGATGAGCTCGTGGCCCTACTTGGCTCCTCCTCCTGTCCATCCAAAATGTCACGTTCGTCCTCTCCATCTTTGCACACAACACCTGCGAGGGAAGAAGAATCCAAATCAGATAATAAAATTTTTTGAGTGGTTGGATTACCTTCTCCCAAGCAAGAGGCAATCAATGCAAGACTCGAAATGATCTCCTAAATATACTGGCTTTGAGTCTCCATGTTCTGCAGAAAATATCAGGATTGAGCCTCATGTGTCTGAATAAGCAATTGACGCTCATCGCCCAAGGGTTGCAAAGGTGCGTTCACGCTTGACTTTCCTTGGTCAAGGCACACTCCCATAGCATCAGAATGAAGTGCTAACGGCTTAGTCCATGAAGTCCCATCCAATGGTCGGTCCATATCCTCCATGGACTTCAGGTACTCCCAAGCATCCTCAGGTGACATGTCAAATAGAGCTCCATCGTCCATCATCACCATGTAGTCCTGCATCTCCTCCCGTAGTCCCTCGTATAAGAACTGGAAATGATGGGCCATCGTGAATCTATGACGTGGACATCCGCTTAATAAATCCGTGAACCTCCTTCAAGATTGATAGAAGGATTCACCTCAATTTGGGCAAAGTCGGCAATTTTGAGCTTCCAAGAACTAGTCATGTGTAAAGAAAAGGAAAGTGCATCATACAAAGAATTTATGCCATTAAAGTCCATTGCTATTTTTTGAATTTTTATAAAATAAAATGAAAATAAAAGCAAATAAAATGACTCAATAAGTGTAAAACAAATAAAGATGAACAATAAGTGAAAGATGAAGAATCGAAAAGACTCACACTAAATAGAAGGATGTATCACACCAAAATTTCCTAAATCAATCAAAAATGTAAACGCAAAAACCGTTGTCCCCGGCAATGGCGCCAATTACTTGAACGCGTCTCAAGTATGTGATGCTTGAGCGCTACTCCCAAGTGTAGGAGGACGTCAAGTAATAAATTTATATCAGGTGAGACCGGGTCGGATCACGGGGACAAGTCGTTTTGCAATTACAAGTTTAATTAGTAAAGGAGAGATAAAAGTGAAGCTACAACCAACCAAGCTAACTGTGGAAATGTGTGTGAAAATGTGTGTGAAACCATCTACCAAATCAACAACCTAGGGTGGAAGTATCGGGGAGGAAAATAGGCGAGGAAGCTTGTATGGTGTGTGGGGATGTGGTTGTTAAGAATATGAGTTCAATTCAAGGATAACTCAATTTTCTTTCCGACTAAGGAATGAGCAATCGGTGGATTTGGCATTTTATCGAACACATGATGTGCAATGAAAGTATGGTATGGAAAATCGAGATAATAAACCACCAAGCATATATGAATGGTACCACTAGGCAAACTCCACTCTAGGGATACCCACTAGGGTCCCTAATTCAAAGTATATCCCAAAAAATCCTACCACATAAACTTTAGAACATGCTAGAATTGAAATTCCATAGCCCAAGCAAGCAACATCACCACACAACCACACACAATGAGATCTAGCTACTCATAGCAATAAAAAGACACTTTCATCTCTAAAAACCATCATCCAATATTACTATAATAACCAAAATCAAATACACAAAATAAAGGGAAGAGATCACCAAAGATTTCTTTTTAGAAGATACAACTTTCCCTCCAATGATTGTGCTCTTCCAAGCTTTCTTGCTCCTCTCCAATGGCCTCTAACCCTAAGAATGAAGAAGAAAGAGAGTGGAATCAGGTAAATAGAGGAGGAGAATCCCTAAAATAGTGCTCAGCCGAAATGGGTCTGGAAATAAGTCAAACGGGTCGGATTCTGGCCCAAAACCCGCAAGCAATGCCCAAAGCAGCAGAAATTTTCAGCACCATCACCTTGTTTTCCAAAAATGTAGTAAAATGCTCCGACCTCCAAAAATCCTGGAAAATTATGCGTTAGAATCGATAATTCATGATCTTCAGCTAAAAAATAATATGAGACCAAGATGAAGATGTTAATAAGCTGTAAAACTTATGTTTTATGATATAAAAACTATAAGCTCCAAAATATGATAATATCATGAAAACGTGTGTAATAGAGCTAGAATGTGAATGATACATGCACAAAGAGCGCCGAAATGGCGGGATAAACATACAATTCTTACCCTGAATCAACGCGTGCATATGCATATGCATATGTAATGTGACCATATTTTCTTTGTTTTTATCGCGCATTACCATATCGTTTCGATCGCCCAAATCCGTATTTTTGAATTATGTCGCACTTTTCTCGATATAAATTGATTCTTTCGATGTTTTATACACTTTCAGGAATTCGGCGCAATTCGGAGCGATACAAGATCTTGGACATAACATCGACGCCAAAGCTCGCTTCGCCTCGCCATGACGACCCAAGTAGGCCGAGGAAAGAAAGAAGAGAAGAAGGAGCAGAAGGAGTAGAAGAAGATGAAGTAGAAGGAGAAGAGAGGAAGAGAGAAGGAAGGGAGGAGAGGAGGAGAGGAGGAGAGGAAGATTTTCCAGATCGCTCGGTCAAGTGCATGATGCACTCGACCAAGTTGTGACACCAAGACGAAGATGCCAAGGATTTAAAGGAGCGCTCGGACGAGCAAATCGACTTGCTCGGCTGAGCAACTAAGTCGCTCACCCTAGTTAGTCGTCACTTGAGCCCCAATTTTTACCTTGCAGCTCTTTGTTAAAGTGGCGCTTAATTCGCTCGGTCGAGCGGCTTCCCCGCTCGACCGAGCAGCCTCATCTTCAACCGAGCAACATCGATTCCTTAAGGTGGCACTCGACCGAGCAGCTTCCCCGCTCGACCGAGCGGTCCCCTCTCAAGCTCCCCAGGATGAAGCTGCCATGTGGAGAGGCTCTTTTTCTTATTGGGTTTTGGGTTGGTTTTGCTGTAAAACCCGACACTAATGGGTTTTGTATATTAACCAAACAGTTTTTAGATTAGGTTAAGCTTTATTTTACTGCTGGAAACCTTAGAGCTATTGGAGAGGCTCTTTTTCTTGGGATTTTGTTTTGCAATCTAAATCTTGGTATCTATTCCTTTCTCTTTGATTTTTTGATATGTTATTCTATACTGCCTCCTCTTCGTAGTGATAATAGTTTCATAACGTTTGCCCAAGTAATTATGTCAATCTCCATTGCTCTCACTTTTGTAGCCATATCCATGCTAGAGTAGTGTTTATCTAGGGCTTAGGGAGGATCCATAGGATCTTAGGAATTAAATGTTAGGTTAGACCCTAGTTGGACGAATCAAGGGTCTCCGTATGGTGGTTTGAACAAGGGTTTTGGGGGATTAGCCTTAGGATTGGAGGACTGCGAAAGCAACTTCGTATCCTAGGGAGAATCCCCACGAATCTGATTAGGGCTTAGTGGCCGTTTTCCGAGGCTCGTGCTCACGAGAGTGAATCGAGAGCCATGGGCGACCACTAATCCCCAATCTGCTAGCCGATGACACGATGGTAGCCCGATCGCTAGAACCGACCACAAGATGGCGTCACATTCCATAGAGCATGCGAGTTCTTACGGATTTCGATTCGGGACCAAGTGTCAAGCATAATGCATGCATTCCCGTATGAAGCCGGTTGCGAATGCACGTTTTCGTATAGGGATTCGTTAGACGAGCGTCATAACGGAAGTCTAATGCTCGTTTCCATCTCCAGATGTGACACTCCTACCCTAATCCGTCGTCCGACGATGGACCATCTGACCTGAATTCCATTACCGAAGGCCCTAGCGGGGAATCTTGAACGCCTTAGAGTTTAATATGTAGTTAATTCCACTTCCCACAACCAACCAATCAACTCCAACGTGACACCCCAACCACACATTCTCCTCCTTCCACAAAAATCTAAGTGTTAGACGATTGCCTCCATAGAGTTCGAGTTTCGACATTCTATAAATACTATACCGCACCGTACACTTGCGGTGTTCTCGTCCATGGTGCACCGGGTGAGGTACAAGTTTTGGAACCGTTGCCGGGGAGGCAACGGTTTACTTTAGCTTTTGGTTGGAGAGTGTTGGTTCCATCCACACTTGACACCCTACCACTCTTTTTATTTTTCTTTTTTGTTCTCTTATTACTATTTTTCTCTTTTCTGCTAATGAGTTCCACGATTTTTTTGAGTGCCTCTATTTTGCATGCTAACACGTTCTCAGGGAGCAGAAGGTCTTTTGCCCTTGGATCCTGAGATAGAGGCGACTGCAAGGCGACTCGCAACAGAGAGAAGGAGAAGAGAGGCGATGACTGAGACCCCGACCGAGGGACCGCTTCCTCTACGTCCACCAGAATTGATCCAGTATTTCATGAAGCCCGACACCATCTTAGCTTCCTTTGTGACCATACCGTCGATCCACGACAGCAACTTCGAGCTAAAGACGGGGCTCATCCTGTTGGTGCAACAGGGCTGCTTCCACGGGCTCTCACATGAGAACCCCAGTCACTACGTGGAGGCGTTCATGACGAAGTGCACCACATTCCAGATGCAAGGGATCAGCGATGATGCGATCAGACTGCGGCTCTTCCCCTTCACCTTGAAGGATAAGGCCCACTATTGGCTGAAATCCAAGGGGCCCAACACCTTCATGACATTGGAGCAGCTAGCAGATGCCTTCATCAAAAAGTGCTTCCCCCCTCGAAGATGCTTCGTCTTCGAAATCAGATAACCAACTTCAAGCAAGGGTTAGGAGACATTGTACGAGGTCTGGGAGCGATATAAGGACCTCCAGCATTAATTTCAAAACCACTACATCCCTATATGGGACTTGGTCCTATCGTTTTACAATGGTATGCGTTAGAACACGAGGATGATTGTCGACGCCACGGCAAACGGAGCTATAACGAGGAAGGAGCCGGCTGAGGCCATGAAGTTTCTTGAAGATATGGAAGCAAACAATCAGCATTGGGGCGACGATAGGTCGGCCTCTACTATTTCCAAGGCCTCATGAGGAGACCGATATGAAGTTAGTGGGCGGCAATTTTTGATAGCCGTCTTGATTCCCTTACCCAGCGATGGCCCGAATGGAGCATCGACTTGATGCTAGGCTCAGCTCACCCCATACCACAGCATACACCACTTATGAGAGGTGCACAAATCAGGAACCCAATGGAAAGAATCGCTCCTACCATGTGCCTCCTCTAGCAGCATAGGAGGCCAATTACACATCAGATGATAGAGGTGGCAATATGGGAGCTTATGGGAACCCAGCTTGGAGAAATCATCCTGGTTTCCAATACAGGAACATCAGCAGAGCATAGCAGCAGCCCCAGCAGTAGTAGCAGGAGACTTACTATCAGCAGCAGCAGCAGCAGTCAGGGTAGAGGCTGTTTGCCCCATATAGGCCCCCATGATATCAATAGAAGCAGTCAGGGCAGAGGCCGTTGATCGCGCCCGGATATACACCCGAAAAACGACTGTCGTCTTACCGCAAGCGCACGGTGTAGTGGCGAGCAGGTATCGAACACGAGGAGGTGGTGTTGGCGACAATCTATCCTAGGTTGGTTTGACTACGAATGTATTATTGGTGGAGATGGTTATGGTATGATATAATGGAAATGGTGGTGGATGTCGGTGTCGGTGATAAAGATGCTGGTCAAATATCGATTCAAATACAATATAATAAAAGTGTCTAGGGCTATGGAATCCCCACTACGGATCGTCATACATCATTGTAAATAGTGAATCTCAATATTACTAGACTTGTGTTGAGGTGAACTAGTCGTAACTAAATATAGAACCAAGCTCACGCTCTCGCGCTATTGCCGGTCAATAGCAACCTAGATTAGGGCCTCTCGTGCAAACCCTAACCTAAGCCGCTAGCATGAAGATCGACATTATCGTCCAATCGCACCTCAAGCCCACTCTCGTGCAAACTCGAGTTACAATCTAGGTTGTGATAGTTCGTATTTGTCCAATCTCTTGCAAACGAATATGGGTATAGATTTATAATAAAAATGCTAGCTTTGGTCCAATCTCTTGTAAACCAAGTCTAGTGGATTTCGATTATAAACCTAATTCGAATATCTAGTCCTTCCCATCGATAGGAATCCAATCTCTTGCAAACTCCAAATCGATGGAAATTCCTAACTATCCATGATAAATCAATCACAACCTAACCCCTTTAGCAATTCTAGCAACATATGAACCCATTCATCACAATTCTAAAATCGAATCCATAGAGTTCATCCCCGTGCCCTAGAACATCGAATCTACTCAAGCATAGCAATAACGATATAGGAACCAATAAAACATAGCTTGCATACAAAAAGATATCAAATCAAGGATTCAAAATAACAAGAACAAAGATACTTAGCTCTTACGAAGAAATCCAATCCAAATACAAGCTTCTCGATCCAAGAGGGGGCCTAGGGCATGGCCTAACCTCTGAAATAATCCCTAAGAAAACATCATGGAACTCCCCTCTAATAATGGCTACAAACCTCTTATATAGCTCCCTCAAAACCCTAGCATAAACCCCGAAAAACCCTCTGAAACCTGCGCCCAAAATCAGATCTGCGCGTAACTTAAGTTCTGGGCCAGCAGCGACTCGGCTGAGTGGAAAGCTCACTCGGCCGAGTGAGAATTCCTACAGAAACTCCAAAAAACAGCACTCTGTCAAAAACTGTCAAAAACTGGTCACTCGGCCGAGTGGAAAGCTCACTCGGCCGAGTGAAAGTGTCACTCGGGTGAGTGACACTGATATGCAAATTCCAACACTGTAGCATCAACTTGCAGAAATTCTCAAGATTTCATCCGACCTCTGATTGGTGCGTTCTTGGTGGCGTTGGAACCATCATAAAGTCTAATATCCATAAAAATATGAGAAAAATAATTTGCGTACTGGAATGATAGAAAATTTCAAAAGAGTGAGAGGCTGTCTGAAAATCTGGGCGCTCATGTCATCGGCGTCACTCGGCCGAGTGTCATTCTTCACTCGGTCGAGTGGACTTCTCTACTCGGCCGAGTAGGGTCTTCTGCTGTTCTCCCAAAATTCCAGAGAGTTCGTCTTGATTTACTTCAGAAATTCTGACTCACTCGGGCGAGTGGAGTTCTCTACTCGGCCGAGTGGAATTCACTACTTGGCCGAATGGAATTCATCACTCAGCCGAGTGCATTGTAGCACAAGGTCTCTTCGTAACAGTTGTACTCGGCCGAGTACATTTCTGCACTTGGTCGGGTGGGATGTGTTACTTGGCCGAGTGGCCTGTCTCTGGAGTTAACTCTTCTTCTCCTTACTTCTTCATCGATTTTATCCATCTCATTCTTCTCCCCTCATCGTCCAACGCCATTAGCTCCTCAATAAGGCCATGAGCGATGCTTCGGTCCTCCTCTTTCCTATACCCTCCCACGAGGGACGGTCCCCGCCCTCTACCTCCTCCAGGGTTCCCCTGCGATGCAAGGACTCCCCAGAGAGACCTTGCTGTTGGATATGGACGACATGAATACACCCATGAGGGGATGTATGAGGGTATACGGACCTCAGATGTCGCGTGCACGAAAGCGTGCACGAAGGGAACCTTTTCTCGTGTGAAAAGGACCACTCGATAAGTGGAAAAAGTCACTTTATAAGTGCATAAAGGCACTCGATAAGTGAATGAAGAAGAGGATAAGTAAAAGGGCTAATATAGGCTAATAAGCTTATAATTGGTTATTTCCTACAATAACTACCCCTAAAGCCTATAAATAAGACCCAACGGTATGCCTTTTACACTAATCTAATCATGCCATAAGTTTGCATAAGGCAACTTGTGTTCTTCTTCTCCCTTCCATTAAAATCCTCTTCTAAATAGAGATTTAGGCGGTGAAACTCTGCTTCGATCCTTCTGTAACGAAGTACCGACCGTTGTGGCGAATCCGAGGGTGAAGTTCAGAGACTACGGTGTCGCGTACGCAAGCATTAGTCCATGTTATAATTCGATCCTAATGTCGTTGTTTTGACAGGATCCAACATTGGTATCGGAGCATACGGGTTCGCCCCGGTCTAACCATTGCCCCGGTCTCACCGATGAACGCGGCGTTGTCTCTTTCACGAATGAGTCTCCTTCCATTATGGATATGGTAGGAACGCATCATGACGGAGAGAATCGCAATAGTTGTTCTTTTCACGTTAGGGTCTTCTGCCATTACGGATATGGTAGGAACTCTCCGTGACGGGAAGAACTTACCGTTCATATCGCCAAACTCGCGCTCCTCATGGATGCTGGGTCTCCATTCAATTGAGAATGTGAACTCTCTTCATGTAGAGAGTGAAGTTTGCGGCCTTGAAAATGCGTTCTCTTCATTTTTTGGCACACGGCCATTGAAGCAAAACCGTTTTCTCGATGAACGGGTGCTTCATCGGAGAAGACGATGGTGGTTATTTTCAACGGAGAAGATGATAATTTTGGTGCATGATCACCATGGCCATATGGGCTATGGAGGCAAGGCATCCCCCCTCCCCATACGGAGGGGGTTGGCTACGGCCAATAACTTCCACGGCCACCCCTCCGGTGGGGGGTGTGCGGCCAACCCCATGCAAGGGGGTGGCCGGCCATGGCCATATGGGCCATGGCCGGCCAAGGCCAAAGGGCCATGGCCAGTCCATGGCCGGCCATGGCCAGGGCCTGGCTGTCTTTGGCCGGCCAGGGCCAGGGGGCCTTGGCCAGGCCGGCCTCGGCCAGGGCCAGGGGGCCCTGGCCCCGGCCAGGGCAGGGCCTGGCCAGGCCGGCCTCGGCCAGGGCCAGGGGGCCCTGGCCGCGGCCAGGGCAGGGCCTGGCCAGCCCTGGCAGAGGCCAGGGCCGGGAGCCAGGGCCCGGCCAGGGCCCTGCCAGCCCTGGCAGAGGCCAGGGCCGGTGCCCTGGCCTCAGGCCAGGGCCTGGCCGGCCCTGGCCGGGGGCCAGGGCCCTGCCGGCCCTGGCATAGGCCAGGGCCTGGTCGAGGCCAGCCCTGGCCGCTGCCAGTGCCACGGTCGGCCCTGGCAGTGGCCAGGGCCAGGCCAAGGCCTGTCGGCCCTGGCCGAGGCCAGTGTCCGGCCACTGCCGGCCCCGACCTCGGCCAGTACCGAGCCCCGGTCGAGCCTCGGTTGACCCTGTATTTACGGGGGGAAGCTTACATGAATGTGACATGCATGGCCGGTCCATACGGGGCCGACGACAGTTCTCTGCGGCAAATTCCCTTACAGAAGGGGAGCGCATGGATCCTTATGGGAGCCGGTGACGATGGCTTGCAGAAAAATCCCCAAGGGGGGGTCCGGCCTTGGCACGGCTACGGCTCATCCCAGCAATGGCCAGGGAATACCGTATATTTCGCTAGTATCATAAGGGTACTAAGTTGAAATATCGCTTTTGCTTTTGAAAAATACGTTTTCAAAAACGCTTTTCCGCTGCGAGTACTATAAGAGTACTATCTTTTGATAAGTGAGGGGGAAATATTGAAAGTTGTTCTAGATGGTGATTGGAATCGTAGAGACCTTTCCGATTCTAGAGCAACATCTTCAATATTTTTCGAAAGTAACTTATCAAATATAATAATATCATTCCAAGTGGGATATTCCAAGTGGGAGTGATATTTATGTATAAGAATTTTATGCAATGATTTTTGATCGAACCTTCGATTTTTTGGTCTTTTGCAGCATTTTAAAGTTAAAATGTCATCCGCTTCAAAGAACATCGTCGCTGAGTTAAACAGAGGTGAAAAACTCAACGGCGATAATTACAAACTATGGTCCATCAAGATACAATACGTTCTAGAGGAGCAAGAAGTGCTCGAAACTCTGAAGAACGTAATGATTGAACCCGAGTTGGGCACTACGGCCCAACACGGATGAGACAAGGAAGCTTTTGATGCTTGGTCTCGGAAGAACAAGATAGCTCGCATTACGTTATTGTCCAGTATGGCCGATGACATAATCCGCATCTTCCGAGAGCATAACCTAGCCATGGACATATGGTCCAAGCTTGAGGAGAAGTTTGGTGGCACATCGGTGTCCAAACTACGTTCTTAAACTATAAGATTTGATTCATACAAGAAACGTCCAGATCATTCCATGGGTAAACATCTGCGATATATGGCGAATCTAATCTCAGAATTAAAGGATGCAGGTCATGTGCTCACTGATGAGCAACAAATCCAAGCAGTCATACGTTCCCTGCCAAATGGGTGGGACCAAATGAAGATGCATCTCACTCACAATGAGAGCATCAAAACCTTCAGCGATGTTTCTAAGCACCTCGAGTTAGAGGAAGAGCGGCTTGCGGCTGCCAAGCCAAGTGCAGAAGTGCACATGGTTGCTAGTTCCTCACACGGGGAAAAGAAACGGAAAGATCGTTCGAAGTTTTCTAATGAACGTAATAAGCAACCTGAGTCTACCAAGAAACCCAAACATAAGGGTGGGCACAAGAAATGGCACAAGAAGAAAGACTTGAAGAGGATCAAGTGCTTCAAGTGCAACAAGTTAGGTCACTATGCCCGTTCTTGTACGGATGAAGGTGACAAGGTAACTTGTAATGATAGTTACATATGTGTTTCTAGTTCAATATTTCTTGTGGAATCTAATCCATTTTGGATAATTGATTCAGGTGCCACCGACCACATAGCAAGGGACAGACGGTCATTCGTGGAGTATCACCGGATACCCCAAGGAACAAAGTGGATTTATGCAGGAAACAACACACGTGTTGAAGTGAAAGGCGTTGGGACTTGCAAGCTAGTCTTGGACAACGGCCGCATTATCTTACTACATGATGTCCTCTTCGCTCCAGATATTCGAATGAATATTTATCTGTGGTCGTGTTAATGGGTCTTGGTTATAGCTGGTTTTTTCATGATTGTAAAGTGGACTTGTTTTGTAATAATTCCTTAATTGGTACTGGGTATGTATTTAAAGGATTTATTGTATTAAATACAATGTATGACTCTTCATTTTGTAATGAAAATTTCCTTATTGCAAATTCTTCGACTTATGAGTCAGATATAATTTGTTGGCACGCAAGGCTTGGTCACATTGGACCAACGCATATGGATAGACTTGCCAAACGTGGTCTTCTATCCAATGTTTCAAAGGTTGATATGTCGACTTGCGAACATTGCCTTGTAGGTAAATCTTGTCGCAAGCCGTTTGGAACCGGCACAAGGGCCGAGGTTCCATTACAGCTCATCCATTCGGACATATGTGGTCCGATGAATGTCAAGACAAGACGCGGGAATCCTATTTCATCACTTTTATTGATGACTTCACCCGATTCGGACATATCTATTTGATATCCCATAAAAGTGAAGCATTAACCTGCTTTAAAAACTATATGAGTTTAGTGGAAAATCAATTAGATCGCAAGATTAAGGTCTTGCGAACCGATAGGGACGGTGAATATCAATCAGCAAGTTTTAAGGAACTTTGTGATGAAAAGGGCATAGTTCATCAGGTAACTATGCCTTATACTCCGCAACAAAATGGTGTTGCAGAAAGGAGAAATAGCACTTTAATGGAAATGGTCCGTTCAATGATGGTGCAAGCTAACTTGCCAATCACCTTTTGGGGTGATGCATTATTGACGGCCGCTTTCATCTTGAACTGTGTACCCTCGAAATCAGTTAGCTCCACTCCTTATGAGTTGTGGAACCAAAGGTCTCCTGACTTAAACATTTTAAAACCCTGGGGATGTGCATCCTACGCACATATTTCCTCCCATAAGTATGGAAAACTTGGGCCACAGGGAAGGAAATGTATCTTTATACGATACGCAGAAAACTCCAAAGGTTATGTTTTCATTGGTCAGGAAGACAATGGAGGTCTAATTGAATTTGAGTCGAGGGATGTCACTTTCTTGGAAAACGAGTTTCCAAGACAGGGCGAGATAAGTCAGGACTTATCTCTATTTGAGATTAATGATCAAGAAGGATTACCTCATTCGAGTGGGAGAATTCTTGGTGAAGACGAAAATACGTTTCAAACTTCACCAATGGATGATACGAATGACGCTAATCCTATTCCATACGGGAATAATGATCCAAGTGGGAGCATTTCTAACGACATTCCAAGTGGGAGTGATATTGGAATTGATCTAAATTCGAGTCAACAAGGACTTGAAGAATCTCAAATACGACGTAGTAGTCGTACATGGTTGGCTCCTCTAAGATTTGAGGATGAATTTCTGCAAACCTTTATGACTTTACTACAAGATGATGACGAGCCTGCTACTTTCAAACAGGCCGTATCATGCCCTGCAAAAGACAAATGGATGGAAGCGATGAAGGAGGAGTTGGAATCCATGAAAGTTAACCAAGTCTGGGACTTAGTTGACTTACCCAGAGGACGTAGAGCTATTGGGAACAAATGGGTTCTCAAGATCAAGCATAAGGCTGATGGCTCTATAGACAGATATAAAGCTCGCTTTGTCGCGAAAGGTTTTACGCAACAGGAAGGGATAGACTACGAAGAGACCTTCTCACCTGTTGTTCGTTTTACCTCGATTCGCCTAATTCTGGCTATGGTAGCTTGCTTAGACCTCGAATTACATCAGATGGATGTAAAGACTGCCTTTCTCAATGGAGAATTGGACGAGGAGATCTATATGGAACAACCAACAGTGTTTGTAAAAGAAGGAAACGAACATAAGGTTTGTAAACTTCGTAAGTCCATATATGGTCTTAAAGAATCCTCGAGGCAATGGTATATACGATTTCAAGAAGTTGTCTTATCAAATGGGTTTTCCATGCTTGATGAAGATAACTGTGTATATATCAAGAGGATTAAGAGCAAGTATGTTATTATGTCTCTATATGTAGATGACATTTTAATAGCCGGAAATGACAAGGGCTTTGTGATGGATATCAAGGCTTGTCTTTCATCAGTTTTTGAGATGAAAGACATGGGGGAAGCCGCATATATCCTTGGAGTTAAGATTTCAAGGAATCGTTCGAAGAAACTTCTTTCTCTTTCACAGGAGACTTATATAAAGAAGGTTCTAGAACGTTTTAATATGCAGGACTGCAAGTCCATTGATACTCCTATAAGCAAATGCGATAATTTATATCTGAAATCATGTCCAAAGAACCAAAAGGAAAAGGAAATTATGGAAAAAGTTCCATATTCCAGTGCAGTTGGTAGTCTTATGTACGCTATGATGTGTACAAGACCGGACATCTGTTTTGCCGTTGGAATGGTAAGTCGTTATCAATCCAATCCAGGGCAAGTACACTGGAAAGCGGTTAAGAGGATAATGCGGTATCTTAAAGGAACTGCGGACTATGCTTTATGCTATCAAGGAGATGCCTTGAGGCTCGAAGGCTACACTGATGCTGATTGGGTGGGTGATCTCGATGAGCGACGATCGACCTCAGGATATGTTTTTCTACTCGGATCTGGTGCAATATCATGGAGTAGCAAGAAACAATCCTGCATCGTACTTTCAACTATGGAAGCCGAGTTTGTAGCATTTAGCATGGCAGTCCAAGAGGCTGTTTGGCTTAGGAAGTTCTTAGACAGGCTAATTGATGCAAGTGACTCAGGTGTTGTACCAATACACAGTGACAGTCAAGCATCTATAGCCTATGTCAAAGATCCAAAATTCCATTGTAAGACCAAACACATAGATATCCGCTACAAATTTGCAAAAGACTATGACAAGACCAAGAAGGTAGACATAAGGTACATATCTACGCATGAGATGATAGCGGATCCGGTTACGAAGGCGATCCCCAGAGATGTGTTTTACAAACACTTATCATCTCAAGGATTGCGTAAGAGCTGAGTTGTACCAATGTAAATTCACATGTCTGTAAAAGATCAAATTTAATAAAAGAATAAGTTCTTTTCAACATTGCATATGACTTTCTTGAAAATGTTTTTGTACATTTTAAATCTCAGCTGGTTTTTTAGTATGTCGGACAGATTGAGGTTGGCTCTCTCACATGAGCAACCGCCTTTATTATATCAGACAGATAAAATAAAGATGAGACCTGTTTAAAGTCAAAATCGTCAGACGGATGATTTAGAGTCATGACTTAAACAAAATGGTCGTATGAAAGATCTGCATCATATGGATGCTTACAAAAGATCTAATAGGATTCTTAAATCCTATCTGTCTTATGCGGGATGTGGGTCCAGAAGATTATTTGAGTAGTAAAATGGACTCAAAATCAGACATTGTGGTGTCTGATCATCATCCTTACAACATCATCTAAGACATACGCTCCCTGTGAAAGGAGTGATGTTGTAATACGTATGCATACTACGTATGCATTTGACCATTGGGTTAGAATAGTAATTGTGTTTACTATTATGTGAGACCCAAAGACCACATGGGTCTTAACTCGTTACCCTTATGGACTCTAATTGGTTCCTTTAGATTTGACTGGGTGATTGCTATCTTAGCATGTTGCTTATGGACTATGGTCAATTCGGTCCTGTAGGGCATGTTAGAAAAGCAAGTCAAGTCAAGATCGAAAGGATCGCAAGAAGAGGAAGATTAATTTCATATTCATATTTGGACTTTAGAGATTCAAAGCTGGCCAGCCAATTGTAATCCAGATGGGATTCAATTGTTGAATATAAAGTATAAGAAATGTGAAGAAATAATCTAGGGTAAAGCATGTGTTGATCTACTCAACTTTGCACCTCGAGGAGTGTTGTGTATCTCTAACAAGTGCACAACAGCGGACTCTATGCGCATGACGGTCACACGGCCTATTTCTCGGTATGATAAACAGAAGAGTTAAAGGAAAGCTGTTTCCTTACAGTCCCCTCAAGTGTGAGTGGGAGATGTTGGATATGGACGACATGAATACACCCATGAGGGGATGTATGAGGGTATACGGACCTCAGATTTCGCGTGCACGAAAGCGTGCACGAAGGGAACCTTTTCTCGTGTGAAAAGGACCACTCGATAAGTGGAAAAAGTCACTTTATAAGTGCATAAAGGCACTCGATAAGTGAATGAAGAAGAGGATAAGTAAAAGGGCTAATATAGCTAATAATCTTATAATTGGTTATTTCCTACAATAACTACCCCTAAAGCCTATAAATAGGACCCAAGGGTATGCCTTTTACACTAATCTAATCATGCCATAAGTTTGCATAAGGCAACTTGTGTTCTTCTTCTCCCTTCCATTAAAATCCTCTTCTAAATAGAGATTTAGGCGGTGAAACTCTGCTTCGATCCTTTCGTGACAAAGTACCGACCGTTGTGGCGAATCCGAGGGTGAAGTTCAGAGACTACGGTGCCACGTACGCAAGCGTAAGTCCATGTTATAATTCGATCCTAATGTCGTTGTTTTGACAGGATCCAACACTTGCAACCCTTCAAGGACGGGAAGGTGAAGGTCCGTGCGACGCTCCACCGCCACCTCGTGCTCCTCCGAGGTGTCCCTCCGACCTCCAAGGCCAAGAGGCCGAAGAGACCTTGCAACCAGTCAGCGTACGGAGAGCACAGAAGGATACGACGATCAGTGAAAGAGAGGGAGGGGCGTCCTGTGGATAAAAGTTCACTCACCCAGATGCAGTTGACAGCAGGACGAAAAGACCCCCCGCTCGCCAACGGATCAGATCGCACTCAGCTACGTCAAACTTTCTCAAAACTCCATGTAATAGCTAGGTTTAATTCCCTATAAAGATCAATGAAAAGGGTGTTCACGAAACAGTCCAACCCCTGAGCGCTGTCCGCGCACATCATAACTCAGGAATGACCATGGCCGGCCCCCATGGCGGGTTCGCAAGCCGCCCCATACTTGATTGGAACATGGGCCGAGCAACACGCTCACCCACGCTACCTTTGAGTTTTACCTAAATTATATAAATACAAAACGATTCACACATGACACGGCCAGAAAACCCACGATACATTAGAAAGCAAGATATCCTACAAATATAGCAAGGCGAATTAACGAGACATGCCTCCCCCCGAATCCCCCCTACCCATTACAAAAGGTAACACATCAAGGTCAGACCCCCTACTGGCCCGCCCGTTCGCCCCCTTCGGGGCCGTCTTGCAGAACGCTGCCTGATCTTTGCTCTCCGGCCCACGGCCCCTCTGCGTCCACCTCAAGGTCGTCTCCCTCCTTGTCCTCCTCCTCCGAGGCCGCCAACGCCTCGAAGTCAACTTCTAGCGACGGTTGAAGACAGAGAGCCCTTTCCTTAACCCTCTGGAGGCACGCCTTCCACCCTTCTTCCCAGACAATCTCCAACCCCTCTTTCCGGCCCTTCTCCCGCTCCTTTATCTTGACTTGGGCAAGCTGAGGCGTGACGGTCTGCACTTGATACTCCCGGAATTCCTCCGTCTTCTTCGCTAACGCCTCTTCGGTAGCCCTCACCTACGACTCCAAGTCACCCATCTTGGCCTTGTCCTGTTTTTTTCTTCTTCTAGCTCAATCTGACGGGCACGTCCGGCAGCGATCTTCTCCTCAAGCCCCGCCACATGCGACCTGTACTCTTCGATCGACTTCTTCTGCTCCACAGATAGCCTCTCTAGCTCGACTCGACTAGACTTCTCCTTATCAAGCTTCACCTTCATCCTTGCTATCGCGAGCTCAGACTTGACGAGGGCAGAGGCACGGCGCTGCAGGGTAACCATCGCCGTGGTGGCCTGCAGACAAGACCAGGAGAAAATCAAAATCAATGATGCTAAGCCTGGGGGCATCCCTAACATAGCCCGCTAACATACCTGGGCGATGTTCCACGTCACCGTGGCTCCTAACCGCTCCGTCCCAACGTGTGCCAGGGACTCCCTATCCTGAGGCAGCCGGCAGTTCTTGGTGATCTTCGCCGCCACGCCGGCATCCTCGAAGACCGACTCTCTCTTCCCAACCGGGTAGATCGGCTTGAGGAGGTCGTCCTCCGGAAAGCGCTAAACGTCAACCTTCTTCAACTTGAACGTCGTCAGTTTCTCCTCGCAGCCAGGAGGTGCAGGCCTCTCCGGACCGTACCGGGGACAGTCGTAAGGCCACGTTTCCTCGAGGACCGACCCTGCCCCAAAATCTAGCCATGAGGGCCGGCCTTGAGCAACCGACGCTGGATCAGGAGCCATCGACGACGCTGTCTGCCCCTCATTCCCCCCTTCACCGAACGATACCTGGTCGCGCGGAAGGCCACCCTGCGCCTCCTTGACCTCGAGGTCGATAGGCTGAGGAGCCTCACCATGTCTGCCACCCTCCACCCATCCCCCAACGCCACCACCGGGGGCATTCGGTCGATCCACCACCTTCTTCCTCCTCTTCTGACCACTAGTCCCCTCGGCCCTTCGGGCCCGCTCCCCCTCACTCGGCTTCAACCTCTTCTTCCCACTCCTGGCGAGGGGCGAGGCGCCTTGCACGTCTGCCCCTTGCTCCCCAGCTATCATCTCTTCGGCGATCCGGTCAAGGTCTTCGAACGACAGGCTCATCGTCGAATCTACAAAAACGAAGAAGTTCAGGGTGAGCAAATGCAAAGTAAAAATTACTCGGCTACGATTACCTTCAGGCCAGATAAATCGAGCTATCATCTCCGGTTCGGCAAGACGAGCATATTGCCTACCCTCGGGGGGTACCGCCTCAAGCCGCACCGCCAACCGCGCCTCGACCTCTCTAAGGTGGACTTTCTCCTGTACTTCAGGGTTGAGCGTGCCCCACCTCGACCTCAGCATCACGCCTGTGGGCAGTGAGATAAATACGTATGACCTCTGTCACCCTTTAATCTTACCCGACAGGCCCCATATCAGGGGATGACTCGTCCTCGTCGACAAATAAAAATGCGACCTGAATTTCTTCGCCGAAAAGAAATATCGAAACAAAGAGAGCGTCGGGCTAACTCTGGTCCTCGCACAGAGAACGAGGAAACCGACTATTGCACTAACAGAGTTAGGCGTCAGCTGACAGAGCGACAGCCTGAGGAACTCTAGGATCTCGGGGTACAACGGATGCAGGGGAAAACGTAAACCCTGTTTGAAACACGCCATGTAAACCCCGACCTCACCATCCCTCGCAAAGCAGATACGCTTCGATGTCGTCGGGAGACGGACCTTATATGGCGGTCTAATGAACTTCTCATGCACCATGGGCATGACGTCGGTCCCTGCCTCCGACTTCTGACTGGTGATCTCGGCGGGCACTCCCCCGGCTTCGGCGACGGTCTCGTGAGACCGCCCGGATGACCCCGCTCGCACCCCTAAAGGCATCTTCCCTTTCCTAGGCCCCCCACTGCCTACTGCGGTCCCAGACCCAACACGGACCCGATGCCCGGGCGATACCCCCCCGACAACCTCCACTGACTCCGCCGTGGATCCACCCGTCGACCCCGACGATGACGGTGAAGACGACGAAACCATACCGGATAAAATAAAAGAAAAATACCTTCCGATTACTCCCTACGGCGGCTGCAGCGGCTCCTGCAGCGGCGTAGACTATGCAAACTCCGGTAACGAACTCGGCCTCCTCGAAGGGAATCGCCTGAACTCAAGAAAACTGATCTAGCACACTCGGAAGCAAGAAAATCTGCTGCAGCAACTCCCACCCCTTTTTTATTGGCATCCGCGCTCCGATCTACACTGCTCCCACCCGGTCACGTGTCGCACATCCAGGCGGCCTGACGTTTCACCTGACGCCCCTGGTCACATCTTCCCCCCACTAGTCGCTCGATGAGTGGTCGGGACGCTTCGATTCCCGCCCGTCTTTAATCCGATGTGACCTCTGTGAATTGGCGATGATTCGAGGTGGGAAAGTCGAAACATACCCCCACCTTTTTCCCTTCATTTGGACCTTTCGACTACCCCACACTCGTCCTAGCCAACGAGGTGGGATGTGCCCTCCGGATCGCCTTGTGGCGCTCCAACCAAGGAATCGTGGATAAGCATGAATACAACCCGTCGTCGCAACTTTCCCCCTACTCCTCACCCGTCGTAGTGAGAACGTTGGGGGCATTCATCACACGGTCGTACGCATAACAAGAAGATCAGCGACCGCAGAAAACAAAACTATATATATTTAATTTAACTTTTCAGGTATTCTGCTATACAATACGGGGTCAAGCCCAGCCTCACAACATCTCCCTCACACCCCGGCAATTACGAACACCCCTGCTCCATCACTTCCTCCTCCTCTCCCGGCAAGGGCACATCCAACTTAGGAAACTCCGCTTTCAGCTTGGGATGCAAGCTTGCTAGTCGGGCTTTCACCTTTTCCATTCCTTGGAGAACGCATGCCTCCCTCGCCTCCGTCATCATAGGGATTAGCTCCTCATCCTGATAACGGCGGACTGCGGCGCTGATCGCGTCCTGACTGACCATCGCACCGCCCACTATCTGCTTCTTCAAGGCGGCCTTTTCCCTCATCCCCAACTCTACCTCCTGGTTCAGCTCGGTTATCCTCCTCTGTTGTACGTCGATCATGTTTTTCTTACTGGCCGACGACACGGCGTTCCGCTTCAAGATATCATTCCACGTCTCCTCTTCCTCCTGAAGACGACGTGCGAGTCGGGCTCCCCTCCCCTTCTCTTCCTCCAGCTGGCGGGCAAGCCAACCTCCGCGCTCCTTCTCCTCATCAAGCTGGCAGACAAGCAGAGCCCCCCGCCCCTTCTCTTTCTCCAGCTGGCAGGCAAGCAAGGCCCCCTTACCCTCTTCTTCCCTTAAATTGTGGGTAAGCCTAGTCGCCTTGCCCTCTTCGTCCGTCAACCGACGGGCGAGCTCAGCCACCTGTTCCTCTAGGAGTTCGAGCCGCGCCCCATCGTTGGGACGAAGCCGGACTGCTTGCTCCAAATCCACCTCTCTCTCGCAATTGGTTCCGTACCTCCCGCAGCTCGTCCCTCGCCACATCTCGAGAGGCCCGGATCGAGGCCACATGAGTATGATGCTGCAAGGCCACCGCAGCCGACAATGCCTGCCAAAGAACACGACCCAGTCAGGACGGAAATTTGGGGACCCCGAATGCAAAATAGGCAGTTCGGCTTACCTGCAAGACATGCCACATAGCGGTGTCACACAACCTCTCCGTCCCCACATTGGTTAAGGAGTTGCAATCCTAGGGCAACACGAAATACTCCGATAGCCGGGCCGCAACCCCCGCATCCTCGAAGACCGACTCCTCCCGGCTCACCCGATAGGGCATTTGGTGAAGATCCACGCTGGGCATGGCCTCGGCCTCCGCCCTCGTCAGCTTAAAGTGGGCGAACGCCCTCTCGCAACCTGGGTGTGCATCTCTCCCCATCTCCCATGGGGGAATTCCATAGGGCCACTTCTCGACGGGAGAAGGCCGATGGTGCTTGCCTGAGGCCTGATCCCTTTGGGAAACCGTGCTGACTGCCTCCGGGTCGGGCAGTCCACCTGATACGACCCCGCCAGCTCGAACGAAAGATACGTCCGGTGTGGACCCCAGCCTCTTCCTATTCCGCTCATCTGTGGACGGAGCCTCGGGGACAGTGCTAATCGTGCCCCGATCTAGCGAAACATCAGGCACGACCCCGCCAGTCCGAAGGGCAGGAGCACCCGGTTCAGGCCCCTGTTGCCTCTTGTTCGCCTCCTCTGCAATAGGAACCTCGACATTCCGCTTGTGGGCGGCCACCTCTGCCGGCGTTTCCTCGCCCATCACGCCCTTGCCCTTATCCACAGGGACGGTCTTCTTCGCCACCCTCGCTCCGGCCGCCCTAAGCACCTCCTCCCGCGAGAGCATCGGATCCTCACCTGCAGTAAACAGAGAAATCAGCATAAGTCTACGTAGATGCCCGCCAGGAGGAGGATACCTGTGGGCCAAAGCACCCGAGCGAGCCGACCATCCTGCGTCAAGTTCGTCAGCCGGTGGTCTGCCTTAGGTAACTCTGCCAAAATCTAGGCAGCACCCAGGAGTTCATCCGTCATTACCACCTCTCGCTCACCAGGGGATTCAAAGCCCCCTAGTTCGACATCAACACCACGTCTGCCGGCATCACAACGAAAACGTAGCTCTCTACCCAACCATCATCAGTGCCCGGCACCCCGACAATGAGTTCTCACCCCCTCCTCGCATGGATGCAATAATACGTCCCACACTTCCTCACCCCAAAGAAATACTGAAACAGCACTAGGGACGGACTCAAAGAGCTGGCGAGACACAAGACGACGAACCCAACCAGCAGACTGATGGAGCTGGGCACCAGCGTGCAGATCGACAACTCCAGGAAATTCAGAAGATAGATAAGACAAGGGTGAATGGGGAAGCGGAGCCCCAACTCGAGGGACCGGACATAGACTCCGACCTCGTCATCTCGAGCCCAACACACCCTCTCGTCGGGCCCGGGCAGCCGCACTCCACAGGGCAGATGAACGAACCTGGCGCGAATCTCCCGGATGTCAATCCGATCCAGCTTACACGGGATAGCTGCGATCGACCTCGGAGCGTCTGATCGATCCCTACGTCGTCTGCCACCCTTCTCCCTCGATTCCCCCCTCCTCATCCCACTACTGCCACCGCACTCAAAGAAGGAGACCATCGATAGGTGAACTGGGAAATTACCTGGCCGAACTGTCGAACTGAGGAGATGACCTGAAGCAGATCCCCGATAAAGGCACCGGAGGACGCATCGGTAAACGATGGCTGGAAGCTGAGAAGTGAGAACGGATACGAAAATCACGAGAAACTTTCCACCCATCTTCTCCCCCCATACTTATAGCAACCCTCGGGCCATCCCGACCGTCGTCGCGTCTCCACACGGCACCCATCGACGCATCTCTGACACCTCGTCTGCCGCAACGATCATATCAACCATGCGTCACCCGTCTAATGGAGAAGACGCCTCGACTCCCGTCGCCCCTTCAAATCGCAATAATGGCTATCAGGGCGGGAACTCCAAGAACATAGCCGCCGCCGCCCCCTGACATGGAGCAGAATCCGAGCCGTTCTCGACAGGGAGGGGGAGTTATACGCCATCCGAGTCGAGCCGAGGGACCGCCCCGAACTCGAATGCCGGGGGCAATTGTTACGAACTAAAGATCGTGATAGCCCGACTTTCTATCCCCTATCATCAAGCTACCCACCTCTGTCACTCCTCGATCACGAAGGCCGGCGGGCCCCACGCTAGGGTGCCAATCTCGCAGACTCCAGAGACTGCGTTTAACTCACCCGTGGTAGAGCGCCAGACTACCCCGGAGCCCGACGCGGCCGAGTGAAGGGCGCACCCTACTATGGTCGATGGTAGAGCCGCACTCCTCCTGGATCCGGGTCGGTAGCACCGTACCTCGGACGCCGTCAAGGCGACCAGGAGACTGGAAGACCGGGCGACCTGGCGGCCCTGAGCCGCACTCCTTCCATCACCAGGGCTATCCGGCGACCCCATCGGTAGCGTCGCATCTTGGACGCGCACCAATGTCTCTCTGGCACATCGAACGCGACAAACAACCTAGTACAAAGGACGCTACTGACAGTAACGCCGCCCGACCGTCTGGCAAAGCACCCCCTGGCCGCTGCGCCCCCTGACACTTAATACTTTCGGCATTGACACCCTGACGAAAGCACCCCTTGCCGTTGCACCGTCTGACAAAAGCGTGACCGACACTCCTGTTCCTGAAATCCTCGTCCGAAGCTTCCGCTGACAACAGGGCCAGCTCAGCACACCGAGTCAGCATGCCAGGTCAGCCCCACCTAACCATCTCCGACAGGTATAAATACCCATTCATCTCTTACGGTAAGGGGGTTGGCAATTTTACTCTCAATTCTCATTACTCACAGACACAAGAGCAAAGGTCATCCATATCTTTGTTCTTCCACCCATAGCTCGCCACATACGGTCGACTCACCCTCAGTCCGACCTGCGTGCACAGCCCCCGCTTTAGTCCTATCACTGACTTAGGCATTGGAGAGGCTAAGGGTTGGACCCCAAACCGGCCTTTCTGACGAGTTGCTCCTTGCGCAGATTAGCTCGTCTTCACCTGTCACGCTCGCCCGCAACCTAGACCGCTCGGCCCCGTCCCTGCATCCTGCCGGATTTGACACCGTGGTCAGCTTCCGCATCAAGCTTAGCCTCATCACCCCTCTAATTACATGTCAAATAGCCTAACCTAATCCCGTCATTAGCATAACCACCATGCCCTTGGTTCCCCATAATACAAATTCATTGTACGCGAGTTCTACCCCGCAACAACATGCTATAAAGATTTCATATCATACTTAAACATGGTACTTGCAAGCTTTTAAGAACAACAAAAGGGACTCTCTAAATTCATACAATCAATTCATATCCGCATCATGCATTTCATAGAATTTAATATACAAGTGTTGGCGATGCACTTTTCAATCAAGAGTTATAGTAGAAGCATATAAGAATCACACCAAGCATGCAATAGAGAATGGAATAAGAGACATGTCATTCACATTTTCATATCAATTCATAAGAAATCTCCATAGCTAAAGTAATTCGCTAAGTCTCAGTATTATCAAACTTCCCCATTCGTGCACCTCTCCACTCGTATGGCATTCTCACTCATATGGTCAAATGAATTCACCCCCCAAGCTTATCTTGAGGCATCACATCTAAAGGAATATGATAGTGGAAAATGGGATTTTTGCCTTGGGTTTCCCAAGTATTCTGTGGCTCTAATAATGAGATAGAGAAATATCTTTCTTTTTCTTTTTGAACTTTTTGTTTCTCATTTTTCTTTTTGGATTTTTGTAGGAGGTATTTGATTTGTATTTTGGGGTTTTGGCTCCTTTTTGGCTTTTTGGACCTTTTTTCGAGCTAATTTTTTCTTTTGTAGGGATTTTTTTTGGAAATAGATGCGATATAAGTAGCTTTAGGAGGTGAACTCAAGTGACATGTAGAGAATAAAAAGATATATGTGGAGAAGGGAATGGTGTAACGCTCGGTTCACTCTAAGATGTGCACAAATGATTCAATAAGATAATACATCAACTAAACTCAAATGTAAGCATGGATATTCTCAATTATTTCATTAAATAGTGAAGTCAACCAGTAAAGGGTACAATCATATCAGGCATGCAACAGAAGGTGAATAAGACAATGATGCAGATGCTTTCGATATACAATTGATGTGTGAATCTTGGTGCACTTCCAACAAAAGCATACTAAACACTAATCACTTAGAGGAGTCATCAAGAGAAATAGATTTGCAAGCACATGTGAATAACAAGACTATGAAATACTCTAAGTAGCATGGCAAGGAATAATAAGCATCGTGATGGTTGCTAAAGCAATAAGAGATATCATCATACGAAATTCATTTAGGGAAGAAGAGAAAAGGAAAATAAAGAAATAAAAGTAAAAGAGAAGAAAGAAAAGAAAATCAAGCTCACAATATGATGCGTGAACACACATAAAAGGAAAATAAGATAGAAATATCAAAAAGATGATGCAAAATTTTTGAAAAAATCTAAAAGCCCTAAAAATAGAGTAAAAGTGCAACTAAATGGTATGGAAATGCACTCCCCCAACCTTAAAATTCACATTGTCCTCAATGTGATCATAATGGAAGAATATGAGGAACAATGATAATAATAAGGGGGTGAATGAAAAATGATGAAATGAATAACATGAAATCCTAATGCAACTACATGCACATACAATGATGTAATGCCCTACAAGCTACTGCATAAGTACTAGAGGGGGGGTGAATAGTACTTTAAAAATAACAAGGAGTATAATTCCAAATTATAGTGCAAACAACTACCAAATCAATTTGTGGAAGCTTAAATTGAATGACAACAACGAAATTAACAATGCTAACAAATGATGTTACTGGGTTCGGATCCACCCAAGTCTCCCCGACTTGTTCCCGGTGATCCTACGTCCCAACCACCCGGATCCCCTCCGGATACTTAGGTTAGAAACCCTAACCCAAGATTTCCACTATGATATCTTGTGAAAAACCTTCACAAGATCAAATCATACATGCAATGGCAATAGTGAATCCCACAACCCGGGATCACAACCTTCTCTCACAACCGAGAGAATCAACAAGCAATATAAACAAGTTTATAATGAAACAAACAATCTTACCACAAATTCCTATACCTTGAGTTTTCTTACCAAATAGGTGAAAGGAAGGATTTGAGGAAGATGAAGTCACCAAGACCTAGCACCAAGGAAATGACCAGCAATAGGTGCCTAGGAGTGATTTGGAGACTTGAATCAAGCTAGAGCTTGAAGGGCTCACCAAGAACAAACTTCTCTCAAGATGGATTCTAGATCTAGAAAGTGAGAGAATGGATTTCTTGTGAGGAAGAGAGCTTTAGAAATGAGTGAGAATGGCTATCTCTTTCTATCTCAATGAATCTCTTAATGGCAGCTCTAACCTAGAGAGAAATGACCTAGGTTCGTATTTATAGGGTCCCATAAAAACAAGTTAGGTCAATTTCCAACGGATAGAAATCTGAGGCAACTAGTCGGTCAAAGAACAAACACTGACCGACTAGTTCATCAACTAGTCGGTCAGTCAAACAACATGGACCGACTAAGTGAAGAACTGAGAAGAGATAGAAATTCAGACCTAGAAATCTAGTCGGTCCAAGAAGACATTCTGACCGACTAGTTTCACAACTAGTCGGTCGGTCAGTGAACGTAGACCGACTAAGAGGCAAAGTGAATAGTCTGAATACAAATTGACTTAGTCGGTCCAAAAACAAAAGTTGACCGACTAGATTGTCAACTAGTCGGTCACCAAACGTTCTTAGACCGACTAACGATAAACAGTAGCTTAGGAGAAATTTAGCATGTACAGTAAATCTCAACTAGTCGGTCAAAGAAGCATCACTGACCGACTAGTTCACAAACTAGTCGATCGGTGAGTCAACGTAGACCGACTAACTGTAAACAGTAAGGTGCAAGAAATTAAGGAAGCAAACTAGTCGGTCCAAGAAGCTCTTCTGACCGACTAGATCACCATCTAGTCGGTCAGTACTTCTTCTTGTACCAACTAATATGCACAAACAAGTCCGAATCGAAGCGCGACGCTTCGAGGAAGTTAGAATGAACTTGTACTAAGATCCTAGAGCTACGATATGAGCGTTATGAAGATAGAATCGTAAGATATACTCAAGGCTTAACATTCTATAGATCGAAGCTAAAAGACTATAAATAAAACCTTAAAGAATGGTCTTCGAGAGCTTCGATTAATTCTTCATGACTTCCAAAACGGCGCAAGAGCTTCAACGAAGATTTAGGCAATGAATACGTGCTTTGAGAAGTCTTGAGATGTCGCTTTGATTGTTCTCGTGAATTTGGCGACGATCTCCAATACTGCGCTCACAAATTGTTAGTTCATGAATTATTTATGTTTGCTCATCATCCAAAACCAAATCCGGGGAGTCCAATATTCAACATTCTCCCCCTTTTTGGTGATGACTAACCAACATAAATAATAATAAAAAATAATGATTCAAATGAAAAATACTTACTCCCCCTGCATTGATGACACGTTAATTCCAACATGAATATATATGAATTGCATCAATCAGACGAGTAAGATAAATAAAGAGAATCGATTTTTGAAATATCGGATTTTGAAAATCCTTATATATATCTTAACTCCCCCTGAATCTAACACATCAAATTAGATTCTTGGAAAATGAGTTAAATTTTCATTTGACCTATTTATTATCATTATCTCTCCCCCTTTGGCATTATCCCAAAAAAATGGGGGGCATACAACGACAACAACTAGGAAATGGAAAATCCAACATCGGGAGTCGTAGACAATGACGATGGACCTAATTGACACCAAGGGAAAAGTGTGGAAATCAAATCAAGGTGTGCCAAATTGTCCATTATCAAAAAGTGATAATTAAAATCATCAAAAATACCAAATTTTTATTCATTTATTGAATAAAGAAACATACTCTCCAATATTCATTATTCTTGGTTAATTTTGTGCATGGAAAACAATTCTATACAATTATAGAATTTCAATCTATTTAACCAAGTTTTTCAAGCGACGAATGACGAATTCACATGTCAAAGGCAGTGAATGAAAATTAAATGTGCACGACGAAATAATACAAAGAGAAGATCGATGTATATATATATAGAAAACATCATGAGTACATCCAAAAAAATATCGACTACATCAAATGCAACATACCATGCAAGTCAACATCAAAAAGAAAGACATCATACATCATCGATACACCATCATCAATAATCCAAAGTACATCAAAATACAACACCGACATCCAGAAAAATCAAAAGACATCAAAATAACCCTCAAACTCCATCCTAACCCAAAATACTCTCAATAAGATGCATCATCCAATGAGCAGTGGAGAGTCCTCGAAACAGACGATCACGAGGAAGTGGCAGGATCTGCAGTCTCCGGAGGTCCAGTCGATGGAGTGGACTCAGGCTCTGCAGGGAGGAGAGGCGTGTCAACAGACGGGATCGTCGGGGCAGGTGTGGAGACATCGACGACAGGCTCAACGGTTGGGGTCGCAACAGGAGTATCATCAGGCAATACTGGAGAAGGGTCGTCAGCAGGAGCAGCAGCAGCATCAGAAGGCTGATCCACTGGTGCAGAAGTCTCAGGAGCACCGGAAGAGGTGCCAGCATCAGGAGCAGAGGTGGTAGCAGCAGTAGCAGTGGCCTCATCGCCACGAGCAAGAGAGGTGACCAGCTCATCAATATCCTCATCGTCCATCTCCTCGTCCTCGGAAACGGAAGGAGGAAGCTCAATGCCCATCAAACGAGCCATACGGCAAACTACCTCCTCGGTACGAGCCAAACGCGACTCGTGCCGACGAAGCAACCGAACGACATCATCCAGAGAGGCAGAGGGAGGAGGGACTGAAGCAGCTGAGGGAGGAGGAACTGAAGCAGCTGAGGGAGGGGCCTGAGATGCAGAAGGTGTCGACCGCTGCACGTGACGGAGTGCCGCAAGAGATTTCTTAACGGCCGTTGCGTTCAGAGGAGGACCAAGAGGACGCTCATCATCAGGGGGCAAGGGAACACCGAAACGACGGAATACCAAGGTCAGGAGACATGGATATGGGATATGCGCAGATTTAGTGGTCTTGCGAATACACTCGAAAGAGTCCATCTTATCGAGTATAATGCGAGCCCAATTAATCTCGCTACCCATAAACAGAGCGTATATCAATTTCAAAAACGGCTGAGATGGAAGAGATGAAGATCCATACTTGGGAAGAAGGCAGGATTTCAAGATCAGGTTAATCACCCAAGCATTCGGCTTGAATGATTTCGAAGGTACTCCTATGAATGCGGGGGGGGATAACCTGGAAGATTTTGCCTAGGGTCCGCTGATCGAGGGAGGAGATATCATCGACAGAGATGTCAGAAGGGAGGAGGCCACACGACGAGCAACCTATCAGCTCCCCCAAGATTTCTGCTGTGAGGACTATAGGAGTCCCCAAAACAGAAGTCTCGATGGAGTGAGACTCGTCGTACTGGCCCCGGACACGGTTGGCATAGAATAATTTGACCAGGCGAGGATATGGTCTGGGGTTCGCCTTAGCGTCAAATCGAAGGTAGTCCAATAGGCCACTATAGGAGAGAAGATCAGCAAGGCCAAGAAAATCAGAAAACTGAACGTAATGCTCTAACAGCAGTGGACAGTGCTCTATACGGTTGTACGCTGCGAGACACTGAGGGTCGTCGCGGCACAACGATATATCTACACCGCCGACTGGCATAGGAGCTTTACCCTTAGCCTTACGGGACTTAGGAGGAGGTGGAGGAGGGGGTGGAGTAGGAGCTTTCTCGGGATGTTCAGGAGTGTATTCCTCATCGGTATCATCCTCGGAATCACTATCTGAACGCTCACCGGGAGGAGTGGGTGCGCGAAACTTTTTAGGTTTAGGTTTTGGCTTGGACGATTGGCCGGCAGGTTTAGGCTTGGACGTCCTCTTCCTCTTCAACGGAGTTGAAGACGAAGAGGGGGGTTGAGTGGTCTTGGCCCTATGCTTGGGAGGGGTCGAAGCGGTAGCACCCTCTACGGTCATAGGGGATGCCCCGGAAGATGTAATCGGGAGTCTCGTTCGTGCCATGATCTCAGCACAACGAGTACAATCACGCGATGAAGATAAGATCAAACACCCTAGCTCAAACCTAAAAACTGAGATCAAGCAAGCACCAAACCCTAAAAGTGAACTTCGAAACCCTAGAACAATTTCCGAAACCCTAGAGCTTAGAGAAGAAAAAGAGATCTAGAACACACCCTAGGGATGCAAAAAGAGATCTAGGAGAGGGGTTATACCTAGGAGAGAGGGTCGACGGCGACGGACGGCGGAGATGGCCGGAAAATTGGCCGGAGTCAACGGGAATACGAAGAGGTTCGATCGGGTTTTAGGGGTTTTTCGGGCTGGAGATATGAAGAAGACCGACTAAAATGAAAAGAAGTCAGATAAACTGGGATTAAGTCGGTCGGGAAATCGAAAAGACGCGTTTGCCCTAACGCACTTAGTCGGTCACAGTTCAAGCACTGACCGACTAGATAACGATCTAGTCGGTCGGTCAATGAGCTTGAACCGACTAAGTCAAAACAGAGGCAAACAGAAATTTCTAGGGCTAGAGTTAGTCGGTCAAAGTATACTCACTGACCGACTAGTTTTCAATCTAGTCGGTCGGTAAGAGTACTATGACCGACTAAAAGAAGTCAATGACAGGAGAAAGTTAAAACTTGAACTAGTCGGTCTGAGTTCACTAGCTGACCGACTAGATGAGCATCTAGTCGGTTGGCTGATGAACTGAAACCGACTAGAAGAGTCCAAAAATTGATAAATGAGTTCTCTTCATAAACCACTTGGATGAAACATCTTAACCCTCTCATTAGTCATCTAAACTACCCCATAAAACATCGAAATCTTAAATACGACTTTCAAATAAGAATTCGAGCAAAAATTCAAACATATCACATAAAATCCCCAAAAATTCAATAAATCTAGCATGGACGAAATATCGCGAAATATAAAAGCATGCAAGATAATTGAATGAAACATGAATCCTAAATCTCGGATTCACCCATAATCCCCAATTCTCGACGCAACCGCACAAAGGAGTCCTCCTTTAGGGGTTTCGTGAAAATATCGGCGATTTGCTTTTGGGTTTCAACGTACACTAAAATGATGTCCTTTTTAGCAACATGATCATCTAAAAAATGGTGTCGGACATCTATGTGTTTAGATCGGGAATGGTGCACCGGATTCTTTGAAAGACAGATAGCACTTTGGTTATCCACCATGATAGGGCTAGTATCACAATGAATACCAAAATCCTTCAGTGTGTGTCTCATCCAAAGAACCTGTGCACAAGCGGCACCGGCGACAATATATTCCGCCTCGGTGGTTGAAAGTGATACGGAATTTTGCTTCTTGGAAAACCAAGAGACAAGGGAATTTCCTAGAAAATGGCAAGTGCCACTAGTACTTTTCCTGTCGGATTTGCATCCCGCATAATCGGCATCACTATATGAGACTAACTCATACGTGCTAGATTTTGGATAAAGTAATCCAAAATCAAGTGTATAACTTAGATAACGGAAAATACGTTTTACCGCTACTAAGTGAGACTCCTTAGGTTGAGACTGATAACGAGCACATATGCATACGGCAAACATAATATCGGGCCTACTTGCGGTAAGATAAAGTAAACTACCTATCATACCTCGATATAGACGAATGTCTACATCCTTACCGCCCGTATCCTTGTCAAGATGCGTAGTCGTGCTCATTGGAGTCTTTTTCCCGGAAGCACTCTCCATTCCAAATCGCTTAAGCAACTCCACCGTATACTTCGTTTGGTGGATGAAGATTGCATCGTCCATTTGGCGAATTTGGAGACCTAAGAAATATTTGAGCTCACCCATGTGGCTCATCTCAAATTGTTCATTCATAACATTAGAAAACTCTTCACAAAGAGTGAAGTTAGTAGCACCGAAAATGATATCATCAACATAAATTTGAACTAATAAAATATCATTATTCGCATGCTTAACAAAGAGTGTAGAATCGGCTTCGCCCATTTTAAAATTCAAATCCAAAAGAAAATTCTTTAGGCGATCATACCAAGCTCGAGGAGCTTGTCTCAAACCATAAAGAGCTTTCTTTAGTTTAAAACATGATTTGGAAATTTTTCATTTATGAAGCCCGGAGGTTGAGAAACGTAAACTTCCTCAACAACATCTCCGTTTAAAAATGCACTTTTAACATCCATTTGAAATAATTTAAAATTTTTATGGCATGCATAAGACAATAATAGTCTAATTGATTCTAATCTAGCTACCGGAGCGAAGGATTCTTCGAAATCGATACCTTCCTCTTGGCGATAGCCTTGAGCAACTAACCGAGCTTTGTTCCGGACGACGACTTGATTTTCGTCGATTTTGTTCTTAAAGATCCACTTTGTCCCTATGACGGTGTGGTTCTTCGATGGCAAAGGAACAAGCTCCCATACCTCATTCCTCTCGAATTGAATGAGTTCCTCCTCCATGGCAAGGATCCAAGCACTATCTTCGCACGCTTCAACTATATTCTTTGGCTCTATCGATGAGGCAAAGGCACAATTGGCGAAGTGGTGGACTTGCGATCTCGTCTTGACACTATCATGAATATTTCCAATGACTTGCTCATGGGGATGGTCGCGGACGGTATGAAGCCGCTTGGGAATACCTTGATCACTAGGCACATTCTCAACAACTTCATTAGTCGGGTTAGTATCAATAGAATCAATTGAATCAATAGACTTAGAATTTTCAAACGAATCACATAAAACATCCATAGAATCATCATCATTTGAAATTCTAGAAGTAGTAAAATTCTCATTAAAAGAGACATGAATTGATTCCTCGATCGTAGAGGATCTTTTGTTGTATATCCGGTAGGCATTGCTACGTGAGGAACACCCAACAAATATCCCCTCATCCGATCTCGGATCAAACTTGTCCAAATTATCATATGTGTTTTTAATAAAACATTTTGCGCTGAAAACACGAAAATGTTTAACTTGAGGCAATCTACCAAACAACAATTCATAGCAAGTTTGTTTGGTGCCGGGCCTCAAAAGTATTCTATTAAACACATAACAAGCGGTGTGTACCGCTTCCGCCCAAAATTGATAACCAAGTTGACTATCTTCGAGCATAGTGCGAGCACACTCCACAAGCGTTCTATTCTTCCTCTCAACAACACCATTTTGAGGAAGTGCGCGAGGGAAAGAGAACGTGTGAGTAATTCCAAGATCATCACAAAAATTTGAGAAAGACTCATTCTCAAATTCACCCCCATGATCACTACGAATAGTGACAATGGTGGTTCCGATGAGATTTTGTACTTTCTTCACAAATATTGTGAAGTTTTCAAAAGCTTCATTTTTATTACATAAGAAAAATACCCATGTAAATCTAGAATAATCATCGACGATGACAAGTCCATATCTTGCATTTCCTAAGGAAGCAACTCTAGTTGGCCCAAATAAATCTAGATGTAATAGCTCTAGTGGCCGTTTAGTAGAAATGCTTTTCTTAGGTTTAAATGAAGATTTAGGAAGCTTGCCACGTTGACAAGAATCACAAAAACATTTCTTTTCAAAAACGAGCTTCGGAAAACCTTTAATGGAATTTAATTTTGAAAGCTTATACAGTGTTCCAAAGTTCATATGTCCAAAGCGTCGATGCCATAAGTGTTGTTCACTTGTGTTGGCAACGAGACATTGTTCATATGACTTAGGAAGATCCAAAATATAAATATCTTTATGGCGTGTGCCGGAAAATAATAATTTATTATTATCATTTGAAATATGACATAATCCTTTCGCAAATCTAACTTTGTAACCTTTGTCACAAAGTTGGCTTATTGAAATAAGATTATGATTTAAACCATTAACTAGATAAACATCACTAATTAAGGGTTTAGACGGGTTACCCACTTTACCAACACCGACGATGGTTCCGCTCTCGTTGCCTCCAAATACGACGCGATTTCCATTTGCAATGGGAACCACTCCGGAGAGCAATTTAGCGTCACCCGTCATGTGTTTTGAACACCCGCTATCGAGTATCCAATTCCCTTTGAAGCTAAATTTAATTTTGTTGCTCCTTTTCTTTTTCTTTTCCTTGAGTACCTAAAGATAGAAACTTTCATATCAGGGTACCCAAGGTCATTGGGTCCTCAAAGGTTAGACCTTTGGAAGCCAAGTCCAATTGGACTTAGACTTCCCCACATAATTTCTACTATGCACAACATCCGAAAAATAAGCATTCATATACATTTTTTTTCATCCATGCTTGTGTCCTTTGGGCTCCAAATAGTGAAAATCTTGGGAGCCCTCATCCTATTGGGTGCATGCATGCGACGTTGATTTCTACGTGATGCATGTTGTGGATAGGCATAAGGAACATGATGGAATGGTGCACGACGAGAATTATTCATATGATGAGGTGGGTGAACATATGCATGTGTGGGAACACGTGCGTGAGGGTGTCTCACATGGTGTGCACGTGCCCAAGAATGTGTTGCATAAAAATCATCATATGTGTGAGACGGTGGAGTAGGACGTGTGTTCCTACGTGGCATGGTATTGGTGTACATATAAGCATGCCCCTTCTTTGGAGGTCCACCCAAAGTGGGTTTCTTTCCGAAAGAGGGTGTGGACGAGGTAGAAGCACCATTAGTAGATGAACTACCAATAGAGTGTTTGCTACCACTCGTAGAGTCACCGGAAGTTGGCCTAACAAAAGTAGTGGCCGCTTTGGATGGACATCCCATCGTATACCCCAAACCAATGTGGTGATTGGCCGGAAGTAAGTCACTTAGGATTTTATCCAAATGGTCCTTACCCTTATTGAATTTATTAATTCGGCCTAATGTGTTCTCATATTTCTCTTTGAGAGAACGCATAGAAGTATCCAAGTTGGATACTTGCGATGTGAGCACATAAACACGAGACTTAAGATTCTCGTTCTCAATACTCAAAGTCGAGTTTTGAGAAGTTAAATCCGCAATCCTATGTTCTTCCGGATCATCAATGCTAACATGTTCAAGTTTAGATTTGAGATTAACAGTCTCATTTCTTAACTCTTCAACAACGGTGTCGTTGTTGGTGATGATAGTCTTAGGCGAGGTTTGAATGCTAGCTAGGTCATCTTTTACTTTAGTGTATCTATTTACTAATTTAGTGTATTTAGACCATAAATGAGAGTTAGCATCCCTAAGATCATCCATAGTTACCTCATCGCCTTCGTCGTCGCTATCATCGGAGGAGGAAGATCCTTGATCATGCTCCTCTCTTGCCATGAAGCACATGTGCGCTTGCTCCACTTTCTCATCGTCCGACTCTCCGCTTGAGGAATCCTCGGAGTCGGTGAATGTTGCTCCGACAAGTCCCTTTTTGTACCCCTTTTTGTACTTCTTTGACTTGTCGAACTTCGGCGCCTTCCACTTCTCCTTTTGCTTGTTTTGAGGACATTCCGCTTTGATGTGTCCTGGCTTATTGCATTTAAAGCACAAAGGTGGAGAGGCGTTAGTAGAAGTAAATTTAGATTTTTGTTTGAAGTTACCCTTTCGGAAGAAGCGATTGAACTTCTTTGCCATGAGTGCAACGGATTCCATGTCCATTTCTTCTTCCGAGTCCTCATCATCGGTAGAGGTGGATGAAGCCGCCTTGAATGCAATTGCCTTTTTCTTATGCACGTCTTGGTTCAAATAGGACTTCATCTTTTCTTGTAACTTCACCTTGCTATCTTTGCGTACCTCGTATGACATCAAAGTACCCATCAATTGAACTACGGTATACTTATTCATGTCATTACCTTCCTCGATGGCGAAGGTACGTTTCTCCCAAGAAGAAGGAAGTCCTTCGATGAGCTTCGAGCACTTCTCCTTTTGGGTGTAGGATTTGCCGAGGGCCTCTAACTCGTTTATTATGTCAACGAAGCGAGCGTAATATTCCTTCATCTTCTCGCCCTGTTGCATATGAAACATTTCGTAATCTTTGTTTACGACTACAAGTTTAGAGTCTCTTACCCTACTCGTCCCTTCATGAAGAATGAGGAGGGAGTTCCATATTTGATATGCACTCTTACATGTGCATATCTTATCGAAGTCCTCGGGCTCCAATGCGCATTGCAAGGCGTTCATTGCCTTGGCATTGCTTACCTCTGCAGCGACCTCCGCGGTTGTCCATTTCTCAAAGTCTTCTTCTTCGGGTTCGATGTATTCCTTCATTGTGGTCCTCCATAGAGATGCACTCCGGAGGAAGGTTTCCATCCGGCATTTCCAGTACCCGTAGTTGGTACCGTTGAAGAATGGAGGCCTCGTAGAGGAATGTCCTTCCATCACCGAAGATGCTCCTTCACGGTTCCTGAAGGTGTCATAGTTGGAAGGTGGACGCACGGTCTTGTTGTCGTTGGCAGACATAGCTAAGTATCTGGCTTTGATACCAAATGTAATGCCCTACAAGCTACTGCACAAGTACTAGAGGGGTGGTGAATAGTACTTTAAAAATAACAAGGAGTATAATTCCAAATTATAGTGCAAACAACTACCAAATCAATTTGCGGAAGCTTAAATTGAATGACAACAACGAAATTAACAATGCTAACAAATGATGTTACTGGGTTCGGATCCACCCAAGTCTCCCCGACTTGTTCCCGGTGATCCTACGTCCCAACCACCCGGATCCCCTCCGGATACTTAGGTTAGAAACCCTAACCCAAGATTTCCACTATGATATCTTGTGAAAAACCTTCACAAGATCAAATCATACATGCAATGGCAATAGTGAATCCCACAACCCGGGATCACAACCTTCTCTCACAACCGAGAGAATCAACAAGCAATATAAACAAGTATATAATGAAATAAACAATCTTACCACAAATTCCTATACCTTGAGTTTTCTTACCAAATAGGTGAAAGGAAGGATTTGAGGAAGATGAAGTCACCAAGACCTAGCACCAAGGAAATGACCAGCAATAGGTGCCTAGGAGTGATTTGGAGACTTGAATCAAGCTAGAGCTTGAAGGGCTCACCAAGAACAAACTTCTCTCAAGATGGATTCTAGATCTAGAAAGTGAGAGAATGGATTTCTTGTGAGGAAGAGAGCTTTAGAAATGAGTGAGAATGGCTATCTCTTTCTATCTCAATGAATCTCTTAATGGCAGCTCTAACCTAGAGAGAAATGACCTAGGTTCGAATTTATAGGGTCCCATAAAAACAAGTTAGGTCAATTTCCAACGGATAGAAATCTGAGGCAACTAGTCGGTCAAAGAATAAACACTGACCGACTAGTTCATCAACTAGTCGGTCAGTCAAACAACATGGACCGACTAAGTGAAGAACTGAGAAGAGATAGAAATTCAGACCTAGAAATCTAGTCGGTCCAAGAAGACATTCTGACCGACTAGTTTCACAACTAGTCGGTCAGTCAGTGAACGTAGACCGACTAAGAGGCAAAGTGAAATAGTCTGAATACAAATTGACTTAGTCGGTCCAAGAACAAAAGTTGACCGACTAGATTGTCAACTAGTCGGTCACCAAACGTTCTTAGACCGACTAACGATAAACAGTAGCTTAGGAGAAATTTAGCATGTACAGTAAATCTCAACTAGTCGGTCAAAGAAGCATCACTGACCGACTAGTTCACAAACTAGTCGGTCGGTGAGTCAACGTAGACCGACTAACTGTAAACAGTAATGTGCAAGAAATTAAGGAAGCAAACTAGTCGGTCCAAGAAGCTCTTCTGACCGACTAGATCACCATCTAGTCGGTCAGTACTTCTTCTTGTACCAACTAATATGCACAAACAAGTCCGAATCGAAGCGCGACGCTTCGAGGAAGTTAGAATGAACTTGTACTAAGATCCTAGAGCTACGATATGAGCGTTATGAAGATAGAATCGTAAGATATACTCAAGGCTTAACATTCTATAGATCGAAGCTAAAAGACTATAAATAAAACCTTAAAGAATGGTCTTCGAGAGCTTCGATTAATTCTTCATGACTTCCAAAACGGCGCAAGAGCTTCAACGAAGCTTTAGGCAATGAATACGTGCTTTGAGAAGTCTTGAGATGTCGCTTTGATTGTTCTCGTGAATTTGGCGACGATCTCCAATACTGCGCTCACAAATTGTTAGTTCATGAATTATTTATGTTTGCTCATCATCCAAAACCAAATCCGGGGAGTCCAATATTCAACAAATGATGCATGAGAGCGCCTTCCCCTAAGCTTATACCAAACAATCCTATTCAAATGACTTGATAAAAAATGTCACGGCTTTGCTAAGCGAGCTCAAGTCAAACGAATAAGAAAGTGAGTATTCACTTGAAAGAAATACTCGATGGTGGTGAGCAAAAGGATATGGCATATCAAAATATGAAGATGGCGATTAATATATATAATGGGTTTAGGATGTAAAAGATTTTTGTTGTCGTCACATGAGGTGATATTTATTCAAGCAAATCTATACTGTTGACCGGCGCCCCGCTTGAGTCGCGGCGGCGCGGTGTCGTTTATCGCAAGTTTCACGGTTAGTGTAGGGTGCGGGAATATCGAACTCAGGGAGGCGAGGTTGTGCTTGGGTCAGGTAGGACCTAAATCACCCCGAGGGGCGAGCTAGCCCGAATCGGTGATTGGTTGTCACGAAAGGAAATAAAAGGGTATGAACAACA
Organism: Scilla litardierei; assembly: GCA_030789695.1. Lineage (NCBI taxonomy): Eukaryota > Viridiplantae > Streptophyta > Magnoliopsida > Asparagales > Asparagaceae > Scilla > Scilla litardierei. The sequence continues at coordinate 180,311,089 of CM061134.1, forward strand.
AGAAAGAAAACCCGGGACTTTGGTTTCCAACCCGACGAGAGACTCTCGCCGATGCGGCCTACGGGTATGGGTAGCGATCGGGATTAGGGTCTAATGGTGAGACGTTTCCTCTGAAAGTGGTACCGGCGTCCCATGGGCCCGATATTCCGGTCGGTGCCCAGGATGATACACCGGACTTCCCGGATTCGATCAGTGGGCACTCCCGTGTCCATTAACACTGATCGATCACGGGAGCACTAAGCCCGCAACGATATCTCCCAACGTCTCATCCTGCCGCTCCCGCGTGCTAGGATTCGGCGTCTACGCTAAAGGTGTGAGCTATGGCTAGGGAGTCAACCGCCAAGTTTATTCCCCCTTGGCCCAACGATCAAAGGCGGTCTTTTTCCCGCCGATGACAATGAAACACCCCGCGTAACCGTTAGATTCCTACTCCCTATCGATTTCCTAACCCTATGGACGCATCGGGAAGAGCCCCCGAAGGGGTTTCCACCAAAATCCCAGATTTGGGAACTACTCACAAAAATTCATGAAAAAGCGATCTAAATGAAATTTAACCGTTGGAATCATAATCGGACAATTGCAATGCGGAAGTAATAGAGTAATAAAGACAATACTAAAATTTTAGAAAGATCTGAAAACTTACAAAAGAGTAACAATTACAGCCGTCACAAGGAAATAAAACAGTAGAAAAAATAACAGCTCCCGTTTCTGGAACCCTAGGGGTTCTATTTATAGACCTTCGCATCAACCGATCGGTTGACAAGTCAACCGATCGGTTGATCCGTTACAAATTAATAACAGAAAACGGCGAGCTTTCACCCGATCACATGAACCGGTCGGGTGAGTTCTTGAGTGACCGGTTGGATCTTGAAGCAGTCGGGTGAATCGATCGGTTCGACGTCCGTGTCTTCAGCTCTTCTTCTTCAGCTACAGGTGAACCGATCGGGTGAGAGTCACCCGATCGGTTGGCGTTTTGCTTCGAGAAAACAGAGAACAGCCCCCGCTGAACCGGTCTGTGAACCGGTCGGGTGGCTTCATTGTGAGCTGCGGCAGAGACCGGGTGGTGCACGCGTGCATCACCCGATCGGTTGGAGATGACCAACCGACCGGGTGAGGGGCTGAAAGATGAATTCTTTGGCGTTTGACCCCCTGGATCACGCGTGACTTCTCCCGTTGCTCCGGAGACTTGGGATATCATCGTTAAACGTCTCCTACGTGGTCAATCCCCTGCAATCATGGATAAACAAAGAAAAGTGAAAGAAAACGGGAAAATACACGAAAACGAATAAGAGACGGCGGAAAAACACGGAGAAACACAAAAGAAAACGTGTGTGAATATATGAAATATAAACGCACGTCAAAATCCCCCAAGCTGAACTCTTCCTCGACCTCGAGGAAGACGAGTGAGAGTAGGAGCTCGGAAGGGAAAAATAGAGAGGAAGAAAGAAAAAGAAAACTCTAAGCCCTAGATCGTCCATCAGAGCCACCAAAATCAAAAACGACACACCAAGCAAGCAAACGTCAAATCACACCACTAAACCTAGGAAAGCGAGTCCAAATAAGTGTCGTGGGTCCACGCAGTGAAGCGCGAGTGAGCGTGGTCGTGTGCTAGCAAATGGTGATGCTTTCTACGATGTGCTATGAGGCTCGATATACACAAATCCAAGATACGACCCACAATATCGATCCGAATTGAATTAAGCGGCAAATATAAGTTCAAGCATGCATGAGAAGAGTGAGAATAGAAGCGTATCATGCATCGGGGACTCCACAACTAGGGTTAAGGAAATCACGCCACTATAGCTTAGATACTAGCTGAAAAGTTCCTAAGCCAAGTGTTTTCGATAACGACGGGGGTTGAGATGATGTGGAGAAGAACACTCGGTGCAAATTCTCGCCTTCCCTTTATTCTTGGCAAGTATGAAAAAATATTCACACGGAAATTTTTTTGGGTTTTGGGCATTTGTATTTTTTTTGGATTTTGGGCTATACAAAATTTTTCTTTTCTTTTCTTTTTGGGTTTTTATTTTCTTTGGATTTTTGGGTTTTTGGCTATACACATGTGTACTCTCCCAAGTGGGAGAACGGTACACGACGAGGGGATTTGCACCAAGTAAAACAAAAAAGAAGTCGAAATCTAAACACTCTGGCAAAGGAAACTATTCTCGCTAAATAGAGCATAGGCTAAATGGGTTATCCTAGTCCTTAGTTGTGGAATCCCGACGCATGCGAATTGAAGTATACGATATAAATATAGCATGCATAAAGTGGAAACAAATACCGCATATTCAAATCGGAGCATGATAATCTAGGGGTCATTCCTGGACAGGTATATAAAGTAATATCACAAAGCAGAAGCACATCAAATGCTAGTCACGACACACGACTCACAAAAACCTAAGTGGACCCACGATGCGTGAAATGCAAGAGGACTCGAAATCCTAGGGTTAGTGAGTGTGATTATCGATGCAATGCTAGGTGTGTGTGACTTTGTGGCGATTCATCATAGGATTCATCTCTAGGAGAAAGAGCTAAAAAAAAGAAGAAAAGAAAAAAAAACACGGAGAAAAACGACTCAAATAAACGAAAAGAAGGACTCAAACGACGCACACAGTGCGACTCCCCCAAGCTGAAGTTTGCATTGCCCTCAATGCAATATGAGTGAGTACGGGAGGGCAATGAAGATGGGGGGAATACGCACTGACACAAAAAGAAATGAAAACCAGGAAAACTCATAGATTAAACTGAAAAAGAAAGAAAGATCAGAGTCAAAATCAAACAAAATGAAAATAAAAATAAAAATAAAACCACACGACACTCAAAAAATGAAAAAGAAGCACACACACAAAAATGAGAAAAACAAACAAAACACGACAGCACACCAAAATAGACATCCCCCAAGCTAGACCAGAAAGTGCTAGCGAAATGATGTGATCGATGAAATGCAGAGATATGCAAGGGGGAGTCAAAAACAAAAGAGGTGAAATCAGAAAGCAGGAGGAGGTGAGTCCTCGTCCTTCTCGGAAGAGGGTGTGGATGGGTGGTCGGGGGAGGCTGGGGGTGTGCTGAGAAGTGGGGAATGAGGCGAAGGAATAGGGGCAGTGGTGGTGTGAACAATGGGAGGAGTGTCGGTGGTGGTGGGTGGTGGTGGTAGGAAGGCGATCAAGGCGGTGGTGAGAGGAATAGAAATGGAGGAAGTAGATGCGGTGGTGACGGTAGTGGGGGGTGGTGGGAGGGATCTGGAGCGCACCGGTAATTTCCTCCGACGCACGTATGGAGTGACGGAGGAGGAGGGAGGTAGCGTGGGTGCGGTGGAAGTGGTCGGTAGGGGTGAAGTGGATGCCGGGATGGGATGTGAAGAGGGAGGAGAAGAATGTGGTGAGGGGGGTGATGGATGTGGGGTAGTGTGGGTGGGTGGAGGAGAAGATCGCCGGGGTGGTGAAGGTGGAGGTGGTGAAGGTGGAGGTGGTCCGTGGATATGAGGAAGAAGGCGGAGAATGGCGGCCACGTTCCTCTCAAGTGCGAGGAAACGTGGGTGAGTAAGAAAGGAGGATGGCGATGGGTCCGAGGAAGCAGAGGACATGGCGAGCTCACGAAGGGCAGCGACCTCCCTCTCAAGTCCCAGACGGGCAGATACCTGACGGCGACCAAAAGATGTAGACTGACGCGAGGCAGAGGTGGTGCCGCCAGGTAAGGTCGAAGAGGTGCCGGCGGCAGTGGTCATGCCGGCACAGGAGACAAGGCCAGAAATGGCCGCAAAGAGGTGCTCAGACGTGATCGGTCCCGGAGCAGAAACAGGACGACTCGGGCCAGCCCCTAAATCTCCCCCAGACGCAGGGATATCCTGCTCGCCTAAGTGGGCGGTAGGGGACGGTGGTCTGTGGGCGTCTGCGGGAAAGAAAAGAAGATTCAACCCAGCTAAGAAGTCGGGATCAGGAGGGAAAGTCCAATCTCCCACGAGAGCAAGGGTCATGCGAGCGGGGTTGGGCAGAATGGTGTAAGGGGCTGGGGGGTGGCCATAATGAAATATGAAGCGGCCATCCGAGCGGGGTTTAATCATGTGAATGTGCCGCAGGACATCAATATCAAGATGTGAGGGTCCTGCGGCAGCTGGAAGATTATCGGGGATGGTAATATTGAATTGGGCGTGAGAGTAGATGATCGTGATGATGCCCCCACAACAAAACTTCCCCTTAACAGCCCAGCTGATCTCGAGTAGCTTGTAAACAAGCCAATCGCTGCCATGGATGGGGACGGTAGGGGCCCTGAAGCTAACTCCATCATCATCCCGGACATAAGGAAAGGTCATGGCCCAAAGGATAAAAAGGTCAGGGATAGTCACAGTGCCGGACTCGTCCCTAGGAAAGAATGCAGATGAAATGATCCTGTGGGCTAAACGAAACACGGGATGAATGATGGAGGAGGCCTTGGCCCTTCCTCAGGGATAGTCACGGATCAATGTGAGGCGGAACCAGAATTGATCGACATCAAACTCGGGCGTGTACCCGTAGTGTCGGATGGAATCATCCCCGAGATTGGGGAAACCAAATATATCATTAATCGTGTTCAGATTTGTGGTGACACTACGGTTACGCACCCTGAATTTAATGATCGACCCGGACTCCCAAACAAGTGTAGAGAGAAATTCGAGTGTGAGTGCCGGGTAGGATATGGCATGTGCATTAAGAAAGGCCAACCATCCTAAGTTAGCGAAAAGAGATTCGACATCGGTGAAGACACCGAGATCGACAAGTGTACGTGCGTGCGGGAACTTAGTGGATAGATGCCCTCGAGCATCAAGCCTACGGTAAAAATCTTTGTGCTCTTGGTTCCGAAAAATGTACCCATGCGGGCCCAACATTGGGTCCACAGGGGGGATAACAGGCGGAGGAGGGCCAAGTGTAAGTGCTCGTGTACGGGAAGGGGGGGTGTTTGTTTTCGTCTCTTTCGAGACGGCTCCTCTTCCTGCATAATTCCCTTCCCCTTATCCTTATCCCGAGCCATGTGTGAGTGTGCGAGCAAGAATGAGTGCAAAAACAGTGGATGCACACGAACACAAGCAAACGAGCAAGCACAATTAATAGGGCAAATATATAAATATGAGCTTCGGAGCGAGTGTGCCCAAGAAGAATGGCGGAGCTTGCTCGTAGATGTCCCCACACTGTTCAACGAGAGTAGCGTGGAGCCGCGACGAACTCCTTCGGCAATAATTTTCGAAATGGGGGTGGTTTGGGGGAAAATTAGGTCAAACTCGAGATGAAAAGGGGGGTGACGGTGAAGATGATGGAAGGATTAATGGAGGAGGTGGAGAGAGGGAGTAATGGAGGAGTAGAGGGCGTGGGGGAGTGAGGATCGGTTGTTGGGGAAGAGGGAAGGCGAAACGACGGCGGATTTTGCGATCGGGCGAGGGTGAAAACGAGCGGGTGTCGGGGGGGTTTATATAGGGTTTTAAGTCGAACCAACCGGGTGACTTGTCACCCGATCGGTTGACGGTTAGGTCGAAATTCTTGCCGAAGAAATGCTACAGGCGAACCGGTCGGTTGACTTGTCAACCGATCGGTTGGCCGCTCCACTCATTTTCCCGAGAACTTAGGGCTGCTCATCCGGTCACGTCAACCGATCGCGCTCGAACTCAACCGATCGGTTGATATTCCCCAAAAATTTCCGAGAGTTCTCCCCACCTCACCCGGTCTGCCACCCGGTCTCTTCATTACTCAACCGATCGGGTCATATGGGGACAGATCTCGGCATGTATCTGATACATCCCAACCGATCGGGTGAGTTGTCAACTGATCGGTTGGGGCTTGTTTCCTGCAAAAACCAATAGATTTGTTTAAGTCCCCGAACGGATGTTCTCACGGCTGATTTTATTTATAAAAATAGACAAAATAACGCTAAAAATTGGAGAAAAAGTTTAGCACATGGGTTGCCTCCCATGAAGCGCACTTGTTTAACGTCGTTGGCTCGACGCCCGCAAGAGATGCTTATGGTGGCTGATACGGGTGATGCCCAAATTTCGGCATCTCTTCCTCATTGGAGCTGAAGGCGCTTGGAGTAGTCAGCGGCTGGAAAAATACTTGCTCGACTACCCTTCCCTTGTTCTTGGGGTCCGGGGGCTTTTCCTTGGTGTCGGCGCTTCCCGCCATCTTCTTCAGGATCCGGACCTCGTCTTTAGTGAGGTCCATGGGCTCTTTCCCCGTTCTCCTCGCAGGAGGAGCCTTGGGGAACCCGGGAGGGGTCGTTCTCGCTGCACTCGGTTTTCCAGCAGCTTCTTTGTACTCGGGGCCGTTTCCATCTTCTGAATCCCCCAAGTCATCGGGGGGGTTTCTCAGGAGAATCTCCCAAGAGCTCTCCTCTGCAGCCTTTTCTTCTTCTATCTCAAGCAAATTGCACCGAGGGTCATCGGGGGATCGGGGTGTTTCATGGACAACCCCAGATCAAACTCAACTTTCTCTCCGCTGACGTTCAAAGAGAGTTTTCCGTTCTTCACATCTATTAGAACGCCAGCAGTGGCCATGAAAGGCCGTCCCAGGATAATGGGGGTGTGTGCGTCTTCGGGCATGTCCATGACTACAAAGTCCACAGGCACATGCACCCCTCTCACATTTACGGGGAGGTCATCAACAACTCCCACCGGATATTTGACCGACCGGTCAACTAGTTGTAGGGTCATACCGGTGGGCTCCAAATCACCCATTCCTATCCTTCTATACATCGACAAGGGCATCAAGCTAACAATCGCTCCTAGATCGACGAGTGCACGATGAATCTTCACTGCCCCGATCGTGCAAGGAATAGAGAAGCTCCCCGGGTCCTTGAGTTTCGACGGGTTTGCCCTCTGAATAAGAGCGCTACATTCCGCCGTCAGCACTACTTTCTCCTTTCTAGACCCTCTAGTCACCAAATCTTTCAAGAATTTTGCATAGGAGGGGATTGTTTCGATTGCTTCTAGGAAGGGGATTTGCAGGCTTAGGTCCTTGACCATGGCGAAGAACTTGCCATATTTCTCATCAATTTTTGCCTGAGCCAACCGTTGTGGAAATGGCACAACGGGTTTATACACTTTCGGGCTTTTTTCCTCCTTCTTCTTCTCTTCTTCAGAGGCTCCCTCCGGAGTCATAGGATTTGATGACGAAGCACCGGCGTCATTTGATTTTTCGATCGGTTTCTCAACGACCAATGGTGCTTCCGGGTTGCTAGGGGGCACTCTAGTAGGAATTTGTGTCCCGCTTCTCAGAACGATAGCAGACACATTTGCGTGCTCGTGCACGAGTGCCGACGTTTGGGTTGCTCCCCTCGGGTTCACCTCCGGTTGTGGCGGTAATTGGTTTTGTGACCTTGCAAGGTTCGCCACTTGTAACCCCAGCTGGGTTACTTGGTCCGTGAGGGTCCGCTGACCCATTTCCAGCTTTTGGTTGATCCTCTCCTGGTTGGTAATATATTGAGTCAAGAGAGACTCAACCGGAGAGACGACCCTCTGTTGGCCATACTGCTGCTGCTGCTGGAACGGCTGCTGATTCCTGGGGGCGTATGATTGTTGCTGAGGTTGTTGCTGAAATGGTTGCTGCTGAAATGGTTGCTGCTGAACCTGATTCTGTTGTGGCCTAGCCGGCTGATAAGTTTGTTGCTGCGGCTGCTGAGGCGGTGAGGGCTGAAATGGTGGCCGGTAACTGAAGTTTGGGTGGTTCCGGTTGTTTGGAGAGTAGGCCGGGTTGGAATTTGTCCTTGGCGGATACGACGCATTTCCCGTGGGGTTGAAAAATAGTGCGCTCGCCTGATCCAACGATGGTGAGATGTCACCACCGTCGAATTCCCCAAAGAATTCGGACTCTACCGCAGAAATTTGCTGTGTACCGGCCCCACCGGCTCCTACCATTAGTGCGGAGATCTGGGTCGAAAGCAAGTCGAACTTGCTTGAAAGTTTGTCGACGTCCTCGACTCTGTGTATACCCCCGGATCTTGGTGTGGCTCTCTCGTCACACCACCGCTCATTGTTGGATGCCATATTTTCCAGAATATGCCCGGCATCCTCCTCGCTCCTAGACATGAAGGAACCCCCATCCGCGGCGTCCATAGAAGATTTCAGGTCATCCCTCAACCCATTGTAGAACAGATTAATAATCTGCCACTTCGGAAGCTCATGGTGAGGGCATCTTCTTTGCATCTCTTTATATCTCGTCCAAGCTTCATGCAAGGACTCGTGGCTGGCCTGGGAGAAGGAGGAGATCTCACTCCTCAACTTCATGGTCTTCCCCGGAGGAAAGAACTTCGTCAGAAAAGCGTTGGAGAGCTTCTCCCAGGTGTTGAAAGTGTTGGGGTCCTTCCCCCTTAGCCATTGCTTGGCTTTGTCTCGCAAAGAGAAGGGGAACAGCTTCAGACGGATAGCCTCTGTCGTGACACCATTAATCCGGAAGGTGTCTGTAACGGCCGGTACTCGCTATTCGTCATACGGCTGTGCGTATAGCAATTTCGAGTACCCGAATGGTTTTGTGCTTGGTATGTGAGTCGTGTCGTTGAGTTGATAGGGCCGTAGCACCTTGGTTGCATCCTTAGCAAGCCACCCTCGACGTGTGCCAACTTTGATTACGATCATATTTGGACCCCGTACCCTTTATACGCGTTACGTGCACGTAGCCTTGTTCGTGCACGTATTTATTTTAGACCTTGTCCGTAACCGAACCCTATAGTGTGATATGCCGTTGTGACCCTCTCTCGGAGAATATTAAATGGTGGTATTAATTAGGAACGTCCTTTCACGGGTCGTTCTCCCACAACTTGATCTTATTTGAAGAGACGTCACGATTTTCACTTTTGACGTGAGGCGTTTCTATTTTTAGTTTCGTCTCTTGACGTCGAAAGTGTGATACGTCTTCTTAGTTTCCTTCCTCTCATTGTCACGATCGCTACAATATTTTTATTGTAATTTTCTGACATCGTTTGCCCAACCCGCCTTTCGCGCACCATCTAATATTGTATTTCTTTTCCTATCTATGTTAATAAAACTATTCATATGATTAATTCCCCTGATGGGCTCTCTATTCTAAATCTCATCTAACCCCATTTCTTTCCCTATTCTTTATATAATCTACTGCCTTAGCCTTTTTCCCTATTTCCCATCTCAATGAAACCCTAACAACTTTCTTATCAAATAAGCAAACCCTATACCCTAACCGTTCAGCCTTATCTTTTAATGGGCCCTTGGTTAACTTTTACCCTGAGAACTCTCACGTGAGCTACCCTATTTATCTAATACCCTAGGTTCACAAATTCTTCCCCAGCAAAACACATTGCGCCGCCCTCTTCATTTCGTTTTCACGCAAGCCCCCAGGCGTTGCAACCTTGTTCCCCATCACGCAAAGACCCACGACCATCTCCGACTTCCATCTCTCCCTCCCCTCACGGTTATCTCTCCGGCCATCACCTGGGCGAAGCTCCTTTCTCCCCTTAAAAACTCTCAGCATCTCCTCAAGCCGCCGACCCCACCGCCTAGCTCCTCCGTGGCCGCCCGCTCCCCGCCGGAACCCACCTCTAGCCAACGCACGCAGCGAGGCCATCCACCGCCGTTGCTGCCTCCGGATCTCGTCGGCGACCCCCGAGAACCGCCTAGCCCCGCCGCTGTTACCGCCGTGAGCCGCCGCCTCTCCGGTGCTCCTGCCACCGACGAGCTCTGACCTCTCCCCGAAAATCGATCAGCTTCCTTCACCACCATCTTCGAGCAGCCAGGCACTCAGCCTCGATATCTTCCTCGCGGCAACCTCGCCCTCCACCCACAAGCCCCACGCCACCCTACAGCTCTCCGACCCCGTAACAACAGTCCGCCCTTAACCCCACCTGCTCCGACTGAACCCAAACTCAGGCAACCCGATGCGACCACCCCAAGCAACATCTCCTCGTCTTCTTCCCTTTCACTAATCCATCTTCCCATCGGGAGCACACGTATGCGGCTTTCACAAGAGAGGTACTCCTGATCTTTCATGATGTTGCTAACATATTGTAGGGTTGCTAGATATTTCAGTAGTCTATGTGTTAAAAACTGTGTTCCCCTTCTTGTGAATAGAACCCTATGATACCTAGGTTTAATATTAATTATTGGGTATGGAACTTTCGTAGGTTAACTTATACAACTTATCCTATAATCTACAGGTAGCGTTACAAGTGGGTAGGCAGCGTATGTGTGCAAATTTGTGTTATCATTTAACTAGTTCACACGTTGGCTTACTACTGTATATCTGATGGCGCAGATATGATACGTTTCCTTCGCGACCCGTTGCCGTTCGTGAGTCGACGCCGTTACCTTACCCAATACCGGAATCCAACCCCTGACGTCGCTACCCGACGTCAGTGTAGCTCTCGCGTCGTGTGAGGGTATAATTCTGAACCGTAGGAACCCCCACCAATTTTGCATGCTAATCAAGATTAAAAACAATTACTTTTACTGCTTTGTAACTCACTAATCCAACTTAATAATACGGGACTGTAGGCTGATTGTTGGACTGAGCGTGGGAGCTCTGGAATTTGTGAATCTGTGATTGGACATTGAGTATTGTGATACCGGCACGTATTTCAGGCAAGTGAAACTTGCTACCCTTGTTGTTTAGGCCGTGTTTAGGCCATTACCTTGTTTTAGTGTAAAAGAGACTAGACAGTGAAAGGATAGCTGTCTGGACGCTTTTGATCTAGCTTGACAACGAAGCTAGATCCGTCACCCTCATCATGCTTGTATGTCACGTTTAAATTCAATTAACGGTACGCAATTATCTGGTCATATCATCCCTGCATCCTTGCCTGTCATGTTTAAATTCTATTAACGGTACGCAATTATCTGTTCATGTCATTGCATTCTTTAAGTGTTGTTGTGGTTGTGTAGCTTCGCTACAATATTTGTGTTCCTGGCTCGTGTTCCAGAAGCGAGCCTTGTAGTTGCTAACCCCAACGCTCGATATTGAATGGTGAACTAAGAATGCGAGCTCATGTGCGGGGCAACCCCAGGCTCACTAGCTGAGCTTATTGTGCGGGGACCCTGGCTCCATTACGTGTGGGATGGGGTGAGGGTTAAGCGGCCAGGCAACTGGGGGTCTGTTTGATCAACAACTGCAGTTGTAAGGCGTAAACTCTTTGGGGTGGGGTAGTGTTTAGTGCCGATCGGTCTGAATGTTGTACCATTCAGCGAAGGGCGTAAACATCTACAAAACAACGTGAAACGTGAATAATGAATTGTGTTTAGTGCCGATCGGTGTGAATGATGTACCATTCAGCTGAAGGGCGTAGACACCTACAGAACAATGTGAATTGATTGAGAATGTTAGTAGCTTGGCTACCCTTGTCTTGTTCCGTTAATTGTTCTCTTGTACTTATTGTTCACCATGTCTTGATTGTGCACTCATGTTATAACTGCCATGTCATGCATACTATAACTGCTAGGTTGCTAGTTGCCTTACTTTCAGTTTCCTTGCCCAAGTCTTTTAGACTTGCTGACATATGCCCATTTTCTCTTTTGGGTGTCACATGTTAGATTGTGAGCCAGAGTTGGTCGTTGAGGACGAGCAGGTTGCAGGTGTTGAGTTCGAGGACATAGGAGACCAGTCCTAGAGCTCCTTCTAGCTGTGGTTGTTTTCTGCTTAGTCGTTGTTAGGCTGTCGGTGCGTTGCACCTCTCTTTTCTTGTTGATGTTATGTATTATGTTGGCCATGCCTTAGGCCTCTTTTTGGTCTCTTGTACTTCCTTTTTGATTCTTCTTTTAGCCTGGTGGCTTTTCTGTGATGTTGAAATTTATTGTGGACATTCTGAGATTGAATGTTTTACCTCTCTCTTTCCTTGTTATTATTGTTGTTCCGTGTCACGATTGCAAGGACCTGCAGTTTTAAATTTGATATCTTATACGCTTATCAGACTGCAGCTTCACAGCTCCACGTCTGAGCGGACCTCCTCACGTCTCGCCTTCCATTTTAGGGAAGCGGGGCGTGACAGGTTTTATTGGTGGCCCATGCAGGTCCGTCTTGCAATTGCGAACTATCGGGACAATGATAATAATGATAGAATGTCCATTAAATAAATTACAACATCCGAATCATAAGCCTAGTCCTACTCGTTTTCTATGTCATTAGGTGGTAAGGAGACTTAGTTAGACGTCTGTGCTTGCTAGTTAGAGGTCCCTGATTGTTAGTTAGACTCCCTGTTAGGAATTGATTTGATTGTCGTAGGAGTTATCTCAGTGATTCTTGTCTAACCCCGACCATATTAGACTTCTAGGATTCCTTTTGTTGTTCGCTTGGGTTCATCGATTTCGGACCGAGCTGAACGCACTTCATTACCGTCTAGCTCCTTAGAAAGTCTTAGCGCTTAGTTCCCTAATCTTTAGTTGGTTGATCGTAGGAGTTTCCCGTAGATTTTCCTAAGTCATGCTCTAGGCGTATTTATGCTTTGATCATCCGACCAAATCCCTTGCCTTGATTCCCGTGACCACCACGTTTCGATAATCGTTGACCTTTCAAATCTTCTCCGTTGCAAATCTTGAATCTTCCAAGTCATTTTCAAATGCTTTCCTTATTTAAAGTTTTTACTCAATTTAAATTTTGTTTTAAATCCCCTTCTCGTATATTTCCCTTACCTTCGGTTAAGTTAAAGCAATTCTTAGATTTCAAAGTCTATTTGGTCGTAATTTTAAATTACTATCTTGTAACCATTTTCTAATCTATATTTTTCGCATTTTGGTTTAAGGACTCTAACACTATTTTGAAAATTCGATATACCATTTTTCTAAACTATGAGATTTATTCTAACCGTTTAGCATACATACTTTAAAATCTCTTTATCGCAAATGCTGAATCTTTGGAAGTATTTTCGATTTCCTTATTCGCAAGGTTTAAACTCATTCGAAAACTTTTAATATGTGTATTTGGACTTCATGCTTTTCCGTTGACTTAAATTCATTTTGAAATTTCGAAAGGTTTGACGAGATTTTGATTATTGTTTGTAATGTTTCTTCCAGCCTATACTTTTCATACCTATTTAAATATCTTGTTCCTTCTCACATATTAATTGTATTCTGAGCCGTATTTCTATTTTTCCCAATTCGATTTATAATTTTCCTTTCTCATTTATGCGGTTCAAATGACTCGTCGCGCTTCCTTTAATATACTTTTCAAGTTGCATATGGTTTCAGCAAGTCGATGTTAAGCTCAACGTTTTTCCTAGTTCCAATTTCCATAAAATTACCTTTCAAAACCATTTCCTGATCTAGACCTTCCATAAATTTGATTTTAAAGTTTCACTACAAATTTTGATAATACTACTAATAAGCTATTGTTATCTTTCCGTTCACCATACATGCCTTTAGAATAATTTCTAACCTGAATGGAATTTCAATTATTTTTATATATCAGTACCAGGCTCGTGGTGCTCGTATGTTAAGAGCTTTGTGTAAAACAGTCTCTTTTTGGCAAATCCTGATTCCTCAAAAAGTAGTTTCAATATTGATTCCTTTAAATTTTCCCTGGCTTAAGGATTTTGAAAGCATTTAACCTGAGTTTAAATTCTTCAGTTAATTTAAATTTCATTTCAAATTTTGCAAACGTTATTAAATTACTACCGTGTAATATTTTCCTAAACTACGACCTTAATATTCGTGTAAATGATTTACTTCCTTTTATAATGATTTTATATAAACCAATAAACCATTTTCTCCTATCATGTATATTCGACTCAAGCTTATTTCGAACAATTTGTTTTATCGACCTCTAAATATTTTTATACAAAAAGGGACATCAACTTTTGAAGTACAACAGTTTTCAAACTTTTCGTATTTGAACTTAAAACTTTTACATACTATTTTTCTCTATTTCATAAGGGTATCCTTACCTCTTACTCTTCCCACCTAAGCAAATCACAGTTTTACCCTAGTTCATCTAACCAATCTGGCTCCTTACCTTCGTCCTAGATGAACTCGTGCTTTTCGATCTTTCCATTCGTCACGCTTTTGATTTCGGTTTCTTTCCTTTTGTCTAGCCAATAGAGCTTGTCGTTGCCGTATCAACCTTAATATAGTTTGGTGGGCCCCATTAGTGTAATTTGATATGTCGTCATAGTGTATTTAATTTCATTGTGCTTATGAAGTTGTATGTGTGTTGGTATTGATATATGTATGGATGTTGTGTTATGGATATAGAATACTCTGCTATGATTTGTGGAAACCCACCCGATCGGGTAGCCAAAATTCGAAAGTTCTCGTCGGTCAACAGCTACAGGCGAACCGGTCGGGTGGTAAGTCAACCGATCGGTTGGCCGCTTACCAAGTTTTTCCCGAGAACTTAGGGCTGCTCACCCGGTCGTGTAAACCGACCGTGCATGAACTCAACCGATCAGTTGATATTTCCCAAAAATTTCTGAAAGTTCTCCCCAGCTCACCCGGTCTTTCACCCGGTCTCTTCATTACTCAACCGATCGGTTCATTCTGGGACAGATCTCGGCATGTATCTGATACATCCCAACCGATCGGGTGAGTTATCACCCGATCGGTTGGGGCTTGTTTCCTGCAAAAACCAAGAAATCTGATTAAGTCCCCGAACGGATGTTCTTGCGGCTGATTTTATTTAAAGAAATAGATAAAATAAAGTAAAAAAATAACGCTAAAAATTTGAGAAAAAGTTTAGAACATGGGTTGCCTCCCATGAAGCGCACTTGTTTAACGTCGTTGGCTCGACGCCCGCAAGAGATGGTCAAGTTGGATCCGGAGGGTTGGAAGAAGAGTTGTCGCTCGTGGGGGGTCCGACCGGAGAGAATTCAGGTTCTCCTACAGCGTAGTGTTTCAGACGCTGCACGTTTACTTTAAACGGCTCATCCCTTCCCATTATCTCGATGGCCCCGTGCGGGAAAACCTTGGTGATGCGGAACGGCCCTGACCATCTTGACTTGAGTTTCCCCGGAAAGAGCTTCAGCCGTGAGTTGAACAGGAGAACTAAGTCCCCTTCTTTGAATTCCCTCCTTAAGATTCGCTTATCGTGCCACCGCTTCAGTTTCTCCTTGTAGATCTTGGCGTTCTCATAGGCATTGAGCCGGATTTCATCAAGTTCGTTGAGTTGAAGATGCCGGTGCACTCCCACCTTCTCGGTGTCGAAATTCAGATTCTTAACCGCCCAATATGCCTTATGTTCCAATTCCACAGGAAGATGGCAAGCTTTCCCATAGACGAGCCGGTAGGGAGTTGTGCCGATGGGAGTTTTAAATGCCGTCCTGTAGGCCCAAAGCGCGTCAGGGAGCTTTGATGACCAGTCCTTCCTGGAGTTGGCCACAGTCTTTTCTAGTATGCTTTTAATCTCCCGGTTAGAGACTTCCGCCTGACCGCTGGTCTGCGGGTGGTAGGCACGCCCCACCCGGTGTTGTACCCCGTATTTTCTTAAGAGGGCCTCAAATTTCTTTTCTATAAAGTGGCTTCCTCCGTCACTGATCATGACCCGAGGCACACCAAACCGCGGGAAGATGTTGTTTTTAAAGAACTTAGCCACTACTTTAGAGTCATTGGTTGGACTGGCTACCGCTTCAACCCATTTCGATACGTAGTCTACGGCCACCAAGATGTACTGG
This sequence comes from Scilla litardierei, assembly GCA_030789695.1. NCBI lineage: Eukaryota > Viridiplantae > Streptophyta > Magnoliopsida > Asparagales > Asparagaceae > Scilla > Scilla litardierei. Next base: position 180,326,668 of record CM061134.1, read on the forward strand.
TTCCCCGAGGAAGAAGGGAACGGCCCCATGAAGTCCACTCCCCACACATCGAAGATTTCTATCTCTAGGATGTAGTGTTGAGGCATCTCATTTCTTTTGGAGATATTCCCGGCTCTTTGGCATCTATCGCAGGCTTGTACATAAACATGTGTGTCCTTGAAGAGCGTAGGCCAGTAAAATCCGCTTTGGAGGATTTTTGCAGTGGTCTTGTAGGTGCTCGCGTGCCCTCCACATTGCTGTCCGTGGCAGTGGGAAATGATGGAAGTCGCTTCAGTTTCAGGGATGCATCTTCGTATCACCCCATCATTGCAGGTTTTGTATAGGTGGGGGTCATCCCAATAGAATCTGCGGACCTCATGGAAAAATTTCTTCTTCTGCTGAAAGCTCACATTGTGGGGAACGATGGCACACGCCAGATAATTTGCGATGTCGGCGTACCAAGGGGTCCAGGAGGAAGATACAGAGAAGAGATGCTCGTCAGGGAGTGAATCATCGATTGGTGTAGCATTCAAATCGAGAGTGGGCATCCGGGACAGGTGATCGGCAACGACATTCTCCGCCCCCTTTTTGTCTCTGATTTCCAGGTCAAACTCCTGGAGGAGGAGGATCCATCTGATGAGTCGTGGCTTGGATTCCTTCTTGTTCAATAGATATTTAAGGGCCGCGTGATCCGTGTGTACGATCACCTTGGCGCCAACAAGATATTGTCGGAACTTATCCATGGCGTAGATTACCGCGAGCAATTCCTTTTCCGTGGTAGTGTAATTTCTTTGGGCGGCATCAAGGGTTTTGCTCGTATAATATATGACATGGAGGTTTTTATCTTTCCTCTGCCCTAGGACGGCACCAACCGCATAATCACTAGCGTCACACATCAGCTCAAAGGGGAGTTCCCAGTCTGGTGGTTGTATTATGGGTGCGGAAATCAAGGCTAGCTTCAAAGTGCGGAAGGCCTCCACACACTCCTCGCCGAAGACGAAAGGTGCATCCTTCACGAGGAGTTGGGTCAGAGGCCTGGAAATCTTCGAGAAGTCCTTGATAAAGCGGCGATAAAATCCCGCATGTCCTAAGAAACCACGGACTCCTCAAAGATTGTGCGGTGGTGGAAGCTTTTCAATCACTTCGATTTTAGCCTTATCAACTTCGATTCCCCTCGAAGAGATGATGTGTCCCAGCACAACTCCCTCTTGGACCATGAAGTGACACTTCTCCCAGTTTAGGACAAGTCCCTTTTCCTGACATCTCTCCAGGACCTTAGTGAGATTTCTGAGGCACGAATCAAATTCAGTTCCGTAGACTGAGAAGTCGTCCATGAAAACTTCCATGATGTCTTGGGAGTAGTCGGAGAAGACAGCGGACATGAGTCTCTGGAACGTAGCAGGGGCGTTACAAAGCCCGAACGGCATTCTTCTGTAGGCGTACGTCCCGAACGGGCAGGTGAAAGTCGTTTTCTCCTGGTCATCATTATGAATAGGGATTTGAAGAAATCCAGAATACCCGTCCATAAAACAGAAATAATTATGCTTCGCCAGCCTCTCGAGCATCTGGTCGATAAAGGGGAGGGGGTAATGATCCTTCCTTGTAGCCTTGTTCAGCTTCCTATAGTCAATGCACATTCTGTACCCTGTAACGGTCCTCGTTGGTATAAGCTCGTTCTTTTCATTGTGAACCACCGTCATTCCTCCCTTCTTGGGTACAACGTGTACCGGGCTAACCCAGCGACTATCGGAGATAGGGTATATAATACCGGCATGTGGAAGCCTTACAATCTCTTTCTTCACAACTTCCATCATTACGGGATTCAACCTCCGCTGCGGCTCAATCGAGGAGGCTTGCTCATCTTCGAGAAGAATTCTATGTGAACAGAGCCCCAAGCTAACCCCTTTTAAATCCTCAATTGCATATCCGAAAACTCCTTTAAACCTTTTTAGAACTCCAAGAAGTTTGGTCATTTGGTCCTCAGGTAGCGAAGAGTTAATTATAACCGGAAGGGTCGACCCTGCTCCCAAATATTCATACTTAAGTCCCGGCGGTAATTCTTTCATCTCTACTTCTTGGGGCCCTGACGCATACTTTTCGAGCTGAGCATCCTCAAGGGAACAGATTTCTTCGTGGATTTCACTGAAGCCAGAATCCGGAATCTCCACCTCGGCCGTGGCTCCTAGCGGTGAAATTTCGCAGGGCACAGTGGGGACGGTCAAGAGATGCACCGGGTCTCTTCCGAGCTCACCATAATTATCCGGGAAGAAAGCTTGTAGGTGAAAACAGGTTTCAGTCATCGATGATTCTCCACAACCGTTTCCAGCTTCTCCATCGTTCAAAGACCGGGGACACTCAATAGAAGTCTGCAAGGGGTAGATTGGTTCCTGTTCAGCGTCGCCTCCAAATCTGGTCGGGTGGTTCTCCTGACACAACTCTGCGGCTGACTCTTCTTCACTACGTTCGAGACCATGGTTGTCGATACACGCCATTTCTCCGTGGGGAGAGGGAGCTGCCATGGCAAGGTACTCCTGCGCATCTCGATATCTTTGGCATTCCACAGCGGCAGTCAGGAGGGATAGTATATTTGAAGTATTCAGTGATTCTGCTAAGCTCCGCGCCAAGCAGCGGATATGGTGAGAGTGATCCCAGATGTCTCCTGAAACTGCGTGCAGCATCTTCTTCACTTCGCTTCTCGGCGGCCAAACGCCTAAGGGTGGCGTTAATCTCTGGATCGAGGGGAATCAAGTCGTCAAGACTCCTTGGACTCCTGCGCATGAAAAACAACAAACACCCGTGAAGCGACAAGTGGGAAAGAAACATATAAAATAAGAAATAAAAATGAGAAAAACAAATAAGAAAAAGAAAAAGGAGAATGCGAAAATTATCGTGAGGTAGGGATGTGAGCTAGACACGAGGGTTCAAGAGATCCTAAAATATCAAGCACGTTGCCTCCCCGGCAACGGCGCCATAAACTTGACCGGCGCCCCGCGTGATATGCGCGGCGGCGCGGTGTCGTTTACCGCAAGTTTCACGGTTAGTGTAGGGTGCGGGAATATCGAACTCAGGGAGGCGAGGTTATGCTTGGGTCAGGTAGGACCTAAATCACCCCGAGGGGCGAGCTAGCCCGAATCGGTGGATGGTTGTCACGAAAGGAAATAATAGCGTAAGAGCAAAAAGAAGGTAAACCCGGGACTTCGGTTTCCACCCCGACGAGAGACTCTCGCCGACGCGACCTACGGGTATGGATAGCGATCGGGATTAGGGTCTAATGGTGGGACGTTGCCTCTAAAAGTGGTACCGGCGTCCCATGGGCCCGATATTCCGGTCGGTGCCCAGGATGATACACCGGACTTCCCGGATTCGATCAGTGGGCACTCCCGTGTCCATAAACACTGATCGATCCCGGGAGCACTAAGCCCGCAACGATAACTCCCAACGTCTCATCCTGCCGCTCCCGCGTGCTAGGATTCGACGTCTACGCTAAGGGTGTGAGCTATGGCTAGGGAGTCAACCGCCAAGTTTATTCCCCCTTGGCCCGACGGTCAAAGGCGGTCTTTTTCCCGCCGATGAAAATGAAACACCCCGCGTAACCGTTAGATTCCTACTCCCTATCGATTTCCTAACCCTACGGATGCATCGGGGGGGGGCCCGAAGGGGTTTCCACCAAAATCCCAGATTTGGTAACTACTCACAAAAATTCATGAAAAAGCAATCTAAATGAAATTTAACCGTAGGAATCATGATCAGACGATTGCAATGGAGAAGTAATAGAGCAATAAAGACAATACTAAAATTTTAGAAAGATCTGAAAACTTACAAAAGTGTAACAATTACAGCCGTCACAAGGAAATAAAACAGTAGAAAAACAGCAACTCCCGTTTCTGGAACCCTAGGGGCTCTATATATAGGCCGTCACATCAACCGATCGGTTGACAAGTCAACCGATCGGTTGATCCGTTACAAATAAATATCAGAAAACGGCGAGTTTTCACCCGATCACATGAACCGGTCGGGTGAGTTCTTGAGCGACCGGTTGGATCTTGGAGCGGTCGGGTGAATCGGTCGGTTGAACGCCCGTGTCTTCAGCTCATCTTCTTCAGCTATAGATGAACCGATCGGGTGAGAGTCACCCGATCGGTTGGAATTCTGCTCGAGAAAACAGAGAACAGCCGCCCGCAGAACCGGTCTGTGAACCGGTCGGGTGACTTCTTCGTGAGCTGCGGCAGCGACCGGTTGGTGCACGCGTGCATCACCCGATCGGTTGGAGATGACCAACCGACCGGGTGAGGGGCTGAAAGATGAATACTTCGCCGTTTGACCCCCCGGATCACGCGTGACTTCTCCCGTTGCTCCGGGGACTTGGGATATCATCATTAAACGTCCCCTACGTGGTCAATCCCCTGCAATCATGGACAAACAAGGAAAAGTGAAAGAAAACGGGAAAACATACGAAAACAAATAAGAGACTGCGGAAAAACACGGAGAAATACAAAGGAAAACGTGCGTGATTATATGAAATATAAACGCACGTCATGAGTCTTGTGCTTTCATTTTTATTAAGTTGGAGTGTTGTTGCGTGCTTATGAGACGAGGAGATGATTTAGTCGTTTTTCTTATTTTTTTGATTTCTTTTGCACTTCGTTGTTTTCTCCCTACGGCGACCTTCTTATTCATCTTCCTCGAGGACGAGTAAGAGGTAAGCTTGGGGGATTTTGTTGTGACCATATTTTATTTGTTTTTATCGTGCATTTCCATATCGTTTCGATCTCCCAAATCCGTATTTTCGTATTATGTCGCGCTTTTCTCGATATATTTGATTCTTTCGATGTTTATATACTTTAAGGGAATTCGGCACGATTCGGAGCGATACGAGATCTTGGACACAACATCGACGCCAAAGCTCGCTTCGCCTCGCCACGGTGACCCAAGGAGGCCGAGGAAAGAAAGAAGAGAAGAAGGAGCAGAAGGAGTAGAAGAAGATGAAGTAGAAGGAGAAGAGAGGAAGAGAGAAGGAAGGGAGGAGAGGAAGATTTTCCAGATCGTTCGGTCGAGCGCATGATGCGCTCGACTGAGCTGTGACACCAAGACGAAGAGGCCAAGGATTTAAAGGAGCGCTCGGGCGAGCGACTTGACCCGCTCGACCGAGCGACTAAGTCGCTCGCCCGAGCCAGTCGTCAGTTGAGCCCCAATTTTTTCCTTACAGCTCTCTATTAAAGTGATGCTTAATTCGTTCGATCGAGCGGCTTCCCCGCTCGACCAAGCGGCCTCATCTTCAACCGAGAGACATCGATTCCTTAAGGTGGCGCTCGACCAAGCGGCTTCCCCGCTAGACTGAGCGGCCCTCTCTCAAGCTCCCCAGGATGAAGCTCCACAAGTCAGTGCTCGGTGGAGCGAGCACCCCGATCGACCGAGCACTAGGTTGGCAGGCTACGTTTTTAGCTTTCTTATTGGGTTTCGGGTTGGTTTTGCTGTAAACCCCGAAACTAATGGGTTTTGTATATAAACCAAACAGTTTTTAGATTAGGTTAAGCTTTATTTTACTGCTAGAAACCTTAGAGCTATTGGAGAGGCTCTTTTTCTTGGGATTTTGTTTTGCAATCTAAATCTTGGTATCTATTCCTTTCTCTTTAATTTTTTGAAATGTTGTTCTATATTGCCTCATCTTCACAGTGATAATAGTTTCATAACGTTTGCCCAAGTAATTATGTCAATCTCCATTGCTCTCACTTTTGTAGCCATAGCCATGCTAGAGTAGTGTTTATCTAGGGCTTAGGGACGATCCCTAGGATCTTAGGGATTGGATGTTAGGTTAGACCCCCGTTGGATGAATCTAGGGTCTCCCTATGGTAGTTTGAACAAGGGGTTTGGGTGATTAGCTTTAGGATTGGAGGACTGCGAAAGCAACTCCGTATCCTAGGGAGAATCCACACGAATCCGATTAGGGCTTAGTGGCCATTTTCTGGGGCACGTGCTCACGAGAGTGACTCGAGAGCCAGCGGCGACCACTGATCCCCAATCTGCTATCCGATAACTACGAAGTAGCCCGACCGCTAGAACCAACCATAGGATGGCGTCGCATTCCATAGAGCACACGAGTGATTACGGATTTCGAGGCGGGTCAAAGTGTCAAGCGTAATGCACGCATTCCCGTTTGAAGCCGGTTGCGAAAGCACAGTTCCGTATAGGGATGTGTTAGACGAGCATGACAACGGAAGTCTAATGCTCATTTCCATCTCCAGATGTGACACTCCTACCCTAATCCATTGTCCGACAAGGGACCATCTGACCTTAATTCCATTACCGAAGGCCCTAACTGGGAATCCCGAATGCCTTAGACCTTTAATATTTAGTTAATTCCACTTCTCACAACCAACCAATCAACTCCAACGTGACAACCCCGATCACACATTCTCCTCCTTCCACAAAAAGCTAAGTGTTAGACAATCGCCTCTCTAGAGTTTGACATTCTATAAATACTATAACGCACCGTACACTTGCGGTGTTCTCGTCCATGGTGCACCGGGCGAGGAACAATATGCACGTGCGCGCGCGCACACGCACACACATATATTGAAAGGTAAGTGAGTATATTCATATATGAATGTATATACAAATGTACAATGCACTTCAAGTCAATCACCAAACACTAGTATCATTATATTGCTAGCCCCAACTCCAGGACAGAGGCCAATAGAGAAGGCCTCAAATTAACCCCCAGTTAATACGTATAGAAGACTCCACAAGGTCATCCACCTCAAGTAAGGAAGGAGGAACATCAGCTGCAATATCCGAGTAGATCTTGGCCATCAGGGACATATTGGGGAGTGCTTGGGAGTGAAAAATACGGTTGTTCCTTTCCTTCCAGATGTGCCAAACTATTTTATATTGAGTCTCCACCTAATGGTTATTTTGATGATGAGCAATATATTATGGTACCAATACTTTCATTGAGTTTGTGTGTATGAAGTGTATCTTAAATATAGGTCACGAAGCATATGATGGAGAAGCTTAATCAAAAAAGCATTACAAGCATGTAACAAAAAAGGCACACAAGCATGAAGCTTGGATCCAGAGATGAAAACTAAGAGCAAGTGTGGTAAAGCATTCTCAAGGGCATTGGAAAAAAAAGCTCAAGGAATCCAAGGCACATGACCAAGACATCGAAGAATTGCATCTCAAGGTTCAAGCATCAAGATTAGAATTTTAGCTTGCTGTAAGTTTTTAGAATGTCAAAGCTTTTGATAAAGCCCACGCACACACTTAGGCTTATCCCAAAAATGATTTAACATGATTTAAAATGTGTTAAAATATTTTAAATTAGTATATAATTAATTAAAAATAAGTTCAAAGTATTTTGATGAAGAAAAACTTATGTATCTGAAAATAATCGTTTATCCAATTCAGATAGCCGACTATCTGCTGTTAGATTTTGGCCTAGAACTCTCGGGACTGTGTAGTAGTTTCTATCACTTGGATAGCCGACAATCTAAAATATAGCCGACAATCCAAAATGGATAGCTTGCTATATATGTTAAAATGCAGTTTTTAAGGAAAGCGTGATTTTCGTTTTCTAACGTTTACTAGTCGTTGGAGGAGAGATTTTTAGCATGATTTGATTTGTTTTTTTACTCTATTTATGCTAGAGACCTCAGATCTTTTTCCTATCAATTATTGAGCAATTTTTAGTATTTTCAAATCTTTTTCAAAAGCACCCAATTTTTGGTCGTATTTTCTATGCTTCTTTTCTCAAATCTTATGAGTGATTTTATTGACCTTAATACTTGTTTTAATCTATATTTTGAATTTATATCTTTAAGAGATTTAAATCAAGTTTGATTCTTGATCTCTCAAGCTTTTAAAGTTCTACATTTTTGAGATCAATCCACTCTTATAGCAATCGCATACACAATGGCTTCATCAAGTGGCTATAGATATTTGTAAAAGCTTCAAAGGTTGTAAGTATCTCTTTCTTGGGCTTTAGTAAGATGGATTTTCTCATTGTAGGTGAGGGTTTGTAAATCCTAGTTAGAGGCTAGGTGGTGAGTGAACTCTTGTTGTAGGCAATGTGTTTGTAAAAGCCCTCGATTTGTGAGGCAAGAGAAAATCCTCATTAGAGGTGAAATGGTTTGTACTATTTACCGTAAATAGTGGATTTAAGCTTGACAGAGATTCAGGGACAGGATTACCCGAGAGTGGGGAATCAGGATACATCACGGTCTTTGCGATTGTTATTTATGTACTTCATTTACATTTCGCTGCTTAACTTAATATTGCAAGTATTTTGTGTTAATTATGATTAATATTAGGTAACTCGTTATTAATCCTAGGGAGATTTCTAGAGGTAAAGTTTTATTTGCTGAAATACTATTCACCCCCTCCAGTGTTCTCTTTGCCATCTCTGGTCCTAACAACGACAGGGAGAAAAAGCTTACTAAGCCGACCCACAGATCTGATGTTCCATTTTGCTCCAAACCTGCACCTAAGCAAGTGGGCGTCCACATGGAGGGATTTGGAGCAGCAGGTGTTGTCCTTGTAATTTAAAGCCACAGGCGTACGGTGTAGTTGTAGCGCAATACGGGTCATCCACTGGGAGGCAGTTGTTGAGTATTGGTTCTCTTCAAAGTTTATTATCTACGCAATCAATTGTGAGCTAAGTAATGAATGCAAAGAGATGATATTAATATGGAAAAGCTCTAGAGTCGAGGTATCACCACTTTTGGATTAAACTAGGATCGAATTGGGTTGATTGGTTGTTGAATTCATGGGATATGGAGAGGTTGTCTAATATAAGGGCATTATCCTACCCCCCACTTCCACGATGAAATGATAGGATAGCCCCTTATGTTATCCTTACCCACCACTTCCGTGATGCCATAATAGGTCTACCTACCACATGCCTAAGCCAACTCACATTGGTCATCGACATGCAGTAGGTGCATTACACCTGATAAATGTCCTCAATCTTCCTCCACGCCACTCTCATGGATAGGATTTAGATCTATGATAGGAGGGCTCTAATCCACGCCTAACTCTCGTTGGCGACATGGATAGTATGGATTGATGTAGGGATTGAAAACCTTATATTAGCCCTAGCTCATGCTATCGACTAATCTATGTATCCACAAGGGGGAGATCAATGTGCATCAATAATAATCATCCTAGTATACCCCTAATCTTCAAGCATGCAACAACCCATCAATTTCTATCAATCCTGTAATGCCCAACTCTCCAGGATACCCGGGAAGTACAAATCCATCCCAAGTATTCCCAGAGTAGCGAGTGTGAAGAAGAAAGAGAAGGAAGAGAGAAGCAGAGTACAACAGAAACCAGTAGGCCACTGCACAAGTGCTGTGAAGTATACGTAATGCTCCAACAGCAGACAACAAACACAGATGTGTCTATATTTTACATGTTTTATTCCCCACAGCCATATCATATTTGATTGCTTAAATCCCGATCTTATGCGCTTTTATATTAATAATTGGAACTATTTGACTTTGAGAGTGTTTGGTTGCATTTCAGGGAATATCGAGCAATTTTGAGCACATTGGAGAGAAGGACGTACACGTCAATGCTGGAGCATCAATGGCATCGTATTTGAGGAGTTCACTACTAGAAAACTGACAATCAGCCACGGAACATTAGCCACAGACAAATCCGTGGCAAATATTGAACATATAGCCATGGATGTTTCCTTGACGGATGATCCATGGCAGATGACAAACATCCGCCACAGAATATCTGCCACGGAAAATTTCGTGGCAGATACTGGACATCTGCCACAGAAATTCTGTGACTGATGACTATTTGCCACAAAAAGTGTTGAAGAAATTTTCATCCGTGGCAGTCACACATTCACCACGGACCAGTCCATGATGAATGGACGAAAATTTCCCCAAAAAAATTTACCGAGCGCGGGCTTCCCAAATGTTTTGTCCCCCTTATTCAGAATTTATTCTCCTCTCTCAGAATATATATATATATATATCTCTCTCTCTCCTCCTTCACCCTCCGCCCTTCGACTTCTCTCCCACGGCCACCGGAGGCACATCGGCATCCTCAACCATGGCACCTGCATCGGCCATGTCGGGCATGGTCTCTACCTTCGACACCGACGACTGGGATCTCCGGCTAAACGCCACGTGGCAATCGCTTCACCCCTCACATGGCGAGGAGCCGGGGGCTTCCCCTTCTCCACCCCCGCCCCTGCCCCCGCCCATGCCCCCGACTTTACCCAGGACGTAGACCATCGGATCCTACCTCCGATCGGTCACCAAAGCCATCGCCTTCATCGGCCACCGAACCCTTGATTCTACAGAACCCTTGATTCCTCCATCGGCCGCCAAAGCCGTTGCCTCCACAGATTTGTCTCTTGGGGTTTGCTTGCTTTCAGGGCAGCCGAAAGAAGATCACCATCTTTGATTCATGTTTACTTTTTCTGCTAAACCAAGAGCCTCTGGTTCACTTACCCCGGGATCGACGGCCACCTGCCGCCGGGATCGGTGCGACTCATCGACGGGTTCAACCTTTCCCTCAGAGCAGGCGATCCCTGCCTTCTCGTAGGATCCAATGGTGCTGGTGAGTTTTGGTCATTTGATTGGTCGATTGATTTGCGTTTGGATCTGATTTGAAGTTTTTTAAAATTTGGATGAGTAGAAAGACGACGATACTAAAGATTCTGGGAGGGAAGCACTTGGTGGATCCCTGGAAGGTTAGGATTTTGGGGAGGTCGGCGTTTCACGATGAATCACGGACATCGTCGGGGGATCTCTCGTATTTGGGCGGAGAGGTTAGCTTTTAACTTTCTGAAATTTTGGATAATAGAACGAGAAAGTTGGACCTTTGTGGTTTTTTTGGTTAACTATAGATTTTAGATACTTATTTATAAAGTAAAGTACGCATGTTTTCTTTTAGTCCAATTGTCCATTAGAAAAGCTCATTTGAAATTCGAGCAAGATTGCAAAGATCTTGCCTGTAATGTAATAAATTCATGTGTCGAAGAAGACACTTGATAAGCTAAAATACCAGATTCGAGGGGTGAAAATAAGAATGCGGTTTAAAATTTGATCTTAATGCACTCACGAAAGATATAAAGGATGTTCAAATTCTTACGTGATAAGGAATTTTTTTTGAAGAAATTTTAGTAGTAGTAAACTACCTATTGTTCCACTAAAAAGTATTTTAAAAATAAAGTAAATTCAAAATTCAAAACCAAATTGGGTACACTCGCATCTATAACTACCCAATGCTTAATACCTAAGCAAATGAAAAGGATAAGATTTCTTTGGTTTAGCAGCAAAAGCATACTGAAGCAAACATGATGTATAAACATGACTTTAGATAAAAAGCAAACATGATGTATCAGCCGAAAGAAAATCTGTTTCGATTTTTAGAAAATTTCCTTACTTCAGATTACCAAAACTACCTTAGAAAACATCCACTTGGGTCTTCTTTGAGTTCTTCTGTTTCATAGAGCTCATCGGGGGGTTTCATTCCTGAGTCGTTGGAGAGAGGAGCGAGGGCTCTGAAGGAGATCAACAGCTATTCCCATGCCACTCGACATTTTGCCTCAATGAAAATGTTGGCATTTTGCCCATTTTTTGTCTACTAAAAATTAATTATTTCTATGGGCTTTATTTAGTTTTTTTGAGATAATGAGGAAGCAGGAGGAGACACGGCTGGCAGAGATAGTAGTCGACAATGCAAAGTATGCATGCATGATGGCCCAAAAGAAGTTGTGAGTGGATCGTTTTACCCAAAAAATGCTTTATGTTAGTGTCAATAATTTTGTGATAATTATCCGATTCCGCTTTTAGGAGACGTGCACATTTTCTAAAATTAATTAGTCACATAATTTTATAGTACTGTAATCTTATTGTGCTTCAAATTACTAGGATACTCTGTTTAGGATGAGTTTAAAGTAAACAAAGATATGACAAAAAATCTTGTAGAAAGTTAGAGTATTGTTGGTGAACATTGTATTTCACACAATACATATGATGAACAAATGTTCCCAGGGAATCTGGCAGCATGATATGGCATATATTTCACCATTGCCAGATATCATATCCCCTGCACAAACAAAAAAAACTCACGGTTACTATTGGTAGCGGGTTGTGGCTTCATAAGTTCCCATATATCCAAAGACAAACCTGCAGTATGTTTTTTTGAAGTCAATAAATCATAAGTTCTGATGAATGCATCATCTGTTTAGCTAGCTCTTCATACACTCATTTGTTAATTAATTAATATTGAACTAAGATGTTGAGGAAGTTGTACCTTTTGGAATGGTACCACATTATGCTTTTGAACATGTTATCAATGATGCAATTCAGTGACTTTTAATGCTTCAGTATTCTTGGGATCTGGTATTCCTAGTTTAATCAGCGTATATCTTATCTGTCAAATGATGAATTCTTAGATTTAAAATGCAAAATTTTGTTTGCGCTAAAACCTTAAATGCATAATTTTGTAATAGGCATGATTGTAAGCTTCTACATCGACTAAAAATAATACACACTTAATATCAAATGGGTATGAGTTCAATGTTTTTTATATTGGCAAATGTTCTAACATATGCTTTGTATTTGACCATCCTATTACTCAGGTAAGAGATGGTGAATCGCAACAATGTTGTGTCAAATGTGCACTTTAAGAAGCATTGGCAAAACTATGTGAATACATGGTTTGATCAACCTGCACGGAAAACAAGGAGATGAATTAGAAGGGAACCTGCTTGTTGCTTGATCCTGACTATAAGTGATTCATTCTTAGTCTCTTAAATTCTTTCAACAATATCATCTTCCTGTAAGGTATGAAATTTGGGTGAATTAAATAGGATATGCTAATTCTTTTTTACATTATTAATCCAGCATGCCAGAAGAAAGCTGTGAAAATATTTCACCGACCTACAGCAGGACCTCTGCATCCTGTGGTGCACTGCCAAACTCTTAAATACAACATGAAAACAAGGGCAGTCACCCTTGAAGAGCTGAAGGTTTGATTCTAAGATTACTTATATTCAATGTTGAAGATTTTTTGCACTAATTTTTATCTATGTTCTGTTAGTTTTCATTGATTATCATGTTGCGAAGTTGTGTCTTGAGGTTTAACAAATTTTTTTTTGGATTTGCAACTCTTTTTTGGTATTACCTAAGGTTTCATCTTTTTTAAAAACTGTTTTAACTGAGTGCTTGGTCTTGTCATGAAAATTGGCTAATTAAGTTAATAAGCTTCTTGAATGTTCAATACTTATCTAAAAAAGCTTGCATTGGTTATGGATGCTGCTGCTGAGGTTATATAGCCATGTTAACTCCTCATGTCAAACTATGAAGTAATAATACCAGCAAACAACTTTTACTTAAGGACATCATATTTTCTCTATTTGCTGATGCACCTAATTACCAAAATCAAGTGAACGTGGGTGGTACTATCATCTAATGATTTGCTTAGCCATACTTACCAATTGGTGAATCCTAACAGATAAAGAAAAGCAATTTTAGTGCTTCTGGTTTGTTTACACTAGAATGTCTTTTGGTCACTTCTAATATAATCCATGTATGAATGGGAGTTTATCGTAACTTCTGCTTGTCTGACATATTTTGGCATGTTCATATTGCTTTTTTGAAGATGGCTGGGATTTCCAAGAAATTGGCTCCTACTATTGGTATTATGTCTAACTTTACCATGACCTTGTGTAGATGTTTACAGATTTTGTCATGGATTTTACAACATCTTTGCATAGTTGATTTTGGTAGTGACATTTTCTCGAACAACATTAGTGATCCAATACCTTCTTCTATAATGTGGATTGAGCTTTTTGTCTTTGTTTTGTTTTGTTTTATTGGTGGTATAAAGCTATTTTGTTTCTTGCAGGTTTCTTATTTATTTAGAGAGCCTGCAGTTTATGATATAACTAGTCATAACCCGTGGCCCGCGGGCACAGTTCATTTAACATTTTCCCCGTGAAATCTTTGTTCCCCAAAAAATTATTTTCACAGCCAAAATTTAAAAGAACAACAAATTAGCGTAAAAATATTTAGCGGTGCGGCGCCTTCGGCGCGGAACAACAAATTCGGCGCAGGCCCCTTCGACGCGGAACAACAAATTTGGCGTCAAAGAACAAATTTGGCGCCCGCGGCTTTGGCGCGGAACAACAAATTAGCGTAAAAAAATTTAGCGGCTTTGACGCCGAACAACAAATTAGCGTAAAAAATTTAAGCGTGGGCGCCTTCGGCGTGGAACAACAAACCTCAGGGTATTTTTACGCTAACTTGTTATTCCGCTAAATTGTTTTACGCTAAAATAATGCTTCTCCACAATCTTTCCCAAGGCACTTGTAATTTCAAAGTTTAAGTTCCCAAGGTACTTTTACCCCCAAATTTAATCTCCACAATCTTTCCCAAGGCACTTCTAATTTCATAGTTTAGATTCCCAAGGCACTTTTTTCCCAAATTTAATCTCCACAATCTTTCCCAAGACATTTCAATTTTCAAAGTTTTTGTTCCCAAGACACTTTTCCCACCAAAATTTAAGTTTTCCCACTAAAATTTTCACAAAATCCAATCTCAACCATTGATTTACCAGGATCAAATCTCAGCCACTCTTTATCTTGTCCTAGTCAGCCCTAGAATTCAAAAAACGTTGTCAAATGTATAATAGATTATTGTCAAAGCTCCTCCAATTCTGCAGGTAATATAGCCGATCATTTAATTTGTTATTTCTTGCATACACTATTCATCTCTCATAAAGTTAACTATGTATTTTCTCTATATTTTTTCAATGAAAGTTTCTAGTTCAAGTAATTGGATTTAGTTCGGGTGATGTCTTCATCAAGCGAGTAGTGGCCAAAGCTGGGGACTATGTTGAAGTAAGATACTAAGCATCAGTTAGCCGTGCATGTCTCTTAGGAAGTCATCTTCAGATTTTGAGAAGTCATCTTTAGATTCGATGCTAAGCATCAGTTACTCGTCGCCAAAGAGTTTGAGAAATCATCTTCAGATTCGATGCCTGAACCATGTCAGGCCTTGCCTCAGTGGCAACAGATCGTGATGCCAAGCATCCTAAAACCATCGCTTGATCAGTTTAAGGTTTGCATTGCATTCCTACATTCTCAGATAATCTTTTACTGAATCCAAATACCTAATTGTCGATGCTATTTCGTTGGGCAGAGCAAGGAGCATGACGTTAGCTGGTTCTATCTGGAGCAAGGAGCATATGAGGTTAGCAAGGAGCAAGGAGAAGAGCAAGAGGCATTGTTAAGTAGTTATTAGGATCTAATTAAGTTAGCTATCACAATAATGTTCTTAGTTTGATGATGGTTTAGGTGGTAGATGGCTATCTGGATGTATTGAGTGTGTACAATTGAATTCTAATAACTAAACATCATTTTGGTATAACAATCAAAGATATGAGCAATGAGCAAACAGAAAATGTGTATTTCATGAAAATATACGAGGAATTTTTATGATTTTTTATTTTTTTAAATAAAATTAAACATTAGCCACAACCTGACCGTGGCTAATGCTCATTAACCACGGCCGATCGGAAAGACTTGCATGTTGAGTATTGGACTTCTCCCTACTTGGTGTTAATGATGAGCAAACATAAATACTTGTGACTAATCCCCTATTTTGTAGTTAATCCATTGCCTAAGCTTATTATGAAGATCAACTAGCAATGGATGACTCACAAACGTCATTGAAGGCAAATGACATGAATTGGATGATCGTAGATTGATGATTGAAGCTCCGTAAAGACTTCAAGCTCATACGATGGAAAGAAGAGATTATTCGTCAATGTAATGTTTCTTTTGTCTCTTCTAGTATGTAGCTTAGAAGTAGAACTTTGATGGAGCACTCACACACATCTACATTCTGTCATAGGACTTCATTAGATCAATTGTCCTTTGATCCCAATTCATCTCTTTTGTGTTTGTGCTAGGATTGTTTATAACAGCCGACTGCTGAACAGTTTACAGTCGCCTGTCTCAAAAACAGTCGACTGTGTTTTGTTCTACAGTCGCCTGTTATGCACAAACTATTACAATATAGTTTTGGGCCTTCTCTGATTATTTCGCACAGGCTACTGATGAACGATTCACAGGCGCTTGTCCTAATGACAGTCGACTGTGTATAGTAATCAGTCGCCTGTCTATCCTTGCCCAAACTCTGTTTGATCTGACTTTTACGGTCAGTCGACTAATGCTGTATATACAGTCGACTGTCTATTGGATCAGTCGAATGTCTATAATGTAACAGTCGCCTGTCTGTAAGTCATTTCTTTGACTCAGCTCTCTGGAAATTTCTCTTGCTTTTGACAGTCGTCTGTTTAAGGTTTTACAGTCGCCTGTTCTGATTTATAGTCGACTGTATTACTCGAATCAGTCGTCTGTCCTGTATCTTGTGAGAATTCCAATATTTGTCTAACTTACTCATCTCTCGGCCAGTCGCCTGTCGAAGAAATTACAATCGCCTGTTGGTTTAACAGACGACTGTCTTTGCTTCATCAGTCAACTGTACACGTGGTAAGTTACCGTTATGAATTCTCACCAACCCTTGCTGACTGTGCAACAGTCGACTGTGGATTGTTCAACAGTCGACTGTCGCGAGTTCAGATTATATCCGTTGAGATTTTTATCACGGATTTCAATTGGGTTTTTGTCTAAACTGTTTTGTGGATTTAAGAAAGCTATAAATAGATCTTCTACTGTTCCATTGGAAGGTTACTCATTCATTGCAAAATCTCTCAAGCTTTTATTTCCAAAGATCAAAGCTCTCAAATCCAAAGCCCTAAGTATTTCTATATCTTGTTCTCTTGCTCTACAACCTAGAACCAAAGAGTGATCATCTAGGCAATTGGTACAGTCAAGAGAAAGGGCTTTCTCCTCTCTTCCAAGAGAGTTCTTCAACACACATCACACTCCTCCTTCAAGTTCTACTTCAAGGCATATGTGATTGTAAGTGTTGTTTTTCAATATTTCATAACATTCGTTATTTGAGTTGTGCTCTAGGTTGTCAGAGTGGTTTTGCTTGCTCCCTGGTTGTGGGAGTCAAGGACATCGATTGTATTCGATTGCACTTGTAGGGTTGCTACAAGTGGGCTTTAAGGAAACCTCAAGTTAGGGTTCTAACTTGAGTATCCGGTGGTATCCGGGTGGTAGGGACGTAGGATTATCGGGAACAAGTCGGGAGTTGACTTGGGTAATCCGAACCCTTGAAACATCTCTGCGTTTGTGTGTGTTTCATCTTGGGTTATTTTTCTATTCCGCACTATTTGTTGGATTGCATTTTATTTGGCGCAAATTCCTTTTAAATTTGCATAAACACTATTCAACCCCCCTTCTAGTGTTTTCCCCATAGACAGGGTCCTTACAATTGGTATCAGAGCGCAAAGTTTTATCTATGGCATCCAACAACAACGTTCCTCCGCCGCCTACGTACAACAATCACGACCGTGATGGAGCGTCCACACTTTTCGAAGTACAATCTACGGTACGTCCTCCACGTTTCAATGGTACTAATTTTGGCTATTGGAAGTGTAGGATGGAGACATTCCTTAGGAGTGCTTCTCTTTGGAGAACTCTTCACAAGGAGTACGTCGAGCCCACCGAAGAGGATTTCGAGAAATGGACGACTTCCGAGAAGTCCGCTGACTATAACAACCCTTAAGCAATGAACACTCTTCATTGTGCGTTGGACCCGAATGAGTTCAACAAGATATGCACATGTAAGAGTGTAAATCAAATATGGAACCATCTCATCGTTACCCACGAGGGAACGAATAAGGTAAAGCTTTCAAAGTTATATGTTACCTTGCAAAACTTCGATTTGTTTCATATGCAGGAAAATGAGAGCATTGCATCGATGTACGGACGCTTTACCGACATCATCAATGAATTGGAAGCCCTTGGCCAAATATATTCCGAACCGGATAAGGTAAGCAAGATCATCATGGGAATGACCTCCAAATGGGAAAGAAGAGCAATCGCCATCGAGGAGGTCAATGACTTGAAGAATTACACCGTGGTGAATCTCATCGGGACTCTTATATCTTACGAAGTAAGACAGGATAACCGATTGAAGATTCGAGCCATGATGAATCCCTCGGAGGCCAAGAAGAAAGCTTTGGCATTCAACGCCAATTCATCATCCTCCGAAAGTGATGAATCCGAGAACGAGATGGATTTGGGTGAAATGGCCCAAATGGCGAAGAAGTTCCAACGCTTCTTTCGCAAATGTAAATTTCCCTCAAACAAATGTTTTGAGTCTACTAATGCTACTTCCTCTCTTTGTTATAAGTGTAATAAGTCAGGGCACATCAAGAGGGATTGCCCAATGCTAAACAACAAAGAAAAGTGGAAAGCACCGAAGTACCACAAGTCCGAGAAGAACAAGAGAGACAAGAAGAAAGGACTCATAGGTACCTTCGATGACTCAAGTGATGACTCATCAAGCGATTCCGATGATGAGAAGGGTGAGAGCGCCCACATGTGTTTCATGACACTTGAAGACCCACTCTCGGATGAGAGTGATTCCGACACGGATGACACCGAGGTAACAATGGATGAACTTCGTGTTGCTAATGAAGAACTATTTGCTAAATACCAATCTTTAATGCTTAGATACACTAGCTTAAACAAATCTAATGTTAGCAAGTCATCCATTCCTTGCATTATCAACAATGACACCATTGTTTATACTTTAACTCTTGAGAAAGCAAACTTAGCTTCACAAAATGTCACATTGAGAGATGAGGTGAATTCCCTCAAATCTCAACTAAATCAAACACATCCTAAGGATAATAGTGATCTAGTTACACGTCACACACAATTGGGTTTAGAGAATGATTCTCTTAAAACCCAAGTGCACGAGCTTAAAGCACGGGTGTCCACCTTGGATACCAACATTTCTTCTTTAAAGGAGAAATATAAGCTCATGTCCTCCCGTATTGTGAGATTCAATAAGGGAAAAGGACAATTGGATGATTTGCTTGCAAACCAATTTCCGGCAACACATCGTGTTGGCCTTTGATTTGTAAAAGCAAATGCATCTAATGCTCACACCTCCTATAGTGGTGTCACTATAGATTTTGTGAGGCACTCCTCCGGTGCATCCACAAGTGGTGTCAAAGACACTATAGGTAGCAATCCTACCAAGAATGTCACCACTTCACCTTCTCTTCCTTTTGGTAAGAAACCCACTAAGGGTGGAAACCAAAAGCAAGGCCATGCTTATATGTACACTAACAGTCATCCACGTAGGAAACATCCTACTTCACAAGTGGATAATCATGACACATTCTATGCTCCGCACCCACGGACACGTACACAACCACACATGAGAAATACTCATGTACATGATCCTATACACTCGTATGCTCATACGCATCATTCCTTCATGTATGCTCATCCTCCTCATGTCATGCATGATCCATATGCTTCATATAATATGCATGTTCCCAAGCATACATATCATCCTAGAATGTACAATGCATATCCTCCACCACATCTCTATGCTAGAAATCATGTTCCTAAGAAGCATGCACCACATAGAAATCCAACACATATGCATGCAACTAGGAATAGGACTCCCAAGATGTACACTATTTGGGGTCCTAAGTACACTAGTCTTAATGATAGGAATGCTTATGTTGATTCCTATTTTCATGATGTGATTAGAAATGATAATTATGTTGGGAAGCGGAAGTCCACTTGGACTTGTCTTCCAAAGGGCTAATCCCCTTGGACCCAACAAACATTGGGTACCATAAGCTTATGGTATATTATATAGGTACCCATGAGAAAGAAGAAGAGCAATAAATGTCTTATTAGCTCTAAAGGGAAAGGATGGATTCTTGATAGCGGTTGCTCCAAACATATGACGGGAGATCTCTCATTGCTCTCCGAAGTGATTAGCATCAAGGATGGTGCAACGGTCACTTTTGGAGGCAATCAAAAGGGAACCATCATTGGAGTAGGTATCGTTGGTAATCCTTCCAAACCCTTAATTACTAGTGTTTATCTTGTTAGTGGTTTGTGTCACAATCTCATTTCCATTAGTCAACTTTGTGACAAAAGTTACAAGGTTAACTTTAGAGAAGGATTGTGTACTATTGTTGATTGTGATTCAAATATTTTATTTTCCGGTGTTAGGCGTAAAAATATTTATTATTTGAGCTTGCCTAAAACCGTAGAACATTGCTTAGTTGCTAACACAAGTGAACTGTTGGATCCTGTGGATGGCAAACAACACTAGAAGGGGGGGTTGAATAGTGTTGTGCAAATAGTAAACTTTTTCGCTCAACGATGTTAATATTAGCACACATAAAATCATTCTAATGTTGCCTAAGAAACCAAGTAGAGTGATCTACGCTTGGTTCTTGATACGTCTATTTTACGAAGGCCCAACAACATAGGCCCAAAAGCACAGCCCACCGAACGAAGCCCGAAAGATACGAGCCTGGATGCCCGACCGCCGATCGGAAGCCCATCTGCGCGATCAGGCCCGCCCGGCAAAGCCCCATAGAGGGCCCCCAAATGCCGATCCGACCCGGCCCCGATAACGCACGAGTCACTCACCCGCTCCAGCGATAACCGTTCCCCCGATCCCGTGGCCACTTAATGGCTGTTATGGGGAGGTGCTGGCATGGCGCAGGGAGCGGCGACGGGGGGGGGGGGGGGATTGAGGGGGCACGATCGAGGGCAGACGAGCGACGTGGGTCGGGGGCAATCACGGCGGGAGGTCTATAAAAGGTTTAGGAGGACGACTGGACAGGGGACCGCATCTCAGGTATCTAAACCTAAGGTACTCCATCAACGACCTAGTTCCCCCATCTCATCTCCTTCCTCCCCCGCTCGCGCCGTGAGACGCCGTTCCGATCTCCTCACGAGTCGAACCGTCTCCGCCGGGCCTCCTCTTTCAGATCGCTGTCTGACTTAGGCATCGGACGGGATTTGGCCGGAACCAAGGTCCGGCCCCCTGACGAGCGTTCTCGTCTACGCAGGAGGACATCTGATCCACGGGCCGAGGCTTCCCCTCCGCCCCTCGCCGACCACGCAACCTGCTGGACGATCGAGGCTACCCCTCGTCATCCGACCGCCGAGGCCGAGCACGTCCGACCGAGGCCGAGCGTCTCAACCCGGGCCGAGGCTTCCCCTCGCCCTACCAGCGGCCGAGGACTCCGATTCGGCCTAGCCGACGCGCTCCACGTCGCCTGCAGTTCCGACTCGCGCCTCGTCTGCACCGACTCGACACACCCGAGGGACCCAAGCGGGCCCCTTGACCACGTTGACCGGGTTGTCCACGGTCAACGCATTTGTAGTGAGAAAACACTCTGAAACATCTGGCGCCGTCTGTGGGAACGAACTGTCCCACGAAGAAACAAACCGCACCTGCAATGGCACGAGCCAACAACGGAAAGAGGCGCATGCCCCCCATACCGGAGGAGGGGAATGGCGCATCCAACGGCAACCTTGAAGACACGCCCGTCAGCAATCACCCCGCCCCCTCAACCAAAGAGATTGGCGGGTCGGAACTGGCCACACAGGGACAACTCCGTGCCCTGGCCCAGGAGACCAACGCGAACATCCAGACGTTGGTCGCGGCAGTACATCAGCTCGTCGGCACTACGCCAGCTAACGGAGGCGCATTGGGCGACGACCATCGTTGGACGGGGGATCCCCCGCTCTTACGATCCGCTGTGGTCGATAACCGTGGGAACCAAAGACCGAACACGGAGTGTCGGTTCACGTTGTCCGGCTCCCGTCAGGCGAGATCGCGCGCCTCCTCCCCTCATCGTGAAAGGAGCCGAAGAGAAACTGAAGGCACGGGGGACGAATCGGTGACTGCGTCGTCTCACCGACCACGATCACCCCACCGCAGGAGAAGCAATCGACACCACTCGAGAGACCGATCGCGGCGGAGCGGGAGCTCCCGCCGGAGGAGCCGGGAGCGCCGGGTCAGCCCGACCCCCAGTGTGGCGAGGGCCGTGGAGCCGACCCTGCCGGCGCCTGTGCCCCCTCCACCACCGAACGAACCAGAGGCGGGCGGGTGTCGAACCCCCGGGGGCATCCACGGAGACCGGTGTCCCCTATCACGGAGAATAACCGACGCGCGGGTCCCCTCTCGATTCAAGATCCCGGCGCTGGGGAAGTATGACAGGATAGGAGACCCGGGAAACCACGTGATGGACTACGAGGGGGACATGTCCTTCCAAGGAGCCGACGACGACCTGCTCTGCCGGGGCTTCTATTCGACTCTCAGGGGAGCGGCGAGGACCTGGTACCGCAGCCTACCCAGCCGCTCCATCGACAGCTTCGAGGAACTCACCCAGCTGTTCTGCAAACAGTTCATGGCAGGGAGACAGGTAAAGCCTGATGCTGAACATTTGTTTAACATAGTGCAGGGCCCAGCCGAGCCGCTCCGATAGTTCATGCGCCGCTTCAACGCGGAAAGGCTGAACGTGAACAGCCCTCCCGACCTTGTTGTCCAAACGGCCCTTAAGAATGGGCTGCGCCATAGAGGCCTTAAGAAATCTCTGCACAACGATCCCCCGAAGGACCTCCCAGGGATCATGGCGAGGGCCGAGCGCTTCATGTTGACTGAGGAGACCTTGGCCATTGAGGCAGGAAAGGCCACTCGAGGGACCAAGCGCGGCGACAGCGGACGAGGCAGCCCCGAAGGGTACCAGACCGAGAAGAGGCCGAGAAACAGGCAGCGAGGAGAGGGTACGAGGGACGCCACCCCAGACGCCGTCCTCGCTCAAGTACAGAAGGAAGCGCGCGCCGATCGCCCCCCACCGAAGGCAAAAAGAGGTGGGAAGAATGGGGAGAAGTACTGCAAGTACCACAAAGACAATGGCCACGACACTGAAGACTACTGGCACTTAAAGAATGACATTGAATAGCTGATGAGCCGGGGGCACGCCAGGAGTTTAGCCGACGAGCCGGCCCACGGAGAAGGGACCTCCATGCAGCCGGACAAGGGGAAGAAGATCAACACCGTCCAAGGACCCCTCCGCATCATAGAGTGAGCGGGCGAGGTCTCTCCCCCCAGTCGTAGCCTAGTCCGAGGGGATTATCTAGGTTTACATCCCTTTGTCTAGCTTTTTTCCTTTCCTCCAAATGTACTAGTCCGACAGGACTCTTAAGAGTACAATTGCATTCTCTTTTGTCTTTTCTTAATCTTCGACGGGATCAACGTTTCACTAAGGGTGCAAAAGAATGAAGACCGCCGCCTCACTGGAGGAGGAGGGGGAGCTTCGCCCTCGCCGACCAACTCCTGCGCTCATAAGTCTGGGGGCAATTCCCCCCGCCAGCGCGGACGCCGACCGGTCCTGAGCCGAAGAGCTTTGCCCTCGCCGACCAACTCATGCGATCATAAGTCTAGGAGCAATTCCCCCGGCCAGCGCGGACGCCGACCGGTCCTAAGCCGAGGAGCTTTGCCCTCGCCGACCAACTCCTGCGCTCGAAAGTCTGAAGGCAATTCCCCCAGCCAGCGCGGACGCCGACCGGTCCTAAGCCGAGGAGCTTTGCCCTCGTCGACCGACTCCTGCGCTCATAAGTCTGGGGGCAATTCCCTCAGCCAGCGCGGACGCCGACCGGTCCTGAGCGTAAGAGCTTCGCCCTCGCTGACCAACTCCTGCGCTCATAAGTCTGGGAGCAATTCCCCCAGTCAGCGCGGACGCCGACCGGTCCTAAGCCGAGGAGCTTTGCCCTCGCCGACCAACTCCTGCGCTCGAAAGTCTGGGGGCAATTCCCCCAGCCAGCGCAGACGCCGACCGGTCCTAAGCCGAGGAGCTCTGCCCTCGCCGACCGACTCCTGCGCTCATAAGTCTGGGGGCAATTCCCCCAGCCAGCGCGGACGCCGACCGGTCCTAAGCCGAGGAGCTTTGCCCTCGCCGACCAACTCCTGCGCTTATAAGTCTGGGGGCAATTCCCCCAGCCAGCGCGGACGCCGACCGGTCCTAGGCCGGGGAGCTTCACCCTCGCCGACCGACTCCATCGCTCATGAACCCGGAGGCAATTCCCCCAGCCAGCTCGGGCGTCAACCAGTCCTAGGCCGAGGACGAGGCAGCAAAGCAAAATACGTGAGAAGTCCGAGTAAGTCAATTTCGTTTATAACAGTTAACCAAGGTACAAAAGTGTGTCTTATTTACAGGGAATCGAAGACTGAGGGAACCTCTCAACAAATAATCCACTCTCGACGGACAACCAAGTTCGTCACCAACAGAAACTAGGGCGACACCGACAGAGCGAAATTTGTTGGCTAAGGACCTAAAGTTGCCGGCCTCAGCGAACATCCATGCAACCAGCAGTTATTGGCTCTGAAGCAGGGAGTCGGTAGCGAAGCCGAAGGAGATAGCAGGGGCAGGGATCCATTTCAAGTAGACTGGCCCAAAGCGAAGAGGATGCTAAAAAATTTGAGGATAAGGCCAGGAGGGACGACTTAGGGAGCCCGGGCTCGAGAGGACACATCCTCGGGCGCTTCGCCCTGCTCGGAGCGAGGGGGATCGGCAAGCAGGGGAGCTTGCCGAACGCGCTCCACACAATCCCGGAAGGAAGACTGGACGACTTCGACAATCCGAGGGGCGATGAGGTCTTCATACGTACCGAAGGCCTCCCTGAGAACCTCGAAGATCTTCTCCCCCAGGGTCCCGACGACACCCCTCTCCACCTCCTCCGCAAGCCACGCCACCTGACGCCGATCCGACAGTTCCCTCTGGAGCTCCTCCCTCTCCAGGCGGAACGACTCCGCCGCTTCCTCAGCTGACTGCCGAGCGTCCTCCAACTTTCCCTGGAGGTCACCCACTCGTCCCTCTAGCTCGGCAACACGAAGCTTGAGATGCCGAGACTCCATCTGAGCCTCCGTCATAGCTACCTCCGCCGCCCCGGCCCGCTCGTGGGCCCTCACAGAGGACTCCTCCAGCTCCCTCAAACGGACGGCTCAACGCTGCAACTCGACAGCGAGCGTTGAACCCTGAAAGACGAGACATGAGCCAAAAAGAGAGTGAAAGGAAGGGAAGGACTGCAGAATAGCCGAACTTGTTGGAGGGTCCAGACCAAGGAGTCCGACACCTTATCGGCGGGGATCTTCTCGAGGAGACTGCGGTCCCGGGGAAGGACGGAGCCCTCAGCAACCTGCTGGGCCAAGGCTCGGTCGACAAACACCGAACTCCCGGGGGTGACATCGAGGGAAGCCATATGGCTCGCCAACAGTGTTCCGATCCCCGGTGATATAGGCGGGGACGCTGCGACGGGGGTGGTTGTCAGGGCCACCGGAAGATCCCCGGTGGTCACCGTCGGAGGCGCGGAGCACACCGGACTGGAGGGATCCGCATCTCCCTTCCTCCTTTTCCCTCCGCGAGGCTCGGCAGGCGCCGAAGGGGAACGTTTCCGCCCCGCACCATCTCCACCCTCGGGGACGAGAGGGGAGGCGCCAAGTGCAGGAGGGATTGCACCGGGCCCGTCGTTACCCCCCGCCACTTGGGCTGGAGGGACGGATACGGCCCTCGCGACCCCCCCGGGGAGGAGATCGCCAGAAGAAGAGGCGGGAGGCACGGCCACCACCCTGCCCCCGGGGGACTCGGATCGGCGCACCTCCTCCTCAACGGTTCGCCGAGGCGCCCTTCCGGAGGTACTACCCCGGCTCCGAGCGGCTCCACGACGGAACAGCTCATCAACATCACGGGTGAACTCGTGACCAGCCATTCCTGCAAGGGAAACCAAAATCAGGGTAAGCTACGGGGCAACTCAGGACTGAAAAAGCGACCTACCCGGAGACCACAAGACGGCCTTCAAGAGTAGGTCGTCCAACAAAGACCAGATGGATTTCGCCTCCAGGGGGAGGGTCGACAGCAGCGCGGCGACCGCCTGATCCGCCTCAGAGAGGGCTAGCGCTGAGTCGGTTCGGACCGACCCGCCCCAGCCTGTCAGAATTTGGGCACACTCCAGGAAGACCACGAAGACATAATCCGAACTCCAATCCCCTGACCAGCGGGGTAGCCCGATCAGGCATTCCCTCCTCGACCGGGCTCGGAGTTGCAACCACGACCCGGGGCCGACCGTCTGGATCCGATAAAAGTAAAAGAGAAGGGGGAGAGACGGCTCCAGACCACGGGTACAGCTGAGCATCACGAAGCCCGTCAGTACCGCAATCGAACAGGGGGTGAACTGGCAGAGGGGCACCGTGAGATACTCCATGACCTGGATGAGGAAGGGATTGAGCGGGAAACGAAGACCCAGGCGGAACATCTCGACGTAGACGCCAACCTCATTGCCCCTCGGGAGGCAGATCCGCTCGTCGATGAACGGAACTCGAACATCGTACGGGTAGCAGAGATACCTCTCCCGGATCTCCGTGGCCACTGAAGGAGGATTCCTCGACGACGTTCGGAGGATAACCGGGGGGCACATTGAGCCGCATGGCAGCCGACGCCACATCATCGCCGGCGTAGTCTGGGAAGAGCTTCCCCTTCCCCTTATCTCGAAAGGAACGAATCCCAGAGGAGGAACCTGATCCCACAAGCCGGGGCCCGCCCCGCCTCGACTCAGGAGGGTCCCTCACCCCTTGGCCGGAACCACCTATCCTAAGAGCAGCCATAATATGAAAGGAGTTACCTTTTTTAATTTGGAGAAGACAAGGAAACGAAGGCGATGGGAGACTCCAAGTTACGACAGAGGGAAGAGCAAGGAAGAAGTTGGGATCCACATAGCCGGGGATCTTATATACCAGACTCAGGGGCGAATTCGAAGCGCCTGACAGGAACGCGGGGCAGGCCTCGGAGAACCGGCGGCGTTTCGAAATCGGCGCCAAAGGAAGTCCAATCGATCCGCCTCATCATTACCTTCATTTATAACCACGGCTCGACTGACGCGCCACTCGGAACCCCAGGAGTCACATCGGTCGAACCGAACCGGCCAAGGCCGATCGGCCCCACCGATGGGGGCAATTGATACGTCTATTTTACGAAGGCCCAACAACATAGGCCCAAAAGCACAGCCCACCGAACGAAGCCCGAAAGATACGAGCCTGGATGCCAGACCGCCGATCGGAAGCCCATCTGCGTGATCAGGCCCGCCCGGCAAAGCCCCATAGAGGGCCCCCAAATGCCGATCCGACCCGGCCCCGATAACGCACGAGTCACTCACCCGCTCCAGCGATAACCGTTCCCCCGATCCCGTGGCCACTTAATGGCTGTTATGGGGAGGTGCTGGCATGGCGAAGGGAGCGGCGACGGGGGGCGGATTGAGGGGGCACGATCGAGGGCAGACGAGCGACGTGGGTCGGGGGCAATCACGTCGGGAGGTCTATAAAAGGTTTAGGAGGACGACTGGACAGGGGACCGCATCTCAGGTATCTAAAACTTGGTTCTTAATCAACAAAGTAATCTTACAAATAATATGATAGAGATAAGATTACAATCAGATATAGATCTTTACAAAGAGATCTTTACACAGTGGAATTAAATAAATAATCTTTGCAATAATAAATGAACAAGGAATTACAAAGATATAAGATTAGCAAATGAAAATGCTTGTACAAGAAATATAAACAATCACAAAAAAACAAACGCAGAGACAATCAATTTTATCCTGGTTCCCCGCAACCCGGGTACGTCCAGTCCCCGACCAATCCGGTACGAGATTTCCACTATTTGCCTTGGCAAATACAAGCACCTAACTTCACTCGTTAGGATTTCCAACGACCTAGCCTTGACCAGGATTTCCAATCACCTAGTATCCCTACCAGGATTTCCAATCAACTAGACTTGTCTAGGATTTCCACTATTCCTTTATAACACGGGAATTTACAATTCAAAGTCTTCTTCAAAGACTTGCAACAAATATGAAATTAATTACAAGATTTCCTAAAGCCAAAAGAATATATTTGTGTATATGTGGCTTAAAGAAAATCGGAAAACTCTTGATCAAATTAAATGATATAGATAAGCACATATTTGATCAAAGGAGTTATCTTGAAAATTGATCTTCTAAAAATAAGCACTTGGGCTTTTAGAGATCAAAGATCAAGTCTTTTTAATCTTTGAAAGAATATAATTATAAAACACAAAGATTAAAAAGAAAGACTTGTATTTTGAATCTCAATATAAAAAGCTTTTAGCTTTGGAGATTAAAAACAAGTAATTCAAAAAGGTTGTCTTGAAAATGATCTTCTAAAATATGCACTTGGGCTTTAGAGATCAATGATCAAGATTTTGATCTTTGAGAGAAATATAAAAGTTGTTACGCCTATTTGACCGAGACCCATAAAGCACGAGCCCAAGAGCCCACCTGCATCCTGAAAGCCCATTCGGCAAAGGCCCTACAAGGGACCTTCTCGAAACGTCGATCCGACCCGGTCCCCATAACCCGTTGGTCGTTCGCCCACTCCTACGAAAACCGCTCCCCCGGACACGCGACCACTAAATGGCGATAATGGGGAGGTGCTGGCATGGCGGAGAGGGCGGCGGCGAGGGGGGACGGATGGGGCACGATCGATGGCGGGCGTGGGACGTGGGCCAGAGCCAATCACGCTGGGAGCTCTACAAAAGGGTCAGGAAGACGACGAAGAAGGGGACCGCATCTAAGGTAACAAAACCTAAGGTACTCCATCAACGACCTCGTTCCCCCAATTCATCTCCTTCCTCCCCTGCTCGCGCCGAGAGACGCCGTCACGATCTCCTCACGAGTCGGACCGTCTCCGCCGGGCCTCCTTTCTCAGATCTCTATCTGACTTAGGCATCGGAGGGGATTTGGCCGGAACCAAGGTCCGGCCCCCTGACGAGCGTTCTCGTCTACGCAGGTGAACAACAGACCAACGGGCCGAGGCTACCCCTCGCCCCTCTCCGACCACTCGATCAACCGGACGGTGAGGCTTCCCCTCACCCTCAGCCTTCCTTGGCCGAGCACGCCCTACCGAGGCCGAGCATCCTAATCGGGTCTGAGACTCACCCTCGCCATCAGACGGCCGTGCATCTACCCGGGCGACTGAGGCTACCCCTCGTCCCCCTCCCAGCCGAGGCCGAGCGCGTCTGTCCGAGGCCGAGCGTCTCAACCAGGGCCGAGGCTTCCCCTCGCCCCTTCTGCACCGATTCGAAGCCCCCGAGGGACCCAAAGCGGGTCCCTTGACCACGTTGACCGGGTTCTCCGCGGTCAACGCATTGTAGTGAGAAAACACTCCGAAACATCTGGCGCCGTCTGTGGGAACGAAAACTGTCCCACGAAGAAACAAACCATATCTGCGATGACGTGGCCCCCCTCCTCTCGGCGAAAGAAGGGCGAGGCCCCGACGCGGGGCGACAGGCCCCGCCATCGTTGCCAAGAATGGGCACGGGACCGACGCGAGGAGAGTCGTGAGGAAAGGGCCGGGGTTCCCTCCCCTTCCCCACCGGTTGGGAGACCGAGTGTGCCCGTAACGGCACGCAGCTCGGACGTGGCTTTGGTGGTATCAGTGGTCATAGACACTACCTTAGTGCGACGGCTTCTTGTCGACACCGGCAGCTCCTGTGACGTCCTATTTATGTCAACCCTGGAGAAGATGGGCCGGCAGAAAGGAGACTTGCGACCTCGTTCGGGTCCCGTGGTCGGATTCACGGGTCACTCCACCCCCATCATCGGCACTATCCATCTCCCGGTAACGCTCGGAAACACACCAGACTCTGTGACCCTAGCGGTGGAATTCATCGTGTTGGGGATCGGGTCGGAATACAATGGGATCATCGGTCGACCCCTACTCAACGCCGTCGGCGCGATGGTCTCGACCCTCCATCGGACCATTAAGTTCCGAACGCCGGGGGGGATGGGGCAAGTCGAAGGCGACGCGGGGAGACCGAATACCTGCTATCAACTGGCGGAGGAAGGTCCCGAGGATCGTCTAGCTGACCGGATGGCCGCGCTCGACTTAAGGAGTGGGCCTAGGCCCACCCCGGCGGAGGAGCAGGAGCAAATCCCGGTCACGGACATCGAGGGCCGGTTCGTCTCGATCGGGAGAGGGCTGAGCCCGGACCTAAGGGACCAGCTGATCGAGTGCCTGGAGGCAAACCTGGACATCTTCGCCTGGTCGCCTGAAGACATGCCCGGCGTGGACCCCCAGGTGATCGTCCACCAGATCAACGCCGACCCCAACTTCAAACCGGTTAGGCAGAAGAAGCGTAACCTGGGCGGCGAGAAGATGAAGGCAGCCTCCGAGGAAGTGGAGCGTCTCCTCGATGCCGGCTTCATACGAGAAGTCTGGTACCCGGAGTGGCTGTCGAACGTGGTGATGGTCAAAAAACCCAGCGGGAAGTGGCGAATGTGCGTGGACTTCAGTGACCTCAACAAGGCCTGCCCCAAGGATAGCTACCCCCTGCCGCGCATCGACCACCTGGTGGACAACGCCTCGGGATACGAGATGCTAAGCTTCATGGACGCTTACTCCGGGTACAATCAAGTCCAGATGGACCCCCGGGACGAAGAGATGACAGCCTTCACGACGGACCGGGGAACCTACTGCTACAAGAAGATGCCCTTTGGCTTGAAGAACGCGGGGGCCACCTACCAGAGAATGGTCAACAAGGTGTTCAGCTCCCAGATCGGGAGGAACCTAGAAGTCTACGTCGACGACATGCTTGTCAAGTCAAGGCGACCGGAAGACCACATCGCCGACTTGCGGGAGACCTTCGAGCGGTTGCGGCGACACCACATTCGGCTCAACCCCGCGAAATGCACGTTCGGGGTGAGATCTGGCAAATTCTTGGGATTTATGATAACTAATCGTGGTATTGAAGCTAATCCCGACAAGATCGAGGCGCTGGTTAACATGCGCGAGCCGACGACGATCAAGGAGCTACAGAGGTTGAACGGGCGCATCGCATCCCTGGGGCGATTCCTTTCCAAATCAGCGGAAAGATCGCTTCCCTTCTTCAAGGTCCTGAGGAAAGCAATCGCGGAACCTCCGAACAATAGGAAGACGATACACTGGGACGAAGACTGCTCCCGGGCGTTCGGGGACCTCAAAGAGTATCTCCGCAGCCCCCCTCTCCTGTCCAAACCCCGGGAAGGGGAGTCGCTGAGCCTTTACCTGGCGTGCGCTGAGGAAGCTGTGAGTTCGGTGCTGATCCGGGAGGACAGCGGGGTGCAATGGCCGGTATATTACACGAGCCGGATCTTGAAGGGGGCGGAGGTGCGATACTCGCCCATGGAGAAACTGGCGTACGCCCTCGTCCTCTCAGCGCGAAGGCTCCGACCCTATTTCCAGGCCCACACCATACTAATCCTGACCGACTCACAGCTAGAACAGAACCTCAAGAGATTCGATCGAATGGGAAGGATGCTAAACTGGGGAGTGGAGCTGAGCGAGTTCGACCTCCGATTCAAACCGCGCACGGCCATCAAGGGACAAGCCCTAGCCGACTTCATCGCCGAATGCACGACGGAAGGAAATGGCCCCCCAGAGGGAGAAGGCCCGGGGACGGTAACTGCTCAACCCTTGTCCTTTCTTTCGGCTGACCACTTTCAACCAGAGGATCCAGGAGCGTGGATAGTTCATGTGGACGGGTCGGCCACGCAGTCAGGAGGAGGAGCCGGGATTGCGATCCGATCTCCGGAGGGGAATATCGCGGAATACGCGTTGCGGTTCGAGTTCCCGGCCACGAACAACGTGGCGGAATACGAAGCTGTGATCAACGGCCTGAGGCTGGCCCTGGAGCTCGGGGCCGAGTCCGTCCGCCTCCTCAGCGACTCGAAGCTCATTGTCAACCAACTCTTAGGGAGTTACGAGGCACGGGAGGAGGCGATGCAGAGATATCTCCCAGTCGCCAGAGCGGCGATGTCCAAATTCAAGGACGTGGAGGTCTTACACCTCCCACGATCAGAGAATGCGCGGGCCGATGCGTTGTCAAAACTGGCCTCGTCCTCGCCAAAGGAGCTGGGCCGCACCATCTACGTAGAGAACCTGCCGTCCCCCAGCACGATGGAGCACGAGGTGATGGCGATCGACCAAGAGCCCACCTGGATGGACCCGATCATCCGATACCTCACCCACGGAGAGGTGCCGGCCGATGGGGATGAGCGCCGAACCCTGGAGAGAAAAGCACTCCGATACGTGATCCATGAGGGGACGCTCTACCGGAGACGCTGGACCAAGACGGACGTCCTCCCATACCTGAAGTGCATCGGACCGCAAGAAGCTGACTACGTCCTACAGGAGGTTCACGACGGGATCTGCGGGAATCACCACGGGGGCAAGATAGTCGCGCAGAAGATCTTAAGGCAGGGGTACTACTGGCCGACCTTGGCCAAAGATGCTACAAGCTACGTGCAAAAATGCCAAGAATGCCAGAGGTATGCCCACCACATCTCGACTCCTCCGTCAGAGCTCATCCCCATCGTGAGCCCCCTCCCCTTTGCGAAATGGGGGCTCGACATCCTCGGACCGTTCAAGCCAGGACGAGGGCAGCGGAAGCACCTGATCGTGGCAGTGGACTACTTCACCAAGTGGATCGAGGCTGAGCCGTTGGCGACCATCACGTGGAAGAAAGCGAAAAGCTTCGTGTGGAATTCCATCATCTCTCGATTCGGAGTACCACGGGCCATCGTCACAGACAACGGGAAGCAGTTTGATTCAGCAGGGTTTAAAGATTTTTTGCGAGGAATGGGGAATCAAGCTCCTCTTTGCCTCGGTGGCACACCCCCAAACCAACGGGATGGCAGAGGCGGCCAACAAGTGTATCATAGAGCCCCTCCGAAAGAAAGTAAAGGACGCCGAAGGGAACTGGCCGGAAGAGCTCCCCGGGATACTCTGGTCATACCGGACGACCCACAAGGAGGCTACGGGCGAGACCCCCTTCATGCTCACCTACGGGGCCGAGGCGGTGGTACCAGTCGAATTGGGGGAAGAATCTCTCCGCCTCAAATAATTTGACGAAGACCGGAACTCGCAGGGCCTAGGGCTCAGCCTGGAGCTCCTCGACGAGCGACGGGAGCAGTCACTGGCCACCATCGTCCGCCAAAAGCAGAAGGTGGCCCGATACTACAACGCTCGGGTGCGAGGGAGGAGCTTCCACCTCGGGGACCTGGTCCTCCGGAAAGCGGGCTTCACCACCGATACCGCTCGCAAAGGGAAGCTCGCGGCTAGATGGGAGGGACCCTACAAAGTCGTCGAGGTCCTCGGACCCGCAGCCTACGGACTAGCCGACATGGAAGGGAGAGTTCTCACTCACACTTGGAATGCGGAATATTTACGCAAATACTTTCAATAGATGTATCACTTCCTATGAAATAAATTTGTTTTAATTTCACACCTTTCCAGATAAAGCGAAAAGGCATACAGAGGGATACGCGAAGAGGTCGAGGGGCATTCCCCTCCCTCATTTTTCCCCGGGGGTACCGGCGGAGCCACAAGCTGGCAGCTCACTAGGGCCTCCCCCCTTGCTCTGTTCGGCGTCAGGGTACATCCGAAGTTTCTCGAAGTCAATCCCCGAGAGCGGGAACTTCTTTTGGATCTCGGACTGGCACCGGGCGAAGCCCTTCTCGTACGACGTCGCCAAGGCGGTCTCCACAAAGGAGGTGGCATACTCCGCCACGGCATCCTGAG
This sequence comes from Scilla litardierei, assembly GCA_030789695.1. NCBI lineage: Eukaryota > Viridiplantae > Streptophyta > Magnoliopsida > Asparagales > Asparagaceae > Scilla > Scilla litardierei. The sequence goes on from CM061134.1 coordinate 180,360,222, forward strand.
CGATCCGGGCCGGATCCACCTCCTCGAGCCCACGCAGCTGTGCCTCTAAGGTCTCTACCTGGCGTTGGTGCTCCGCCTTCTCCTTCTCGATCTCCCGGGATTTCTCTCCTAGTTGGGCAGCAAGGGCCCTCGCCTGCTCCTCCGCCGCATCCAGACGATCGGACAGCTCCGAGGCGTCGGGGGCAGCAGCCGGGCCGGGGATCTGCTTGACTCCTCCAGACGCGTCGACGTCTTTTAAAAGAGAGGCGAGCCGCGTCTCGGCCTCGGACTTCGCGGCCAGAGCCACGGCTCTCTCACGATCCGCCGCCTCCAGGGCAGAGGACAGCTCAGTTATGCGGGAGTTCAGGGATTGGACCCGCGCTTCCTCCAACTGACCAGCTTCCTCCTCCTCCTCGCCAGGGACCTCAGGGCCTAGCCCAGCCACGGATTTGGCTTTGGGAAGAGCCGCGAATTGGCGCCTCATTGAGAGGCCCACCGAGGACAACTGTGCCAAAGCAACGAAGGTGAGAGGGCAAAAGCGGCTGGAGAACGGGGGGACAAGCAGAGACGCACTACCTGTTGACCAGCCTGGATCACGAAGGTAGCCAAGCAATCACCTCTGACTCCGTCCAACACCGCCTGGTCGGGAGGGAGACAACAGTTCTCGGCCACTCGGGCGGCGGCTCCACGGCTCGAGAACACCGACTCCTTCTCACCCACTGGAAAGCGTGGACGAAGAAGACCCTCCCCTGACGAAGGGAACTCGCCAGGAGCGGAGCGGAACGCCCCCAGATACCGACTGTAAGCATCAGGGAGAAAGCCGTCCGGAAGAGGTGAAGGGCCGGCCCACGGCCAGGCAACCTCAACGGGAGCGGGATGAGGTCGGTCAGCTGTCGGCTGAACGTCGGCCCCCTCGACCCCCCCCCCCCACGGAGCCTCTCGGGAGATCCCTGCAAGGGGAGAGAGGGAGACGACATCTTCTTTCGCTTCGAGCCTCCGGATACGGTCACAACCCGCTGCTTCTTCCGGACCGCCAACACATGGTCCCTTCTGCGCGGATCCGGGTTTGAAGCCTGCACGAGAGCGCTGGCGGGAGAAGGACCGAGAGGGAACCCACCTGCACTCAAAGGATAAATGAGAGACAGAGCGGAACCTGGACGATCTCGAGGGGCGAACGCACGGAGCAGCTTACCTAGGGGCCACACCGTCTTACGCAAATTAAAGTCACTAAAGAGGAAGTCGATCGAGCGCTCCCTCGGAGGAATCGCCAACATGTCCCTCGCCGTCTGCTGCTCAGCGACCGTTGGCTCACCCAGATTGAGAACAACGGCACCGGCCGCCACCCACCGTGCCGGGAAGTGTACGCTCGAGGGGAATGTGACGAACACGTATTCCCCCTTCCAGCGTTTCAGAGAACTCGGCAACCCCAGCACCAGGGACATCTTCGGGCGGGCGCTGATGTAAATCCACGCCCCCGATTGGTGGAGGCTCAGGCGGTAGAACTGGGCAAAGAGGCGGAGAGAGGGCACCACACCCTTCAGCATGCAGACGACAACGAACCCGACGAGGATCCCGACGGCGTTGGGACAGAATTGACACAAGCACACATTGTGGGCCTGAAGGAACTCAACGATAAAAGGATGAAGCGGGAAACGGAGCCCGAAGTGGAAGCACTTTTCATATATTCCGACCTCATTGGGACCAGGAGAGCAGATCCGCTCGTCAGCCCCAGGGGCACGAGCCGAGTAGGGTGGGAGCAGGTAGGAGGAGCGCATGCTCCCGATGGCGGTGGCACAGATCGACGAAGGCCACGCCATGACCTCAGAAGGAACCCCTGAAAGATCATCCCCGTGCTGACTGATCGCCGAAGGAGTGCCACCCGCCAGACCCGGAGCCGCGTCGCGCTCCGACCGAACCGAGCCCGTAGCAGAGGAAGACGACATGGGGGAAAGCTCAGACAGAAGGGGGATCAGCGCAAAGAAGAAAGATGATGGGATGGCGGCCCACGAATCCCTCGGCTTCTCCACTTAAGACGACTCCGCGAGCGGCAGGGATAAGCTTGCCGCTACACGTGGCAACATCTGAAGGCCGACGGCGCTTCGGAACCAGCGCCTTAAAAACATCGAACGGGCTAACTCATGACGACGACTAATAAATGAGTCGGCATCGACTGGAGAGCCTGTCAAAATCGGCAGAGGTCACATCGGCCGAGCCGAACCGGCCGAGGCCGATCAACCCGACCGATGGGGGCAATTGTTACGCCTATTTGACCGAGACCCATAAAGCACGAGCCCAAGAGCCCACCTGCATCCTGAAAGCCCATTCGGCAAAGGCCCTACAAGGGACCTTCTCGAAACGTCGATCCGACCCGGTCCCCATAACCCGTTGGTCGTTCGCCCACTCCTGCGAAAACCGCTCCTCCGGACACGCGACCACTAAATGGCGATAATGGGGAGGTGCTGGCATGGCGGAGAGGGCGGCGGCGAGGGGGGACGGATGGGGCACGATCGATGGCGGGCGTGGGACGTGGGCCAGAGCCAATCACGCTGGGAGCTCTACAAAAGGGTCAGGAAGACGACGAAGAAGGGGACCGCATCTAAGGTAACAAAACCTAAGGTACTCCATCAACGACCTCGTTCCCCCAATTCATCTCCTTCCTCCCCCGCTCGCGCCGAGAGACGCCGTCACGATCTCCTCACGAGTCGGACCGTCTCCGCCGGGCCTCCTTTCTCAGATCTCTATCTGACTTAGGCATCGGAGGGGATTTGGCCGGAACCAAGGTCCGGCCCCCTGACGAGCGTTCTCGTCTACGCAGGTAAACAACAGACCAACGGGCCGAGGCTACCCCTCGCCCCTCTCCGACCACTCGATCAACCGGACGGTGAGGCTTCCCCTCACCCTCAGCCTTCCTTGGCCGAGCACGCCCTACCGAGGCCGAGCATCCTAATCGGGTCTGAGACTCACCCTCGCCATCAGACGGCCGTGCATCTACCCGGGCGACTGAGGCTACCCCTCGTCCCCCTCCCAGCCGAGGCCGAGCGCGTCTGTCCGAGGCCGAGCGTCTCAACCAGGGCCGAGGCTTCCCCTCGCCCCTTCTGCACCGATTCGAAGCCCCCGAGGGACCCAAAGCGGGTCCCTTGACCACGTTGACCGGGTTCTCCGCGGTCAACGCATTGTAGTGAGAAAACACTCCGAAACAAAAGTTAAGAACACAAAGATCAAAAAGAAAAACTTGATGTTTGAATCTCAAAAAGAAAAGCTATGAGCTTTGGAGATCAAACCAAGTTATAAAGGCTAGAAATAATCAGAGAAAATAATTGTGAAATTAAGTACAAAAGAATTAAAAACTTAGCCTTTAGAAAACCTGAAGAACTTTGAGAGCTTGAGAACTTTGAGAACTTTTGAGAGAATTGTAGCTTTGCTCAAGAATGAATTTCTCTTAGAAAAATGTTCTCATATGATTCTCTATTTATAGAGTTTAAGATAGGATTTGAATTTCAAAAAGATTTGACTTTAGCCCCATAAATCAAGCAATGATTAAATGAAGGAGCAAATCTGGGAAGTCAAATCGCACAGCTGGTAGTCGACTCCCTAAGGTTGGTAGTCGACTCCCAGAGTAGTTTCTGAGAAAATCTGTTACACTGGTAGTCGACTCCCTAATATTGGTAGTCGATTCCCAGAGCATCTTTTCAGGTAGAAGACAGAAATCAGTGTAGTGAACTACTACAAGTTGAAACTTAGCTTCTATGAAAAATATGCTCTCAAATAAGTTTTTAAAACAAGTTTAAAAAACATTTTGGAAAATCATTTTTGTGTGTGTGTATAGAATATTCATTTGGCTTTTACATTCTAAATACACAACTTACTAATACACACATCTTTAGCTCTCGTTCTTCGATCTTTGACTTGAGCCATCTTATCTTGATCTTAAGTCTTCATATGCTTCATATTGTTGAGCCATCATATGCTTCATTTCTTGGCTCGTAAGTAGACTTCCGATCATGGCTTCTATGTCTGCATTTGAACTTCATGGATATAGAATAATTGATCAATGCATATACATACTTTAGATATAGTGTAGTTAGTACACTAATATCATTTGGTGTGCTCATCATCAAAACCACTTAGGGGTGTTCCCATCACTCTCCCCCTTTTTGATGATGACACCCAAATGAAAAATGAAGTAAGTTAAATAATAATGATACAATAGAATCACTTACTCCCCCTGCTTAGATGCAGTACTCCTCCTGCATCAAAGCCGGTTAGTATAATAAAAGTATTCAATATCATTTTTGCATTTCAGTCTTTTTCTCCCCCTTGTCATCATTCAAAAAGATGACACAAAATATTCCATCAAAGATCAACCATCAAAACCACTGACATCATTTGGTGATGACAACAAATGATAGAAAATATTGAAAATATAATATGACAGCAAAAATAACTTACGCTCCCCCTGCAGAAATGCATGAGCATGATTGCTATGGAGAGGTTACTCCCCCTGCATTAAGGCTGGTTAGCAATAAGAAGAAATGTGTACATATTCATATTATAGTTCCTTTTCAAGTGTGGAACAATATCATTTTACCATGAAACATGATTTTATATGCATTGTACTTTTCTCCCCCTTTGTCACATCAAAAAGTGTGATATGAATATAATACAAGTGTTAAAAATATTCGTGACACCAAGTGTGAAAAATCAATTACATGGAGAGAATAATATGCATACTATGTGAAAGAGATATTTAATAAATAGCATGTCTGAAACATTCATAGCATGCAAATTCAATTATTCAATGACATAAAATGTCTCAATATCCCCTTTATGCAATATTTCAATTTAACTTAAATTGAAGCATGAATTGAAAGAAATCATACTTATTTTATAATGATGCATTAATCTCATGGAGGTGTTACTATCCGGGCATTAATAGCAAGCAACATTTAAACATAGAATATAGCCAAACAACAACAACAATTGTAGTTAATAAGAATATTCAATTCCAATATATAATTTCTAACATAAAAAATATTTATGATCTTAACATATGAATAAAATCAAATAGCATGCATAAAGATGCATAACAACCAAGTATAATACAATCTTTTGCTTTTCATGAACAAATGAAATATTATTCATTAAGGATGACTCAATAGCAATTTTTTTAATCTTTTGAGTCATAAAATAATTTTATTTCCTAATGAAATAAATATTCGAGCATTCATTGATTTTAATAGAAAGTATGATACCAAATGGTATACAATACCACATATAGATAAAAATAATATAGGCATGGATTCATATGTTATCAATAGTCATATTTCACAAAATGAATTACATAAGCAAGAAAGGTGAACAAGTGAAATGTAAACATGTTGTGTCATTTAGAGAATAATTCTATCATGATTTTTTTGACATTGTATCTAACAGTAAGCATTACGATAGATGTATGAGCACGTCGATCATAAATACAATCAAGCATATATGTGACTATTTAAAAGATGAACTCCAAAAAGAGTTATAGCTCAAGATATCACAAAATAAACTTAACTCAAAATATTTTCATAGATGTCACATATCAACATTTGCATGTCTTAGCATTTTAGGAATATGTTATGATCATTTGTCCATAATTTCAATATACCATATTCCAACTTGTCAAATGCATAATATATTTAAGAATGTTATCATAAATAATGTTGACATCAAATATATTGCAATGTGATGATTTCGTATGAGCATGACAAAGAAAATGGATCATCAAATTTACATCAATTAATAATTTAATAATTTAATATTTTAACAATGTGAGACAAAATATCCAAAATATCACCAAGTATTGAAATGGATAATAGCATGAGCATTGAGATGCATCAAATATTACAATTGAGCAATAATATCTTACGATTAATTGATATTCAATAAAGAGTAGGCTCAATTATGTTAACTAACTATTTTCTTTAAACAAGATATAATAATGAGGCACACGGAAATAAATCCATAAATTAATCAATTTGTATGACATAATAGCATAGCATGGTAATTCGTATACTAGAGATGATGTGCCAGAAGTATGTGATAACATATATCATTTATATGATATCATGTGTTGAATAAAAATTAAACTTTTTTTATGTCATCAATTAAATCTAGTACATATATTACCAAGTGTTGAAAATCACGTGTTAGAATAATAAACATGATGCATGTGACTACAAGTCTGAATAAAATTTCTTAGTTCCAACTTTTAGCTCCCCCTACAAATGACCATATCAAATTGTCAATCTCCTTCTTTGAGTGACATTCTTTGAAAATCAAGGCGTTGAAGGGGTTGGCTCCAATTTGTAAGTATTACCTGAAAAATAATACTTTTTGGTACCCGTAATTTTTAGGGTCCTTGGGGTTAGTCATAAATCATATTTAATTCTTCATCAAAGAATATAAGATTTTGGTCAACTATATTTAATTCTATTTTATCGTTCTAATATCAACAAGAAGAAATTATAGGCATGAATACATAAGCATGATAGATTCAAAAAATGTATTTCATCATTTTATACAAGGGTATCAGCAGAATAATCATTTAAGCACATGGATACCCGAAATTAAAGGTTCAGATACAACTATCCATTAGGAACCAAAATTCGATTTGAATTTGATTTCCTATGCACAAATGAATCATTATAAAATCCATGCATACTTCTAGTCAAATTATGAACATAAATATTTTTATCATGCAAGCCTAAGTGTTTAGGCACCCATATCATATTATTTCTAACATTGTGTACATTGTGAGGTTTGTGTACAAAATGTGATCTTTGATGTGCATTGTGTACAATATTTTTGTGTGCCGTGTTATGGGATATAACATGAGATTTATTGTGTGCATTATGTATAACATGTGGATCATGTGAAGCATGAGGTGCATTATTGTGTCTAGCATTTTTACCATACATAAAAGCATACTTTTTAACATTGGCATGCACAACATTTACATTTCTACTCATATCTTTAGATGTAGAAGCTTGAGCATGAGTAGATATATCAACAATATTTCTAGGAGCATAAGAACAAGAAGAAATAGAACTATTTTTGATACAATCAAATTTTGCAACTAATTCTTCATGCTTTATACGACTAGAAGCAATAATATTTGAAAGTGAATCTATCTTATCATTTAAACGTGAAACATACAAAGCATGTTCATTTTTCAATAAATCATGATCAATCAATAATGCATCATATTTTGCCTTCAAGGAATTATGATTATGTAATGAAATATTACTACAGTCATTTTTCAAATCATTATAAACATCCGATAAGCTACCATGTTTCTTAGATAAATCATCATGGTCATCATGCAAAGTATTGTACTTTTTATTTAAACTTTTGTATTTCTTATTCAATCTTTCGAATTCTCTATACAAGTTTTCATATGCACTAGCGATGTCAAAATCATTTTCATCATCAGAACTAGATTCCCATACCCTTTTCCTTATTGTCTTGATAAGCCATCATGCACATATGATTTGTGGGTTGCTCTTCCTCTTCTTCATCACTTGAGTCATCAGACTCTGAATCGTTCTCTTCTTCGTTAAATTTGCTCTCTCCTTCGTTGGTGTTGGTGGTGTCAAAAACCCATTCATCGTCAACAATATCCTTTCCATACTTTTTAACATTGGATTTGATTGTCTCCACGGGTGATTGAATCAAATTTGAATTAGATCCGAATCTCTCGTCCAATATGTTGAGGATTTGGTGCGCGGTATCTGCCTCTTCTACAAGATCTAACATCTTATCAGTTAAACCAATATAAATTAGATGTATTACCTTTATGTTTCTGAAGTAGGCTTCTTCTTGATCCGGATTCCATTGTGTTTGCGGCATAGTTGGAATCTCATATGGTTCTTTAAGAAATCTCGTGTATTTTAGATCTTGTGCCTCCAAGAAGATCTCCATTCTTCTTCTCCATTGGGAATAGAAGTTGCCGTCAAAGATTGGAGGTGTATGAATGCTATAGAACGTTGTTGATGCCATCGCCTTTGACCTTGCTCTGATACCAAGTGTTGGATCCTGTGGATGTCAAACAACACTAGAAGGGGGGGTTGAATAGTGTTGTGCAAATAGTAAACTTTTTCGCTCAACGATGTTAATATTAGCACAAATAAAATCCTTCTAATGTTGCCCAAGAAACCAAGTAGAGTGATCTACGCTTGGTTCTTAATCAACAAAGTAATCTTACAAATAATATGATAGAGATAAGATTACAATCAGATATAGATCTTTACAAAGAGATCTTTACACAGTGGAATTAAATAAATAATCTTTGCAATAATAAATGAACAAGGAATTACAAAGATATAAGATTAGCAAATGAAAATGCTTGTACAAGAAATATAAACAATCACAAAAAAACAAACACAGAGACAATCAATTTTATCCTGGTTCCCCGCAACCCGGGTACGTCCAGTCCCCGACCAATCCGGTACGAGATTTCCACTATTTGCCTTGGCAAATACAAGCACCTAACTTCACTCGTTAGGATTTCCAACGACATAGCCTTGACCAGGATTTCCAATCACCTAGTATCCCTACCAGGATTTCCAATCAACTAGACTTGTCTAGGATTTCCACTATTCCCTTATAACACGGGAATTTACAATTCAAAGTCTTCTTCAAAGACTTGCAACAAATATGAAATTAATTACAAGATTTCCTAAATCCAAAAGAATATATTTGTGTATATGTGGCTTAAAGAAAATCGGAAAACTCTTGATCAAATTAAATGATATAGATAAGCACATATTTGATCAAAGGAGTTATCTTGAAAATTGATCTTCTAAAAATAAGCACTTGGGCTTTTAGAGATCAAAGATCAAGTCTTTTTAATCTTTGAAAGAATATAATTATAAAACACAAAGATTAAAAAGAAAGACTTGTATTTTGAATCTCAATATAAAAAGCTTTTAGCTTTGGAGATTAAAAACAAGTAATTCAAAAAGGTTGTCTTGAAAATGATCTTCTAAAATATGCACTTGGGCTTTAGAGATCAATGATCAAGATTTTGATCTTTGAGAGAAATATAAAAGTTAAGAACACAAAGATCAAAAAGAAAAACTTGATGTTTGAATCTCAAAAAGAAAAGCTATGAGCTTTGGAGATCAAACCAAGTTATAAAGGCTAGAAATAATCAGAGAAAATAATTGTGAAATTAAGTACAAAAGAATTAAAAACTTAGCCTTTAGAAAACCTGAAGAACTTTGAGAGCTTGAGAACTTTGAGAACTTTTGAGAGAATTGTAGCTTTGCTCAAGAATGAATTTCTCTTAGAAAAATGTTCTCATATGATTCTCTATTTATAGAGTTTAAGATAGGATTTGAATTTCAAAAAGATTTGACTTTAGCCCCATAAATCAAGCAATGATTAAATGAAGGAGCAAATCTGGGAAGTCAAATCGCACAGCTGGTAGTCGACTCCCTAAGGTTGGTAGTCGACTCCCAGAGTAGTTTCTGAGAAAATCTGTTACACTGGTAGTCGACTCCCTAATATTGGTAGTCGACTCCCAGAGCATCTTTTCAGGTAGAAGGCAGAAATCAGTGTAGTGAACTACTACAAGTTGAAACTTAGCTTCTATGAAAAATATGCTCTCAAATAAGTTTTTAAAACAAGTTTAAAAAACATTTTGGAAAATCATTTTTGTGTGTGTGTGTATAGAATATTCATTTGGCTTTTACATTCTAAATACACAACTTACTAATACACACATCTTTAGCTCTCGTTCTTCGATCTTTGACTTGAGCCATCTTATCTTGATCTTAAGTCTTCATATGCTTCATATTGTTGAGCCATCATATGCTTCATTTCTTGGCTCGTAAGTAGACTTCTGATCATGGCTTCTAAGTCTGCATTTGAACTTCATGGATATAGAATAATTGATCAATGCATATACATACTTTAGATATAGTGTAGTTAGTACACTAATATCATTTGGTGTGCTCATCATCAAAACCACTTAGGGGTGTTCCCATCATGAACAACTTTTATGGCATCGCCGTTTTGGTCATGTTCACTTCAAGCACTTATATAAGTTAGCTAAGCATGATCTAGTCAAAGGTTTTCCTAAGATTGCTTTTAATAAGAAAAACTTTTGTGATTCATGTCAAAGAGGTAAACTAAGTAAATCTTCATTTAAGCTTAAAGAATGGATTACTTCTAAGAGGCCCCTAGAACTTCTTCATCTAGATTTATTTGGGCCAACTAGAACCGCTTCTTTAGGTAATGCTCATTATGGATTAGTTGTCGTTGACGACTTTTCTAGATTTACTTGGGTTTCATTCTTAACTAATAAGAATGAAGCTCATGAAGAGTTTACCAAATTTGCAAAGAAGATTCAGAATCTTTTAGGATCCACCATTATCACTATTCGTAGTGATCATGGAGGAGAATTTGAGAATGAGTCTTTTACTAAGTTTTGTGATGACTCTGGGATAACTCATAACTTTTCCTTTCCTCGTGCACCACCACAAAATGGTGTTGTAGAAAGAAAGAATAGGACTCTTATTGAGTGTGCTCGCACTATGCTCCATGATAGTCATTTAGGACTACAATTTTGGGCAGAGGCGGTGCACATGGCATGTTATGTGCTCAATAGGATCCTAGTGAGACCTCGAACAAATAAAACTTGTTTTGAGTTGTTTTATGATAAAAAGCCTCAAGTAAAATATTTTCGTGTTTTTGGTTCAAAATGTTTTATAAAGAACACATTTGGTAATTTAGACAAGTTTGAGCCAAGATCCGATGAAGGAATTTTTGTTGGATATTTCACACGTAGCAAAGCCTACCGGATATACAACAAAACTTCTTCAACAATTGAGGAATCACTTCACGTATCTTTTTATGAAGATTTTGATTTTCCTCATGTTGATGATGATAATGTAGATATTCTCTGTGATTCTCTTAATAATGTTAAGATTAATGATTCTATTGTTGAGACTAACACTTCTAACGAAGTTGTTCCTAGTGATACAGGTTTACCCAAAGCTTATCCAACCGTTCGTAACCATCCCCATAACCAAATAATTGGAGATATTGGTGTGGGTGTTCGAACGAGATCAAGAATTGAAGAATTCTCTCATTGCGCATTTGTCTCTACCATTGGGCCAAAGAACATCCAAGAAGCTTGTGAGGATAGCTCTTGGATAGTGGCAATGTAAGAAGAACTAATGCAATTCAAGAGAAACGAAGTTTGGGAACTCGTACCTCTTCCAAGTGGTCACCAAGTCATTGGGACCAAATGGATCTTCAAGAACAAGACGGATGAAAATGAGGTAATCACACGGAACAAAGCAAGGTTAGTAGCTCAAGGCTACCGGCAAGAGGAAGGTATTTATTTCGAAGAATCTTTTGCCCCCGTAGCTAGATTAGAAGCTATTAGGTTGCTTTTATCTTTTGCATCCCATAAGAATTTTAAACTATTTCAAATGGATGTTAAAAGTGCATTTTTAAATGGGTTTGTCAATGAAGAAGTTTATGTTTCTCAACCTCCCGGTTTTATTCATGAAAAATTTCCAAACCATGTTTTCAAACTTAAGAAAGCGTTGTATGGGTTAAGACAAGCTCCTAGAGCTTGGTATGATCGACTTAAGACCTTTCTTTTGAATTTAGGTTTTAAAATGGGAGAAGTTGATTCTACACTCTTCATTAAAGATTATGAAAATGACATTCTTTTGATTCAAGTTTATGTAGACGATATTATTTTCGGTTCTACTAACTTTAATCTTTGTCAAGAATTTTCCAAGTCTATGAAGGATGAGTTTGAGATGAGCCACATGGGAGAGCTCACCTACTTCCTTGGATTGCAAATTCGACAAATGGAGAATGGCACATTCATACATCAGACAAAGTACACAGGGGAGCTTATTAAGCGATTCGGGATGGAATCGTCTTCGAGCAGAAGGACTCCCATGAGTACTACTACTCATCTACACAAGGATGAAAGCGGAAAAGATGTAGACGTTCGTCTATATCGAGGTATGATCGGTAGCTTATTTTACTTAACCGCTAGTAGGCCCGATATCATGTTTTCCGTATGCCTTTGTGCTAGATATCAAGCAAGACCTAAGGAGTCACACTTGATTACGATTAAACGAATATTTCGTTATCTCAATCAATCCCTAGATTATGGGTTACTTTACCCTAAGTCTAGCACATATGAGTTAATCTCATATAGTGATGCCGACTTTGCCGGATGCAAGTCCGACAGGAAGAGTACTAGTGGCACTTGCCATTTCTTAGGAAATTCCTTAGTTTCTTGGTTTTCTAAGAAACAGAATTCGGTGTCATCGTCCATGACTGAAGCGGAATATATTGCCGCGGGTCTTGCATGTGCACAAGTTCTTTGGATGAGACACACTCTTAGTGACTATGGTGTCAATTGTGATACTTGCCCTATCATGGTTGATAATCAAAGTGCTATTTGTCTTTCCAAGAATCCGGTACACCACTCCCGTACCAAACACATAGACGTGAGACACCATTTTATAAATGATCATGTAGCTAAGAAGGACATCATCTTAGAGTACATTGAAACCCAAAAACAAATTGCTGATATCTTCACTAAACCTCTTAAAGAAGATTCATTTGTGAGGTTGCGTGGAGAATTGGGAATTATGGGTGAATCTGAAATCTAGAAGCTCAAACTTTCATGTTATAACTCCTTTTTGAGCTCATATCTTTTTGTTGTCTATCTTCATGTGCTTTATTATTTTATGAGATTAAGAAAGGCAATTGTGACTTATTTGATTTCATGAGTTTTGAGATTGATTGGAGTGATTCGTGTTTCAATGGATTTATTGTTTTTATACTGTTTTTTTCGATATATTTGTGATTAGAGTTTAGGTCCTATGGTGAGTGTTCTTATTCTTTGGAATTCTATCTCACTGTGCATTTTTGGACCAAGACAGACGACTGTCTTTCCTTCGACAGTCGACTGCCCTACTCTATCTCCTCAGTCTGAGAATTGGTATCTTTCGCACAGCCGACAGATGACTGTTCTACAGTCGACTGTTAGTTTAACAAGTGAATGCATTTTAGTCATTAGGCGACTGTTCTCTCTGTCGAATTTTTACAGTGTTCTCTGTTATTTTTTGATGAACTGTATTAATTCTCGGCCAGCTGACTGTTGAGTATATGTCAGTCGACTGTCTAATGGACAGGCGACTGCATGTTACTTGCCAGTTGACTGCCTCTCTCTCTGAGCTTTATTTTTATCACTTCATCCAGTCGACTGACATTTGTTCATCAGTCGGCTGTCTTCTGTTGTGACGGTTCAAGTGATTTGATCCGAGCCGTCGATTCCTTGATCCAACGGCTCAGATTCATTCCCTAAATTTTATATTCGAGAATGCGCGATCACTTCCCCACGTCGACTCTCTCTCATCTGATTCGACCGTTCGTCTTCCTACTCGATCTTTTCTCCAAAACCGTCGATCTTCTTCCCTTCGTTGCCGTCGATCTCGTGCTGTCGTTGCCATCGATCTCCTCCTCCCTGTTCGTCGCTGCGTCTACTTGGTTTGCTTCTCTCTCTTTAGCCCTTCGTTCGAATTCCTTTGCTTTGTTTCTCCTTCTCTCGTTTCCATGGCTCCCAAACCCAAGGGAAAAGAGAATATTGCTGCTCCTAAACGTCCTAGGGCACCCAATAAACCTATAGCCAAAAAGAAAGAGGCCCATAAAGCCAGAACCAAACATGCTGAGTCACCCGTTCTTTCGTCTTCGCTGGGTTATTCACCTTCAGGTTCTTCTAGCGACGCTCAGCCCCTGATCAAGCGTCAGCGGAAGCACATTGATCTTGCCATCAATGAGCCTGTTGCTGACGCTCCTCATCTGTCCCCTTCAGTTTTGAGTTCTTTTGAAGAGACCCCTGTCGTACCCCCCTCTGATCCTCTAGTTCCTGTTTGCCGAGACGATCTTTGTTTGGCAAAATTTCACTCTCTTCTAGGGATCAACCTTCTTAGGGAGCGGTACATTGCTTTCCCCGCCTTCACTGCTGAGAAGCTTTCTGACATTCTCTCTGCTACTCACCTAGCCGACCTTTTTCTCTTCTCTCAGAGCGAGTCCCCCAGAGCATATCCATTTCTGGTGAAGCTCTTCTATGCGAACCGCGTTCGCAGTGAGTATTCGTCTACTGGCATCCTCGATACTGTTGTTCAAGGAACCCACATTCAGATCACTCCCTCTCTCTTATGGACTATTCTTAGGATTCCCTCTGTTGGTTCCCTTCCCACTGATATCTGCATCTTCGAGATTGTCGATCTTGACCAGTCTGTTCTCCGGGATATGTTTCGAGAGGTACCTTTAGCTCTTGATTCGGGTGTCAGATCATCTATGTTCTCTGCGAGAGGTTGGGCTGTTCACCTAGTGGTAAAGTCCAATATCCTACCGAGATATGGATTGTCTGCCCAGCCGTCTCAGAAAATCCTGAAGTGTATGTATGCTATTTTCTCTGGCATGCCCGTGAACTGGGCCGGTGTCCTCCTTGGTAGGATGGACAGGGTTAAGTTCATGACCTCCTCGTCTCACATTCCTTACGGTGGTCTTCTGACTCGTGTCTTCCGTCATTTTGGTGTTGACTTGACTCGCTACGAGCCCATGCCCTTTGGTCCTCTCCTCGACGCATCTGCAAAGTTGAAATCTTCTTCGGCTCTGCAGACTGCCTCGAAGAAGAGGAAATCTACTTCAGCTCCATCCTCATCCACTGTTCCTCCAGTTGATCTGCCATCCACCTCTGCTCCACCATCTCGTGATATTCTTTTGGAGATGTTCTCTGGTATTTACAGATTGTTGTCCCTCTCTTTCCTCCATCAGGGAATACCCTTCCCTGAGGATCTGAGACAGTTTGTTCCCCGAGCTTCATGTGCCTCCTCATCCCACTGATGTCGTTGAGCCTCATGGTGTAGCTTCTACTCAGGATGTTACTGCTGCTTCTTCTGTTGCTCCTTCTGACCCTCTTCCAGAGGATACTCCAGCTGCTACAGAGCCTGCTTCTTCTTCTGCAGCCTTGGAGACGCTCACTCTTAGATTGATGTTTGAGTGGTGTTAGTTTGGTGATGATATTTTTTTTGATGTATGATGGATGATGTTGTCAGTGACTCTTTTATATATGTTTGGTGATGTACTTTGATGTCGTCATGATGATGTATTTTTGTTGTTGTCTTGATCATGACGTATCTTTTTGTGATGGCCATGTAGATGACCATCCGTTGATGTACTCTTTTTCTATATATCTATATATGATGTTGCTGTTTATCTTGTGTCACACTATGCTGTACTGTATATCTTACCTGTGTGATGTAATGATATGTTGTCTCCATGTATGCTATACTCTCTTTGATGTGCTTTTGAGACAAAATATGAATTTAGTATTCGATTTTTCATGCTATCTCTGGTATGATGCATTAATGAAATCTCTTTTGAGTTTTGTATATATATCTAATGTTGATATTGGACTTCAATTCCATTACTCACATGTGTATATGATGTGATTTTATGAGTTTTGATTCGATATATCTTTATACTCCTTGATTGTTGTTAATTCGTATTTAGCACTATTATTGTTGTTGTTATTTGCTCCCACCTTTTTGGATAATGCCATATGGGGAGAGAAATAAACATACAAGATTCATAATGGATGTGCTAAGTATGTTCTAATGCTTGAATCTAAGATTTACGTTGCCTTAGATTCAGGGGGAGTAAGATTACAGTGAATAGGGATTTTATTTCCTAGATTTCTTGAATTGAATTCATTCATATCTCACTCATTTGCTTCAATTGTTATGTAGATGCTCTAATATTTGTTGACTAACTTGATTGGCATCTATGTAGGGGGAGTAAGTTTTCATTGCGCACAATTATTTATCTTTTTGTTTATGTTTGTTTGTCATCATCAAAAGGGGGGAGAATATTGAGTATTGGACTTCTCCCTACTTGGTGTTAATGATGAGCAAACATAAATACTTGTGACTAATCCCCTATTTTGCAGTTAATCCATTGCCTAAGCTTATTATGAAGATCAACTAGCAATGGATGACTCACAAACGTCATTGAAGGCAAATGACATGAATTGGATGATCGTAGATTGATGATTGAAGCTCCGTAAAGACTTCAAGCTCATACGATGGAAAGAAGAGATTATTCGTCAATGTAATGTTTCTTTTGTCTCTTCTAGTATGTAGCTTAGAAGTAGAACTTTGATGGAGCACTCACATACATCTACATTCTGTCATAGGACTTCATTAGATCAATTGTCCTTTGATCCCAATTCATCTCTTTTGTGTTTGTGCTAGGATTGTTTATAACAGCCGACTGCTGAACAGTTTACAGTCGCCTGTCTCAAAAACAGTCGACTGTGTTTTGTTCTACAGTCGCCTATTATGCACAAACTATTACAATATAGTTTTGGGCCTTCTCTGATTATTTCGCACAAGCTACTGATGAATGATTCACAGGCGCCTGTCCTAATGACAGTCGACTGTGTATAGTAAATCAGTCGCCTGTCTATCCTTGCCCAAACTCTGTTTGATCTGACTTTTACGGCCAGTCGACTAATGCTGTATATACAGTCGACTGTCTATTGGATCAGTCGACTGTCTATACTGCAACAGTCGCCTGTCTGTAAGTCATTTCTTTGACTCAGCTCTCTGGAAATTTCTCTTGCTTTTGACAGTCGTCTATTTAAGGTTTTACAGTCGCCTGTTCTGATTTACAGTCGACTGTATTACTCGAATCAGTCGTCTGTCTTGTATCTTGTGAGATTTCCAGTATTTGTCTAACTTACTCATCTCTCGGCCAGTCGCCTGTCGAATAAATTACAGTCGCCTGTTGGTTTAACAGACGACTGTCTTTGCTTCATTAGTCGACTGTCCACGTGGTAAGTTACCGTTATGAATTCTCACCTACCCTTGCTGACTGTGCAACAGTCGACTATGGATTGTTCAACAGTCGACTGTCGCGAGTTCAGATTATATCCGTTGAGATTTTTATCACGGATTTCAATTGGGTTTTTGCCTAAACTGTTTTGTGGATTTGACAAAGCTATAAATAGAGCTTCTACTGTTCCATTGGAAGGTTACTCATTCATTGCAAAATCTCTCAAGTTTTTACTTCCAAAGATCAAAGCTCTCAAATCCAAAGCCCTAAGTATTTCTATATCTTGTTCTCTTGCTCTTCAACCTAGATCCAAAGAGTGATCATCTAGACAATTGGTGCAGTCAAGAGAAAGGGCTTTCTCCTCTCTTTCAAGAGAGTTCTTCAACACACATCACACTCCTCCTTCAAGTTCTACTTCAAGGCATATGTGATTGTAAGTGTTGTTTTTCAATATTTCATAACATTCGTTATTTGAGTTGTGCTCTCGGTTGTGAGAGTGGTTTTGCTTGCTCCCTGGTTGTGGGAGTCAAGGACATCGATTGTATTCGATTGCACTTGTAGGGTTGCTACAAGTGGGCTTTAAGGAAACCTCAAGTTAGGGTTCTAACTTGAGTATCCGGTGGTATCCGGGTGGTAGGGACGTAGGATTACCGGGAACAAGTCGGGAGTTGACTTGGGTAATCCGAACCCTTGAAACATCTCTGCGTTTGCGTGTGTTTCATCTTGGGTTGTTTTTCTATTTCGCACTATTTGTTGGATTGCATTTTATTTGGCGTAAATTCCTTTTAAATTTGCATAAACACTATTCAACCCCCCTTCTAGTGTTTTCCCCATAGACAGGGTCCTTACATGGCAGTGGCTAATGCTCATTAGCCACGACAGTCCGTGGCTAATGTTTGACAATAGCTACAGACAATCCGTGGCCAATAGGAATTAGCCACGGAATTTTTTGCCACGGCCAGTTTCGTGGCTAATGAGGACATATTTTCCGTTTTCATATGAATCACATTAGCCACAGACGTCCATGGCTAATGTATCTGCCATGGACCATCTTTCATTTGCCACAGAATTTTTCGCATTAGCCACACCACTTTCTGTCACGGACTATTAGCCACAGAATTTCTAAAAATCCGTGGGTAATGCGAATTAGCCACAGATTTCATGGTATTAGCCACGGATTTGTCTGTGGCTAACATCCAATTTTCCAGTAGTGGTTCAAGCTGCTGGAGAAGCAAGGGAGCATAGAATAAAGAAAGCAAATAAGAAAGAAAGAAGTGACCATGACTGAATTCCCGGTCACACGTCCGAGCGCGCCAGGCGCTCGGCTGAGCTTAAGTTACAGAATGAAGGGACAAAAGAGGGCCAAGAAGAGCATCCAAGCAACAGGTCGCTCGACCGAGTGACCCACCTCGCTCGACAAAGCGACCCTCTGCAGACGACCCACAAGTTTGGCCTAGCACTCTCTGTTGAATTAGCTCGGCCGAGCGGCTCAACCGCTCGACCGAGCGACATTCTTTGCCTAGGTTGAAGAATTGAAGCACCAAGAAGGCACTTGGCCGAGCGCTAGGGTGTGCTCGACCGAGCAGTATGGGTCCCAGCACTCATAAGTGACGATCTGTTTGGGTTTTCTATGCCTTTTTAGGGGTTTCTAGGGGGGCTATATATAAGGAGAGAGGTAGCCATCATGGGGGGCCCTCTTTTGATCGGGGGGGATCTCGTTGTTGGTTTCTGGAGGACGAATTTCGAAGGTTAAGCTACTCCATCGGCCCCCTCCTTGGTGATTTTGTATCAGATCTTTTAACGAGCTAAGTATTTCTTTTGTTGAATCTTCTTTATATCTCTTCATATATGCTTGTGATGTTGATTTCTATTGTTTTCATATCCTTTGCCATTATTGAGTAGATCTATTGCTAGGGTTAAGGATGAACCCTATGATTCTAAGGATTGGATGTTAGGTTAATCTTAGTTTAACGAATCTAGGGTTGCCCTGTGGTAGTTGGTGGATTAGCCCTAAAATTGCAGGATTGCAAAAGTAGCTCCATTTTCTAGGGAAATCCCCACGAATCTGATTAGGGCTTAGCTGTCATCCTCTAGGGCTCGTGATCATGAAAGTGACTCGTGCGCTAGGGGTGATTACTAACCCCAAATCCACTAGTCGGTGACTACAAGAGTAGCCCGATAGATAGAACCAACCGTAGTATAGTATCCCAGTCCGTAGATCATGAGAGTGGATACGGATCTGTCATACGGGAACCAGTGTCGAGCGTAATGCACATATCCATGTGTGAAGATCATTGCGAAAGTGGTTGAGCATAAGGATACGTTAGACGAGTAGGACAACGAAAGTTAAGTCCTCATTCCCATCTCCGGATGTGACACTCCTACCCTCATTCATCATTCAACGAAAGGGTCCTTACCTGATATCCGACCCTGAAAGTCCTAGCGGGGATCCCGACACCCTAGTGATATTTCTCTCATTTGTTTTCTCTTTGTTTTACTTGTTTTCTTTTGTGTGGAGTCTTTGGTCGTGCCTTACTGTTCGTGACACCCTCGCATTTCACCTCCATTGCCGTTACGACCCCTTTTGTAATCCATCCCACAATAAAACTCGAAGCCTAACCAACCTAGGATCGATAAGTAGTGTGGCACCGCTTCCCCGTGTTCGATACCCGCTCGCCACTATACCGTGCACTTGCGATAAAACGACATCGTTCCGGGTGTAATTCCGGGCCGATCAAGTTTTTGACGCCGTTGCCGGGGTGACGTTCCGCCATATTACCTATCTATCACAATTAGGTTGCTAGACTTCGATTAAAGAAAAAGAAGAAAAAAATTAAAACACTTGAAAAAATTTATAAAAAAGAAATAAAAATAGATTTTTCTCCCGCCACCACAGTATTATTATCTTTATCTCTCTAGTGCCATTGACGTTCTTTTCCAGGTTATTTATCTTTGTTTGATCAGGTGCATTTGGTGCAACGATGGTACCCCCATTCGGAGCGAAGGTGTACACATTCAAATATTTTATAGACTAAGGGAGGATCGCCAATTTCAGGCAGGCTGATGGAGAATCCTTCTGGCAAGTCTTGGATAGGTTCGAATATTTAGTGAAAAATGCGCGCCAGAACATGGGTTTGATGACTCAAGGCTACTCCAATTCTTCACCAAATGATTGCAGGGACCTTCAGTGGAATTCATGAAAAGGATGTAAGTGAATACAATCGACGATTTATATTCGGCAGCAGCTTTGGGATGCATGCTAAACAATGCTCGCTCTACCGGTTCATTAGCCATCACGGCAAGTGAACCATTTGACCGAGAAGTTATAAATTTTATTATGAATCGTGGCTCAGCTGCAGGTACTATTGAGGATGATATTCACGTTCAGCTTAGGGAATACACCCTGCATTTCTACATTGCCACCAAGGACGAGACCAGCAAAGGCAACGATTGCATTCTCTATGATGTCGTGCTCGAGCCATCTCTCTCTCTTGACCCCTCTCCACAGGTTGAAGATGCAGAGCAACCTGCACCACTAGAGCCTATCATTGAGGAGGCCATGCTAGCGAAGCCGAAGCAGACCGTTGAGGAGGACGCTATTCGGGATGAGGATATAGATATTCATATGGAGCCCGAGTATTGCCCACCTTCAGTTGAGCTTCCACAGCCACCTCCACCATTTACTATGGCTGAGGACCATCCATCGGAGTTTACTGCTCCCACTCAGGGAGAATCTTTTTCACCCTCGTTATTTACATTTGATTCCCCCTATCTCTGTAACGGTCGCTTTCCGACCTAGTGAATTTTCTGCGTGCACGTGTTTTATCGTACACGTATTTTATTTGGCTATTTCTGGATTCCGAAATATGCGATGTGATATGCCGTTGTGATTGTTTGGGAGTGTAGGATTTTATTGTAATTTTTGGAAACGTCGTTTCACGGCTCGTTTTCTCGCAAAACGACTTTGAATGATAGGGGCGTTTTAGTCATTTGACTCAAAACACCGTTTCCAATTTTACATTTATTTTTGGTGGGCGTAGCGCACGATCAGGCTCCGTAGATCTGTGCGTCTCGTCTTCACGATCGCCCCGGTATTTTCGGATTATTTTTCTGACGCCCTGATTGAGAGATATCGCTCGGAGAAATCTCGACCGTTGATTAGCCCAACCAGTTCAAATTCAAATTTGATAGCCAAATCTGGCTATATCACTAATTAATCTCATGATATCCTTCCTAAACTGCTTTTCTATTTGTCCCCTAGACTTATCCCAGATTACACACCCTCTATCATTATCTCTCTCCCTCAAATAACATCAATCCCATTCCTATATATCAATTCTAATATTATTAAAACCCCTAAATCACTAATTTCCCTTTCACGTGACCTACTAAAACCTAGGCTGAACTTTCAGCTGCCACAAAAAGAAAAGCCCCCGAGTACTCTCCCTATCTCTCTCTCGCATCACTCTCCCTCTCGCGTCTCTCTCTCTCGCACCTCACCCCTCCCCGATCGTCGGCGGCCTCTTCTCCAACACCGATGACCACACGCCCGAACACGACCCCCGATCGCCGGCGGCCTCTTCTCCAACACCGATGACCACACGCCCGAACGCGACCCGCGACCCCGCGACCCCGCCGCGGTCGCCTGAAACCCTCGCACGACGATGCAGTCCCGCTCCCGATCGCCACGACCGCCGCACGTCGCCGCCGGAGCCTCGCAGCAGGCCGCCTGCGCTCCCCGATCACCGCACAGCCCCGTTCACCACCGGTGGCCACCCAGACCCCCCCATTCCGACGTCTTCCTTGCACAAGCAGCAGCAGCAGCGGCAAGATCCGCCGCTGCTACGAGATTTCCGATCGCCGCGGCTCTCCCACGCCGACTTCCGACCGCCGTCGACCTCCTCAAGGTCGCTGTCTCCGACTGCTAGCCGCCGTGCGACCGTTCTCGCTACTGCAACGAGCTCAAGCCGTGCTGTTTTCCACCGCTGCAGACCTGTTTCCCGACGCCGCGTGTCGTCGGCGATCCCCCGGAGGCCCCCTAGCACGACCGTTTCCTCGCTGGCTGTTTTCTGAGAGCAGCAAGTAGCAGCAGCCCCTTGGACTAGCGTTACTACGGACTTTCGTCGCCGTTACATGCCGTTGTTCGCTGTTTTACCGTCAGACTGATTGTGCTCGCTGCCCGCACTTCGTCCGCTGCCCGGACGAGTCTCACTACGCTACCCGTAGTCGAGACGCTGTAGACGCCGCAGATCTCCTGCAGTTCAGACACTACGTCCGCACTACT
Organism: Scilla litardierei; assembly: GCA_030789695.1. Taxonomy (NCBI): domain Eukaryota; kingdom Viridiplantae; phylum Streptophyta; class Magnoliopsida; order Asparagales; family Asparagaceae; genus Scilla; species Scilla litardierei. Next base: position 180,382,411 of record CM061134.1, read on the forward strand.
CCGGACACCGGAGAGGTTGGTTCCCCCTAACTCGTAGCACAACCCACACCGTAGCGAAACTAAAAACCTAACTAAAACTGAACAACAATAATTAAATTTACATTTCCGCACCAGTAAAACACTGCTCACTGTAGAAATCGACCGTCGGACAATTTTCTGAGCATATAGGGTAGTGGTCGATTTAGGCTGAACGAAAACACCAAAACGTGACTCTGACAATTAGGGTAGTCCCGACAACCTAGAAACGAACCTAAATGGGATTTATTGAAAACGCGACCTGACACCGTCGCCGTGACCTGTTTCAGACGGACTACCGCGGACGAGACGCCTGGACGAGACGCCCCGGACGGACGACACACTCGCCACCGCAGGCAAGTGTACTCACTTGCACTTTTGGCTGTGCTTTGGTCTTAAACTGCTAGAACTATTAGACTGTGAACAAATAGAACCAGACGTGAAATGATAGCGTCCGGGACGCCCTGACGACTTAGACTTGACGACGAAGTCTAAGCGTAACAACAACAACTTTTGACAACCATAGGGTTATCTTGTGTGTGTGTGTGAGTGGACCCCCTAGAATCAACAACAACTGCTACCGTAGGTTTCATCTGCGTGTGCGTGTGTGTGGACACCCTAGAACAACTTTGCCCTTGCCATGTCATGAACATCTTGCACGTCGTGTCTTATGTAGCCTGTGGGCAATGAGACGCTCACCTAGCAGAGTGGGTGATCTTTGTTACGGAACACCTACAGAAAGCTCGGCACCCACCTAGCAGAGTGAGTGTCCCAGTAGAGTACGTTGACGAGGCGGACCTGCCAGAGTACGTAGAGCCGGAGGACGTCGGTCCTGAGTACGTGCCTGAGGAGGACCAGAGCTAGAGACCTTCACGTTGCTGATTCAGAGGTTTCACTGCAGTTTAGTTGGGTGCATAGCACCGTTTACTTTCTGTCTAGGTTGGGTGCTTGCACCATTAGTTTACTTCAGCTGTTTTGTAGCCGTGTTGGCTTTTGTTTAGACTCTCCGTACTTTTCTGGATATCTGTTGAATAAAATGAATGCATCTCTTTTAGTACTTTTGTTGTTCCGTACTAACCTGCAGGGACCTGTTCCTTCGTCTTGGAGTACCACACAGACGCTTATTGGGTCCGAGCTTCACAGCTCCGGCCTAAGCGGGTCTTGTCACATTTCGCTTCCGTCGTTTTGGGAAGCGGGGCGTGACATGTTTTAGTGGTGGCCCATGCAGGTCCTTTTCTGTGAAAAGTACGGAACGATAGAAGTATTAGCATTCATTTTTTTCTTCTTTCTCCAGTAATATGTGCGAGTCTAAGTTGTGTTTTTCCTGTCGTTAGGATGGTGGGAGGACGTGAAGCTTGAGATGGACCATCAGCTGACGGGACCATGGATGGCCGAGGTGACGATTTACGCCAATTACTGGGTGTTATGAGGGAGATACTGGACGTTCAGCATCAATTGGTTCGGCAGTCCCATCATGCTGCCCAGGCCGTCCAGGCTCCCCTGCCGTCACCTGCCCTGAGAGCTGCTCCCGGAGTGAAGCAGTTCAATGAGCTTCAGCCGAGGACATTTTCTGGGAAAGAAGGACCATTGGCTACTGATGAGTGGATTCTGAGTACTGAGGAGAAGCTGGTAGCTGCGAAGATTCCTGATGATACCCGAGTTGAGATAGCGAAGATGCAGCTGACTGAGAATGCTAGGAACTGGTGGCGCATTAAGGAGAGGCGCATGTAGAAGCCAGTGGAGTGGAGGACCTTCCGCTCGATGTTCAAGGAGAAGTACTTCACCAAGGCTGCTAGGAGGAAGCTGTTGAGCAGATTTGTAGATCTGAAGCAGGGGGATATGACCGTTGACGAGTACGAGGCAGATTTCGAGATGCTGAGTCGGTTTGCCCCACATATGATGAGGAAGGAGGAGAAACGAGCTGATCGTTTCCGTCAGAGACTGCATCTGAAGATTCAGGGTTCGATGTCTTCGGCAGACTTCACGACCATGGGAGCGGTGCTGAATGCCGCGAGGAACCATGAGACTATATCTCGTCTACCTGATCCTTCTGATGATGGAGGAAAGCTACAGAAGGAGTAGCATAGGCCTTCTGCTGGGTCTATAGTGGGTCCAGTTCAGTCAGTGCCTTTCAAGAGGCCAGGAGCACCTGCTCACAATCAGATGAAGGGCCCATGCTTTTTCTACGGCAAGCCAGTGCATCAGCAGAACACTTGCAGGAAGAAGCTAGGTTTGTGTCTGGCATGTGGAGCTGCCACACATGCCTTTATAGATTGCTCGAGGTATCGCCATACTGAGGGCGGAGCACCTGCCCCTACCCAGAGAGGAGCTGTTGTCCGTGGAGCATATGTCATGATAGCAGCGGATGGCGTCGTTGCAGGTAACTCCATAGTTTTAATCTTTCATATTATAGTTTAGCTTATTTTTGACTGCTTATGTATGTTTCAAAACTTTTTGTTCCTTTCAAATCAAACCTTTAATATTTTGGGATTAGCCCACAAAGATCACGACCCACCTATCTTCCCTCATCTAATATCACAACTCCACACGTTTTTCCCAATGTTTTAAAATATGTCTTAGGCCTTAAACTTTCTTTTCTTTCCCTCTTCGGGAGTGTTATTTTTATTGTTATGATGTTGTTAGTGCTAGATATTTTGTTATAGGGTTATGTTTACGAGTAGGCTCAGAGTGAGATGAGATATGTTGTATCGGTGATTAGTGGGTTTTGAATAACAAGGATATTAGATCAGATTTCTTTAGATGAAAAGAATGAGCTGTCCAAGACTTATTTATATTACCGACGTGTGAAGGACCCAATGGAGAGCTCTGATTGGATGAAATTATGTATAGGGAAATGAGTACTTAATCGATCTGAAACTTGGACGAGTGATAGATAAGAGTAGCTAGGACGGGATAGTATGATTTGGAGTGATCATGAGAATGAGTAGAACAATTAAAGCATCAATTTCGATTATTAAGTCGACGTGAGAAGACATTGGAAATACGACATGTTGAGATGAATGAGGTGTTGTGAAGATGGATTTTAGTATTATTAGGAGGTTAGAAGTTAAGAGTAATGATAGATGTAGTTTGTGGTTCATTGATTTTTGGGGAATAGAATTATGAGTTAAGGTGACGGATGATATATTGGGGACATGATGATTGTTGAATTATGGACGGTAATATGAATCTATAGTCAGATGCTAGGGAGTGATTCTAGATGTAGCATTAGCCAGTGGAGAGACGAGCTGTGATGGATTATTTAAGGAACGTTGTTTGTATTTATAGGATTAGCGATCGTTATGTGTTGATATAGGAGTTGTAGGCATAGTGTTTATACATATTATTACTATTAGTATAAGTGATTCCGAGGACGGAATCATTTCTAAGGTGGGTAGAATGTAACGGTCGCTTTTCGACCTAGTGAATTTTCTGCGTGCACGTGTTTTATCGTACACGTATTTTATTTGGCTATTTCTGGATTCCGAAATATGCGATGTGATATGCCGTTGTGATTGTTTAGGAGTGTAGGATTTTATTGTAATTTTTGGGAACGTCGTTTCACGGCTCGTTTTTCGCAAAACGACTTTGAATGATAGGGGCGTTTTAGTCATTTGACTCAAAACGCCGTTTCCAATTTTACATTTATTTTTGGTGGGCATAGTGCACGATCAGTCTCCGTAGATCTGTGCGTCTCGTCTCCACGATCGCCCCGGTATTTTCGGATTATTTTTCTGACGCCCGGATTGAGAGATATCGCTCGGAGAAATCTCAACCGTGATTAGCCCAACCAGTTCAAATTCGAATTTGATAGCCAAATCTGGCTATATCACCAATTAATCTCATGATATCCTTCCTAAACTGCTTTTCTATTTGTCCCCTAGACTTATCCCAGATTACACACCCTCTATCACTATCTCTCTCCCTCAAATAACATCAATCCCATTCCTATATATCAATTCTAATATTATTAAAAACCCTAAATCACTAATTTCCCTTTCACGTGACCTACTAAAACCTAGGCTGCACTTTCAGCCACCACAAAAAGAAAAGCCCCCGAGTACTCTCCCTATCTCTCTCGCATCTCTCTCCCTCTCGCGTCTCTCTCTCTCTCGCACCTCACCCCTCCCCGATCGCCGGCGGCCTCTTCTCCGACAATGGCGACCAGGCAACCTGACTGCGAACCCCGATCACCCGTGACCCCGCCGCGGTCACCTGAAACCCTCGCATGATGCCGTAGTCCCGCTCCCGATCGCCACGACCGCCGCACGTCGCCACCGGAGCCTCGCAGCACGTCGCCTGCGCTCCCCGATCGCCGCACATCCCCGTTCACCGCTGGTGGCCGCCCAGACCCCCTATTCCGTCGTCTTCCTAGCGCAAGCAGCAGCAGCAGTGACAAGATCCACCACTGCTGTGAGATTTCCGATCGCCGCGGCTCTCCCTCGCCGAATTCCGACTGCCGTCGACCTCCTCAAGGTCTATGTCTCCGACTACAAGCCGCCGTGCGGCCGTTCTCGCTACTGCAGTGAGCTCAGGCCGCGGCCGTGCTGTTTTCCACCGCCGCAGACCTGTTTCCCGATGCCGCGAGTCGCCGGCAATCCCCCGGAGGCCCCCTAGCACGGCCGTTTCCTCGCTGGCTATTTTCCGAGAGCAGCAAGTAGCAGCAGCCCCTTGGACTAGCGTTACTATGGACTTTCGTCGCCGTTGTTCGCTGTTTTGCCGTAGGACTGATCGTGCTCGCTGCCCGCACTTCATCCGCTGCCCAGACGAGTCTCACTACGCTACCCGTAGTCGAGACGCTGTAGATGCCGCAGATCTCCTGCAGTTCAGACACTACGTCCGCACTACTCCAGACACCGGAGAGGTTGGTTCCCCCTAACTCGTAGCACAACCCACACCGTAGCGAAACTGAAAACCTAACTAAAACTGGACAATAATAATTAAATTTACTTTTCCGCACCAGTAAAACACAGGTCACTGTAGAAATCGACCGTCGGACAATTTTCTGTGCATATAGGGTAGTGGTCAATTTAGGCTGAACGAAAACACCAAAACGTGACTCTGACATTAGGGTAGTCCCGACAACCTAGAAACGAACCTAAATAGGATTTATTGAAAACGCGACCTGACACCGTCACCGTGACCTGTTTCAGACGGACTACCGCGGACGTGACGCCTGGACGAGACGCCCCGGACGGACGACACACTCGCCACCGCAGGCAAGTGTACTCACTTGCGCTTTTGGCCTTTCTTTGGTCTTAAACTGCTAGAACTATTAGACTGTGAACAAATAGAACCGGACATGAAATGATAGCGTCCGGGATGCCCTGACGACTTAGACTTGACGACGAAGTCTAAGCGTAACAACAACAACTTTTGACAACCGTAGGGTTATCTTGTGTGTGCGTGTGTGTGGACCCCCTAGATTCAACAACAACTGCTACCATAGGTTTCATCTATGTGTGAGTGTGTGTGGACACCCTAGAATAACTTTGCCATTGCCATGTCATGAACATCTTGCACGTCGTGTCTTATGTAGCCTGTGGGCAATGATATGCTCACTTAGCAGAGTGGGTGATCTTTGTTACGAAACACCAACGGAAAGCTCGGCACCCACCTAGCAGAGTGAGTGTCCCAGCAGACCGAGAGGATAGAGACTCTCACCTAGCTGAGTGAGTGGTCCTATACAGTAGTACGGTTTCACCTACGAGGCGTCCGTCACTCACCTAGCAGAGTGAGAGATTGCGCTACTGATCGTGGGGATAGAGGCACTCACCTAGCAGAGTGAGTGGCCCTATATTGTCTTGTCTTGAGCACTTGGGTTTGGGGTAGGGTTGAGCGTGCGCACGGGGAGAGGGTCTGATCCCCCTCGAACCGTAAGGCGTGAACCCTTCGAGTCACACGTGTCTCATCTTGTCTTGTCCTGTCCTGTCTTGCTTGTCTTGTCACGTCTTGTCACGACCCGTTTAGGTTAGTCCCGTAGTCGGTAGCACTAGCTACGACTACTGCTTGCTACGCGTTACTTTCCTGGTGCGTTTAGTTCCTTTCGTCACTCTGTTATAACCCCAGCATGCTAATCAACCAGTAAACTGCTGTTTAATAGTTTGGTACACTTGCAGTAGAGTCTGACCCTTTTTGTAGACTTTACCTGACGTACAGTTCCTTTCTTTTGGGTGATGTACGTCAGGTGTCGAGACAGAGTACGTTGACGAGGCAGACCTGCCAGAGTACGTAGAGCCGGAGGACGTCGGTCCTGAGTACGTGCCTGAGGAGGACCAGAGCTAGAGACCTTCACGTTGCTGATTCAGAGGTTTCACTGCAGTTTAGTTGGGTGCGTAGCACCGTTTACTTTCTGTCTAGGTTGGGTGCTTGCACCATTAGTTTACTTCAGCTGTTTTGTAGCCGTGTTGGCTTTTGTTTAGACTCTCCGTACTTTTCTGGATATCTGTTGAATAAAATGAATGCATCTCTTTTAGTACTTTTGTTGTTCCGTACTAACCTGCAGGGACCTGTTCCTTCGTCTTGGAGTACCACACAGACGCTTATTGGGTCCGAGCTTCACAGCTCCGGCCTAAGTGGGCCTTGTGACATTTCGCTTCTGTCGTTTTGGGAAGCGGGGCGTGACAATCTCTGATGACTATCTAATGCTTGATTCAGATGTCCTTGACACACCACATTTTCTGCAAGACACATGCGTATATGACCAGGAGGTGCGTTGGGATGCATATGAGGAGGACGTCGAGGAGTTGCCGGTACCTTGGGATGTGTCCACTGTCGAAGAGCCTGAAGTAGACCATAAGGAAGCGTTACCTGATGAAACTAAGGCGAGCAACGCGGAGTGGGCAGACGTGGTGCACCAGAGTAGAGATACAATCTCAAGGAGGTATCATAAACTAGATTTAATTTCTATTATTGTTGTCGATGATTTTCTTTGGGATTCATATATCACGAGGAAAAGTTTCAGAGACGAACTTATGTAGCTCGTCTCCTACATGGTACAGGTGGAATTCTTGGAGAGATGCTAGGGGCTACATTGCTAGAATTCGTTGGTATTAGTGGTTACACGCACCTGGCGGAGCCACAGAAGGAGCAGTTGGAGCAGTTGCAAGCACCGCCAAAGATACTGGATCCACCTTTTAAAACAGCTGGTATCAATCCAGTAGTGTAACTGTAGTGTAGTTTTTAATGCTTTAAATAAACACGAACCCTCTCGACAGTGAGAGGACCATATATGATTTTTTATGATTTCCTAGTTTAATAAATTCACCCCATATTAAGGTTACACAATAATATTTTGCACCCCACCCTACTCTATAATTTGATTGCCCACCCTCATACTATGATGCTTCCATTACTTCTCTCCCCAATTTTTATGCCCATCTGTCCACACTGAGCACCATCTGAATTAGATTGGGGGAGAGAGAAATTATTTTGTTGTGTAGCTCCCTATTTTGTCCTTGTCCTTTATCCATAACACACACACATTGAGGACAATGTGACATTTAAGTTTGGGGGAGTGCACAGTGCACGCACTTTGATTTGTCGTGAAACACACCTTAAAATTTTCAGATGAACTATATTCACTTCTCTATTTCTGTCTCATATGCTTCATTTTATTATGGAATATTGTGGATTTATTTTTTTATGAACTCTGATATCTGTTAGATTTGAGCATAATTTCTTGATTGGAGTATCATTGTTAATATGCTTTTTCATAGTAGAATCCATAGTTCCACAACCATATTCTCGAAATAGTTGAGCTAAAAATGAATGAATCAAAATTTGAAAATTATTTGATTTTTGCTTGATTTGATTGATAATTCTATTGTTTCATGGATGTTTAGTAATTCAAAAGAGATAGGATAACCCCACGACAACCATAGTAGTGATAATTAGAATTCCTGAAACTGAGCTCATGTCTAGATTCTATGCTTTTTCCTTTTCTTTTGTATATAACCAATAAATGGTCAAAGACCATCTTTGCATTCCATCGCATTTACGTGAGTTTGCAAAAATCCAAAAAAATATATACAAAAATTAAACAAATATCCTAAATAAAAGGTCCTTGGGATTCCTTGTAACCCGATGCCCTAAGATCATTTGATCTGGGATGCATAGACCGCTCCTTGCACTCCATTGCGTTTATGCAAGTTTGCAAGACAAAAGCAAATATATATATATATATAGCCAAAAGTATAAAAAACACAAAAATTCCATATCCTTATCTCCATTTCTATATAGAACAAAGACATGGACAAAGTTAACGGGTTCTAGGAGTCATGAAACGAGTGTAGTATGGTGATTGCCTTACCTTAATTGAATTTACTAACTCATTCCATGAAGCTTAACAAAACAACAAGCATGCTTGAAACTGGTTGATCATGACACATTTATTCTGCTTAGAGAATGAGTTGTGGACATTGGATTCGTCTCTGTGAACTTAGTATATTTCATAATAATCTATGATGGTATGTAGCTCTACTCTCATTTCATTGTTTATCAAGTTCATTAAACTTATTGAAATCCATAAAATGTTCATCAGTATCGAGACTTAAGTATTTTGCATGAATGTGTGTTCTGGTTATATATTGGTGTGTGTTCACGTATTCTTGTATCCATGAGTCCATATAATTGCTGAGTTTGAGATTGAGCCCCTTGATGCCATCACACTTCATCACCTCACCTTTCCATTGTATTCCTCTCCCGGGTTCGCTAATTATTTGTATTCCTCGAGGACGAGTAAGAGGTAAGCTTGGGGGATTTTGATGTGTATGTATTTTATACGTTTTATACCCCACATCCACATCAATATTTGATTGCTTAAATCCCGATCTTATGCGCTTTTATGTTGATAATTGGAACTATTTTACTTCGAGAGCGTTTGGTTGCATTTCAGAGAATATCGAGAAATTTGGAGCACATTGGAGAGAAGGACATGATCGTCAAATGCCAGAGCGTCAATAGCATCGTATTTGAGGAGTTCAAGTTGATGGAGAAGTAAGGGAGCAAAGAAGAAAGGGAGCAAAGAAGAAAGAGAGAAGAGACTATGGCTGAATTCCAGGTCACTCGACCGAGCGTGCCAGGCACTCGTCCGAGCTTGAGCTACAAAATGAAGGGAAGAAAGAGGGCCAAGAAAAGCTTCCAAGCAGCAGGTCGCTCGACCGAGAGACCCACCTCGCTCGACCGAGAGACCCTCTGCAGACGACCCCCAAGTTTGGCCTAGCACTCTCTGTTGAATTAGCTCAGCCGAGCGGCTTAACCGCTCGACCGAGCAGCATCCTTTACCCAGGTCGAAGAATTGAAGCACCAAGAAGGCACTCGGCTGAGCGCTAGGGCGCACTTGACCGAGCGGTATGGGTCCCAGCAGTCGCAAGTCGTGATCAGTTTATGTTTTCTGGGCCTTTTTTGGGTTTTCTAGGGGGCTATATATAGGGAGAGAGGTAGCCGTCATGGGGGGCCATCTTCTGATCAAGGGGATCTCATTTTTGGTTTCTGGAGGACAAATTTTGGAGGTTAGGCTACGCCATCGGCCCCCTCCTTGTTGATTTTGTATCAGATCTTTTAACGAGCTAAGTATTTCTTTTGTTGAATCTTCTTTATTGCTATTCATATATGCTTGTGATGCTGATTTCTATTGTTTTCATATCTTTTGCCATGATTGAGTAGATCTATTGCTATGGTTAGGAATGAACCCTAGGATTCTAGGGATTGGATGTTAGGTTAATCTTAGTTGAACGAATCTAGGGTTGCTCTATGGTAGTTTGAACAAGGGTTTTGGGTGATTAGCCCTAGAATTGGAGGATTGCAAAAGTAGCTCCATATTCTAGGGAAAATTCCCACGAATCTGATTAGGGCTTAGCTGTCATCCTCTAGGGCTTGTGATCATGAAAGTGACTCGTACGCTAGAGGTGATTACTAACCCCCGATCCGTTAGTCGGTGACTACGAGAGTATCCCGACTGCTAGAACCAATCGTAGTGTAGTATCCCAGTCCGTAGATCATGAGAGTGGATACGATCTGTCATATGGGAACCAGTGTCGAGCGTAATGCACATATCCATGTGTGAAGATCATTGCGAAAGTGGTTGAGCATATGGATACGTTAGACAAGTAGGACAACGAAAGTTAAGTACTCGTTCTCATCTCTGGATGTGACACTCCTACCCTTATTCATCGTTCAACGAAAGGGTCCTTAACCTGATATCCAACTCTGAAAGTCCTAGCCGGGATCCCGACACCCTAATGATATTTTCCTCATACGTTTTCTCTTTGTTTTACTTGTTTTCTTTTATGTGGAGTCTTTGGTCGTGCCTTGCTGTTTATGACACCCTTGCATTTCACCTCCATCGCCATTACGACCCCTTTCGTAATACATCTCCACAATAAAACCCGAGGCCTAACCAACCTAGGATTGATAAGTAGTATAGCACCGCTTTCCCGTGTTCGATATACGCTCGCCTCTATACCGTGCGCTTGCGGTAAAACGACATCGTTCCGGGTGTAATTTCGAGCCGATCAAACATAAAACATAGATACACAAAACATTCGTATAAACACACAAAACACATATACATAAAACACAGATACCCTTGGATGTATAGTATACATATCTTGTAGCGTATGTAATGATGTGCTTATGGTTAAATATGTGTATATTTGGTCTATTGTGTAGTGTACAATCCTTAGATCTATTCAGCCTTCGGTTAGACCCTTGACTTTAGAAAGTCTGAGTGCAGACTTTGTTTTTAAGGTGGGTAGAATGTAACGGCATGTTTTCTAATTATATTTTGATTGTTGTGTGCCTGTATTTTACTTTGCTGATTCTGTTATTTTCGTCCGAGTGGATTTTCGTCCGCGCATCGACGCGAGCGCGTCGTCGTTATTCTCGATTTTTACCGTAGCGAAATTTTTAAATTTTTTTTATTTAATTACTATTCTCTACTAAATGATTTTTAATCACTATTAAATTAATTTCTAATTAACTATTATTTTTAACTAATTTATTTTACTAAATTACTCTTAGAAATTTACCTTATCCCTGCCTCCAACAACAACCCTCCCCTCGTTCTTAAATCGACAGCTGCACCAACCACAACAACCCTCCACCATCATCCACCACCTACTCCATACAAGCAACGGCAGCAAATCTACCTCCCACCACCACTACAATATCAACCATCCATCTCCCCCATTCAAACGAGGAAAAAAAAAATCAGAAAATCACAATCACAAATCAACCCCGTGCAACCCCAAGTTGCCGGAGCCCCACCGCCAAGCCGCCCAGATCTCGCCGTCAATCAGCCGTCGTCGCGCGGCCTTAGGGATCGCCGGAAGCCCGAAGCCGCCGATCTCGCCGCCGCCCAACCTCCCGAAGCCGCCGTGACCCCCACCTCCGTACGCCGCAGCGCAGCGCCCCCGCTCGATCAACGCGTGCCCGCCCCCGATCAGAGCCACCCAACGCCTCAAATCGCCGCCCCCAAGCCCCGATTCCGCAGCCCCCGGCCTCGATCCGCCGCGCCGTGGAAGCGCAACCGCCGCCCTTGCCCCCTTCGCCCGCGTGTGTGAGATCGGAACAAAAAAAAGAAGAAAAAAAAAGGAAAAGAAAAACGAGAAGAGGGAGAAACAGAGAGTGAGAGAGGGCAATGAAGGGGGGGGTAAATATTAAGTAAGTTTTTAAGTTAATATATTATTATTATTATTATTATTATTATAAAATCATGTTTAATTGTTACTGTAAAATTATTATTATAAAGTTCTATTAAGTTGTTATTAAGGATAGTTAGCTGATGGTTTTAATAAGTTAACAATTAATGAGTTTAGCTATTATGTAAGATTTTGTGCTATAAGTCAAATTAGCCTATAAAACATTAAGTTAAGTTAGCTATTAATAACTGTTAGGACCCGTACATAGTCCGTTAACAATAGTTAGTGTAATAAATGATGTTAGCATATAACTATTAGCCTGATACTAATTCTTTGACGCAGATAAATCGTACCGCACGTCACCACCACCTGGACGCCCACACCCACGTCAAGGCAAGTATTTTGAGTAAATGAACTACAAACCTAACCGTTCAAACTTAGTGTTAAATTTGTTGGGCTTATCAAATTCTGGTAGCCGGATACCATATTGCACCTTGCTTATTGCTTTTGTTGGTCTGCTTTTACCATCCGCATGTTAACAACTAATTTAATTGGGAAAAATGGATATGTTGCAAACACAAGGTGATAACCATCGAATACAGATGGGGGTAAATCCATCGAATACAGATGGGGTGAAACTTGGTCAATGACTAAACAGTACACTTGGGTGGGGTTGGTTCTTGTAGTAGAGTCTGTAAATGTTGCTTGAACACCTTACGGCTACCTCCAAAACCACACTAACGGAGGCAAGCAGCTTGACCATATTCCAGGTTGGAATGGCAAGAAGCGTCACGGTAAGCCCCCGATGATAGGGTGTATCGAGAACATTACTTTCTCAGACATGGACTTATCACGAGCACAAATACTCAATTTACAACTACTTTACTTTTAAAACTGCAAAACTCATGCATGCTTGTACTTTACTTTCTGCACTTATTATTCATAACTGTGTACTAACGCTTTTTGTCCCTTATAGTTGTTCTTCATTCATTGCTTTAAAATATCTTGCCGAGCTTATCGTTGACATATATTTCAACGTGTTTTGAAATATATGTTAGGTTTAGAGATAGAGTACCCAGAGGACACTACTCTTGAGGATCCCATCTTAGAGGTGGACCCCGCTGACCAGAGTTACGAGGATACTGAGATCATCCCCGCGGAAGACTAGAGCGGGACTTTTATATTTAGTATTGTTGTATTTTATTTTCAGGTGGGTTTGCTTCAGCAGTTTGTACGGCCATGCTAGGCCTAAATTATCTGCGTGTTTGCTTTGGACGCTGGTGTTGTAATGTAATGAATAATTGCGCTGCTTGTGAAGATTCGCGTGCAGGGACCTGCCTTCGCTAAAATCACGCTTAGTGTGCTTAAGTCAAAGAAGAAGGAAAAAAAGGTACCTCTTCTTTGCTTTAAGCACATGCGGACCCGCTCACGTCCTCGCCCCAAGTATAATGGGAAGCGGGGCGTGACAGGTTTTAGTGGTGGCCCATGCAGGTCTCTGCTCTCCTTTCTGCGAAGTACTTCAGAAGCAGTGTGAACATCATTACTGACCAGAGGGTTTAAATAACTTTGTACAAAAAAAATGTTTAACTTGTTTATCTTGCAGCATGGCAGGAAGACCGAACACTCGCCACGGGAATGGGACTAGCGGGAATGATACTCCCGACCTCCTTGGACTCATGAATATCATGAGAGGAATGTTGGAGACTCAACAACAGCTGATTCGACAGGGTCAACAGCTTGCACCCCCTGCACCACCTGCACCACCCCCACCTCGAGCTGAGCCCGGTGCGAAGCAATTTCGGGAGCTTTTCCCGAAGAGCTTTTCTGGGAGAGAAGGCCCCTTAGCAGCAGAAGAATGGGCCCGAACTACAGCGGAAGACCTGAGTCTTGCCCGCATTGACCAGGCAGGCTGGGTAGAGATTGCCAAGAAACAGCTGACTGGAAATGCCCGGAACTGGTGGGACAATGAGGAAGCTCGTCTTATCAAGCCCATCAACTGGACCATGTTTCGTGAGCGTTTTGACGCTCAGTATTTTCCTCGATCAGCCAAGAGGGAACTGCAGCAACGTTTCATCAACCTGGAACAAGGCAACATGACTGTTGACGAATACGAGGCAGAGTTTTCGATGCTTAGTCGATTTGCCCCAAATCTGGTGGAAGATCCCGAAGACTGTGCTTATCAGTTCTTCCAGGGGCTAGACCTGGACATTCAAGGATCAATGTCTTCGGTAAATCTGACTACACATCAGGAAGTGTTAGATGCTGCTAAGAAGCATGAAATTAATGTGAATCGCAAGAAGGCACTTCAGATTGGAGGAAGTAGGCGTCCACCGGAGCCACCCAGGGGAAACCTCCGACCTACTCAAACTGCACAGTTCAAGAGGCCCGCTGCCCCTACCAACAATCGACCCCAGCTAGTGTGCTTCCACTGCAAGCGCACGGGTCATGTCAAGAAAGACTGCAGAGAGCTGCTGAATCTGTGCATGATATGTGGAGCATCTGCACATGCTACCAGAGACTGCCCTCGCCGCACCAACAAGCCAATGACTGCTGGACCTTCTGGGACTGTTCAGCGTGGAGCTCCTGGACCTACTCAGCACGGACCACCTCTGACCCCACAACAGAAGGCTTTTGCACAGGCGAGGCAGAACCAGCCGAGACGTCAGATCTTCACCATGACAGCCGCGGAGGCTGAGACGGATGAGCAAGTGATATCAGGTATTACTTGAACTTTTCTTTTATAATGCTTATATTATATGCATGTGTTGCTTGTTTATCTTTTGCTAAGATATTTCCTATGCACTAGGTGTTATATTAATAGCCTCCCATCCGGCCCTATCCCTTTTTGATTCGGGAGCCACTCACTGCTTCGTATCCCGAGGATTTGTAGAGAGACACTCTATTTATGTCGACCCTCTACCGAATCACTTGAGCATCACTACTGCGAGTGGAGTAGTAAGGACTTCTTCTGGCTGTCGATCTTGCCCTATCGTGATTTGTGGACACGAGTTGTTCGCAGACTTTATGATAGTCGACATGTCCAACTTCGATGCGATATTCGGCATGGATTGGTTAGGAAATTTCTACGCTACTATCGATTGTCACAACAAGAAAGTAGTGTTTGAAATCCCTGATCACCCTGTGTTTGAATTCATGAGCGGAGACCGTTCACTTGGGCCTATCAAGTTTCGGGCCAAGCCGAACGAACTAATCATTGCATCGATGCAGGTTGAGCCTGAAAGACCTAGAGTGGTTCGAGACTTTGCAGACGTATTTCCGGAAGATATTTCAGGATTACCGCCTGATCGAGCCCTGGAATTTACTATCGACCTTATGCCGAACACACAACCTATTTCGAAGTTTCCTTATCGCATGGCTCCTGCGGAACTGGAGGAACTTCGGAAACAACTCGACGACCTGTTGCAGAAAGGATTGATTCATCCCAGTGTATCTCCTTGGGGTGCGCCAGTTCTTTTGGTCAAGAAGAAGGATGGTTCGAGAAGGATGTGCGTGGACTATAGAGAACTGAATAAGGTAACCATAAAGAACAGGTACCCGCTGCCGCGAATTGACGACATCTTTGATCAACTTGGCGGATCGCGAGTATTCTCGAAGCTGGATCTCCGAAGTGGTTATCATCAAGTGAAGGTCAGAAGTGAAGACATCCCGAAGACGGCGTTCAGGACCAAGTATGGGCACTATGAATTTGTAGTCATGCCATTCGGTGTGACTAACGCCCCAGCAGTATTCATGAACCTCATGAACTTGATCTTCTATGAGTTCTTGGATAAGTTCGTGGTGATCTTCATCGATGACATCTTGGTCTACTCGAAGGATGAAGAAGCGCATGCCGAGCATCTACGGATTGTACTGGAGACATTGCGACATCATCGGTTGTATGCCAAGTTCAGCAAGTGTGATTTCTGGCTAGACCGAGTCGCCTTTCTTGGGCATGTGGTATCAGGAGATGGTATCTCTGTCGATCCAGAGAAGGTCATTTCAGTCAAGAACTGGCCGACTCCTCGATCAGCTACCGACATCAGGAGTTTCTTAGGATTGGCGGGTTATTACCGTCGATTCATCAAGGACTTCTCAAAGATTGCCGAGCCTATGACTCGCCTGACGAGGAAGGATGTCAAGTATGTATGGTCAGACGCTTGTGAGCAGGCGTTTGGAATATTGAAGGCCAAACTGACAACTGCACCAGTGTTAGCTATACCAGACAGGACTGGAGGATTTGAGGTCTTTTGTGACGCATCTGGCAAGGGACTTGGATGTGTCCTACATCAGCATGGTCATGTGGTCGCCTATGCTTCTCGACAGTTGAAGACTCACGAGAAGAATTATCCGACTCACGACCTGGAGTTGGCTGCTGTCATCTTTGCTCTGAAGATCTGGAGGCATTTTCTTTTGAGCGAGCAAGTCAAGATCTACACCGACCACAAGAGCCTAAAGTATATTTTCTCTCAGAAGGAGCTTAATATGAGGCAACGCAGATGGTTAGAGCTTATGGCTGATTACGACATCGACCTCCAGTATCATCCAGGGAAGGTGAATGTCGTACCTGATGCATTGAGCAGATTACCAGCGATCATGACTCTTTCAGCTCAATGGAGACTTCAACAGGCTATCCGTGAGATGGAGGTTGAAGTTATTTTACCTGGGACTTCTGCATCATTGATGAATATGCAAGTTCAGTCTACTATTGTGGATCGAATCAAAGCTGCTCAGACTGGAGATGCGAAGTTACGAAAGATCCGGGAGCAAGTCATTGCTGGACTACGGACGGATTTTCTGATTCATGAGGATGGTTCCCTGAGATACGGCAGTAGGATCTGCGTACCTTTAGGTGATATCAGAGAGGAGTTGATGAAGGAAGCTCATAGCTCTTCCTACTCTATTCATCCTGGTGGCACCAAAATGTACAAAGATCTTCGTCTAAACTTTTGGTGGCACGGAATGAAGAGAAGCGTGGCTCGAAGTGTCGCTAAGTGCCTTGTGTGTCAGCAAGTGAAGGCTGAACATCATCGCATAGCTGGACTACTTCAACCCCTGCCGATTCCAGAGTGGAAATGGCAGCACATCACTATGGATTTCGTGACTGGACTACCTCGGAGTACTAAGCAGAATGGTGCGATTTGGGTGATCGTTGACCGATTAACCAAATCAGCGCATTTCATACCCTTTCGAGTGGGACAATCTACGGAAATACTTGCTAAGAAGTATATGGAGGTAATGATCTATCCTTTACTTTTAACACTCCTTCTAGCATACGTTGTGATGTGATCGATAATCGTGCAGGAGATTGTTCGATTGCATGGAGTTCCGGTGAGCATCGTCTCTGACCGGGACACTAGATTCACTTCTCAGTTTTGGAAGAGTCTGCAATCCAATTTGGGTACCAGTCTGAGTTTCAGCACTGCGTATCACCCACAGACGGATGGCCAATCAGAGCGTACCATACAGATATTAGAGGACATGCTGCGAGCTTGTATGCTGGATTTCAAAGGCTCGTGGGAGGACCATATACACCTGGTGGAGTTTTCCTACAACAATAGCTACCAAGCCAGCATTGGCATGGCCCCTTTCGCAGCCCTCTACGGAAGGAAGTGTCGATCCCCGCTGAGTTGGGATGACATTGGTGATCGAGAATTATTGGGCCCAGAGATGATCGTTGAGACTGTGGGTGTAGTGCGTGACATCAGAGATAAGTTACGCATTGCGCAAGACCGGTACAAGCATTGGGCTGATGCCAAGCGTCGCCACTTGGAGTTTCAGCCGGGAGATCATGTTTTCCTGAAAATTTCCCCAAACCGAGGAGTTATACGCTTTGGGAGACGAGGCAAGCTTAGTCCAAGGTTCGTTGGACCCTTTGATGTGTTAGAGCGAGTTGGAGAAGTGGCTTATCGTCTAGCTCTACCGCCATCATTGGAGGGAGTACATAATGTTTTCCATGTCTCCCAGCTGCGTCGTTACATCAGTGATCCTACTCATGTAGTCGATCATTCCGAGATCACAGTGCGACCAGACCTTACCTATGAGCAGCAGCCTGTTCAGATTCTTGATCGACGTCAGAAGGCGCTCAGGAATAAGGTCGTCGAACTTGTGCGAGTGATGTGGCGCCACGACTCGCCAGGAGAATCCACCTGGGAGCGAGAGGATGAGATGCGAGAACGTTACCCCTACCTCTTCCCTGCTCTGTAGAGGATTCCGGGGACGGAATTATTCTAAGGAGGGTAGGATGTAACGGCATGTTTTCTAATTATATTTTGATTGTTGTGTGCCTGTATTTTACTTTGCTGATTCTGTTATTTTCGTCCGAGTGGATTTTCGTCCGCGCATCGACGCGAGCGCGTCGTCGTTATTCTCGATTTTTACCGTAGCGAAATTTTTAATTTTTTTTTATTTAATTACTATTCTCTACTAAATGATTTTTAATCACTATTAAATTAATTTCTAATTAACTATTATTTTTAACTAATTTATTTTACTAAATTACTCTTAGAAATTTACCTTATCCCTGCCTCCAACAACAACCCTCCCCTCGTTCTTAAATCGACAGCTGCACCAACCACAACAACCCTCCACCATCATCCACCACCTACTCCATACAAGCAACGGCAGCAAATCTACCTCCCACCACCACTACAATATCAACCATCCCTCTCCCCCATTCAAACGAGGAAAAAAAAATCAGAAAATCACAATCACAAATCAACCCCGTGCAACCCCAAGCTGCCGGAGCCCCACCGCCAAGCCGCCCAGATCTCGCCGTCAATCAGCCGTCGTCGCGCGGCCTTGGGGATCGCCGGAAGCCCGAAGCCGCCGATCTCGCCGCCGCCCAACCTCCCGAAGCCGCCGTGACCCCCACCTCCGTACGCCGCAGCGCAGCGCCCCCGCTCGATCAACGCGTGCCCGCCCCCGATCAGAGCCACCCAACGCCTCAAATCGCCGCCCCCAAGCCCCGATCCCGCAGCCCCCGGCCTCGATCCGCCGCGCCGTGGAAGCGCAACCGCCGCCCTTGCCCCCTTCGCCCGCGTGTGTGAGATCGGAACAAAAAAAAAAGAAGAAAAAAAAAGGAAAAGAAAAACGAGAAGAGGGAGAAACAGAGAGTGAGAGAGGGCAATGAAGGGGGGGGTAAATATTAAGTAAGTTTTTAAGTTAATATATTATTATTATTATTATTATTATTATAAAATCATGTTTAATTGTTACTGTAAAATTATTATTATAAAGTTCTATTAAGTTGTTATTAAGGATAGTTAGCTGATGGTTTTAATAAGTTAACAATTAATGAGTTTAGCTATTATGTAAGATTTTGTGCTATAAGTCAAATTAGCCTATAAAACATTAAGTTAAGTTAGCTATTAATAACTGTTAGGACCCGTACATAGTCCGTTAACAATAGTTAGTGTAATAAATGATGTTAGCATATAACTATTAGCCTGATACTAATTCTTTGACGCAGATAAATCGTACCGCACGTCACCACCACCTGGACGCCCACACCCACGTCAAGGCAAGTATTTTGAGTAAATGAACTACAAACCTAACCGTTCAAACTTAGTGTTAAATTTGTTGGGTTTATCAAATTCTGGTAGCCGGATACCATATTGCACCTTGCTTATTGCTTTTGTTGGTCTGCTTTTACCATCCGCATGTTAACAACTAATTTAATTGGGAAAAATGGATATGTTGCAAACACAAGGTGATAACCATCGAATACAGATGGGGGTAAATCCATCGAATACAGATGGGGTGAAACTTGGTCAATGACTAAACAGTACACTTGGGTGGGGTTGGTTCTTGTAGTAGAGTCTGTAAATGTTGCTTGAACACCTTACGGCTACCTCCAAAACCACACTAACGGAGGCAAGCAGCTTGACCATATTCCAGGTTGGAATGGCAAGAAGCGTCACGGTAAGCCCCCGATGATAGGGTGTATCGAGAACATTACTTTCTCAGACATGGACTTATCACGAGCACAAATACTCAATTTACAACTACTTTACTTTTAAAACTGCAAAACTCATGCATGCTTGTACTTTACTTTCTGCACTTATTATTCATAACTGTGTACTAACGCTTTTTGTCCCTTATAGTTGTTCTTCATTCATTGCTTTAAAATATCTTGCCGAGCTTATCGCTGACATATATTTCAACGTGTTTTGAAATATATGTTAGGTTTAGAGATAGAGTACCCAGAGGACACTACTCTTGAGGATCCCATCTTAGAGGTGGACCCCGCTGACCAGAGTTACGAGGATACTGAGATCATCCCCGCGGAAGACTAGAGCGGGACTTTTATATTTAGTATTGTTGTATTTTATTTTCAGGTGGGTTTGCTTCAGCAGTTTGTACGGCCATGCTAGGCCTAAATTATCTGCGTGTTTGCTTTGGACGCTGGTGTTGTAATGTAATGAATAATTGCGCTGCTTGTGAAGATTTGCGTGCAGGGACCTGCCTTCGCTAAAATCACGCTTAGTGTGCTTAAGTCAAAGAAGAAGGAAAAAAAGGGTACCTCTTCTTTGCTTTAAGCACATGCGGACCCGCTCACGTCCTCGCCCCAAGTATAATGGGAAGCGGGGCGTGACATAGAATGTAATACAATGTATTCACATGTACATGTATTATATACATATTCTTGATCGTATTTATACGAGTTTTTTTGTTGCGTATTTTCAAGAATTTTCCTTAATTTTTAAAATGATAAAATTATTTTTAAACATCATTTGATTATTAATAGATTAAGTATTGGATGAAATACTTTGTATATTATGGAGTATTTGGTATTATTTAAGTATTCCTATTTTTCTAAAATTTAAATTTTGTAAAATTACCTTGGGATGACACCTAAGCCATTAGGTGTCAAGTGTTTATTAACCCTTAACCCCCATTTGACATCTAATAGGACACATGGCTTGTAATTAGGAGAAGATTGATGATGAGGATTTGATTAACAAAAATTAAAAATAAAAAGAAAGGAAAAATAGAAAAGAGAAGAAAGAACCCAGCCCTCTCTCTTCTCTTTCCCCTCACACAAGAACCAGCAACCCCTCTCTCTT
Organism: Scilla litardierei; assembly: GCA_030789695.1. NCBI lineage: Eukaryota > Viridiplantae > Streptophyta > Magnoliopsida > Asparagales > Asparagaceae > Scilla > Scilla litardierei. Next base: position 180,403,133 of record CM061134.1, read on the forward strand.
CTTCCTCATTTACGCAACCCCCAAACCCAACCCTCTTCTCTTCTCTCCCCTTCCTCCTATCTGGCCGAACCACACCACAAACCCCTTGCTCCTCCCTCTCCTCCACCAGGCCATCACTTCCCTCACAGCTCCTTGACAAATTACTAACCCTAATATCCTCACCATTGGAGAGAAGCTTGAGAATTTGGAGGGGTCTTCAAGGAGAAGAAGGGCCAAAGACTTAGAAAGAAGGACTTGACAAGGTAGGAGATCTATCTACTCTGGTTAGGGTTAATTCTCAAGAATTGCTAGAGTTAGATGTGTTATTTTCGTAAGAAAATCGACAGTGTTCAATCGACACAACCGCAATACGGTCGTCTTGATCGACCGTAGATCCCAAAGCCAACGTCAGCACTTCCATATGACCTGTCGACTTAGATACGGTCGTGTCGCTGACCAAGTGGTTCTACTGTTGAGTATGGCCGTGTCGACTTAGACTCGAACGAGTTGTCGTAGAACGGCCATAACTTGATGACATTGTTGTGTCGTTCGCAGAACAACCATGTTAATGGACTGTGAATTCCTTCACACACGGTCGTGTGGCTTGACTAAATGACAGTGTGGCTACCTCTTTCTGTACTACTGATTATTATTCCACATGGTCGTGTGGATGCCCCAAATGACCGTGTGGTTATGTCTTATCGAGCCTGAATGTTGTGCTACACACAGTCGTGTGGATTTGTCCAAACGACCGTGTGGGTTATTTCCAGCTTATGATTCATGTGCTAAGATTGATTTAGATGTTGCAAATCACATATTAATCTTTTTGCATCATGTCTGAGCTATATGTGCCAATGATCATGCCATGAGTTGTTCATGGTTCATGTTAACTATGTATGCCATGACCCCCATGTTGCACCTATGTTTCCACATGTATAGAAAGAGGACTTCATGATGTTAATTTTATGTTTCATTATGTTCTATGCTATACTTATTCTCTATGCTCTTAACCATGTTAATCTTGATATGCTAATATTTTGCCAACGTGCAAATATTCATGTTAACTATGTCATGTCCTTGTATATCTTTGTTAATTTCTTTTAAGATATTTCTTTAAGCATGTGATAATCTGATGTGGTACAAAGGCAAACATTGGTCTGAAGGTGGCATGAGACACGAGCTATAGAAAATGAAAAGAAATGAGAAAGTGACATGTGATACATGAGATATGACAGATGAAAGCTAGTACACGGATGGCTCTACACACAATGGAGCAAAGTGCCATGGTACGAGTTGGGAGAAATCACTGGGGGCCACCACTTGAATCCATAAATAGTGCCACGGTTGGAGATGTGCACGTTGTAGGCACGCTGGCATAGATGGGATCCCTTAGGTGTTGCATATGCATTCATGCAACGACCACTTTTTGGTCGTGCGTATTTTGTACGTATTCTGCTATTAAGTGTGTATTTCTGCATTTGATTTTAGTTATTAGATTCCATAGCTCAGACTCGAGACCTGACCCCGTATTCACGATCCTCTTGAAGGCACAATCGCCCGGTTTTTTTTTTTTAATTTTTGGATGCCAATGGGTATAGTTGTAATAATCTTATTATTATTATTAACATTTTATTTACTATACTTTTAGAAATTCAAACTTAAATTAAAATAACCTAACGGTTAAGAAAAGATCTTTCGAAATTAGCTTTTTTAAAACAATCTAACCTACTACTAATTATATCCTAAACTCATTATTACATCTAACTAACTTCTCCATATCCCTCAATCCCCCCCCCCCCCCCCCCCCCCGCGCCCCCGCGCCCCACGTCCTTATCCCATGCATGGGATTCAATCAACAGCAACTACACCCACGTCACGCCCACACATTAAACCACGTTCGCCCTCCTTCTCGTTCTTCCTCTCTTCTCCATAAAACCCAAACACCCCAGCCCAACCTCTTCTCCTCCCCTTAACCCAAAGCCCAGGAGCCCGCCTTCAACCTCGCCTCCCTTCGCCATTCCCTCATTCGAAGCTCCGCCAACATCCCCAAGCACTGCCCCGACCTCAGCCCAAAAACCCTGCGCAGCTTAGCCCTCCGGCGACCCAAGCCGTACAGCCCTCTTCTCCTCCGACTCACCCCAAGCCCAGTCGCCCTGTCCAACCTCTCTGACCCGCTCCGACCTCCCGAAACCCATGTCACAAGCCCGACCTCGTCGTTCTCCCTCCCCTCTCCTCCAAGCTCACACCGTTGGACACCTCCCGCCTCCTTCAACCTCACCCCGCCTCACCGACCTCCCTTACCACCAAGCCCAACCTCCGAACAACCTCTCTGACCTCCGCACTCACCTTACCCCCCGATGACACCCTACACCCTCAACCACCCCAACTCGCCGAGCCTCCGCCCCACAGCAGGCCGCCACAATCTCCACCTTCACCACAGTACACTTCACCTCCCTTCGAACCACCGCCTCCCTCAGCGAAGATGCCCTCTCCTTGTTCCTCCGCACAGCCCGTAAGCCACCGCCCCGCACCCCAACCCTCCCTCCGACTTCCCTCCAACAACCCTGACTTCAGCCCTCCACGCCTCACCTCCGAGAGCCCACGGCCTTCCCTCCAACCACAGTCCTTCCCAACTCGCCTCCCTCCTCTCTCCGACCTCCTCTTACCGCCAACCCATCCCCGCACAGCCCAGCACCCAGCACCACCTCACCAAGCCCACCATCCTCTGCACGCCGACAACACCCCCTCACCACCAACATTCGAGCCTCCCCCAGACTCTACTCCCCCTCAAACACCTCCCATCGAAACCCGAGCCCCTCATCTCCTCCTCCGCGACCACCGCCCGTCTCCTCACTCTAAAACTCACGACAAGGCCCCCAACACCTCCCTCTCCCCCTGTAAAACCTGCTTATCTCCCCAGCCACACTGCCCAGCCTGACCTCCCCGATCTCTTGATCTCTCAAGCTCACCTCTGGCACACAGATCCACCATCAGCAACAACATCATCCACCTCAGCCTCCCTCACCGCCACCCGCCTGGACCGCAGCCACTGCTGCTGCCGGGCCGCCGCTGTCGGGACCCATCAACGGTCACCGTTAATCTCCACCCAAGCGAGTCTTTCAACCTGCAAACACAACTCAACGGTAGCCTAACCCTATAACTGTGAGTTAATATTAAGTTAGTAACAGTGTATATGTATATATGTATTATGTAATATTGTTATATGTATCATGTGTTATAGTATGTATTATACATGTAAACTGTTTATATATTATTGTCACGCCCCGCTTCCCAAGAATGTGGAGGCGAGACGTGAGGAGGTCCGCTCAGACGTGGAGCTGTGAAGCTACGGTCTGATAAGCGTATAAAATATCAATTGGCAGGTCCTTGCAAGTGCGACACGGGACAACAATAATAACAAGGAAAGAGAGAGATAAAATATTCAATCTCAGAATATCCACAATAAATTTCAACATCACAGAAAAGCCACCAGGCTAAAAGAAAAAATCAAAAGGAAAGTACAAGAGACTGAAAAGAGGCCTAAGGCATGGCCGCCATAATACATATCATCAACAAGAAAAGAGAGGTGCTACGCACCGACAGCCTAACAACTACTAAGCAGAAAACAACAACAGCTAGAAGGAGCTCTAGGACTGGTCTCCTATGTCCTCGAACTCAACACCTGCAACCTGCTCGTCCTCAACGACCAACTCTGGCTCACAATCTAACATGTGACACCCAAAAGAGAAAAGGGGCACATGTCAGCAAGTCTAAAAGACTTGGGCAAGGAAACTGAAAGTAAGGCAACTAGCAACCTAACAGTTTAGTATGCATGACATGACAGTTATAACATGAGTGCACAATTAAACATGGCAAGACAATTTGTACAAGGGAACAATTTATCGGGACAAGACAAGAGTAGCCAAGCTACTATCAATTCAATCAATTCACATTTTGTAGGTGTTTAAGCCCTTCGCTGAATGGCATAGCATTTCAGACCGATCGGCGCTAAACACTACCCAATATTCACACGATATGGAGCCTGGGGTCCCTGCACATTGAGCTCATCTAGTGAGCCTAGGGTTGCCCCGCACATTGAGCTCGCATTCTTAGTTCACAATTCAATGTATCGAGCGTTGGGGTTAGCAACTCATTATGCTCGCTTCTGGTCACGATCCAGGAACACTAGTATGGCGTAGGGAACACCTAGCCGGAACACGCAACTCGGGCATTGGCTATCAACCAACACATGGCCCGCTTCTGGAACACGAGCCAGGAACACAACATTGTAGCGAAGCTACGCAATCACAGCAATATCTAAAGAATGCGAGGTCATGACAATTTATTTGCGTACAGTTAATTAAATTAAACGTGACAGGCGAAATGCAATGACATGAACATATACGCGTACCATTAATTGAAAGTAAACATGACAGGCAAAGATGCAGTGATGATATGAACAGATAATTGCGTACCGTTAATTGAATTTAAACGCGACATACAAGCATGATGAGGGTGACGGATCTAGCTTCGTTGTCAAGCTAGATCAAATGTGTCTAGGCAGCTATCCTTTCACTGCCTGGTCTCTTTTACGCTAAGCAAGGTAATGGCCTGAGCACGGCCTAAACAACAAGGGTAGCAAGTTTCACTTGCCTGATATACATGCTGGTACCACAATCTCAAAGTCCAATCTCATTTTCATAACGTCCAGAGCTCCCACGCTCGGTCCAACAATCAGCCTACAGTCCCGTATTATTAAGTTGGATTAGTGAGTTACAAAACATTAAAACACAGTTTTTATCTTGTTAACATGCGGTGTGGGTTCCTACGGTTCAGATATACCTTAACACGACGCGAGAGCTACTCTGACGTCGGGTAGCGACGTCAGGGGTTGAATTAACTGAAGCGTGCGACGTTCCACTGCACGGCAGCGATCAGCGTCAACGGCAGACGGTAGTGACAACGAACGACGACCAACCGGGTAGAGGCACGATCACCAATCAGCGACGCGGAGGGGAGGACAGTCGTATGACGTTCTACGGTCTGCTGTCGAGTTGTGCACGGCAACGGCACAACAGGGAACACAGCAAGCGGATATGGGCTATCGAATGAGCTAACGGCAGATTTGTCGGTGCACGGACTGTTTTGTGGAGAGAGTGATAGGTGGCCGGGGGTGGAAGAGGGGAGAGATGGCCATCGACTTCAATAGGGGAGCTCGTCATCAACAGCGATAGGGGGAGGAGGTGGAAGATGGCCGGATTGTTGGTGCCGCCGGAGGTTGGGGTTGAAGCGGGGCTCGCGCGGGAGAGCTGGGCGGCGCTGGAGGTTGCAGGGGGCAACTCGCAGCAGTGGTGGCCGGAGCAAGCGTGCAGGAGGCGGAAGAACCGCCGGGGGGTCGAAGACACGCCGGAGGGGCCAACTTGAGCGAGCGGCGCCGCCGTGGGGGCTGCTGCGGAGGACAGCAGCAGCTGTCGCTGTTGCGGAGCGTTGTACGGGCGCAGCTACGCCTGGAGGACGCCGGCGAAGGTGGTTGGTCGGAGTCGTGGAGGAGGCGGATGGGAGATCGCCGGTGACGCGAGATGACCGATGTCGGGCGCCGGCAAGGAGGTGGGAAGTCGGGACACTCCGGGGGAAGGCCGGTGCTTTGCGTGGCAGGGCACCGTCGCCGCCAGGAGAAGGCGGAGATCCGGCGGGGCTACCGGCGAGGGGAGTCGAACAGGAGGGAGGTCGAATGGCGGGGAAAGTCCGGCGAGGCTTGGAGGTCGGAGGAAAGGAAGAGATTGGCGCTCGGGGTTGGTTGCTTGCGAGATATGGAGGCGGCGGCTTCTATTTGGCTTGCTGTGAGAAGAAAGAATAGCTAGGTTATATCATAACCCTAAGGCTATTAAATAATAGGGGAGGGCTCACGTGGGTAGGGGCTGATCACATGTGAACCTAGGGCTAGAGTTTGTTAGGCTAGAATTTGTTTGAATTTGGAATTGTTACAATATTTTATTAGATGAGAAACTCACCCACACACTCTCTCCAAAGTCTGTGCGGCCAAGGCATGGGAAGGAGGCCATGTCAACTTATGAAGGGATGCTCAATCAGAAATAATAATTAGGGGGGTTACACCTATGAAACTTAGGACTAACTGATAATTAAACTGGGGAAAGTGAAGGTGGTCAAACGGAGCTTGAAAATTGTGAAATAAATACTGGTGTGACCGGGGCGACGAGAGAACGTAGACCGAGAAGACGGATCACAATTTCGACGTCGAGAAACGAAATTAAAAATAAAAAGGTCTCGCGACAAATGTGAAAATCGCCACGTCTCATCGAGTAAGATTAAATTGTGGGAAAATGACTCGAGAAACGTCATTCCAAATTAGTGCCACTATTTAATACTCTCAGGGACGTTCACAACGGCATATCACACTATAGGGTTGGATACAGACAAGATCTAAAATAAATACGTGCACGAACAAGCCTACGTGCACGTAAAACGTATAAAAGATACGGGGTCCAAAGGCGACGGTAATTCTAAGTTGGGCACACGTCGGGGTGGCTTGCTAAGGATGCAAACAAGGTGCTACGGCCCTATCAACTCAACGACACGACTCACATACCAAGCACAAAACCAATCAGGTACTCGAAATTGCTATACGCACAGCCGTATGACGAATAGCGAGTACCGGCCGTTACATCCTACCCACCTTAAGATAAAGTCCGTCCTCGGACTTTCTAACATATCTAGTCGCTCTAGTAACTACCCCAACCAATATCACATCATCATTCAACCACGTATAGTCATTTCAAACGCTTATACATATGCACTAGGTAGTCAATCATGTATTCTACAATCATGTATTTATTCACGCACATTATACTCCTATAACTATCATAGCCAGACAATTTCATACACGTATTTCAATCATTCGTATAGTCACAACATCCTTATAGAGCTATTAAATACTTATCACATACCATGGTGCACATACTCACAAACAACCAAATAGTTCACGCCACATTTAGATAACTACCTATGAACTAAATAATAAGGATACACTACTCCCTATATCTCCTAGTGCACATCCAACACCAAACAACCAATATGTGTAATCACACCATATCATTATTAAAACAAGTTCACTACATCTAATACACATTCACCATCATTATAATTTCACAATTTATAGTCATTCAAATGCATGCACACATTTCACCATATTATCACTTCATATATAGTCCTATAGCTATAATCACGACACACCACACATACCATAGTCACCAATTCCTATAACTATCATATACTTACCCGTGCATGGTGCACATCCACGCACGCTAATGTAACATTCATATATACTACTATATACTCAGCACATATACACAATTAGCTTTAGCTAGCACACATATATTCACGCAACCAAGTCCTTAGTGAATAACTATACTACAAGACCAACTCATATAACTATATATTGGTATAGCCACCCACAATCGTGTGCGTAACACAACCAGGCACAAACAAACCAAACATTATACATACATCATCCATCACTATACACCAACCACATACAATACACCAATGTACACAGAGTATACCCACTCAAGCTTGAGTGAGACTCAAATCATAGCAGAGTATTCCATATCCACAACACATCATCCATACATATATCAATACCAACACACATACAACTTCATAAGCACCATGAAATTAAATACACTATGAAGACATATCAAATTACACTAATGGGGCCCACCAAACTATATTAAGGTTGATACGGCAACGACAAGCTCTATTGGCTAGACAAAAGGAAAGAAACCGAAATCAAAAGCGTGACGAATGGAAAGATCGAAAAGCACGAGTTCATCTAGGACGAAGGTAAGGAGCCAGATTGGGCAAGCGCCCTCAGGAGTTCCCAAGGAATGATCTCCGACCGACTCAGACCACCAACTTCAAGAGGCCTGCAACTCCAATCGACCCCAGATTTGCAGTGGTATGTCATCTTTGTAACCGAATTGGGCACGTCAAGAAGGATTGTCTTGTATTGTTGAACCAGTGCTTGGCGTGTGGGGCACCTGATCATATTGCAAGGAACTGCTCTCGTCGTACTAGCAATTTTGCGACTCAATCTATGGTAGCGTCAGGATCAATACAACAGGGGCCACCTCTGGCTCCTCAATGTCAAGTTCTCCAGCAGGCCAATCCCAAACTTAGTCGGCACCAAAATTACTCTATGGTCACCGAGGAAGTTAAGGACGGCGAGCCAGTGATGAACGATGACGTTTGAACCTTGACCTATCATCGCATTTAATGATTCATATCATAAATGCATCTATCTTTGCCTTGTTATATCCTAGGTGTCGTTATAATTGTAATTGTTTCGATCTTAGACCTGTTTAGTTCAGAAGTTTTCATTCCTCTATATGTCTCTTGCTTCCTTGATACTATGTTATCACGTTCATCCTTCGTCTATCAGGTGCCCCTTGATCCTTATCTAGCCTAAGAAATTCCGAGGGCGGAATTTTTCTTAAGGTGGGTAGGATGTAACGACCACTTTTCGGTCGTGCATATTTTGTACATATTCTGTTATTAAGTGTGTATTTCTGCGTTTTTATTTTAGTTATTAGATTGCATAGCTCAGACTCGAGACCTGACCCCGTATTCACGATCCTCTTTGAGGCGCGATCGTCCCGGTATTTTTCTTTTAATTTTTGGATGCCAATGGGTATAGTTATAATAATCTTATTATTATTATTAACATTTTATTTACTATAATTTTAAAAATTCAAACTTAAATTAAAATAACCAAACAGTTAAGAAAAGATCTTTCCAAATTAACTTTTTTAAAACAATCTAACCTACAACTAATTATATCCTAAACTCATTGTTACATCTAACTAACTTCCCAATGTCCCTCAACCCCCCACGTCCTTATCACATGCATGTGATTCAATCAACAACAACCGCACCCACGTCCACGCATTAAACCACGTTCGCCCTCCTTCTCATTCTTCCTCTCTTCTCCTTAAAACTCAAACACGCCAACCCAACCTCTTCTCCTCCCCTTAACCCAAAGCCCAGGGGCCTGCCTTCAACCTCTCCTCCCTTCGTCACTCCCTCATTCGAAGCTCCACCAACATCCCCCAGGCGTCGCCCCGACCTCAGCCCAAAAACCCCCACGCAGCTCAGCCCTCATGTGACCCAAGCCGTGCCGCACAGCCCTCCTCTCCTCCGACTCGCCCCAAGCCCAGTCGCCCTCTCTGACCTCTCTGACCTACTCCGACCTCCCGTAACCCGTGTCAGAAGCCTGACCTCATCGTTTGCCCTCCCCTCTTCTCCAAGCTCACACCGCCAGACACCTCCCGCTTCCTTCAACCTCACCATGCCTCTCCGACCTCCTTCACCACCAAGCCCGACCTCCGATCATCCTCTCCGACCTCCGCACTCACCTTACCCCCGACGACACCCTACGCCCTCAACCACCCCAATTCGTCAAGCCTCAGCCCCCACCACGACCTCCACCTTCACCGCATCGCCCTTCACCTCCCTTCGAACCACCGCCTCCATCTTCGAAGACGCCCTCTACTTGTTCCTCCACCCAGCCCGCAAGCTCAGCTCCTCTCGATCACCGCCCAACACCCCGACCCTCCCTCCGACTTCCCTCCAACAACCTCAACTTCAGCCCTCCATGGCTCACCTCTGAGAGCCCACTGCCTTCCCTCCGTCTGCCGTCCTTCCAAACTCGCCTCCCTCCTCTCTCCGACCTCCTCTTACTGCCAGCCCATCACAGCACAGCCCAGCACCCATCACCACCTTGCCAAGCCCACCATCCTCCGCACGTCGGCAACACCCCCCACCGCCGATAGTCAAGTCTCCCCCTGACTCTGCTGCCCCTCAGACACACTCCCGGCGAAACCCGAGCCCCTCATCTCCTCCTCCGTGACCACCGCCCGTCTCCTCACTCTAAAACTCACGGCAAGGCCCCCAACACCATCCATCTCCCCCTGTCAAACCTGCATATCTCCCCTGCCGTCGACGCTGCCCAGCCCGACCTCCCCGATCTCTCTATCTCTCAAGCTCACCTCTGGCACACAAATCTGCCATCGACAACAACATCATCCAACTCAGCCTCCCTCACCGCCGCCCGCCTGGACCGCAGCCGCTGCTGCTGCCAGGCCGCCGCCGTCGGGACCCATCATCGGTCGCTGTTAATCGCCACCCAAGCGAGTCTTTCAACCAGCAAACATAACTCAATGGCAGTCTAACCCTAAGAACTGTGAGTTAATATTAAGTTAGTAACAGTGTATATGTATATATGTATTATGTAATATTGTTATATGTATCATATGTTATAGTATGTATTATACATGTAAACAGTTTATATATTATAATCAATATTATAATAAGTAAGTTATATGTTTTGTTATATAACATATATATAAGTTGTAAGTATAATATACAGTATGTGTGTTTGTTTAATATTATTTTAATAGCTTAACACTTTTAGCTTAATATTGCAAATCTATATGACGCAGATAAATCACGTCTCTCACCGTGATCGTCTGGACTTTCTGAATCGCATCGCTTCAGGCAAGTATTATCACTTGCAATTTACAGATATCAAATGTTTTGTTATTTTAAAACGTTCACTCTTATTGCTTGTGTCATCTTATCGTTGAATTATTCACCCCCTTATAAGTTGTGATATTGGGCCTTCGGGCATATACGGACTATTGGGCCTTCGGGCATCACAGATATTTGGGCCTTCGGGCATTACGAATATTGGGTTCGTGGGGCATTTACGAAATGTTAGCCACACGGCAAACATTGAACTATACAGATATATATATTAACACTTATGGGTGGGGTAGTCCACTGTAGTAGAGATCGGAATGCTAAATTTTACCCCATTGATGAACTTGACCGACACCTGGCCGGGTCGGTGAGTATAGAACCACGAGTAGCTTCTGTTGGTTTGGGTGTAATTGTAGTTTCTTCCGCCTCAGACATTGGAATTGTCACTAGATTAGGAGATTGAATGACGCACTATTTTACTTCTGTTGTTGCTGTTATAAATTGTGTAACATGCCAGCTCCTCTAGCCATGCTCATACACACTTGCTCCTCTGTACACCACACTTGCGATGTTCACTACTCTGTACACCACACTTGCCATGTTCACTACTTTACACACTACACATTGCATGATCACTACTTTGTACACCACACTTTGCTACACTTGCATGTTTTCTTACACTACCATACTTTTCTTAGTTGTGCACCGTTTTGTTTTCCTCGCCTTTAAAAGCATTTGCAAACTTTATTATTATCTTGCCGAGGGTCTATCTTCTAACATTTTTTAACTTGCCGAGCGACCCTCGCTGACGTATATTTCCTTGTCTATCTTGTAAAATATACGTTAGGTTTTGAGACAGAGTTCACTGAGGAGTTTACTTGGAGACTGAGCAGAGTGACCAGGAGTACCAAGACGCTGAGATCCACTGCTGAGGAACGACGTGTTTTCGCAGCACTGAAATAAGACTATTGACACTGTTGTTGTATTTTATTCAGGTGTTCTTCCACTCTGTGTAACTATCTGTAATGGCCATGCTAGGCCTTAATTCTTTTGTGTACATGTAATCTGGACGTGAAGTTGTAATAATAACATTTGTGTTGTTCTGATATTCGCAAGCAAGAATCTGCTAGGCTTAATACACAGACGCTTTTTGTGCTTAAGTCAAAGAAGAAAGAAATAAGTACTTCTTCTTTGCTTTAAGCACATGCAGACCCGCTCGCGTTTTCACTCCCAAGTATAATGGGATGTGGGGCATGACAATTCATAATCATTTCACATTCATCATATGCATATGTGAGGGTTGTCTGCCTTTACTTTATGCTTATTTAACTCTACAGTTCTAACCCTTCAATACTTGCCTGTGATGTTTACTTTTCTTTGCGCATATCAATTCAGTAGTCTTTCTTTTCAGTACTTGTCTAAATACTTTTTTAATATGCATTAATAGTTGACATGTTTACCGTCAATGCCGAGACCTTAGTTAGGTAGAACAGTTCTGAGACTAACCCTACCTAGCGTGGTTAGATTATCCTACCTGGTCACGCGTTGACGTGTCCCATTTACTTTTTCCAGTATTAGAAGCATTGCAGACAGAGCAGGACTTGGCTCAAGAATTACTCAGAGATGGAGTTCATAGAGGGTGATTTTGTACAATTGATTCTCAGGGGTAGTCTAGGTAGTGAGTTGTACCAGGCGTGGACATTTTGTCTTTTGTGGGGTTTTCTGGGATTTCTCTTTTGTTTCCCTTTTGTACCCCCCCCTCCTGTACAGTGGATGTATATGTAATGTAGTTTTTAATATAATGTAAATGATGTCATCTATGTGTTAAGTTCTTTGAGATGTATACTTTAGTATTATTTCTGTTGGAGCATTACGTGTACTTCCCAGCACATGCGCAGTGGCCTGATGGTTTATGTTGTACGCCTCTTCTCTCTTCCTTCCCTTTCTTTTTCACACTCGCTGTCCCGGGATTACCTGTGATGGATTCGTACTTTCTGGGTACCCTGGGGAGCAGGGAGTTACAAATCCATAGCCAAATCCAATAGGGCTCAACCCATGGCCTTAGATGGGTGATTACTCACAATCCATCAATAAGAAATCAATCAAATTCATCATTGAAGCATCATAGCAATATAGATGGAATAGAAATAGCAATCAAACAAATCCACAATGAAAAGAAATAGAAGAAATTAATTCTATTGCAAAATTGAAGACTAGAATTAAAAATAACAAAAAGAATTACGGAAAGTTGCAGAGAATAACTGAAAGAGTACACCTGATAATTTCCTGAAAACCCCAGAAAAAGTTCTCCAAAAGATGTCCTCCTTATTGGAGGAAGAAGAAAGATATATATACCCCACAAAAATCCCAAAAAGTTCCCAAAATTGCCCTTGGCGACACCCAGAAACCTTCAAAAATCTCTAATAGAAGCGGTCGCATCAGATTTGACGCGGCTGCATCTCTCACAAAGTCAAAAGCTGCTTCTCTATTTAACATCGACACGACCATAGGGAAATACACGCGACCGCATTGTTTCGTGTTCAGCTTCGTCAAAATATCCTTCCAAATGGCCGCATGGGCAATCGTTTGGAGCCTTCAACTCATAGGTGTGACACGGTTGCATCGTCTTCCCAAATGATCGCGTCGATGCTCTTTTCTTCTCTTCTTTGGTCCACGGTGATGCGGTCATGTTGTCTGCTCATCATTGTTCATGGGATGCGAAAGCTTTCGGGATCCTTGAATTTAGTAGGATCCTTTTCCCTCCGGGTGAACCAAGTTCCTTGCTCGGCAAGCATTATTTTCTCCTTCCTTTTCTTTCCCGATATTAAGTCCTTCAAGAACTTTGCATATGACGAGATCTCTACGATAGCATCTAAGAAAGGTATGTTGAGGCTTACTCTCCTCAAGTATTCAAGGAACTTGGCGAGCCGCTTTTCAATCTTGGCTCTTGCCAACCGTTGTGGAAAGGTCACCAGTGGCATGTAGGTGCGCTCCTCATTTGGCTTCTTAACTTCAGAATTTCCACCTTCTCGCGGCTCTTTTGTGCTCTCCTCCTCAATTGCCGGCTCTTTGTCGTCCAAAATCTCTTCCACGGGCTCCTTGGTTTGGACCATGGCGGGAGTGGTATCCTTCCCACCCCTAGTAGTAACCCCACCAACGCATTGACGTGGCCGGTATTGCTCCGTGGATTCGGCTCCGATTAAGCCGGCAATTGTTGAGTGTTTTTGTTAAGCAACGCAAGTTGCTCTCCTAGTTGCGCAACGATGGTATTGAGCGAGTATTGTTACGCCGTCAATCTAGCATTTATTTTTCTTTGCTCTGCCATGAATTCCTCCACCCTAGCTTCATGATCCGATCTTGGTTGTGCTTGCGGTGGGTTTGGAGCTCTCCAACTTTGATTATAACCAGGCGGCCTATATGGTCCCGCTTGTTGCCTAGGCGGGTAGCTTTGTTGTGGTGGTCCCCTCGGTTGGTATTGAGGTTGTGGAGGTGGAGGCCTAGCTTGAGGTTGTTGCGGCGGTGGTGGGTTTAGAGCTCCGTCATTATTAGCATACGAGAAGCCCGGATGATTCCTCGTGGCCGGGTTGGCCCAATAACTGGTGTTCCCCGCAACATATTGCACTTGTTCTATCGCTCCTTCTCCATGCTCTCCTCCAACGAACATAGCTTGAGATTGGTCTTGCCAATCGCTCATATTGCCTCCCGATGTAGATGTGGCAGGAGCTCCATGCGGCTCAGTGATCTACTTCTTCAATATCTCCACGACCTTGTGGAGAGAGTCAAACTTATTGGAAAGCTCTGCTACGGCCTTGGCCTCACATATGCTTGTTGGCTTCAAGGAGGTAGAAGATTTCCCTCGCTCGTCATCCCATTGTTGATTGTTAGAGGCCATCTCCTCTAATAGGGCCATAGCTTCATCCAGTGTTTTGGATAGAATGGCTCCATTGGCGGTTGCATCTATGATTTGCTTAGTGCCCGGTTGGAGTCCAGTATAAAAGCTGTGTACTAGCTCCCATGCTTCAAATGCTGTGATGGGGGCACTGATGCTGGAGATATTTGAAGCACTCCCATGCCTCGTATAGGGTCTCCTGCGGTCCTTGCTTGAAGGACATAAGTGCGCTCCTTATCTTCACTGTCTTAGATGGCGGGTAGAATTTATCAACAAAAGCACTAGCCAACTCATCCCACGTAGTGAAGATCCCCTCTGCTTGCGTCCTCAACCAATATAGAGCTTTGTCTCTGAGGGTAAAGGGGAAGAGTCGCAATCGGATAGCATCGACGGAAACACCCGGCATTGGAAAGGTGGCACACTTGGACAAGAATAGCTGAAGATGATAATGTGGATTCACATGGGAGTTCCCATGGAATGGGTCTTGTTGAATTAAGACTACTAGTCCCATTTTGAGCTCAAAATTCTTATCCGCCGTCAACTCCGGCATAGCGATGGAAGAAGTAGTGGAAGAAGTCTTAGGCTGAAGCCTATCTCTAATAGATAGTATCCTCGCCATACGTGCCGCTAATTCTTCCGGTGTCTCCGGTTGGTTCATACAAACATCCTCTAAATTAAGTCTCTTCTCGGCTCTAAGCCTCCTTGCGGTACGTTCGATCTCCGGATCAAATAATATATCCTCTGGATTTGCCGTTGATCTTGTGTACATGCACAGAAGAATAGAGCTTCGATGGAATTGTTAGCACGATAGAGGTGTAGAATGATAAATATAATAAAACAAAAAGAAATAACTAAGTAAAGAAAATAAAACACTGTCGCCTCCCCGGCAACGGCGCCAAAAACATGGTCGCGTCCGGATGTACACCCGAAAAACGACTTGTAGTCTTACAGCAAGCGCACGGTGTAGCGGCGAGCGGGTATCGAACTCAGGGAGGACAAATGACCGTGTCTTATTCAAATCACCTAGCTATCAAGAGAACAAGAATAGTTTGGTGTAATAGTCAATCGTTCAAGTATCAAGAAAATATCAATATAATAAAAAGGTCTAGGGATAGGAAATCCCCACTACGGACCGTCTCTCATCCTTGTGAATCATAAACTTCATTGTTGCTAAGCTTGAATTTAGGTGAACTAGTCGCAACTTAATGTAGAACCAAGCTCACGCTCTCGCGCTATTGCCGGTCTATAGCAAACCTAGGATAGGGCCCACTCTCGTGCAAACCCTAGCCCAAGCCGCTAGCGTGAAGAACGACATCACTGTTCAATCGTATCTCGAGCCCACTCTCGTGCAAACTCGAGCTATGATTTAGGTTGTGATAGTTCTTATTCGTCCAATCTCTTGCAAGCGAATATTGGTATAGATTTACAATTAAAAATCCTAGCTTTGGTCCAATCTCTTGCAAACCAAATCTAGAGAAATCCAATTGTCAATCTAAATCGAATATCTAGGCCTTCCTATCAATTGGGATCCAATCTCTTACAAATCCCAATCGATATGAATTCCTAGCTACCCGTAATCAATTGATCACAACCTAACCATTATCAATTCTAGCAATAAATCTACAAATTCATCACAATTCGGAAATAGGGTCCATAGGGTTCATCCCAATGCCCTAGGACGACGGCACTACTCACTAAACATCATGCAAATCTTAGAAATAACAACAATAATCATGGCACAATTCATTGCAAAAGAGAAATAATGCATAAAAATTGAGTTTTTAATAAGAATAGACAAACCAATGTTGACGCCAATGATCTCCAGCTGAGATTTCACAAAAGCGTAGCCGTCAAAATCCTAAAAGAAAGTCTAAAAATTAATGTTCAAGTCTCTTCTAAACTAGGTTAAAAACAGGGTTTAAATACCCTCTAAAATTGTCCAGAAAATCGTGACCAAACTGCCCCTGCGCAGCCTAGAAATCGCAATCCTAACAGCAGTCGGAGAGGGTCACTCGGCCGAGTGACCCTTGTCACTCGGCCGAGTGACAAAACCCGGCAGAAAAACAGTAACTTTGGGGTTTTCAGGGTCTGTCTTCAGGGGTGGCTCGGCCGAGTGGACTTCTTCATTCGGCCGTGTGAGCATTCATGCTTGGCCGAGTGGGCCTCCTCAGGATCTCTGAAAATTCCAGTAACTTGGGCCTTTCTCTAGACAAATTCCCTGTACCACTCGGGCGAGTGAACTTTCTCACTCGGCCGAGTGGCTTCCTTCGTTCGGCCGAGTATACGCTAAAAATATCCTGTGTGTATCAGTTCCGTTCGGACGAGTGGGGCTTCTTGTTCGGCCAAGTGAGTGGTCTACTCGGCCGAGTGGTGTGCTGTTGAGCTCGTTTCTTCTTCTTCTTGCCTCCTCGCCGCTTCTATTGATTTCCTTCTTCTTCCGCTCATCCTCCATCGCTGATAACTCCTCGAATGAGCCGTGGGCGACACTCCTAAGCGCGTGCAAATCCCTTGATCTCAAATTCGCTACAGATCGCTCAATATTTCCTGAGATACGACAAAAACAAGAAATAGTGAAAAGCATCGCAATATTGTCGAATAATTGTGAAAAACGGAATATGGGCGATCAAAACGACATGCAATCATGCAGAAAAAGGTGTAAAATATGGAGTGATCAAACTTTCATCCAAAACACCGGATGAAGCTACGGCCCTATTAGAGGAGATGGCCTCTAACAATCAACAATGGGGCGACGAGTGAGGGCAATCTTCTACCTCCTTGAAGCCAACAAGCATATATGAGGCCAAGGCCGTAGCAGAGCTTTCCAATAGGTTTGACTCTCTCCACAAGGTCGTGGAGAGATTGGAGAAGTATATCACCGAGCCGCATGGAGCTCCCGCCACATCTACGTCGGGAGGCAATATGAGCGATTGGCAAGACCAATCTCAAGCTATGTTCGTTGGAGGAGAGCATGGAAAAGGAGCGATAGAACAAGTGCAATATGTTGCGGGGAACACCGGTTATTGGGACAACCCGGCCACGAGGAATCATCCGGGCTTCTCGTATGCTAATAATGACGGAGCTCTAAACCCACCGCCGCCGCAACAACCTCAAGCTAGGCCTCCACCTCCACAACCTCAATACCAACCGATGGGGCCACCACAACAAAGCTACATGCCTAGGCAATAAGCGAGACCATATAGGCCGCCGGGTTATAATCAAAGTTGGAGAGCTCCAAACCCACCGCAAGCACAACCGAGATCGGATCATGAAGCTACGGTAGAGGAATTCATGGCGGAGCAAAGAAAAATAAATGCTAGATTGACGACGCAACAAGACTCGCTCAATACCGTCGTTGCACAACTAGGAGAGCAACTTGCGTTGCTTAACAAAAACACTCAACAATTGCCGGCTCAACCGGAGCCGAATCCACGGAGCAATACCGGCCACGTCAATACGTTGGTGGCGGTTACTACTAGGGGTGTGAAGGATACCACTCCCGCCATGGTCCAAACCAAGGAGCCCGTGGAAGAGATTTTGGACGACAAAGAGCCGGCAATTGAGGAGGAGAGCACGAAAGAACCGCGAGAAGGTGGAAATTCTGAAGTTAAGAAGCCAAATGAGGAGCGCACCTACATGCCACCGGTGCCCTTTCCACAACGGTTGGCAAGAGCTAAGATTGAAAAGCGGCTCGCCAAGTTCCTTGAATACTTGAGGGGAGTAGCCTCAACATACCTTTCTTAGATGCTATCGTAGAGATCCTGTCATATGCAAAGTTCTTGAAAGACTTAATATCGGGAAAGAAAAGAAGGGAGAAAATAATGCTTGCCGAGCAAGGAACTTGGTTCACCCGGAGGGAAAAGGATCCTACTAAATTCAAGGATCCCGGAAGCTTTCGCATCCCATGCACACTTGGAGGAGTCCCACTACAAAAGGCTTCGGTAGACTTGGGAGCAAGTGTGAGTCTAATGCCCCTAAGCATGTTTCGGAAATTGAATACGGGGACCGACTTGAAGCCAACGGATATGAGAATACAACTTGCGGATGGTCGGGTTACTAGGCCGATAGGGATTGCGGAGAATATCCCGCTCCAAGTACCGGAAGGAATATGCTTGTCGTGCGACTTCGTCATTATGGACATCAAGAAGGAGGACGATACTTCACTTATACTTGGACGCCCCTTCTTAGCCACCGCCGGCGTGATAGTCGACGTGAGGGAGGGTACTTTATCTTTGAATGTCGGCAACATCGAGGTTGAGTTCCATATCCCTAAAGCTATGAAGCATATGCCCTACCAAGAGGAGTTGGACTATGTAGACCACCTTGACGAGGTAATCGATGAAGCCATTCCACATTCTATTGGCGCTCTACAAGATGATGGCCTTGAAGAAGGCCAAACTTCTAGCATTGAAGAAAAGTTGGAGGACCCTCTGGATAGCTCTATGGTCGATGACATAGAAGACGACGCTGATGTCGTGAGGATTAGGGAGCTATGCAAGCTCTCCATGGCCAACAATTCAAAGAAAGCTCCGCCGGATAAAAGATAGGCGTCATCGGTGAAGAAGAAGATTGGTACTAGCTCAAGATTGGGGTACCTATCCCCCAACTCTACCCATGATGAGGGGATGCCGAGGAAAGCCCACGAGCATCAACAACCAAATCCAAGTGGCCTTCTAGGCAAATTTGACGGGCGCATCTCGCATGCGCCCAACATCACGTGCTAAACAAAAATCATAAGGGGTCGAGCTCGTGACCTTAAACGAGTGCTTGTCGGGAGGCAACCCGACGGTTTTATATCATTCTTAGTTGATTTTTATTTTTATTTTAGATTTTTCTTAGTGTATAGAGTTTAGCGTCTATAAAAATCGTGACAATGGGCTCTATTTTTAATGACAGGAGATGGAGAACGAGAAATCATTCATATGGAGGATAGCCATGGCAAGGGAGAGTGCTCCAGGAATGCCCTCAGGCCCCAAGAGAAGGAAGAGACTTACTGGAGGAAGAAAAACAGAGAGTGACATGAAAACAGAGAGCCGTTACAGAAAACAGGAAGACACTCGGCCGAGTGACATATGTCACTCGGCCGAGCAAAGACTCCACTCGGCCGAGTGGAGGAGTGGAGTACAGATCTGCGATTTACAGTATAATTTGCCACTCGGGCGAGTGACTTGTCACTCGGCTGACTGAATCAGATACCCTACACGCTCTAAAAATTACTGAGTGGCTATGCCACTCGGCCGAGTGGAACTTGTCCATTCGGCCGAGTGGGACAAGCCACTCGGCCGAGTCGTAACTTGTGGAAGATATTTCGAAATTTTATTTCATTGTCCCACTCAGCCGAGTGTACTCATCACTCGGCTGAGTCGCAACATTCCTATATAAGCGCTTTCCAACTTTTCGCCCGAGCCCGATCAGCTTCGACTCCCAGCGCCCGAATCCACCGCTTCCCTCGCCCGAGCCTCCGCCCCGCCGTCGACCGACGACCGCCGCCGGTCGCCGATGCCGTCCCGCCGCCGATCTTCACCGGCGCCGCCTGCCCCGCCGCCGTTCACCCCCAATTCGCCCCAAATCCATTTTTCTTCTCCATTCTCCCAATCTGTACGCCCAATGCACAACAATTCCCAATTAATTCCTATATATATCTACTATTCCCCATCTTCCCCCATATTTACTGATATTCGTCGCTAATTTTATTGTTTGTGTTTCAGGTTAGCTGGGGGAGCTTTGGGGAGATTCTGGACGCACTCGGAGCTTCGCGGAGGAGGCGTTTCTTTGCACACTTCAGATTTTTCTCTCGCGTCGTGCTCGGGTACACTCGTTCCCTACTTATCATATAGCACTTCGCATTTTCATTCAGGGTGGGCACGTCTCGTGGCACACATGCCGCCTCGCCTTAGGCCATGCACTCGGGAGCCCGCTTCCAAGCAGAAGAAGTCAGGTGATCCTGGCTCCTCTTCCGCTAGGGCAGACTCCCCTCCACCTAGCCCACCACCACCCACACAGCCGCTCCCACCGCACCCATTCCACCACCTGCACAGCCTGCCTCCACGTTCGATGCGATGGGGATTACGTTCCGAGATGATGCCCAACGCGCCAGATTTGAGCGTATCTCCCATCGCTCGATCATACCCACTAGGTTTGCACACCTTGCTGACCTTGAGCGCCTAGGGGTTCTAGAGGGGCTACTCCAGTTGTATGACAATGTGGGGTGTCGTGATTTCTTATCGGTGTCGGCGGACACCTACATCCGCCCGACACTAGAGGTCCTTAGCTCTATCGAGTGGACCCCTGGAGGATGCTCATTTCGCCTGATGGATCAGTAGTGCCAGGTCACTCTTGACATGCTCCGAGCATTCTTCCAGTGGCCCGATGTCCCTGACCCTGACCGCGCTTACAGCCCCACGCACATCCCACCCCCGTCATTCGACACCCACGCCTTTTGGACACGGATTACAGGATCACCCCTTGCCTTTGACCCTAGTCGGGCGAAGGCCTCTGCCGTCCTCCACCCGTGCCTTCGCATTGCACAGCGCCTTATGGCGACCACTTTTCTTGCGAGGTACGAGCCCGGGACGTTGTCGACGCCAGAGCTCTACATGCTCTATGCGATGACACGTTCTAGGGTTTTTAATAGAGACGACGTTCTGGTCCCCGCTGTAGAGATTGATATCGCCAGTTGGTACATCGACCGCATCATTATTTCTGTCGACGCTCGGACGCCTATTTGCTGCGGCGGTCTGATTACCCTCTTGGCTCTTTTGTGCAGAGTTGTCCTCCCAGATGGCTTGCTGCGACCACCGGGCCCCACCTCACTTTCCATAGATGTTATGGCCCGAATGAGGATGTTTCGTCCTCATGGTCAGCGCCACTGGGTGTGGCTACATGGTCCCCACAGTGCAGATTACATGATTCTCCCGAGCCCTGCTCGGACGCATATTGGACCCACGGGCGGGGAGTGGATTCCACCATTGGATCTTCTCATCCCCGTCGCGTACGTGCTTGAGCCTAAGGGTGCTCAGTAGGAGCCCCTCCTTCCACCCCTTGACCCTATGATCCCTCAGCCAGTGCCTGCTTCGTCTGCACCTCCCGACACCTCTGTCCACACTTCTGTTAGTGTCGGGAGCACTTCAGCTGAGTCCACCTACACCACCACCACCACTGTGCCCATGTCGATAGATCCCATTTCTGCTGCCAGCCCCGAGCGTCCCTCCACCATAATTAAGTGCGACAAGCCTTCTTTTGCTTTCACGGTAGAGACCCTTTCCTCATTGTTGTTCTCGACTCCCAGGGAGTCATTTCCTACACATTTCACGACCTCCCCAGCCGTCGACCCCACTGTCTCCACCGTCGCTGTATTTTTCGAGAGCGTAGTGACGTCTGTCCCCACGTCTGTGTCACTGACCTCTCTGCCCGCCTCGTCGTTTTCCACCACTTCCACTTCTGCTGCCGCTCCATCCTCGTCTACTCTTCATGCGTCTCAGCCTCACACATAGGCTGGGCATCACTTAGCAAGCACATCACCCCCGCACCACCCCACTATCGCACCCATACTTTACAGTAGCCGCGTGAGACAGCCCCGCGCTTCATCGGTTTGTCCCTCCTCTCCACCTCCCCCCAACACTCTAGTTCATCACCTCCGTGCTCTAGAGGGGGGGAGTTAGTGGACTTAGAGGAGACTTTAGGGCTCTCTCCGCTACTGTCAGTGCCGTGCAGAGGCAGGTTGCTTTACTGCCTGGTATTCAGGCTTGCCTGAGCCAGATCCTTGCCCGACTGCCTCCGCCACCCACACCCACCCCGCATCCACCTCGCCCACCACCTCCGCCACAGGATGGTGCTGGTGCACCCCCACCCCCTTAGGCACACACTGGATGCCTTCCATACTTTTGCTGACGCTACGCTGGATATTTTTTTTGTGAGCCTGCTGATTTTGCACCCCCTCCTCCACACACTGTTTGGTCACATTTTGGTCATATCTGTCTATATCTTTTTGGGAGTGAGGGAGTATTTTTGGGGACACTCATATTAGCACTATTTTGATCTATGCTTGCATCACCTGCATTCTCATATCATTTTATTTCATTTTTTCCCATCATGCATGCATCCTCACCCTCCCTACCCATATTTTGTCTCTCGGTGTGACACACTTTGCACATTGAGGACATTGTGCACTCTAGCTTGGGGGAGTGAGTTCTAACACTTTTCATTTTTTGTCACCTTTTAATTTTATTTTCTCACATTTCTTCGTTTTTACACCTATTTTCACCCACTTTTTCGTTTTTATCATGCATCACGTTTTTCTTATTTTTTATGTATGCTGCATATGTACAGTAGCTTTTTATTTCCTTTTTATCCTTATTTCTTTCATCTTTTTGCTAGAGATAATTTTTCTATGATGATGATGACGTGGTGATTAGCTTATCTCTATATGCATACTATCTTGTCAAGCCATAGTTTTTATTTTAGATATCATATGCTATGTCTTGCTATGCATTTGAAATAGTAACCCGCACTTTCATGAATGAATATGGATGAAATTCTTTTATGAGCTTAGTCTGATAATTTTTAATGTATACTCTTCGTAGAAAACACACCAAGCTTCACGCATTGATTGCTTATATCTGGAGTATTGCTTTCTTTTCTTATATCACTTCTTATTGCATGAAAATTGTATGCTTCACTTTCGGGTTGAATGAATGTATGTTAGGTTGATATAACTTGATTAGTTTACTTTCTGAGATTAAACTGAGTAGATTACATTACTCTGCTGAAAGTTGTCGTGCACATCCTATAGAGTGAACCAAGTGTTACATATATTTCTTTCTCCACATATGTTGAGCATTATTTCTATACTTAAAATCATTGGTGACTCTCCCTTTAGCGAATCTTATATTGGCATTTTCCCCCGCTGTGAAAATCCATGCTCCAATACCCCAAAAGCAAAAAGAAAAAAAAAGAAAAAACACATGTATATCTTTCTATCTTTTGATTTGAGATCTCAGATGTATATATGCTATGAAAAAAAAGAAAAGAAAAGAAAAAAAGAAAAAGAAAAGAAAAGAAAAGAGAAAAGAAGCTTATACATGATCACATCTCTTTCTCTATATCTTCCCTCTTTTGTTTTTATTTTTATTGGAGCTCCAAAAATGGGGAATGTACTTATTGATTTATCTTATGCCACCACGCTTATAGATAAGCTTGGGGGAGAGGATCCAATGATATGTGAGAGAGTGACCACTTGATTGTGCATGACAACCTAAGCTAGGTAATTTTCTATACTCGGTGAGATTACTAAAAGTTTTACGAAATCCAGGAATTGAGACTTAGTATGCATTTCATGATAACCGTACCTTTCTATTCTTATTGATCCATATTATGTGATATCTCTTATACTCCAAATAGAAAGCATTCAATTGAAAAGTGTGTGGTCTATGATTATGTATACCACTTTAGATGCTTCAGACGATGTTAATTCTAGAATGATACCATATTTCATACTATTTTGCTATTCTTGGGTTATCTATTTTGAATGCATCCATATGATCATGATATCGTGATAAAAATCTTTGGCATGTGTTTTATATTCGACGTATGCTATATGAGTAAGCGAAACCCACGTCCTGAGAAAATGATCTAGCACATCTCTCTCTTTGCTTTCCTTCCTTATTCATTTTCTATTTCTTCCATTTTTCATTCTTATTATTTTTATCCATCAGGTTCGCCTTTTACTTATCTTCCTCGAGGACGAGTAAGAGGTAAGCTTGGGGGACTTTGATCACTCCATATTTTACACCTTTTTTCTGCATGATTGCATGTCGTTTTGATCGCCCATATTACGTTTTTAACGATTATTCGACAATATTGCAATGCTTTTCACTATTTCTTGTTTTTGTCGTATCTCAGGAAATATGGAGCGATCTGGAGAGAATTTGAGATCAAGGGATTTGCACGCGCTTAGGAGTGTCGCCCACGGCTCATTCGAGGACTTATCAGCGATGGAGGATGAGCGGAAGAAGAAGGAAATCAATAGGAGCGACGAGGCGGCAAGAAGAAGAAGAACTGGGCTCAACAGCACACCACTCGGCCGAGTAGACCACTCACTCAGCCGAACAAGAAGCCCCACTCGGCTGAACGGAACGAATACGCACAGGATATTTTTAGCGTATACTCAGTCGAACGAAGGAAGCCCACTCGGCTGAGTGAGAAAGTTCACTCGCCCGAGTGGTACAGGGAATTCGTCCAGATAAATGCCCAAGTTACTGGAATTTTCAGAGATCCTGAGGAGGCCCACTCGGTCGAGCATGAATGCTCACTCGGCCGAATGAAGAAGTCCACTCGGCCGAGCCACCCCCGAAGACAGACCCTAAAAACCCTGAAATTACTGTTTTTCTACAGGGTTTGTCACTCGGCCGAGTGACAAGGGTCACTCGGCCGAGTGACAAGGGTCACTCGGCCGAGTGACCCTCTCCGACTGCTGTTAGGTTTGCGATTTCTGGGCAGCGCAGGGGCAGTTTGGTCACGATTTTCTGGACGATTTTAGAGGGTATTTAAACCCTGTTTTACCCTAGTTTAGAAGAGACTTGAACATTAATTTTTAGACTTTCTTTTAGGATTTTGACGGCTACTCTTTTGTGAAATCTCAGCTGGAGATCATTGGCGTCAACATTGGTTTGTCTATTCTTATTAAAAACTCAATTTTTATGCATTATTTCTCTTTTGCAATGAATTATGCCATGATTATTTTTGTTATTTCTGAGATTTGCATGATGTTTAGTGAGTAGTGCCGTCGTCCTAGGGCATTGGGATGAACCCTATGGACCCTATTTTTGAATTGTGATGAATTTGTAGATTTGTTGCTAGAATTGATAATGGTTAGGTTGTGATCAATTGATTACGGGTAGCTAGGAATTCATATCGATTGGGATTTGCAAGAGATTGGATCCCAATTGATAGGAAGGCCTAGATATTCGATTTAGATTGACAATTGGATTTCTCTAGATTTGGTTTGCAAGAGATTGGACCAAAGCTAGGATTTTTAATTGTAAATCTATACCAATATTCGTTTGCAAGAGATTGGACGAATAAGAACTATCACAACCTAGATCGTAGCTCGAGTTTGCACGAGAGTGGGCTCGAGATACGATTGAACAATGATGTCGTTCTTCACGCTAGCGGCTTGGGCTAGGGTTTGCACGAGAGTGGGCCCTATCCTAGGTTTGCTATAGACCGGCAATAGCAAGAGAGAATGAGCTTGGTTCTATATTAAGTTGCGACTAGTTCACATAAATTCAAGCTTAGCAACAATGAAGTTTATGATTCACAAGGATGAGAGACGGTCCGTAGTGGGGATTTCCTATCCCTAGACGCTTTTTATTATATTGAT
The DNA here is from genome assembly GCA_030789695.1 of Scilla litardierei. Taxonomy (NCBI): domain Eukaryota; kingdom Viridiplantae; phylum Streptophyta; class Magnoliopsida; order Asparagales; family Asparagaceae; genus Scilla; species Scilla litardierei. The sequence goes on from CM061134.1 coordinate 180,428,935, forward strand.
ATTTTCTTGATACTTGAACGATTGTGACTATTACACCAAACTATTCTTGTTCTCTTGATAGCTAGGTGATTTGAATAAGACATGGTCATTTGTCCTCCCTGAGTTCGATACCCGCTCGCCGCTACACCGTGCGCTTGCTGTAAGACTACAAGTCGTTTTTCAGGTGTACATCCGGACGCGACCAGAAGCGTTGGGTCGATGACTCCCAGATCAGATGACCTTAGGACACCTGGCTAAACAGGACCCCTCGGGCCTATTATCGCAAACCAAATTTAATCCTTATTCATATGCACTCCCCCAAGCTAAACCTTTCGACGCGAGGCCACAATGCTTCCTTAGACATGAGGATCCGGCTACTTAACGTAGCTGGGAGGACGAGGCATATTTTATTTTCTTTTTTTATACATATATTTTTTCTTTCTCTTTTTTTGAAAGCATGAATAGGTTAAGCAAAAACACTCCTCAGTACTTGTTGAATATGTCGTTATCCAAGTCATGAAAGATTATACACCATTATTCTCAACTAATAATTCTACGACCCATGCATAAGATGGATTTCCAAGAAAAATTCAACCTAGGTCGGTTTCGAGTACTCCTATCATAGGGACTATAAGAATGGGCATAATAAGCATAGTAAACAAGATCTGATACTAAAAACATATCCTAATCATATATTCTAATCGATATCGATAAATTGAGTGTAAAAATGGAATCTGAAAATTCATTCGATAACCATGCATAAAAGTCTCGATTTTGGGAAATTCTCAAAACATATATATATATATATACCAGCGGAGTTTATGGGCGCAACACTTTGCAGGAGAGGAAAGATCTCTGGAGATGTCTTGATGCTGATAGTGGCCGGTTGAACTCCCTCCCTTGGCTGGTGGGGGGGATTTCAACAATGTCCTATATACCAGCGATAAGCAGGGAGGAAGGAAGCTGGAGGAGAACATGGTTCGTGACTTCTATGACTGTGTCAATAGGTGCTTGTTACGGGAGATGAGGAGTACGGGAAACAGACTAAGTTGGTGTAACAATCGTATCGGGGATGACCGGATCTCTGCTCAACTTGATCGAGTTTTTGGCAATGCCGCATGGTTTGACAAACTTCCCGACTCGTATGTTATGTACATGGAGTCCTCCACCAGTGATCATTCTCCTATGGCTGTCCGCCTTCACAGTCAGGTACCCTCTGAGCCCAAGCCCTTCAAATCTTTTAATTACTGGTCTTCCTGCCCAGGTTATAAAGACATCATCTCGGCTTGTTGGAATGCTAATGTGGAGGGCACTCCAATGTTTCGCATTGTGCAAAAATTGCGCAATCTTAAGCCTATTCTTAGGGCTTGGGCTACAGATTTTCATGCTGGGAAAGTTGTTGATAATTGCCGAAGGAAACTTCTAGCCATTCGCATGGACCCTAACATCAATTCCAGCCGGTCACTCCAAGAGAAAGAAGCTCGACTGACTAATGAATTGTTTAATGCGCTCAAGCTTGAGGAAGACATGATAAGGCAAAAAAGCAGGCAGGAAGGCTTTCCCTTGGAGACAGGAATACGAAGTTTTTCTACCAAGCAATGAAAGCTAGAACTTGCCGTAACAAGTTAAATCATTTGGTTGACTTGAATGGGAGGCAAAATTCTGTGAATGCTGACCTGAGGGTGGCAGCTCCTTCTTACTATGAAGACCTTTACAACCAGACCTCTTATGCGACCACTTTCCCCAAGCTAACTCCTAAGCGTATCTTGACGAATGATTCTGCCTCTTGGCTTATCAGAAGTGTCACTAGGGAGGAGATAAAGTCTGCTGTCTTTCAAATTGGGCCTGATAAGGCCCCTGGACCAGATGGATATAATGGGTTTTTCTATCAGAGGAATTGGGAGCTGGTTGGTGAGGATGTTACTAATGCTATTAATTCCTTCTTCAGATCAGGGTGTCTCCTCAGGTAGGTCAACCATACCTTTCTAACTCTGGTGGCTAAGAGTTCTAATGCAACTGGCCTGGGGGACTATAGGCCTATTGCATGCTGCAATGTGCTTTATAAAATTATCAGCAAGATAATCTGCAACAGGCTTAGAGTGGTGGTCCATGAATTGATATCCCCAAATCAGGCTGCTTTCCTCAAGGGGAGACTTCTATCTGACAGCGTGCTTATTGTCCATGAGCAGATTAGAGATTTTACTAACCCTATGGGCGCTTGCTTGAAGTTGGATCTCAGGAAGGCGTTTGACAGTGTGAATCGTGACTTCATCTTCTACATCATGCATCAGCTCAGGTTCCCCGACACCTTCATCTTGTGGGTAAAAGAATGCATTACTACCCCCACCTACTCAGTTTTGGTTAATGGATCTCCCTGTGGTCATTTTGGTAGCAATAGGGGGCTTCGACAAGGTGATCCACTCTCCCCTTACCTTTTTGTCATTATAATGGAAACGTTCTCTATCCTTATTGACAAGGCCATCTTCTCTCGGAAAATCACCCCTTTGCAGCGGACTGGATCTATCTCTCACCTATTATTCGTCGATGACCTCCTGGTATTCTGCCGTGCTACTAAGCTTTCATTCCTTGGCATTAAGAATTTGCTGCAGGATTTCTACCATTTTACTGGTCTTCAAATTAATTTGGACAAGAGCTCTGGGTTATTCAGCAAAGGTGCAAAACATAAAGATTTTCTGGCGGACTTCTTGGGAATCAAAGCTGTCTCTACTCTCACAACGTATCTGGTGTTACCTCTATCTCTGAAATACCCAACCTCAACAAATTACAAACGATTGGTGGATAAATGCAAAAAGAGGATGTGTGGGTGGTCCTCTTCTATGCTATCTATTTCGGGGCGGATTGAACTTGTCAAGTCGGTTATCCATGGCATGATCGCCTTTTGGATGCAAGTGTTTCACATCCCTGGCACGGTCCTGAGATCACTCACTTCTCTATGCAGAAGATTCATATTCGGCAATACCAAATCTTGGGCTTGGGTCGATTTATGTAAGCCCAAATCTGAAGGCGGAGTGGGGCTTAGACTATTAGAGGATCTGAACATGGCAGCGGGGGTTCGGCAACTATGGAGATACATATCTTCAGATGGTATATGGGCTTCTTATTTACGGCAGAAATATGTCCAGCCAATGCAATTCTACTCTACTGCTGGTGCAGCTGCGGATTCAGGTGCATGGAAGCGGCTACTAAGGAGTCGGACAGTATCGCAGAACCTGATCCAAAGAGAGGTGCGCAATGGGAACTTGACCCTGTTTTGGCAGGATCCATGGCTGGCGGGGGGTCCTCTCAGTGGCCGCTATCAAGTACCACCGGGAGCTGCTTCCATGAAGGTTTCGGACTACTGGGAGGCTACGGGTTGGAGAGCCGATCCTTCTCTTGACCCTGTCCGACACTTACTACGCTGCGTAGGCCTGAAACCTGGAAATGACTGATGGAGATGGGTGCCTGGTGTATCATTTCACTTCAAACAAGCATGGGATGGAGTTCGGAATAGATGCCCCCCTTTGCTTTACAAAAATTGATTTGGTTCCCAAATCATATTCCTAAGTTCTCTCTGGTACTCCTTCGAGCGCTGATGGGAAAACTGATGACTAAAGACAAGATGGCTGGTTGGGGAGGTTCTTACTCTTCTTCATCCTCATGTTTGCTGTGTGCTGATAACGTTGATGAGACTGTGGCCCACCTATTTTTCGGCTACCAGTATACCAAGTACTTGCTACACCGTGTCTTGCTTAAGCTTAAGATACCACTTCACATCCCCCATACTCTCCCGGATGTAGGGCGATATATTCTCGCTAATGTAAGGTTAAGGGCCGGCTAAGCCTGCTTGCTAGAGTTTGTCTGTCGGCTCTTGTTTGGCACATCTGGAGAGAAAGGAACAGGTGGATTTTTGAAGACGTGAGAAGATGTAAAACTATCCTGTTTGAAGAATTTGCTGCAGACGTCAGAGTGACTATGGTAAATAAAGACCCAACTTCTGCTGAGGAGATTGAAGTTTTTGGGAACTAGGATATAAAGGATTGTGGTTAAGTTCCTATTATGGTTTTACTATAATAATATCTGGCAGTTTATGAGTTAGGGCGCTACTTAGGTGTGGTTCTGATAGTAGGGAGTGACGGCGCTTGTGCCCTATCCTTCCTCTATTCTGACATCACACCTATTAGTCTCCCTCTGTAATTTGTTCAATTTTTCATAATATAACGCTAACTTTCCATATATATATATATATATATATATATATATATATATATATATATATATATATATATATATATATATCTATATTATAAAACAGGGATGTTATCATGGGTTTTTGGATAAGAGAAATTGGATAAGAGAAATTGGTTATGTGTAATGTTATATGTGGATATGTGTATTGTTGTATGTATAAGAGATTTTGGTTAAGAGATAATGGATAAGAGATATTGGTTAAGAGATATTGGTTATGTGTAATTGGGTGTGTTGTTTGTAGAGATTGGGTTATTTGTAATTGGGTTTGAGAAATTGAGATATGAGAAATTGTAATAAGAAATCAAATCATTGTATTTAAAATTTTGAACTCAAACCCTTTACATCTTCTCGAATTGGGAGGGAAAGTATTTAGATCATATCACAGTTGAGAGGGAACCAATTTTGATCACATCACGGTTGAAGAACATAATTTCGTTGCGCGCCAAAAGGAAGCATTGCACAGGAGATCACCCTCAACGCCATCATCTTCTACCTCAGCTCAAGCCCCCTCTTCTACCTCAGCTCAACAACTCTCCTCCAGCTCAACAACACATCTACCTCATCTTCTACCTCAGCTCAAGCACCCTCTTCTACCTCAGCTCAACAACACAGCGCAAGTACATCAAGACTCATCTTTTCTTTTAATCTTTTCTTTTAATTTATTTCACCCTCAAATTTTTTAATTTAGCCTCATATTTCAGCTGTTTGATCTTCATCACGGCCTCAGCAACTCCTCCAGATCTCCTCGCCATCTTCTTCTACCTGAAATTTGCCCTGCTTCACACCAGCACATCAAGAAGAGCACACGCCAAGCAGCTCAACGTATGTTTCTTCAACCCTCATCAAGCATAGCACCCCACTGCATTGTCCATTTTAAATTTGCCATGCTTCCTGTGATAGTTTTTGATTTTAAATTTCTGAGTGATAATTTTGAGTTAATAATTCTTGAGTGACCTTCATAAAATTTTCATAATGTTAATAATTTTTTGAGTAATCTTCTGAGTAATCTTCATAATGTTAATAATTGTCCTGAGTAACCAATTGTCCTGAGTAATTTGAGCAATCTTCATAATCTTTAGATTTTTTATTGGTTATGTATCTCACATAGAAGGAGATATTTTTTATGATGTATGAAGATTCAAGTAGCATATGTGATTTTTACATATGTGATAAACTTTGATCATATAAGAGATTTGTAAATCTCATTGTAATAACTTTGATAATAACTTTGATGTAAATCTCATTTGTAAATCTCATTGTAAATCTCAGATGTGATAAACTTTGATGTAAATCTGATTCAAGTAGCTTTTTTATAATTTATATAAACTTTCTGACTTATATGATCAAATTTTCATACATGTGATAACTTGAATCTCATTGTAATAAGAGGTATTTTTTACATCCTTATATAACTCAGTTGTATGTGGATAGCATATGTAATGATCATATTTCAGCATATGTAAATATCAAGATAATTTTGAATCTACTATTAGGATGTAAAAATATGTCATTATACAAGATAATTTTGCATACATGAAAATTGGTTGTATATGGAATGAGATAAAATTTTGCATCTTGCTTTCAGCATGTATGAAAATTGGAATGACATATGTGATAACTACAATGGAATGACATATGTGATTTGCATACACATATCAACATATCTTGAATCTCATTATATAACTCAGAAATGGATATGGTGTGTTGTTTGTGTAATTGGGTGTGTTGTTTGGGTAATGGATTGTTGTTTTGTGTAATTGGGTAATGGATTATATAACTCAGGACAATGAGATAATGTTTTGTGTAATTGGATGTATTGTTTGTAGAAATGGGTAATGAGATATTGGATAATGTTATCCAATCTAATGGAATGACTAGATATGTTAACATATCAACATGATAATATCATTTTTTTTAAAATGTCATTTTGATTTTCATGTATGCAAATGAAATAATGCAAATCTGGCTACTGAAGCATATGATAATGGAATGGTTTTAAAAAATTACATATCCTGTAATTATCAGGATATGTCCTGTGAATAAACCAACAATATCAGGACAATGAGGAGATAATTTTGTTGGTTTTAACAAACCCACACTATCAGAATCTTGATAATTACATATGCTTTCAGAATGAGATAATTTTTTAAATTTAAATGTATTTAGACTCTTGATATTAACAGGACAATGAGATAATTTTGTTGGTTTTTACAATCTTGATAATTACATATGCTGAAATCTAATATTCTTAAGGATGTAAAAATTGGTTGTATAAGGTTGCAAAATTATCTTGATTCAAGTTTTCATACATGCTGAAATCAAGATGCAAAATTGCTGACATGCTGAAATCACATATGTCATTCCATTAGATATGAGATACTGCAAATCAAGATAACTTGAATCAAGATATTTCATTGCAGTTATATAATGCAAATCAAGATATTTCATATACAACCAATCTAATATGTCATTCCATTAGATATTCAACCAATTTTCATACATTCTGAGTACTTAAACATTGTCCTGTTAATATTCTATCAGAATATTAGACTATTTGTTTTATTTTTGAAACTTGAAAGAATATGAGCCATTTAATTTTTGTTCCAACTGAGTATTGTAAGCTTGAAACTTGATTTGGATAGCATTTAGCTCTTATCCAAGTTAGCATTTAGCATTTAGTTCAAATTCACAGCACAATGCTATCCAGTTGATAATGCTATCCAAGTACATAACCCTGGTTCCAATTTATATTCTCAAATTTAAATTTCTCTTATACTTTTAAATTTATAATGTTGAGAATTTGCAATTGTGAATCATGTGAATCAATTTCTCAAGTTTTTTGAACTGAATAACAGGACAATTTCATTTCTTTTGAATCATGGAAGTTTGCAACTGAATAACAGGACAAGCTTGAGAAATTGGTAAGTTTTTTTGAACTGAGAATTTTGCAACTGTGAATCATGTGAATCAATTCCATGATTTAATATGAAATTTCTCAAGTTTTGTTGGCAATTGGCAATTCCATGTTTTTTGAACTGAAATTTGAGTGATATTGAGAATGATTTAATATTGAGTGATATTTGAGTGATATTTGTTTCCCTCCCATACGTATTTTTTCAAATAGGTTTGAGTGATATTTCTTGATATAAAATTCCCGAGTGATATTTTTGAGTGACTTGAGCAATTTAATATCTCAATTCACACAAACATTCACACAAATTTAAATGAAAATTCTATTTATCTCAAGAGCACTGAGTGACTTGAGTGCTTATTTTTTTGATTTTTTGATTGGTTATCAACTCACATTGATAATTTGCATTCAAAGATTTAAATTGATTTTTTGCAATAAAAATGCATTATTTTTGAATCTCAGAAAATTTAAATTGATTTTTTGAAGGGATGTGAGTTGATATTGGTTATCCATTATTTTTGAATGCAATTTTCAAAAATTCTCAGAAAATTTGCATTTCAACATTATTTTTTTGATTGGTTAACAAATTGCATTTCACAGATTATTTGCAATAGTTTTTGCAATAGTCTTCATTCATCTATTCTATAGTTTTTGTTTGCAATAATTTTTGATGTTTGGATGTTTGCAAAAAACTATTGAACTTGAATAGAGATTGCAATAGATGACTATTTGAACTTAAAGTTTTTGTTTTTGTGCAAACATCCAAAACAATGATGCCCAAATCCAAATTCATTGTTTGCAATAGAACTATTTCATTGTTTGGATGTTTGCAAAAAACTATTGAACTTGAACTAAAAACATGATGCCCCCATCTACACAGAAACAAAAACTATTGAACTTAAATTTGGATGTTTGCAATAGTTCTTCATTCAAGTTCTTGAATTGAACTTAAATTTGCATAGAGATATTCTGATGAATTGATCTTGAATAGAGATTGCAATAGATGTTTGCAATAGAGATTGAACTTGAATAGAGATTTGCAATAGTTCTTCATTTAACATAAATCTCTACCTCATCACCCAAGTTCAATCCAAATCCAGATTCCAATGTTTGCAATAGAGATGTTTGCAATAATGGTTAAATGACAGGACCCAAAAAAATTGATTAGCATTCCTAGATGGTTTAATTTTTCAAAATTTGGGTATTTACACCATATGAATGGTTATATGAATGAGATGTTTGCAAAATATGAATGGTTATATGAATACAGATGCTTAATATTTTAAGAAATGGTTATATAACTGTGCAAAATGTGACTGTTAATCAACAAATTCATATCACCTCTTCAAAATGCTTGATCATCTCTTCAAAATGCTTGATCACCTCTTCAAAATCAAGAATGTGACTGAAATTTGGATTGAACTTGAATTTTTGCATACATCTTTATGCAGTAGATAGCAAAAATTCAAGTTCAAAAGCAATTTCAATTCAAATTCAAATTATCTCAATTCATTTTTGATATCAAGTGAATTTGATAGCTTTCACTTTAAATTCAAATTCTCACCCATATGCAGAAATTCAATTTGATGGGTGAGAAGCTATCACTTGAGCAAAAATTCAATTTCTCACACATATGCAGAAATTGATGGGTGAGAAATTTGTTTGATGAATATTTGACATACTGTGAATATAAAGTATGTTCAAAAACTTTATTCTGAATGTATGTATGTCAAATTTCTGTGAATATTCAAATTCACATATAAAGTATTGGTTATATGTGAATATTTCTAACCAATATGTATGTCAAATTTGTTATATTCAAATTCAAAAACCAATACTTTATATTTGTTATATTTGTCAAATTCTGTGAATAGTTGTTAAATTCAGAAATCATTTCAGTTATGTCAAATTCTGTGAATGGACATTTTTTTGTAATGTCTATACATATAATTTCTGACTGTATTGGACAGTGGACATATTTCAAAATGTGGATAAATGCCAGCAATTTTGTATTGGACATGTTTTTGGTTAGCAATGTGTAGTCTTCTTCACAATTATCCCAAATTCTGTGAAATTCTGTGAATGGCCTGAAAAACCAATACTTTATAATGTCAAATTTGTTATATGAATATTTGACAAATATTCCCAATACTTTACATACTGTGAATATAAAGTATGTCAAATTTGTTATATTCAAATTCCAAAACTTTATTCTGAATGTATGTATGTTAAATTCACAATGGATAGGCCCTTCAGTCAAATTCATTTTTATGGTGTTCTTCATTTTGAATTTCCTGTATATTTGCAACTGGAAATTCAGCAAATATTGGCAGTATTTATTCCCATATCACTATTTTGAATATTGGATTTATGAATTTATTGACTCCTGCTGAATTTATTGGATATTGGCTTGCACTTTGGCATATATCTTCATAAATTTTCTCTGTATTTATGCTGAATAAATATTTGCCCAATATTCAAAATATTTTAGCTTGCACTTTAGCAAATACAATAAGAAATTTGAAGGAATTTGATATTCAAGATGATGTCAAGACACTTGGGCAATATTCCCGCAAAAATATTGAATGTCAAATACTTGGGTGAGAGTATTTTAGCTAAATATTTTATTCAAGACACTAATTGAATGTCAAATACTTGGCTAAAATATTTTATTCAAATACTTGGCTACTTGAATGTCAAATACTTGGGCAATATTTAGCTAAATACATACTTGAATGTCAAATACTTGGGCAATATTCCTGTATTTTTATTGAACAAAGACACTTGAATAAAGACACTTTAGCTTGCACTTTGGCTTGCACTTTGAACAAAGACACTTGAATATTCCTGTATTTTTTCTTTAGCTTGAACTTTGGCAGTATTTAGCTTGCAATTTAGCTTGCACTTTAGTATTTAGATTATCAAAATGAAGATATTTAGCTTGCACTTTAGCTTCCAATAGCTTTGGACTTCCAATATTGGCAGTATTTATTCCCATATCATCAAATTCCAAAGTGCAAGCTAAAGAAAAAACAGCTATTGGAAGTGCAAGCTATTGGAAGTCCAATAGCTTGCACTTTAAACAGGACACTTTATCCAATTCTCTTCATTTTGATAATCTCTTCACAGGACACTTGCAAGCTATTGGACATTTTGATAATCTCTTCACAGGACACTTGCAAGCTATTGGACATTTTGATAAGCTATTGCTTGAAATTTTGATAAGCTCTTCACAGGACATTTTGATATATCATCAAATTACAATTTTCACTTCCAATAGCTATTGGACATTTTGATAGCTTGCAGATAATGATATGGGGAAACTGATATGAAATTGTTTTTTGATATTGGGATACTAATATGAGGATTTTTGATATGAGGATTTTTGATAGCTTGCAGAATTACTGCAATTGCTTCAATTTTTGATATGAGGATTTTTAAACAATGCTCTCAATTATGGAGAAAAATTGAATGTGTACTTTTGGATATGGAAACCATGGATTTGAGTATTTGAATGCCCATGAGTTCATTTGCATTTGAATTGATACTTTGATAATTTGAGTTCAATGTCAATTTGCTTGGAATGCCAATGATTTGCATTTTGAAGTATTGGAATTGGCATTGAATTATTTTGAAGTATTTTGAATGCCAATGAATTATTTGAAGTATTGGCATTCCAACCTAATGAATTATTTTGAAGTATTTTGAAGTATTTCAATTTCACCTAATGAATTGGCATTTGAAGTATTGGAATTGTTCATATAAAACTGACATACTGCAAATCATTGGCATTCCAAGCAAATTGAATTATTTTGAAGTATTTTGAAGTATTAGGTTGGAATGCCAATGAAGTATTTTGAAGTATTTGAAGTATTTTGAAGTATTTTGAAGTATTGGAATTGTTCATACTTCAAATGCCAATTCAATTGATAATTTTTGGGTCCTGTCAATATAAGGATTTTTGGGTCCTTTCAATGAGAATTGGCATTTGAAGTATTGCATTATGGCATTTGGAATTGTTCAAATGTCAGTTTTTTTCATATAAGGTCCTGTGAATATAAGTTTTTGGAATTGTGAATGGCATTTGGAATTGTTCAATATAAGTTTTTGGCATTTGGAATTGTTCATATAAGGTCCTGTGAATATAAGGTCCTGTGAATGGCATTTGGAATTGTTCAATATAAGTTTTTTTTCATATAAGGTCATATAATGTCAGTTTTTGGGTCCTGTGAAGATTTTTTTTAATATGAATTTGTTAATTTGTTAATGATACGAGCTTGCTGATAAGAGCTTGATCAGAGCTTGATGATTTTTTTAATTTGTTAATGAAAATTTTATTGTTGGATGAGAGCTTGCTGATTTGCTTCATTTTGGTTATTTTTTTAACAGGACACTTTCATTCAAATTTCCAAAATCCTGTCACAATACTAATCCTGTCATTGCCATGTTATTGCATATGTAATTGACATGCTTCTTATATTTGCTTCCCTCATTATAGGGCTGAATTTATGTGTAATTACGCATATAAATTGGGTGTTATGTTTATGTGTAATTGGGTTTTAATGCTATTATATTTGCGAAAGACTTAATTCAAGTGTTTTACTGCTATACAAATTTTGTTTAACTTAACTGTTTAATTTTGTTTGAGACTGGATACAAACCTCAAATGGTCGAACTAAATTTGTTTACTATTATTTTAAACTAAGGTACATGCCCACAATGCCGGGTGATTTTAGTCATGGTGAAGAATCCAAGAGACACATTATTAATCAAATAATCAGTCTACTATGCGTTTTACGCTATTCTTGATACTTGCTTCTATTGCATTCCCTTTTTCTGCCAAGAAAGCAAACTATATGCATGAAAACCAATTATACATGACCATATTCTGATATGTGAATGGTGAAGAGTTACTGTCTCCATGTATGGGTTTATTTACATATGTTTTCAAGGCACATCAAACATGTATTAATGCTATTATGCATGAACTCATTGATAACCTAAACAGAACTACTTTAGTTATAGATTCTTCGATAAATGATCAGAAATTTAACTTGCCTATGTGTTTCTATTGAATTCCTTTGTGCTAACTTGATGTTGAAAGCATCTTTCACTTGAAGTTAAAGTATCGATGACAACTTCAAATTGACTAAAAAGTAGAAATTAATAAAACACTTAGCATAAATTTCATTTGACAAACAAATACCCTGATGAAGATGACATTTCTCAAGTTATATTTTCTCACAAATTTGAATGTTGGCTCTAGATATTTTTCCAGTTGAGTTGAAATGAATTTCAACAAGCTTTCCCTTGCATCATCCACTGAGTAACAAATTATTAAAAGAAATTGGTTTTGATGACGGCAGTGGTGACGACCCGGCCATCATCGGCCGCCACGTCTGCGGCAATCCAACACTGATGCTTGATTGGGAGATGTTTTGAGTGAGAGGTAGCTAGCAGGCATGTCATCAGGCTGTGTAAGGTGGGTGGGTAGGTGGGTGGGTCTAATGATTGAGTTTGGTTGGCTTTCTTTTCTTAATGTTCTAAATTTTTTATTTTTAATCTTCTAAGTTCCATGGTATTCTTTTATATGGACATATAAACTCAAGTGTATGAGATTTACTTTGGCATTTATGAGGTCAGTTTGAGCCAGGATGAGTTTGACAGGCTGCACCATGGCCCTCTTTCCCAGTTTGACCACAACATCAATGGAAATGCTGCAATTTAAGGATCTCCTATGCTGGCACGAAGCTAAAACAACAAGTTACTTCAGTAACAAAATATATTTGAAGACACCAACAAATTGAATTTTTTTGTATGTGGAATGAATCAGTATATGCAACGTTGATTTTTGCTAGAAAACATTGTCGACAGGTGCTAACACTGGCAAGGATGTAGAATTATAGGAAATTGAGGCAATTCGGTTCCTTGGTCTTGATCGGTTCGTTGGTGTGTATTGCAGGAAAGGTTCATGAGATCAGATCATTCAGTATCAACAGCTTAAAAGTCCACAATGAACGGCCAACAAATGCCTCAACTACTTTAGTTCCCTCTATGGACCAATGCCGCTGGTAGAAACCAACATGAAGGCTGTGGATGCACAAAGAGAATGGCTCTGGTAGCGAACCAATTTAAGGGATTCAAGAAGCTGACAACAAAGTTTTGGTTAATTGATTAATTCTTATATTTGTTTTCCAGTGTGCTTATCCACAAAGAATCAACTGATGCTTGAATTTTGAAATATGATGGAATTCCATGCTCTACTGACTGTTTTCCTAAAAAAAATTCCTTTGTGATCACATTGTCTTAGGTGGGTTAGCTGCAGTTATGTGGATGCTTGACTTTTGAAATATGATGGGAATGCTAAACAACAGGCTATTCTCTTACTGCTAAAGTCTCAAATATCCTCAGCTGAAGCTTACATACATCTTGATGTTCATTCTCTTAGGTACCTTTCTAATTGATTTTTTATTTTATTGTTGCTTACACTGCTTACTGTTTAAATATGGTATTTAAATGATGTTCTATACTAATACATTTTTTATTCCAGCAACAATAAAATAAAAAATCAATGGACTTTTTACAGGCTGTTTGTGTTTGCAAATTTCATGGATTGCTTACTGTTTAAATTGCCATTATACTAAAAAGTTGTTTGCAAATTCCATGATTCCATGGACCGCTTACTTTTTACAGGCCGTTTGTGTTTACAAACTGCTTCCAGCAACAATAAAAAAGTTCATGGTTTCATTTTACAGGCTGTTTGTTGTTTACAATAAAAAAGTTCATGCAAGTTTTAAATGACCAAAAAGATAACCAAAGAAAGAAAAGAAACTCCATAAAAGAACAAAGTTTCCCTTCAGACGTTAGAGCCGAGTATTTCATTGAATTTGTTGGATGTTGGGGATCAAAATAATCAGATTCAAACATCCTTAATCCAGTCATTCATCCATTCAAAATAAAAAATAGATTTTATTTTTGTCAAATTTGTTAATTCAAGTATTTTTTTCACATGATCTTATATATTTAACAAACTGAGATGTTTTCTTAGATGTATTAGCTATTTGAACATCCAAACTGAAAAAAATCAAGTAGCCATGGAACACAAAAATCCTGTTATATAAAGTTATTAACAACTTTATATGAGAACATGTAACGGCTTGAAAAAATGTTAATTAACATCTGAAAACCTGTATTTGTAGCTTGCATAGAACCTATATTTCATATAACCTGTTAATTCAAGCATTTCATAGAACCTGTTATTTCATAGTACATGAAATGCATAATATATTAACATGTTCTATGTAATATGCGCCTGAAATGCATATTTATATTCTGAACTTGGCCAGGAATTAACCTGGAATTAACCATATGAACCAGTTTGTGTGCATGTGTTACTCTGATGTGGTTTCATATGTGAATGATGGTTTCTTGGTTGCATAGGTTCTTCGGAGGTTGAATTGGCATTACCCTGACATTTACTGGAGGAGAAGATGCATCGTGTTTGCGTGTAAAGACAACACCAGAGGAAGTTAGCAAGAGAAGTCTTGAGCATGTTAATGCAACTGTAAGCAGGGACATTTGATGCACCACCGGCTCGCCGCCTGGCCTCGGACCACCGATAGCTAATGCACTACCTGTAAATTATGGATGTTATATTTTGTATTTAGAGAAGTTGTTCATTTCTATGAATTTGAGTTTGTGAAGGCAAAGATGGACTGGAAGATATGAAGCTCATTTGTGGGATAACAGTTGTAGAAAAGAATGCCAGGCTAGAAAGGGAAGGCAATGTTGTATATTCAAATGAGTACTCAGAAAAACACTTGAAGATTTTCCCATTTTTTTGGGAGGCAAAAGTATTTTATTCATATAACACAAGTTTTTTCTTTGCTCATTTGTATGCAGTAGGATGTTAAAGAATATGATTAGGTCATCAGTCAGAGGAATCTACACTGTATGATCCCCTTAATTCCATTAATGTAATTATTTAAGGATTTTTGGCGGTTGTATAGCATATGAAAACTAAATTTTCGCTGCCTCTCATATGAAAGACTGTTGTTTGCCCATTTGATATTGTTGACAATTCAGCACGATTGAAAAATTTTGAGTTTTGGCTAAGAGAATGGGATGAGTGATGTCTATCCACATGATCCACTCTCAAAATATTGAATGTTTGAGAATTGAAGCTCTGCAATCATTTTTCTTTTTTTTCTCCATTAAATTTGTTGTAACAGTTTGCTACAATGACAACCATTTTCTGAATATCTGTGCCATAGTTAATCAATGAACCCAGGTAATGAAATTGATTGCTTTTTGGTATTTCTTAGACATTGGTATGCTCTATTTCCTTATGTCTCATACTTCTACTAAGGTGTTCATGTCATAGAAATATGACCTTTTTTGCAGTTGGCTAGGTATGTAAAGCAACTGAAAACAAGAAGTTAAAGATATCCTGATCGAAAGATTTTTGTGTTGAGTTATCTGTACCTTTTTGTTTGATTTAGGATTTCTATAATTTCCTGTGGATTCAGATCTGGATCGCGTGTGCACGAGCATATGAAACTGAAGCTCTCACCTTATGTAACTTATGGATATCAATTTCTAACTGAAGCTCTCACATTAAACAA
This sequence comes from Scilla litardierei, assembly GCA_030789695.1. Lineage (NCBI taxonomy): Eukaryota > Viridiplantae > Streptophyta > Magnoliopsida > Asparagales > Asparagaceae > Scilla > Scilla litardierei. Next base: position 180,444,697 of record CM061134.1, read on the forward strand.
TTTTGAGCATTAAGCAAATAAAACTGAAGCTCTCATTTCATTTCAATATCCATCAGTCAAATATCCAGGACTGCAGTCCCCTGTCATACTATGCATATGAAATTGAAATTGAAAATCTTGGATATTGAGCCTATGAAGTTGAAATTGAAACAACGTTAAACAAATATATGCTCAAGGCTCAAAAACTGATGGACAATGAGACTGATGGATAGGCTCAAAAATATTGAGCCTTCCTGTCAAGTGAAATTGAAATTTTTGTAACTGATGGACAATCAGTTTCCTATCAAAAATCCATGGAAATATTTATAACTTATGGATTTTGAGCCTTCCCCTCAAAATATTGAGCCTTTCCATCAGTTTCAATGATATTGAGCCTATCCATCAATTTCAATTTACATGAAGGCTCAAAAATCATGTTAAACAAAAATGGAAATCCATTGAAATTAAAATTGTTTCATATGCTCTAGGCTCAATATCCATGGATGAAATTTCAATATCCATCAGTCAATTTCATTTCAATTCATATTGAAATTGGTTAAGATAAATGAGATAAATGAATATTGAAACTTGACTGAAATTCATATCAATACTCTGAGTATATATCAATGCTCTGTAAACTTATGCTCAGTATACATGAAATTGAATAACTATTTTGAATAACTATTTTGGTATTTCATGCAAAGTTTGTTTAGTGCCACTCAAAATGATTGAAATTTCTTGGGATGAGCTAAATTATGGGTGATCTAAGATTTTGAGGGGGAATCGTAAATGAACCGTGCCGAAGGCGCCCGTTAAATTTTTTTAACTAATTTGTTGTTCTGCACCGAATGCGTCCACACCGAATTTGTTGTTCTGCGCTGAAGGTGCATGCGCCGATTTCGTTGTTCCACGCCGAATGCGTCCGTGTCGCTAAATATTTTTACGCTTATTTGTTGTTCCGCGCATTTTTGACCGTGGAAATAATTTTTTGAGGAACAAAGATTTTGCGGGGGAAAATCTTAATTGAACCGTGCCCGCGGGCACGGGGTATGACTAGTATATATATATATATATATATATATTATATATATATATATATATATATATATATATATATATATTATATAAAACATGGATGTTATCAAGAGAAATTGGATAAGAGTTTTTGGATAAGAGTTGAGAAATTGTGTAATGAGGGATGTTATTAAGAGAAATTGGATAAGATAAGAGAAATTGAGTTTGAAAGCATGGAGGGAAATTTGAAAATTGAAATTTTGATTGAAAACTTAAATTTTTTGAAATTTGTGTTTCATAAGAAGACTTTGGGGAAGGCATTCTCAGCTGCCCTTATCTGGGGACCTCTTCTTGCTCTCTCGCTCTCGGATCCCTGCCCCCAAAACCCCACCCGCTGACCGCAAGAAATGTCGTTGATCCCTAAGCTCTCGCCTGGGGCTCTCGCCTATCCCTGAGAGAAATTGGGAGAATTGGAGAAGTTATTGATCCCTGAGCTCTCATGGACAGCGAATGTCGTCATGGGGCTAATGCTCAAGGTATGGTTCTTGATTTGTTTGATGCCATGCTTCTTTTGGGATGTGTAACACGGCTGGATTTCAGAAGGCCCTCGTCAACTTCTCTCTGTCAAATATTGGGGTATTAAGGGATGGAGGAATTGGGAAGCTAGGGATCACTGTCGCGTGCATCCCTTAGCGTCAGCTGCTGCTGACATTAATAGCCGTATGTTGGGCATCCCTCTTCAGGATCTCACTCTCCTTGCTCTTCATCCCCGCCAATGTCACCGTCGTCTACACTCTCCCTGTCCCGAAGGTACAACCTTATTTCAAGTAATTATGGTTACTCCTTAAAGAAAAGAAGCACTTGGGAGAATTGTTCTGTCATTTATATCGCAATGAAAAAAAGGCAACTCTGTGGTATGCTCTTTGGGGAGTTTGTACGGTGGGGAGAATTAGCAAAGGCAACTCTTTGGTATGCTCTATTTTTCTGCTTAGCTTTGGTACATGAGTGCACATGAGATTTTTGCTTATATTCCTCAAAGATCATCTCAAAGCCTCAAATATTCTTCATTGAAAATTTCCATAGGGGTTGGATTCCTATGGGAATGGAATACATAATTTGATTTTGATTTTGTTTTTTTTCCTTTAAAAATTGTCTTGGACTTTGGGCAGTTTGTTTTTTGCATCAAATATGAGTTGCATGCATCTATTCAGTTGTGTTATTTTTATGTGGAGTACGGAATACCAATGAAGCATGCTAAAAGAAATAAAATGTAGAATCTAAGCTTCAACATACCCATGCCAATCTCCAATGTCCCTTTAATATCAATATTGTTCTGTTGCAAGCCCAGGGTTGAGGTAAAATATTCTTTGTTTCAATTTCAATTCCAGCCTCAATATTCAGATGGAAATTCATATCAAGTTTACAGTCATGTTACAGTCAATTTAAAATTTTTGTAAAATGGAAGCATAAACAAGTTTGGTTCTGTAAAATGGAAGCATTTCAAAATTTGCATGAACTGTTTGGTTCTGTAAAATGGGAGTTTACAAAAAATTTCATACATCAAAATTTTACAGGAAATGGAAGTTTGCATGTTTACTGTCAAAAATTTTCACACATCAAAATTATGCAACATGAGCCTTCCTATCAAAATTCCACTCAAACATGAGCTTGCATATTTCCTGATGTATAAAATGGAATTGGGATATGATTCAATATGAAATTTAGCATATTTGAATTTGAAATTTTACAGGAAATGGACGTTTTCATACATCAAAATTATACAGGAAATGGAAGTTTTCATACATCAAAATTTTGGTTTAAGCTATATAGGAAACTGGAAGTTAAGTTCTGTAAAATGGAAGCGTTTCAAAATTTGCATGAACTGTTTGGTTTTGTAAAATGGGAGTTTACAAAAATTTTCATACATCAAACTTTTACAGGAAATGGATGTTTGCATATTTACTGTCAAAAATTTTCATGCATCAAATTTATGCAACATGAGCCTTCCTGTCAAAATTCCACTCAAACATGAGCTTGCATATTTACTGATGTATGAAATGGAATTGGAATATGATTCAATATGAAATTTAGCATATTTGAATTTGAAATTTTACAGGAAATGGAAGTTTTCATACAGTAAATTTCTATCTGAAACTGAAATTTCAATAATTATTTTGAAACTTGATGGATATTGAACCCCGAGTTTCAAAATTTAAAACTCAGTCTATATCAATGCTTTGTAAACTTATGCTCACTATTTTGAATAACTATTTTGGTATTTCATGCAAAGTTTGCTTAGTCCCACTCAAACTTATAGCTTAGTCCCAAGTTGACCCACTCAAACTGAATATTTACTGATGTATGAAATGGGAGTTTACAAAAATTTGCATGAACTTTTTGGTTCTGTAAAATGGATGTTTGGTTTGGTAAAATTTGGTGTCTGAACCAAATTACACATCCAAGTTACAGAACCAAACTTCCATTTCCTGTAATTTTTTCTCATCTTATAGCATTTTTACAAAACCAAATTACAGATCCAAGTTAATGATGTGTAAAATATTGGTTCTGTAACTTTTGACATCAAAATCTTATATCAGTTTTACTGATGTTTTGTTACTGATGTTTGTTTCAAACATCAACATAAACAAGTTTGGTTCTGTAAAATGGAAGCATTTCAAAATTTGCATGAATTGTTTGGTTCTGTAAAATGGGAGTTTACAAAAATTTTCATACATCAAAATTTTACAGGAAATGGGTGTTTGCATATTTACTGTCAAAAATTTTCATACATCAAAATTATGTAACATGAGCCTTCCGGTCAAAATTCCACTCAAACATGAGCTTGCATATTTACTGATGTATGAAATGGAATTGGAATATGATTCAATATGAAATTTAGCATATTTGAATTTGAAATTTTACAGAAAATGGAAGTTTTCATACATCAAAATTTTACAGGAAATGGAAGTTTTCATACATCAAAATTATGCAACATGAGCCTTCCTGTCAAAATTCCACTCAAACATGAGCTTGCATATTTACTTATGTATGAAATGGAATTAGATCCAGAGCGTGTCAAACTTCGCTTCAGGCTCCTCTTTCATCTCCTCTCAATCTCACTCTCGCCCTCAGAATTGATCCAGAGATTTATTCTTATTCGATTCGTGCAATAAATCTCACAGGTACGAGCTCTTGATTTTACCTCGCAGTGTAAGATTTTTGGTAAAATTTGTTGGTTTGATCAGTTCTGTTGGAATCATTTTGGTTTGTTAGGCTTTAGAAATGGGGGAAGGATTCGGGTCGGTTGGAAGGATCGGGATGTGGGGAAGGATTTGGGACAGTTTAAAAATTGAATCTTTGTTTTGCTTTTTGATGGCACCTCGAACCAGGATGCGTGATGCATCAAGAAGGTACGGATTTATGTTAAAAATAGAATATGGGTATGGATTTATGTCAAAAATTGAATCTTTGTTCTAATTTCATATGAATAAAATTATGAATATCATAGATTGATTATTCCTATCATCTGCAGTGTTGGAATTGGTTTATGTGGACGCTGGATGCTGATAGTCATCCCCATTCCTACCATGGTCAAACCATTTTGAATTTTTCCTACTTAATCCAGACACGCTTATTTGTTGATGACACATTTCTTGAATTTGTGATTTGGAAACGACACGCCATAAAGTTTGATGAACGTGCTGTAAAATGCGATGGAAGTTAGTTGGCAGACAACGAGATCTAGCTAACCTCATTGATTATGTAATTAGCTTTGTATTATATACCATGTGGCTCAAGCTAAGCATGAACCCAGAGACCAATTATGCAAACCAAAAAAATTTCACATCTTTGAACTAAAAGAGATCTTACAACAGCATCACATTCAAGCTGCAAGTTGCGAGGAAAGTATTAAGCATCCTGCAAAGATTTTATCAATAATCATTTTGCCTTGATTCTCACTGACTCTTCCCTAATAGTTTATGCAGTAAATATTTTGCTGCGGCAATCATAACAGTTTGTTAATTAGTATTTGTTAGATCGTATTTGGTATTAATTTATGATGTTGGATGTACAGAATGATATCACTTGACAGGTTTCATACATATCATTGTTAACATGTTAATGTCCATATCTTTACCCTCTTTACTTTACATGCCAATCTAGCCGTCTTTGGAAAAGGATTATCCACATTATCAATTTACATTCCAACCTAGCCAGCCGACCTACGTTGAGAGGTATATTCAAATGTATATATTTTGCGATTTTTGAATTATAATTGTGCCTACAATTTGTTTTGTTGAGTTCCCAGATACTTTTTTAAATCAGAAAAGTCCTATTAAGTAAGGTATTTGTATGGGGCTTAATTACTTTTTATAACATTTTGTTTACATTATTAGAATGAATAGGCAGTACTGTGTACCATTCATTAACCTTTTAGTATTCAATAATAATACAGTGGATTAGTCGATAGGGAGATCATTTCAAATGCATGGCTACTGTTTTAGTCGGGCTTCTATTTTACATTGAATACATCACATATGTAGGTGTTTTAACGCCAAAACTATACATGACTAAAATTTTTTTGATGCATCAAAGATATGACGGATAATTTAGTTGACAGCCCTTTTACTTTGTTAAGGGTTTATCCATGAAAAGAAATGCTGCCAAGTTTAAGGCTGGTAGCAGAACATACTCCGGCGGACCTACGTTGAGAGGTAAATTCATATGTATATATTTTGTGTGTGCGCACGTTAGGTCCATAGAGGAAAAAACATATATATGGCAATCCAACCAAATCAAAGGCATTGTTTCGCCACTGTGACCATATCAAATATTGCTTCAGGAAATTCATGTACCATGTCAAAGGCAGAGATAAATTTATCATAATTATAGTGGAATGCATTAGAAGTTTTCTGTGCATGGTGAAGAAGCAGAGGAGGAAGAGGTATCTGTGTACATATTTGTTTTATTATCTATGTGACAGACCTTATTTATTATACTGACATTGCATGCTTTACTGCTAGGAAGTGTATAAATGAAATGAAACTTTGTCTATTATGCCTACCTGATGATTCGGTTCTCGCTGTTTATGGTGGATTCTGCAAGCTGAAACAGGTTTGTATATTTTTTTCAAAATTAAAGTTTGGATTTTGGATGTTTTGTGTTGATAATTTCTCTTAAAGGGCTGGTGTGTGTGTGTGTGTGTGTGTGTGTGTGTTGGTTTTAGGTTGATTTGAAGCTGAAATTGTGCTGGGGTTCTTCAATTAGAAAGGCGCTCTTTTACGAAGAAAGCAATCTCATTCTAGGGATCATTAATAATTTTGTGGCTTTAGGCAAGCAATTTTTTTGTTAAATAACCAGCTTTGTGGGGGGGGGGGGGGTTTCACCTCTATGTTTTAATTCATAAGGTTTAAATTGTCTAATTTAATTTGATAGGTATTCTTCAACCTCGATTGCAAAGTACTGTTTGATGCCCAAAAATTGTGTTGTTCTTGCTGTGAACAATGGGGAGATCGTATTCCAAAGAGAATCGACAGGTTCATAGTTTGAACAGTTTGATTTAAATTTTCATGCTTAGCATGTGCATAATCAATCTTTTAAGGTCCCCATGATTTGATTAATTAATTAATTGACGACAGAGCTTCCATTGTGACGAGGCCCCTGGCTGCTTCATGATCCACCTCAGTTACAAATTTGTCGTCGCCGAGATCGTAAGAACTAGAGACCCACATGTATTAATCCTGTGGTCCTTTGTATATGACTTAGTTGAATCTTTTGATTTACAACTATATTAATTAATTAGTTGAATCTTTTGAGGTCCCCATGATTTGATTAATTAATTGAATAACATCAGAATTTTTAACACCTATATTAATTAATTGATTAATGATAGAATTTTTAAATGGAAATGCATTAAATTTGCTATATGTTTAATTTACTAAGTAAATTTTGAATCGTGTAGCGGTAGTCCCAAACCTTACCGCATTTACAGGTATTGTAGAAAATGAAAGTTGGAATTTGCTGAGATTCTGAAATTGCTACTGAAGTTGATGATGGTTTAATGGAGTTGATACTGAAGTTGCTAAATAAGAAATCCTTAATTTTACTTCATAATTTTCAATTTGATCAATTCCATTAAAATTGTGGAAATGCAAGGAAAAAGGGGTTTAATCACTTAGGTGGTTCATATGGTGCCCAGTTTGTTAGGTACTTGAAATTTTCAGTATGCGAGTGTTTGGTAAGAACAAAATACAAACTTGAGTTGCTTTACATCTTTTTGTGTGGCTATACTAAACTTATTGGTAATATTTAGGTGGTTGGGTTAAGGCATGCATTGATTTTAAGATACAGAGCTTCTGTATGAACACAATCACCAAAAATTGGAAATGATTGATTTTTGTATAAGCCTAACGGAGATGGTGATGAGGGTATTATCAGGTAATGTGTTGGCTTTTATTTTTTGTATGATCATTTTTATCTGATGCTATTTTCTCCATTTATGAGTTGATTTTCTTAAAACAAACTTCCACCTAACAAGGAACTGTGTTTGTATTTTGACTGGTGGTTTAAATATAATTTTCTCAAAATGAAATTAATTGAAGTGAAGTTGACAAATTTAACATATTTTTTAAAATATTCATTGTTGTGACATGTCAGGGGGAGCTCTTGATATATTTCTACGAGACAAGTAGAGGAATGAAGCCAACACAAATAATCAATTTCAGGTATCATATGTATCAAAAAATACTGTTATACAGCTTTGAGACATACTTCCAGTTGTGCACACACATATATTTATTCTTAAATTCTGGTAGGTAATGTCAATGCTGAAATCTTTTGCCCATTATAGAATGATGATATCGTATTATTTGTTACCGTCCGTTGTAGGCCTCTTTTGGGAATAAGGTTAATATAGGCCAAACCCAATTCAAACTATTAACTTGCCTAACTATGGGAAATCCAAAATAGATCTATTTGGATGTCATTACCAAGTTAGAACTGTACTTTATGAACCTCAAGTCTGTGGATCCCTTCAACCATGTAGACTGTACTTTATGGAACTCTAATCAGACCAAAATTCAATAATTACAACACAGTGATGGAACTCCAGTTTAGAGAAGTGGGTTGTCAAACAGCACATTAAATTTATCTTTAATTGAAGCATGTTTTGATATTGTAGCAGAGTTAAATGTCTTATTAGGGCATGTCATGTAGTTTTTTAAATACCAAAATTTATTGGAAATAACTGGTTTATTCTGAAAATGGAAGGCAAGTCTCATGTATTTCATTGTTCTTATTTTATTTTTTGCTACTTCTATCTTAGCTATATTTTTTTGTAGGTTGAATCAATGATACACACCTGTCTTTATCTGTATCAGCGGTGAATTCCTATATTTTTTGAAATTTAGATGCAAATCTAGCGTATGATACTGATTTTCATTTAAATTGGAGGAGTGATGCATGGACATAGAGGATGCAGAGAGCTAGCTGTATTAGGAGATACGATAAACAAGATCAGAGGCATGATAGAATGATTTTAATATGGTCTCCAAGAAGTTCAGACTCCAATGACCAATAAGATGACTGTGCATTTAAGGGGGTATGTCATGAAGAAATATGCAAAATCTGCTTATTTAAATATGCTACCTGACATACCTTTGAATGAACTATTTGAATAATTATTGTGAGCATTGTTATACACATGTAATTGTTTCGACAGTGTATAGCTAGGCATACTAAATAATTATTGCACCATAATTAAAATTAGGTGATTCATGATTTTGAGGGAGGGAATACTTTAAATGAATCGTGCCCTTAGAACACGTGTTAAGTCGGGAGGGAATTAAATTTGTGGGAACTAAAATTTATGAGGGAACTAAATTCTTTTGGGAATAAATTTTGGGGTAACTAAATTTTTTGCAAAAATAAATAATACTTATTGTGCTTTAATTATTGCGTTTTGTTTAAAATCGGGGGATCCCAGATTTTAAGGGGGAAATATCTTAAATGAACCGTGCCCTATGGGCACGGGTCATATACTAGTATATATATATATATATATATATATATATATATATATATATATATATATATATATATATGAGGGGGGCTCCGAATTCTCAGGATGCGATCAGGGAGGCTTAGGGTTGCGATCGTCTGTGGCCGGTGGACCTAGGTCGGGTAGCTCCGGCGTTTCGAGTAAGATTGAGAAGAGGTGGATCCTTGTAGGTGGAGGCCCTGGGGATCTGGGAGCAGGGGGATCCAGTTCTGCGGAGGCAGGGGGATCCGGTTCTTCGGTGCTGGCGGATGAGGCTGCAGGCCGTGTTTTACAGGCGAAGTTGGGGGATGCAACAAAGATTTCGATGGGTGATGCTGATGGGTGGCAAGAGGTCCGAAGGGGGCGACCGCGAGCCAATCCGGTGAGGGGCGGTTTTCAAAGGAAATTTACTGGGTTGCGTTCTCGGCCTTTTGCGATGGGTGGGGTTGGCTACCCACAGACTACGATTCGAGTTGCAGGCAATGCCAACCAATCGCTCGATAAAATGCCCGTTCGACCGATGGTACCAATTAAGATTGATACTAATGTTGCAAAGAGATCCTGGCTTGATGTCTGTGCTGAGCGCCGTTCCTATGCTGAGGGGCTCTCTATGACCTTAGTGCCACCTAAAATTATAGGTGATGGTTTGGTGCGGGCGAGGGTTCCTGGAAACTTGGTTGAGCGTGGAGCAGAAAGATGGAAACATACGCTGGTGGGCTATGTCCTTGGCGATGTCCCTTTCTACGGACAGGTGGTGGCTTGGGTGGAGAGGCTGTGGAAATTGAAGAAGAGAGTACAGATCTACAGCAAAGATAATGGTTTTTTTTATTTCAGATTCAAATCACCAGAAGAGTGTGAAAGGATTCTGAAAGGAGGCCCATGGCTATTTGATGGAAGGTTGGTTGTGTTGAAAAAGTGGAGCCTTAACCTAAAACATGACCGTGATATCCTAACATCTGTCCCTGTTTGGGTTCAACTGCGCGGTGTTCCTTTATATATGTGGAATCTGGAGACTCTAAATATTATTGCTTCCGTAGTTGGTACTCCTATGTGCTTGGATCGGGCTACTGCTTATCTGGAGAGGATCACCTATGCTAGATGTCTCGTTGAGGTGGATGCAACGGTCCCATTGCGGAAAAATATGGAAGTTGAGTTAGATGGAGATGAGATCTTAACAATAGAGGTAAAATTCGAAGGAGAACCACCGCGCTGTAGCAAGTGTGTTTGCTTTGGACACACTGATGCCCAATGCCCATCTAAAGCAGCGCTCCCTTCAATCCAAGGAGATCTATGTGCAAAGGAGCAGATGTCTATGGGAAATGAAATCATTGACAATACACAGATGAAAGGGGTGGGGTCTGAAGTGGAGCAAACCCATACTAAAGCAAATGCTGGGACCAATATGATTAATGTTTCTACAGGGGATCATCTCCAGCACTCTGATGATGCAAATACTCAAGCACTAGAGCCGTTGCTTGATGAAACCGCAAGGCTTGGTGGGGACTCACATCAGAATGGGGAATTGTTGGGAGATAGAGACCCGAAAGCGACTGAGATGGAGCCCATTCAGGATGCAACTGCACCGGGTTTTGTTGGATCTAATGCGGGGCCTGGGTTGAACACAGACGACACCGGGGTTCGGGAGTGCTCAGAAGCAATTACAGGGGACCTACCAGCCCAGCCCTCTCTACTAGCTGAAACCTCTGATGAAGAAATTGACAGGGTCCCGGTAGAGCTTACAGTCGAGAATCCTGACTGGGAGGCTGAAGAACATAGCATCATCATTAATGCTGAGGAGACCAAGAGGATTAAGAGGAAGTCGGATGGCCAAGCTGAGGCTTGCACTAGGCGAAGCTCCAGGATACAGGGGAGTACCCTCAAACAACCAATTCAATGACGATTCTCATATGGAATTCACGGGGGCTGAATAACCAGGTTCGGTGCAGGGATCTGTGAGATAGATTAGCAGCAATAAAGCCTTCGGCTATAATTCTTTTAGAGACGAAGTTAAAGTCTCCCTTGCCTAGTAATAACTCTTTGTTTCCCAAGTCTTGGGTCACTCTGAGTAATTTTGACAAAGCTATTGGTGGGCGGATATTGATGGGCTTCGACCCTAGTGTTTGGAATGCAACTCTTCTCAATGCTACGGATCAACATATCACGGTGTCATGTACCAACATTGGCGGCTTCTCGTGTGTTGTCATAGGAGTTTATGGGCGAAACACATTGGTGGAAAGGAAAGAGTTATGGGCCTCTTTGAGGCATGATGCGGCAATGGTGAATAAAGGGGTATGGATGGTCGGAGGTGACTTCAACTGTGTGCTAACTTCCACTGAGAAGGTGGGGGGTAGGAGGCTTGAAGAAAAATTCCTCACCGACTTCAACGACTGTATAAGCACATGTCGACTTCAGGAGCTCAAAAGCATTGGATGCAAGCTAAGCTGGTGTAATAACCGTGTGGGGAATGGGCGGATTTCAGCACGGTTGGATCGGGTTTTTGTAAGCGCTGAATGGTTAGATCGGCTTACTGATTCTTTCTTGGAGTATATGGATCCTCAAACTAGCGACCATTCGCCTATGTTGGTATGGCTGCACCCTCAGGTACAATCCGACCCTAAGCCATTTAAGTTCTTTAATTATTGGTCCAAATGTCCAGGGATCTCTAATATTATTGAGGAAAGTTGGGCGGGGTATGTTGTTGGCACCCCAATGTTCCGGGTGTCCTAAAAACTTAAAAGACTGAAACCACTTCTCCGTAACTGGTCCATCTCCCATAATGCCTCAAAGCTCGTACATGCGGGACGAGCCAAATTGGAATCAATCCGTAATAATCCTCTCTTGCATTCGGATGCTTCTCTTCAAGCTACTGAGTGTTCTGTGGTTAGGGATCTGGCTACTTCTATCAGTCTGGAGGAAGATATGTACCGCCAAAAAAGTTGGCAGGATTGGATTTCCCTGGGAGATCGCAACACAAAATTTTTTTATAATGCCATGAATTCGAGAGAAAGTCACAATAATCTGAGCCACTTGATAGATGCCCTGGGAAGACAGAATAGATCGTATGATGATTTGAAGCAGGATGCCCTTGACTTTTATGTGAATCTTTATAATCAGAATCATTATGCGAGTGCTTTCTCTACCCTTACCCCGAAGCGTATCCTGACAGAGGATGCTTCTGCCTGGTTGGTTAGGAGGATCTCTTCCAAAGAGATTAAGAGTGCCGTTTTTCAGATCGGGCCTGATAAGGCTCCTGGGCCTGACGGATTCAATGGTCATTTCTTCCAACACTATTGGTACCTTATAGGAGATGATGTCACTTTGGCAGTTAAGTCCTTTTTCGCATCTGGCACTATCCTGAGGCAGCTAAACCACACCCACCTTACCCTTGTTCCAAATAATTCCAATGCTAATACCCTCTCTGACTATAGGCCTATTGCCTGCTGCAACGTGTTTTATAAGATTATTAGCAAAATAATCTGCAATAGGCTTAAGGTGGTGATACATGAGCTGATTTCCCCTAACCAGGCTGCATTTCTTAAAGGGAGATTGTTATCAGATTGCACCCTAATAGCCCACGAACAGATTAGAGACTTCAGTAACCCTATGGGAGGAAGGGCTTGCCTTAAGCTTGATCTTCGGAAAGCGTTTGATAGCGTTAATAGGGATTTTATAATCTAATTCATGAGGCAGTTGGGATTTCCTAATGTTTTTATAGGATGGATCAGAGAATGTATATCTACCCCCACTTTTTCCGTTATGGTAAAGGGTTCACCTGTTGGATATTTTGACGGCAACAGGGGAATAAGACAGGGTGACCCACTTTCTCCTTACTTGTTTGTGATTGTCATGGAAGCTTTCTCCATCTTAGTCTCTAAAGCCCTAACTAAAGGTGATCTCAAGCCTATGAGACGTTCGTGTTCAATATCCCACCTTCTGTTTGCCGATGACCTGTTAGTGTTCTGCAGAGCTACTAAAAAATCTTTCATGAGCATCAGGTCCTTGCTTCATGAGTTTTATATTTACACAGGGCTCCAAGTAAATTGGGGAAAGAGTTCCGCTATCTTTAGTAAAGGGACAAAAAACAAGACGGCGCTAGCTGATTATCTGGGCATCAACATCACCACAACAATTACAACATATCTGGGTCTGCCGTTATCATCCAAGTATCCCAAATCCCCGATGTACAGTAGATTGGTGGACAAGTGTAAAAAGAGGCTAAGGGGATGGTCGTCTTCACTGTTATCTACCTCTGGGAGCATTGAGCTCGTCAGAACTGTCATTTACGGAATGTTTGCATTTTGGATGCAAGCCTACCGTATGCCCTTTTCCATTGTCCGTACGATCTCATCTCTTTGCAGGCGATTCATTTTAGGCTCTTCTCGCGCTTGGGCGTGGGATGATTTATGCACCCCCAAGGCTGAGGGAGGGGTGGGCATCTGGTTATTGGAGGACCTCAATGTTGCGGCGGGCATCAGACTGACGTGGAGATTTCTAACTGCTAATAGCCTATGGGCGCCACTAATGAGGGATAAATATGGCGCGGTTGGTGGGTTCTTTGCGGCTAGTGGTACAGTCTTGCAATCAGGGACATGGAAACACATGTTGAATTGTAGAAGTGCTTCCCAAAAACTCATCAGAAGAAAGGTTAAAGATGGGCGATCCACCCTATTTTGGCATGACCATTGGCTTGATTGTGGGACGCTGAAAAATATATATCCTGTGCCTCCGGGTTCCTCTATGAAAACTGTGAATGACTATTGGCACTGTGGAGAATGTGCAGATGTTCCGGAGCTTGCCCAGGTGAAGCCGCATCTTACCAAGGTGGCTATTTCTCTCGGGTCGGACACATGGATCTGGGCGCCTAAGAGCAGTAGGCCGGCCAATGTGAATTGCAGGCAGCCGGGTTTGAACGATCCTGAACATATTGAGCAATTCCAGTTTAATGCAGCTTGGGATGGGGTCCGGCTTCAAGGCAACCCATTTCAGTTTCATAAATTGATCTGGTACCCGGGCCATGTTCCCAAATTTGCCCTAACCCTCCTCAGAGCTTTCAAGGGTAAGCTTCTTACCAGAGATATCATTTGCAGATGGGCATTAAACACTCCTGTACACTGCGTTCTTTGTGGAAATAACAATATGGAAGATATAGGCCATCTGTTCTTTAATTGTTGCTATACAAGATACATACTTGACAGGGCCATGCTGAAGCTGAATATCAAGAATCAGATTGAACCATCTCTTGCTAAAGTGGGCGAATACTTCCTATTACATTTTGGGGGAAAGAAGGCTATGAGTTTATTGGCTAGGACTACTCTTGCTACTATAGTATGGCATGTCTGGCGGGAGCGGAATAGAAGAATCTTCGAAGATATCAGCAGAGGGAACACCGTCCTATTTGAGGAGATTTCGGTAGATATCAGGGTGGCAATGAGAGATTGTGAACCAGCTACTGTAGAGGAGGCCAATGCATTCTCTAATTGGGAATTCAGAGATATGGGGTAACATCTTCTTTGTGTTATCGTTTTGTTATCGTTTTGCATGTACATCATTGTATAGATTGAATTTGGGTGGGGAATCAATATTAAAGAGTGACGGCGCTTGTGCCCTCTCCTCTTTATATTGAAACCTCATGACAATTCTCTATAGTATTGTAATTTTTTCGTTACCATCAATAAAGATTTCACTAACTTTTCATATATATATATATATATATATATATATATATATATATATATATATATATATATATATATATATATATATGAGGGAAATGTGCCTAAGAATGACCTCTGGTAGAAATACCTGAGCACACCCCCGCTGTTCGGGGTTTGTGAGTATTTGTTTTTGAACATTTTTTTTGAAGTAGGTAGATATACTTGTTATGTAGCTCCCCACAAAATTTCAGGTCAATTCAACACCGTTTGAGCCTCCGTTCATCGATTTCAAAAACGTTGCGCAAAACTGTCCAGAATTTGGACAGTTTTGCGCAACGTTTTTGAAATCAATGAATGGAGGCTCAAACGGTGTTGGATTGACCTGAAATTTTGTGGAGAGCTACATAACACGTATATATACCTACTGCAAAAAAAATTTCAAAAATAATACTCACAAACCCCGAACAGTGGGCGTGTGCTCAGGTATCTCTACCCGAGGTCATTCTTAGGTACATTTTTTGCTATATATATATATATATATATATATATATAAGGGCTTGGGGTTGCGGCGGCTAGCAACCCTAGCGTTCACCTCGCTGACTCCGGCGGCTCGGATGGAAGGGCTCTGGGCAATAAGGATTCTCTCCATTCAGCGAAGCTTTCGGAAGATGGGGCAATCGAATCTGGATGGCAGAGGGTGACGTATGGTAAGAAAAAGGTCACTATTGACCGGGGTCATTCTAGAGAGCGTTCAGTTCGTAATTTTACACAGCCTGGAGTTGCAATCCGCAGAGGTGGCCCCAAGCCGGCGATTGGAAATTATCGAAGTGACAGGGCTCCATATTTGCGTCCCCACAACAAAAGTGCTAGATCTTCTAATCCAACTGCTGAAGGTGGGTCTGTGCAATTACCGGTCAGGCCACAATCTTCAATTAAAATTAATCCTACCGAGAATAAGATTTCATGGGTGGATATCTGTGCCACCCGTAGGAAATATGCTGATCCTCTGGTAATGTCTGTTGTTCCACCAGTCAGGAGTGAGGATGGGTTGGTGAAGGTGAAAGTAAGCAATGACATGATTGAAGTCGGTGCTTCTCGGTGGCAAAACACCCTAGTGGGCTATGTGTTGGGAGACATCCCATATTACGGCCAGATCAAAGCTTGGACGTAACGTCTATGGAGACTTCGGGGGGGGGGGGGGGGGGGGGGGGGGGGGGGGGGGGGGGTTGCGCATTTTCTCTAGGGAAAATGGCTATTTTTATTTCAAATTTGAGAATGCGGAAGATCGAGATATTATTCTACATGGAGGTCCTTGGCTATTTGACAGCAGGCTAGTGGTGCTCCAGAAATGGTCTCCCACCACACAACATGGGAGGGATATTCTCACTGCGATACCTGTCTGGATTCAGTTGCACAATCTTCCCTTGTCTATGTGGACGTTGGATATATTAAATATCATTGCTAGTGGTGTTGGGAATCCAATTTGCCTAGATAAAGTAACTGCCAACCTGGATAGGATCTCTTATGCCCGCTGCTTAGTGGAGGTGAATGCAGCTGCTCCACTCCATAGAAATGTCGTGGTTGAGTTGGATGATCAAAGTTCTCTGATTGTTGATGTCAAATATGAGGGTGAACCACCCAGATGCAGGAAGTGCGCTTGCTTTGGGCATCTTGATGCGCAATGCCCCATCTCTGCTCAAGGAAGTGAGCCCCCTTCGATCCAAGAAGATGACGTCCATACAAAGCAAAGCCGGCCTGTTAAGGGTTCAATGCCTCCTAGTGAAAATATTTCTGTTGCATATGATGAGGTTTGTCAAGGGGAGGTAGAAACCGTGCAAGGCCAAACTTGCAAACCGCAATGTGAGTCTCTACCTCATTCTTTGGTGCAGGAAAATGTACCTCATCCTGCTCTTTGTGCGGCATCATCACAGATTAATGCTACTAAATCATTTATTGAAAAGGGTGAATGTAGTAGGCTAAGTTGCGATATAGACTTTATTGTGGGTGGAGCTGAACCAACTCAATCCTATATAGGTAATGAATCTGTTGTGGGCATAATATCAACGGTTCAAAGTTGCATCAACAAGCCTACTCTCCTTCAGAGCACAGGGGAGGAGACTGACATCGAGGCTCCTGTAGTCACAACTTTTCACAATCAAGAATGGGATGAAGAGCACCAAAAGATAAGAGAACATTCTATTCCAAAGAATAAATCCTCACATGCCTCCCCTACTGTTATTAGGCGCAGCTCCAGGCGAACCCCATCTACCGGTGCCCAAGTACCACCCCAAGTTGTTTAATTTCAGTCCACTTCTGGAACACCCGGGGTTTAAACAATGTTGCATGTCGTTCTGATCTAAAAATTAGATTGTGTAAATGTAAGCCCTCTATTATGTGCTTACTGGAAACAAAAGTTGAAGATCGTAATGCTGAGAGAATATCTAAATGCTTCGACATTGATTGGAGTTGTATTAACAATAGATCCCTTCATAAAGGCGGTCGGATTGTTATATACTTTAACTCTAATGTCTGGAATTGTTCCGAGCTTGCTTCATCTCCTCAGTGTATTACTGCTATGTTCACTAATTGCTCAGGATTCCGTATGGGCCTTACTGCTGTCTATGGTTTCAACGTCTCTAATGCCAGAACCCCTCTCTAGGCTGATCTTATTGGCGATTCTAAGATTTTCTATAATACTCCTTGGGTGGAGGGTGATTTCAATTGTATTCGATATTCTCATGAGAAGTTGGGTGGTCGCCCGGTTGACTCCTGTGCAATGGATGACTTTAATGATTGCATAGGCGCCTGTGTACTCATTGAGCTGAAGTATATTGGGCAAAGGTACAGCTGGAATAATAGGCGTATTGGCGCCACGCGAATTTCAGCTAGGTTGGATCGTGTCTTCTGTAATATGGAATTCCTGGATTCTTTGCAGCATGCTTACATGGAATACAGTGACTCCGGCACTAGTGACCATGAATCTATGATAGTGCATCTCCACCCCCAAGGTACCCTCTTACCCTAAGCCATTTAAATTCTATAACTCTTGGGTTTCTTTTCCTGGATTTCAAGAAGTTGTCTGTGAAAATTGGGGACAGCAACTGGGAAGCTCGGCTTTGCAAAGGCTAGCAAGCACTTTAAAACATTTGAAGGGGAAGCTCAGATCCTGGGCGTTAGCACACATGGCAAAAATTAATTCACGCTCATGTTTGCGTGACCTGGAGGCCATCCAACATGATGCAAAATTAATTTATAACACTGCTGTTCAACTTCAAGAGAAGCTTGCTATTCTTAATCTTGCTCAATCTTTGGATATCGATGAAGAGGATCTTCGCCAAAAAAGCAGGATTAACTGGTTGATGCTGGGAGATAGAAATTCAAAGTTTTTTTACAACGCCATGAAGGCTAGGCGTTCTCAAAATAATTTGCACTATCTTATTAATGCTAATGGAGATAGGATTACGGATCATGTTTCTCTCAAAAAGGAAGCTGCATTATACTTCACAAATCTCTACCATCAAGAAGATTACTGTAAGTTTTTTCCAAGACTTATCCCCAAACGTAAGCTCACCTTGGAAGCTACAAACTGGATGGAAAGGCCTGTTACTGCTTGCGAGAACAAGAATTCTACTTTCCAAATCGGTAAAGATAAGGCCCCTGGACCTGATGGTTTTAATGCTCACTTCTTTCAACATCAATGGGCAGTAGTAGGTAATGATGTGATAGCAGGTATCTCCTACTTTTTCAAAACTGGCCGCATGCTACCTCACATTAATCACACTTTTATCACGTTGGTCCCTAAAAATGCAAATGCTGCTGGGCCAGGCGACTATAGGCCTATTGCATGTTGCAACGTGATCTACAAAATTATCAATAAGGTGTTATGTAATAGGTTAAAGCAGGTCATTACAGACCTTATATCTCCCAACCAGGCTGCTTTCATTAAAGATAGGTTACTGGCAGATTGCACCCTCATAGCACACGAACAGATTCAGGATTTTAGCAACCCAATGGGGGCATGATCTTGTATTAAGCTTGATCTTCGGAAAGCTTTTGATAGTGTCAACAGAGATTTTATTCTATTTCTTTTACAGGAGATGGGCTTTAAAGGAAAATTTATTAACTGGATAAAGGAGTGTATATCTACCCCACTTTTCTCTGTTATTATTGATGGGGCTCCTGAAGGTTATTTCCCATCCAACAAGGGTTTGCACCAAGGAGATCCTCTCTCCCCCTATCTATTTGTCATGGTTATGGAAGCTTTTTCTCTTCTTATGGCTAAAGCGGAATCTGCTTGCTCTATTCAGCCTCTTCGAAGGCTTGGGTCTATATCACATCTGCTCTTTGCAGACGATCTATTGGCTTTCTGCCGCGCTAATCCTCGTTCCTTTAATGGACTTAAAGAGGTTTTGTCAGTCTTCAACCGAATCTCTGGTCTCCAAATTAATCATGATAAAAGTGCAGCTATTTTCAGTAAAGGTGTCCGTGACCCAAGGAATCTTGCTGATATTCTGGGAGTCAAGTTAGTAAACTCCTTTACTACTTATATGGGATTGCCCCTATCTACTAAATACCCGAAAGCCCCTCTTTATAGTAGACTGGTGGATAAATGCAAAAAGAAGATAACTGGGTGGTCTTCTTCATTTCTCTCTATTTCGGGGAGGATTGAATTAGTGTGAACGGTTATCTACGGTATGATAGCTTTTTGGATGCAAGATTAACGTGTTCCCCGTTCTATCATTCGCACTATTAGCTCTGCTTGCAGGAAATTTATCTGGGGTAAATTCCCCTGTTGGGCTTGGAAAGATTTATGTGCCCCTAGGAAAGAAGGTGGAGTGGGGCTCAGGTTGTTGGAGGATTTGAATGTTGCCTCGGGGATACGGCTGACTTGGAGATTACTTGCTACTAAGGGGTTGTGGGTGGATTTTATGAGGAAGCGCTATAAGGCGGCCTCACGTGATCTTATACGGCCAAAGCAATTGCAACCCAGTCCGGCACTTGGAAATTCATTCTAAAGTCTCGAATTATCTCTCAGAATCTGATTAAACGGAAGGTAAATGATGGCGCCTCTACTTCGTTTTGGTATGATAATTGGCACCCTAATGGGCCGCTATATCTGCTGCATACCCCATATCCTGGAACTGAGAGCATGAGGGTCAGATATTTTTGGACAGATAATGGCTGGAAAAATGACTCACGCATTGCACCCATTCGCCCAATGCTCAGCACCATTAAATTGCAGATGGGGCCAGATAATTGGAGTTGGAGGCCGGCCGCTGCTTTCTCTGTTCGAAATGCTTGGGAAGATTGCCGAACACAACGTCCATACTACCCATTCTACAGAATTATATGGTTTAACAAACATGTGCCAAAAATGTCATTATGCTTGTTGCGTGCTCTTAGGGGGAAGCTAGCTACAAGGGACTATCTGGCAAATTGCGGCATAACTACGGATACAGAATGTGTTCTTTGTAATGATGCCACTGAGAGTCTAAAGCACTTATTCTTTGAATGTGAATACTCCAGATATATCTTAGCAAGGAGTCTGCTCAAACTGGGCTATTCAGGTGCACTTCCTAGTTCCTTGGAAGGTGTTTGTGATTTGATATTATCTCGGTATGGCAATTCGGATCCAGTTGGAGTGCTTGCAAAGGCTGTCTTGGCATCAATGGTCTGGCACATCTGGAAGCAGCGCAATAAGAGAATTTTTCAAGACATGAAGATGGCGAAGACGACCCTATTTGAGGATATAGTGACGGATGTCAACATCACGCTTAGAGACATGGAATTGGACGACGATACTGATTTGATTCCTTTCTCCAATTGGGGAATTATAGATTCAGGTTTATCTTTTTGTAGATACTTTTTGGGTTGGCAAATGTTTTGCCAATTTTGAGCTTTATGTTGTATCGCTTTTAGTTAGGAATTTAGTAGGATGTAGTGGGTGATGGCGCTTGTGCCATATCCCCACTCTCCCTATTAGTTTCTGATACTATGAGCGATGTTTTGTCTATACATATTTGATCACTAATATAGATCCTTTTAATTGCCTATATATATATATATATATATATATATATATATATATATATATATATATATAGGAAAAAGGGGATCTAAGGTGCCTCCTTAGATGAAAATCTAAGGAGGCGCCCCCATTTCCCCCATCTCCTACAATTTTTTTTGCAAATGTTTTTCATGGGGTTGTTGTTCACATCATGGATGATCAACATACCAAATTTCAAGGGATTCAAATACTTTTTGAGCCACCATCTACCCCTTACAATTTCAACGGTCTAAAAACGTGCTTAAAACCCCACGAAGTTGCAAGGGTAGATGTGGGCTCAAAAAGTTTTGGAATCCCTTGAAATTTGGTATGTTGATCATCCATAAGGTGAATAATAAACTCATGAAAAAAAATTTCAAAAAAATGTGTGAGATGTAGGGAAATTGGGGCGCCTCCTTAGATTGAATCTAAGGAGGCACCTTAGGATCCCTTTACCCATATATATATATATATATATATATATATATATATATATATATATATATATATATATATATGGATATGAGCATTCGGTGTAGGAAATTTCCTACACCGTCCTCCTAAAACTTCAATTTCCAATCTTTTTTCCAATAATCACCACCGTTCATCTTGATGTACTTATCATGGATGATGAACATACCAAAAATCAAGTGAATCCAACGCTTTTAACCCTGGATCCGATCTTTACAAATTAAACATTTTCAGAACAATAGAACTTTTTGTCACGAGCCGATCTAAGGTCAAATCCCCCTAGGGTTCACCCATATTTGGGGTTTTGGGGTTTTAGAATGTGTACAACAATTCTAAGCAAAACAATTCTCAAAAAATTAAGTGGAATGTGATGTTTTTGAAGGGCGGTGTAGGAAATTTCCTACACCGAATGCTCACCTCCATCAATCCCCCCCACACCCACCCCTCCCACACACACACAGGAATGCATGGTGCAAATGCGAAGTTTTTTGCATGGTGCAAATGCGAAATGTTTTTTTTGAATGCATAAAAAAGAAGAAAGAGGATGATGCATGAAAGGAAAGGAAAAAAGAAAAAGGAAAGAGGAATAGAGTATATACATATGGGTAAAATTGAAAATGGAGGTGGAAGAATAAAAACAAGAAGCATGGAATGTTCCTCCCCCAAGCTAGAGCTGATCATTGTCCTTAATGTGAAATAAACAATGACAATGTGAGGAGATATGTGTGGGGGATGAGAAGAGGATATGTTCCCCCCAAGCTAAGTCAAAAGTGTGCCCTGAAGGTGATAATCAAATGAAAATGGGGGCTATGTGTAATGGGGGGAGAATGGGTGATCTCATCAAGAGGTGCTACAACCAGGTGGTGGTGGTGGTGGTGGTGGCATGAGGAGGAGACATGGTCTAGCCTGAGGGTAATGGCCCTAGAAAAGTGCCAACGATAGACAGTGTCAAATTGTGCGTGTAATCTAGCGAGAGTGGCCCTAACGCCGTCCATGTAGGACTTAAGCTCTCGAATACTTTCTCCACAAGTGAGATACGATCCTCGAGAGAAGGATGTGGAGGAGGAGGACCAGATGTGTTAGTACCCTTGCCAGACTGGCGAGGTCTCCGTATGGAACGATGTGTGAGTGGAGGAGGAGGAGGTGGGCCTCCATATGTAGCAGCAGGAATAACTGGATCCTAATGGGGATGTGATATGCCCGTGTAGGTGGGGGAAAAGATGGGTCAAGTGGGAATGCCCACTACACGGTTCCCTCAATACAAAAACGATCGGGGCTAGGCAATGTGGTATACGGGGTGTGAGAAGGCCCATGAAGCCGTAGGAGTCTCTTGCCTGCAATAGGTTTGAACATGTGCATATTTGCTAAGATGGAGATATCGAGTGATGTGGGGCCAAGGACATAAGGGATGTCGTCAGAGATCTAGATAGAAATGAGAGGAAGCTTTGGGATGATTGTAATAAACCCTCCACAGCAGATCTTAGCAGTGTGGCTTCTGAGGGTGTGAAAGAGTCTATAACCCAGCAAAGAACAGGTATGAAAAAGAATGTGAGGTGATGTGGTGTCATCCTCGTGAACAATGCGGGGATGTCTAATGGCCCACAAGAAGAAGAGCTCATTTTGTGAGGCGTGGAATGTCTCCTCCCTACAGATAATAGAATTGTCGATGGTGCAGTGTGCCAGGCAAAGGCCAGGATGAATAATGGAAGATGCATTCGCTCTGGTAATAGGGAAGGGGGTGTCTAAATTCTACATAGTGATGTCACAATTGCTAGGCGTAGTACGGTCCCTAGGTGTCAGCTCTGGGCTCTATCCGCAATTGGACGGTGTCAAATTATAGTATAAAAGATTGTCGAATCCCACAGAGACAGTGACAGTGTATTGGGGTCTCAAATTATTTTTTTAGATCTCAGAGTGAGACATCAGTCAGTTTGGAAAGATTGGTTGTGATGGTATTGTTGGTTCGATAATAAAAGAAGCTAGGTCCTCAGGGATCAACACTAAGACCATCGGAGGTTTGATGTTAGAATGTGATCTTTACGTTGCATTGGATTTAGGGGGTTGAGCTCTCAATTCATACCACTCTCGTGGATTAGAATTTCGAGGTATTTCGGTGGCTCTCATTGACGCAATGGCGGTAGCCGTCAATGAAGCGATATAGTTTGGCGGTGGATCCCCTCAAAGCACGAGCCGGGCATGGTCACGAGCCTTGGTTGGATCCACTAATTCCCTATTTAAATCACAAAGATACTCTTTAAGCTCATCAATTCCACCAACCGAGGACATGATCTCAGTACAAGTTCTCCTAGGGATTCGGATGGATCGACCGAAATACTCCCATTTATTCCTAATACAACCTAAAGATCTGGATCTACATCTCTTTCCTAGAGTCTTAGGGCTAACCCATCAACCCTAGGGGAGACCACTCACACATATCGATCACGACGAATAAAAATGCAATTTTTATCGAAGAAAACATCGTAGCAATTGAATCGAGCGAGAAATAGATAACTTACGTGCCGAAGAAGAAAAAGAACAGTAGCCAATAGCGATCCAAAGAGATTCAGCAGATTCCAAGACAAAAGAGAATAACAAAAACTTAATCTTTCTCCAAAAATAATCCAAATCTCCCCAAAAACCTAGATCTAGATCTACAATAGTTTTTAATCTCCTCTCTTCCCCCTAAAACTTAATTCAAAAACATCATAAAATGAGCTCCCTATCCTCGTCTCCAAGATCGACTCCTGTAGCCTCAGTCTGCGCCCCACCAAATCCGCTTCAGAATTAAGTCTGCGCCCGCTTGTTGTCGACCGAGTCAATGACTCGGTCGAGTAGCGCCTGCTCGGTCGAGCAGGCGCATTAACCGCTCCTGGCTTGGGCGAAGAGGTCTAGGCTACTCGGTCGAGCAGCCCGCTTGCTCGGTCGAGTCTGTCAGTGGATCAGGCTCCTTTAAAAAGTGTCGCTCTGCCTACTCGGCCCGAGTAGGTTGCTGGCTCGGTCGAGTAGGTCCTGCTCAGTCGAGCAGGATGTTGATGGGATGGAGCTTTGAAAATAGAAACGGCTTGACTGAGTCACCACGCTGCTCGGTCGAGTAAGATGCGCTTGTGTATCAGCTGCTGGGCTTCGTGTTCAGCTCGACCTATGCTGCTCGGTCGAGTCTCCTGGGAAAGTTTCCAAACAGCTCCTCTTTCCTGCCAGACTCTCCTCCACTCCTACCATGAGCTTTCGAACCTCGGCGGACTCCTGTAGAGCCTCGCCAATGGGCTCACGGGCATGATGGATGTGTCCATATCCAAAAGTGGTTTCGAATCGGTTCAAAATCCCTAAAAATCCACAAAACTCTACAAAACTCGAATATGGCGTTAGAATTGCAGTATCGTAAGAAAATGCAAAATTTGGATGCGAATATGACATGAAATGCAATGGAATGATGCTATGAAAAGATAGAAAATATGGACACATCAAAATCCCCCAAGCTTACCTCTTACTCGTCCTCGAGGAAGACGAATACTAGGTATGCCGGGTGATAAACAAAAGAAAATAAAAGAGGAAAGAGATGGAAGGGGGTGCTAGAATGTTCAATCAGATCTCAAGCCTCAGCAGTATATCACAATGCTTCGAATAATAGAACACATGCTAATAGTATCCTCAAGTCATACTAATCATATGGCTAGCATGCAATAAAGGAAAAAGTAGGGATCTTCTAAAATGATGCCATCAACTCATATCAATTTCATACAATCTATAGAGTCTAGTATAAAAAGAGTTAGCAATGCACTTTTTCAATCAATAGATACAAGTGGAGCACAAAGAGATCACACCAACATGCAATAGAGAATGGAAAAAGATCATGACATTCAAATATTCACTTCAAATCATGAAAAATCTCAAAAGTAAAATATTTTGTAAAGTTCAAGCATTATCGAATCTCCCCGTTGTGCACCATCTCCACTCTAATGTTGTACTCACACATATGATCAATTGGTTCACCCCCCCAAGCTTAGCTTGAGGCGTCGCATCTAGGAATAGGATATGGAAATTTTTTTTCTTTTCACAAGTATTTGTAGTAGCTTCTAATAAAGTGATAGGAAATAATTTTCTTTCCATCTTTTCTCTTTTGTTTTTTGTTTTTTTCTCTTTTCACATTTTTTTATTTGGAAGCTATCTTTCTCTTTTGGGATTTTCGGGAAGTAGATACGGTAGAAGTAGCTGTAGGGGGTGAAACCAAATGATATGTAGAGAATCATAAAGAAATGTGGAGAATGAAAATAATACATCGCTCGGTTCACTCATCAGAGGTGCACAACGATTCAATGGGATAATACTCTAACTAAACTCATGGCTAGTATGGATATTTTCATTCATCTCAGTAATATTAACAGCATGCGGTATAAAGCACAATAATATCAGGCATGCAAACAGAAGTGGATAAGATAACAAACATGTGCTCCAAATGTTCTAATGATGCGTGAACCTAGGTGCATTACCCAACAAAAAATGTACTAGATACTATTTCATGCATTCAATTTCAATTCATATCAGGCATTAAATTAGAGAGATCGGCAATAGAATGTGCAAGCATATAAATTGTAAAACTGAGACTACTCTAAATAGCATGTCAACAGATATAAGCATCGTGAGCAGCTACTGAGGGCTATGAGAGATATCATCATGCAGAACAATTCTAGGTAAAAGGGAGAAAAGTGGAGAAAGCAAGAAAAATAAAAACATGCATGCGAGCATGGCAAAAAGTGAAAACGTGATGCAGAATGAGAAAAAAGATAAAAAGGTGGAAAATGGGTGAAAAAGTAAAGTGAAATGAAAAATGAAAGAAAATATAAAAGAAAATGGAGAACTAAAGCGATAGCGCTCATCCCCCAAGCTAAACGCAGCAGTGCCCTTACTGCTGAGAAAACGCTGGTAAGCGAGAAATGATGCTAGGGTGGGTGGGTGGGTGTGGAGATAGAAAAGGAATAGAAAATAAAACTATGCAGAAGAAATAAAACGTGATATGATGCATTGATGACGTGATGATGCAAATGCATGAAATGGTGCATGGCGGGTCCTCCCCAAAGCTGTGAAAGGCTAGGGCCCCAAAAAGACAGATGGGCACAATAAGAGGTGAGGGAAGGACAACAAAAATTGGAGGGACAGCATCAAGCAGGGGCACCACCCTCTGGAGGTGGTGATGGGTCCCCCTGCTGTGGACCAGAGACGGTGGGAGCTGGCTGTGGCTTGACGACTGGGTCGGCTGGTAGATCAGAAGTGGTGGTGATGGGCGCAGCTGAAAATAGGACAATAGCAGTAGTGGACATGACTGTGGCGACCAACTCAGGTGTTGAAGTGGCAGGCCCTGTAGAAGCCTGAGAGTGTGGGGCACTGAGTGGTGCAACGGTCAAGACAGGGGCTGGCCTGGGTGGAGGGGCGTGAGCTAAGATCACGGGAGGTGGGCCCCATGTACGCAGTAGGTCTATGATAGAGGCTAGGTCTGCCTCGACTCTCTCATGATGGGTGGCTATCGAGCGGACGAAGGCGTTGAAATCCCATCGAAGCCAAGAAGTCAAGTCCTCCAACACTGTCAGCCGAGCATCAGTGGTACGTGAGTCGAGGGGAGGACGAGAACTGTGAGACACCACTCTCGTAAAACGGCCCCGTGGAGATAATCCACGGTGCCTAGGCTGGAAGGTCGAAGAGGGTGAACTCGATGGGATCTCGGCAGTGGAAGTGTGAGGTGCAGTGTGGTCGAGATCAGGAGAAGCTGTGGTAGCAGCAGCGACAGCAGAAGATAGAGCAGTCGTCGACACAGATGTGAAGACAGAAATGGAGACGATCTCAGTGAGTAAGGCCGCTGCGGGTGAGGAAGTGGAGCCAGAGGTAGGTAGATGGTACCCTATGGAGATAGGCAGGGATGCTAGAAGGTCCCTAAGCGGTGGAAGGGTAACAGCTGGCTCGTGCTCCGAAAAGT
Source organism: Scilla litardierei (assembly GCA_030789695.1). Lineage (NCBI taxonomy): Eukaryota > Viridiplantae > Streptophyta > Magnoliopsida > Asparagales > Asparagaceae > Scilla > Scilla litardierei. The sequence goes on from CM061134.1 coordinate 180,471,864, forward strand.
CTAGAGCAGTAGTCTCGGGAGCAGACAAGATATCAATGCCCTCAGGCAAGAGTACAGAAGAGACAGTAGCAGGGGCCTCGGGGCAAAAGGTGGTGACAGTCCCCGAGGTCCCGACGGTGGTGAAGACAGTGGTGGAAGAGGTAGTGCCTCCTGGTGGTGGAGGGGCGTAGGCAGAGCTGGAAGGGCGACCACAATGGCTGCCAGGTCGGCCTCCTCGTACTCGGAGGAGCGGGGCACACGGTCGTCGGGGACTACCTCGACGGGGGCCTCGGGGGGCTCGAGGATGTGGAGTGCGGGAGGTGGGTGGACCCTATCTATCATCCAGCTCTGCTGGATAGACACTATAGTGGTGAGGTGAGGGGCGGGAAGGACGAAGTGGGGTGTGTGGTGGGAGCCTACTAGATAGGTCCAGTGACGTGTCCCATAAGGCCGAATGATGTGCATGTGCTCAAGCACACCTAAAGTCAAGCACGTGGGTCCAGGGGGTCACAAGATCATCAGGAAGGTCGATACCCAGCATATGTGCGAAGATGGTGAAGAATCCACCACAGCAGATATCAGTGGCATAGTGAGAGTGGGCGGTCTGTAAAAGGCGATAACACAGCCAGTGGGCTGCGTCAGAAAGGAAAAATGGGCGGAGGGAGCCGTCAGGGTGGAAGCGCAGTGGTTGGGTCATTCCCATGAGATGGGAAAGCTCGGGTAGGGACATGGTCTTGACCTCTGGCCTACAGAAAATGGTGGTGGCTAGGTGGCACTGCGCGTAGCAAAGGCAAGGATGCACGATGCATGATGCCTTCGCCCGGCTGGGGTGGTAATGATCCAGACCAGAAATGCGATGCCAGAAAGCGGAGGCATCGAACGAGGCTAGGTCGTAGTCTGGGGAGAAGACGGCTCGGGGGTCAGGGATGGCTGGGAAACGGAAGTGGGAGCGGATCATGGCATGCGTGACTATGAAGTCATGGTCCAGCAGCCGGAAGGTAATGCCATCACCTGCCTGGGTGCGGGCGATGGAACTCAATGCCTCCAGAGTGAGGCATATGTAGGTGGGTGCGTGGACCACCAGGAGTCGGTCGAAACCGATGGTGTGGTATAGCCAATGGACTCCCTGCAGGAGTCCAAGAGATCGGAGGGTGGGGACATCTATAAACTGTGTGGGAATAAGTCTTCGATGCGACAGCCTGACGAAGCTGTCGTGGTGTGCGTCGTCACGGAAGGTGAGGCCGAATGTCTGCACACATGGCGGCAGAGCGGCATGAGGGGAGGGTGGTGGTGGAGGAGCGGTAGTGGGAATTGGGGCGAAAGTGGCGGGGATCTATGTGGGATGCAGGGGAGAAGAGTCGGACGCGGATGATGGATCACCCGCGTGCTCCTCCTCGGTGGTGGGTGTAGTGGCACGACGAGTGCGGCATGATGGTCGAGAAGAGGAGGCGCCAGTGGCCTTCCTCTTCCTGCGACGTGGAGGTGTGGGACCCCCCTAGTGCGAGGCAAAATGCAGTGGGCAAGCTGTAGTATCGGTATAAAAGTAAAGAGTGTATAGAGTGTACCGACAAGATGATTGCAGCGAGAATGCTATGAGTTGGTATGGGACTGCTGCTGATCAAAGGTCACCCCCAAGCTAATCCGGGACGTGTCCTCCTTTGTAGGCGAAACATACCTGAAATAGAAGAAAATATAATGTCCGGGGATGAGATGAAAAATAAGTAGGGGATGTGTGCCTTTGCTCGACCGAGCAGAGTCGTTGCTCGGTCGAGCAAAGTAGGTGCTGGGTTGGTGTGTTTAGTGTTGCTCGACCGAGCATCAGTAGTGCTCGATCGAGCAGATCGAGTCGGTGGGTAGATATCCTGACCGAGCACTAATTGTGCTCGGTCTAGTAGTTTCGATGGGATTGGGGTGTATAATTGCTCGGTCGAGTAACATTCGTGCTCGGTCGAGCAGATGGAGTGGCCCTAGGCGGTTTTGGGGGCTAGAGCGGCGGCGGGGTGGTTCAATAGGAGAGGGGCGTAGGGGGAGGTGTTACAAGAGGGGGTGGGGGCGAGGTTTTGGGGGGGGGGAGGAAGGCACCACCGGCAATGGGCGGCGCCTGCGATGTTGTTCGGTGATTCGAAGGGGGGAAAGGGAATAGGGGGAGGAGGAAAAGGAAAGAGACAGATGGAGGCAGACCGGACTGGTGGCACGGCCGACGGTGTGGGCGGAGGAGGGGAAGGCATCGACGGTGGTGCGGGTCGAGTAGGATAGAGGGGTGGGTGCTCGGGCAAGGGGATTTGGGAAAGTCGGATAAGTTTAGGGCTAAAGAAGTGGATTTGGGTTTTAATAACCCGACTCGTTCGGAAGTGGGCCCCGCAAGCTATAGGATAACGCGACTCGATCAAGCAGCATAACTACTCGGTCGAGTCAAACAAATATTAAAACGAGTTTTAGAACACTCATATAGAACATGGAACTGTGATGCTTCCCGGATCCGGTAGCTTCCTCGGGAGATGGTTCTTTATGATGGAGGTAGAGTCGTCCATAAGCTTTATTTCCCCATGCTTCCACTTCCCGGTAATGAGGTCCTTCAGAAACTTCGTATAGATAGGAATTTCCGTAATGGCATCCATAAAGGGGATGTTGAGCTGGATGCCCTTCAGAAGTTCCGTGAACTTTGAATACTTCTTCTCCATTTTAGCTAAAGCTAGTCTGTGTGGGTACGGCGGAGGGGTCGGCTTCCCTTGTCCTTTGCAGCATTCTTAGGAGATGGCTCATCGGAACTAGTTTCATCTTCCCTTGGTGCCAGTGTGACGGTGGGCATGGTGGAAGGTGAATCCGCCCTCTCTCCATTCACGATAGGTTCATCTGCAGCCTCTTCCTCATCATTGCCCATAGTGGCATCCTCTATTGTGACTTGTTCTTTGTTTGGGACCAGTACCATCACAGCGTCGGCTGTCCGTCCTCCACGCGTGGTAACGGAGACCATGACATTAGCTTGAGCACTTGGATTCGGCTCCGGTTACGAAGGCAACCTCCCTTAATTCTTAAGAAACTGGGACATCTGACCCCTCAACTCATCAAGCGACGTGTTTATGTTCTTGAATTGAGTAGACGTGTCTTGGTTGAACCTGACTTGTCCGCTCATAAATGTATCTAAGGTGGTCTCCAGATTGGAACGCTGTGGCGTTGGTGTATAGCCTTGTTGGGGTGGGCAATTATATTGGTACCCCGGTGGTCGATACGGCCCAGCTGGCCTAAATCCGCTCTGCTGTTGGTGTGGTGGCTGTCCTTGTTGTTGTTGAGGAGGGGTCGGTGGCCTCTGAAACTGTGGAGGTTGCAACCCTCCACTTGGGTTCCCGTAAGACAATCCGGGGTGGTTCCTCGCAGCCGGATGTTGCCACTGATTTCGCCCATCTCCTTGGACATACTGTACTGACTCAGATGATTCGGCTCCGTCATAATATCCCTCATTAGGAATGTAGCTTTGCTATCCGTACTCCTCTGCGGGATGGTATACTAGTACGCCGGTAGTCGTTGGAATGGAATCCAACCGTTGCTCGATCCTAGCCACCTGCTTGCACAAAGTTTCAATGTGAGAATCGAGGTGGCTAACAGCGTTTACCTCAGGGGTCCTGGTGACAATGGTGCGCTCCTCGCTCCACTGTTGGTTATTCACCGCCATATGCTCAAGTAGATCGATGGCCTCCTCAGGCGATTTGTCCAGTAGGGCACCTTGTGCGGCGGCATCAATTATCATCTTCGTGCTGGGTTGCAGCCTATTGTAGAAGCTTTGTACCAGATCCCAGGACTGGATCCCATGATGAGGACACTGATGCTGAAGGTCCTCAAACCTTTCCCATGCCTCGTAGAGAGATTCTTGCGGAAGCTGCTTGAAATTAGAGATGGCTCCTCTAATCCGCACCGTCTTGGAGGGTGGGTAGAATTTGTCTACGAAGGCGAGCGCCAGTTGCTTCCATGTAGTGAAGTGGTTGGACAGATGGGCTCGTAGCCAATATGAAGCTTTATCCCTCAAGGTGAAGGGAAAGAGCCTTAGCTTAATGGCGTCCTCGCTCACTTTTTTGGCTTTAAATGTATCGCACTTCACCAGAAAAGTGTTAATATGATGGTTTGGATTTTCGTGCGGATGCCCATGGAAGGGATCCTGCTGCATCAGATTTATGAGCCCGGTTTTTAACTCGAAGCTCGCTACCGCCAGTTGCGGTCTCAAGATAGAGGAATTGTTTCCAAAGATCGGTTTCATCTGGTCCCGAATGGACCCGGTGCGAGGTGGAAAGGCGGTGTTGTCTGCCATCTGATCAAAGGGCGTCTGACTTCTATTCGAGGCCCTGAGAGCTCTTGTTGTTTTCTCGATTTCAAGATCGAATAACAATTCTTTATCTAAAGCTCCAAAGCGAGTGATCATGCACAAGACAACTCAGAAAAACACCATGAGTAGCAAGATAATAATTAAAAAGGATAAAAAGGGTGGAAAGTTAAGGAATGGTGAGATTTGCTAACAAAACTCTTCAAAATAAAATAAAATGAGATACACAGTAACCGTCCCCGGCAACGGCACCAAAAACTTGACGCACCCCGAACTTACACCTAAATTCCACCTAGCGGTGTCACAATCGCTAGTCGTAGTATGGTTCCTAGGTGTCAGCTCTGGGCTCTATCTGCAGCGGACGGTGTCAACTTATAGTATAAAAGATTGTCGAATCCCACAGGGATAGTGACAGTGTATTGGGGTCTCAGATTATTATTTTTAGATCTTAAAGTGAGACAACAGTCAGTTTGGAAAGATTGGTTGTGATGGTATTGTTGGTTCGATAATAAAAGAAGCTAGGGCCTTAGGGATCACCACTAAGACCGTCGAAGGTTTGATGTTAGAATGGGATCTTTACGTTGCATTGGATTTAGGGTGTTGACCTCTCAATTCAGGCCACTCTCGTGGATTAGAATTTCGAGGTATTTCGGTGGCTCTCATTGACGCAATGGCGGTGCCGTCAATGAAGTGATATAGTTTGGCGGTGGATCCCCTCAAGGCACGAGCCGGGCATGGTCACGAGCCTTGGTTGGATCCACTAATTCCCTATTTAAATCCTAAAGATACTCCTTAAGCTCATCAATTGTGCGTGTAATCTAGCGAGAGTGGCCCTAATGCCGTCCATGTAGGACTTAAGCTCTCGAATACTTTCTCCACAAGTGAGATACGATCCTCGAGAGAAGGACGTGGAGGAGGAGGACCAGATGTGTTAGTACCCTTGCCAGACTGGCGAGGTCTCCGTATAGAACGATTGGTGAGTGGAGGAGGAGGTGGTGGGCCTCCCTATGTAGCAGCAGGAATAACTGGATCCTAACGGGGATGTGATATGCCTGTGCAGGTGGGGGAAAAGCTGGGTCAGGTGGGAATGCCCACTACACGGTTCCCTCAATACAAAAACCATCGGGGCTATGCAATGTGGTATACGGGGTGTGAGAAGGCCCATGAAGCCGTAGGAATCTCTTGCCTGCAATAGGTTTGAACATGTGCATATCCGCTAAGACGGAGAGATCAAGTGATGTGGGGCCAAGGACATTGATCACTCCTTATTTTACACCTTTTTCCCGCATGTTTGCATGCCATTTAGATCGCCCAAATCATGTTTTTCACGATATATCGACGATATTGCGATGCTTTTCACGATTTGTTGTTTTTGTCGCATTTCAGGTGATTTGGCGCGATTTGGAGTGATCTCGAGATGCGCTTACTCCAGAGGGTCACCGACGACCTCCCCGATGGGTAGTTTTGCTGTTGGAGAGGAGCGGAAGAAGAACGGACGTCGCAGGAGCGACGAGGAGGCCAAAACAAGCAATCTGGGCATTTTTAGTGTCCCACTCGGCCGAGTGGAGGAGCCACTCGGCCGACCAGCGAGACACCGCTCGACCGACCAGATCAGACACGATTCATATGTGTTGTGATATGATTCCCCGGATTTGGTTTTGGATGATGAGCAAACATAAATAATGTATACTAACTTATTTGTGAGCGCAGTTATGGAGATCGTCGCCAAAAGAATACGAACATCAACAGCGACGCCTCAAGACTTCTCAATACGCGTGATCGTGTGCCTGGAGCTTCGTTGAAGCTCAAGGAGCAATATGGAAGTCAAGAGGAATGAAGATTGAAGCTTTGAAGACGGCTCGTAAGGTTTATTTTATAGTCTTCTAGCTTCATAGATTAGAATGTTAAGCCTTGAGTAGGACTTACTTTATATTCTTCGTTTCGCTCATATCTTAGAGCTAGGATCTTAGTACAAGTCCATTCTAACTTCATCGAAGCGTCGCGCTTCGATTCGGACTTGTTTGTGCATGTTAGTTGGTACAAGAAGAAGTACTGACCGACTAGATGGTGATCTAGTCGGTCAGCGACTCTTCTTGGACCGACTAGTTTGATTCCTTAATTTCTTGGACTTTACTGTTTACAGTTAGTCGGTCTACGTTGACTCACCGACCGACTAGTTTGTGAACTAGTCGGTCAGTGATGCTTCTTTGACCGACTAGTTATGACTTACTGTTCATACTAAATTTCTCCTAAGCTACTGTTTATCGTTAGTCGGTCTAAGAACGTTTGGCGACCGACTAGTTGTTGATCTAGTCGGTCAACATTTGTTCTTGGACCGACTAAATCATTTGTATTCAGACTATTTGTTTTTGACTCTTAGTCGGTCTAAGTTTACTGACCAACCGACTAGTTGTGAAACTAGTCGGTCAGAAAGTCTTCTTGGACCGACTAGTTATCTAGGTCTGAAATCTTCATCTGTTCACTGTACTGTTCACCTCTTAGTCGGTTCATGTTGTTTCACCGACCGACTAGTTGATGAACTAGTCGGTCAGTGGTTGTTCTTTGACCGACTAGTCTGCTTCAGATTTAGATCCGTTGGAGTTTTGAAAGCGACGTTTCTCTCTCCCTTTTCTCTTGATCCTTTAAATACCTGAAGGGGTTATTTCAAGGGATCCAAGGCTGCTATTCCAGAGTTCTATTGATTAAAAAGAGAAGCTTTCAACTCTCATCTTCAAGCTCTCCCATTCTAAAAGAATCTCTCCCTCACTCTTATTCCTCAAGAGAGATTCATTGATTGTGAGCCTTCCAAGCCAAGGGCTTGATTCTAGGTCATCCATCTCATCCCTAGGCTTCCATTGCTGGTCATCTTCTTGAAGCTAGGGTTTGGTGACTCTTCCTCAATCAAAATCCTCTTTGCCCTAATTTGGTAAGAAATCTCAAGGCATAGGTATTTTGTTGGTAAGCATTTCATTTCAGTTATATTTGAATTGTATACTCTCGGTTGTGAGAGGTTTTGCGTGATCCCGGGTTGTGGGAGTCACGGTCATCGATTGTAGGTCGCTTGCACTTGTGAGGTTTTCGCAAGTGTTCATATTGGAAATCTTGAGTTAGGGTTTCTAACTCAAGTATCCGGAAGGGATCCGGGTGGTTAGGACGTAGGATCACCGGGAACAAGTCGGGGAGACTTGGGTGGATCCGAACCCATTAAACCATTGTGTTTGCGTTTGCATTATTTCTTGATTGTAGTTATTCCGCATCGTTGTTTGTTAATTGCACGATAATTAGGAATAACACTCCTTATTATTTAAAAGTACTATTCACCCCCCCTCTAGTACATGTGCAGTGGCTTCCTAGGGCACTACAATTGGTATCAGAGCCAAGGTTAAAGCTACAAGTTCAAAGCTATGACGAACAACGACTACAACGTCTTCAAGAACCGTGATGGAGCTTCTTCAGTTATGGAAGGACTATCCTCTGTCAGGCCTCCACACTTCAACGGTACCAACTACGGGTACTGGAAATGCCGGATGCAAATTTTCCTCCGGAGCGCTTCACTATGGAGAGCCACCATGACAGAGTATATCGAGCCTTCCGAATAAGATTTCGCGAAGTGGACTCCCGCGGAGGTCGCCGCGGAAGTAGCCAATGCCAAGGCAATGAATGCCTTGAATTGTGCGTTGGAGCCCGAGGACTTCAACAAGATATGCACATGTAAGAGTGCATATCAAATATGGAACCAACTCCTCATATTGCACGAAGGATCGAGTACGGTAAAAGATTCTAAACTCGTCGTTGCTAATAAAGAATTTGAGTTGTTTCATATGGAGCAGGGCGAAACTATGAAGGATTATTACGCTCGCTTCGTGGATATATCAAATGACTTGGAAGCTCTTGGGAAGACCTACACCCAAAAGGAGAAAGTCTCGAAGATAATCGATGGACTTCCTTCTTGTTGGGAGAAGCGTACCTTTGCCATCGAGGAAGGTAATGACATGAATAAATATACGGTCGTACAACTAATGGGTACCTTGTTGTCTTATGAGGTACGCAAGGATAGTAAGATCCGGATGAGGGAAAAGATGAAGGCGTACTTGAAGCAAGACGAGCCAAAGAAAAAGGCAATTGCATTCAAGGCTGCTCCATCTACCGATGATGAAGATTCGGAAGAAGAAGAGGACGAAGAATTGGACATGGAAACATTGGCCAATATGGCAAGGAAATTCATCCGATTCTTCCGACAAGGTAAGTTGAATCGTAAATCTAAATTTATTTCGACTAATGTTTCTACTCCCGTGTGTTACAAATGCAACAAGCCTGGACATATCAAGCCGGATTGTCCTCTCTACAAACACAAGGGAAAATGGAAGGGATCCAAGCACGACAAGTCAAGAAAGCACAAGAAAGCACAAGAAAGGGCTTGTCGGCACTTTCACCGACTCCGACTCCTCAAGTGGAGAATCGGACGATGAAGGAATGGAGATTGCACACACGTGCTTTATGGGAAAAGAGGATTGTGATGAAGAGACTTCCTCCGATGAAAGAGAGGATGGAAGCGAAGATGGAAGCGAGGATGAAGGCAAAGAGGTAACCAATGATGAACTTAGAATAGCCAATGAACAACTTTGGAATAAATTTTCTAATATGGCTAATAAGTTTATGAAGACTAAAAATGAATTAGATAGTCTTAAAAACTCGCCTAAGCCTTTCATCGTCAACAACGACACCGTTGTTGATGGGTTGAGAAATGAGATTGAAAATCTCAAGTCTCAACTTGAGCATGTTCATATCGAGGATTCGGATGAACATGTGATAGCGGATTTGACGTCTCAAATCTCAACTTTGAGTATTGAGAATAAAAATCTCAAGTCACGTGTTTGTGCACTCGCATCGCAAGTGTCCACTTTGGATGCTTCTTTGCATTCTCTCACCGAGAAGCATGAGAGAACATTAGGCCGAATTCATGAATTCAACAAAGGTAAGGGCAAGTTGGATGATATCCTAAATGACTTACTTCCGGCCAATCATCACATTGGTTTGGGGTATAAGATGGGAGAGTCATCCAAATCGTCCGCCACCTTTGTTAGGCCATCTTCCGATGCTTCTACTAGTGGAAGTAAACACGTCATGGGTAGATCTTCTACCAATGGTGCTTCCGCTAGGAACACGCCCCCTTTTGGAAAGAAACCCACTTTGGGTGGACCTCCAAAGAAGGGTCATGCTTACATGTATACCATGCCACGTAGGAACACACAACCTACCCCACATGTTAGCACGTATGATGATTTCTATGCTCCACATCCACGAGCACGTGCACACCTTGTGAGACACACTCATGCACGTGTTCCTCCACATTCATATGTTCATCCTCATTCTCATATGAATAATTATCATCATGCACCATTGCATCGAATTCCATATGCTTACCCACGACATGCATCACATAGAAACCAACAACATATGCATGTTCCCAATAGGATTAGGACTCCCAAGACATACACCATTTGGGGTCCGAAGAACACAAGCATGCATAATAAGAATTTGTATGTGAAATCGTTTATTAATGATGTTATCTTGAATGATGATTATGTTGGGAAATCAAGTTCCTCTTGGACTTGGTTTCCGAAGGGTTAGCTTCCTTTGACCCTTCATTGCTTGGTACCATAAGTTTAATTTCATTTTATGGGTACCAAAGCAATTGTGGTTTGTATGGGTTACATTTAATTTGAATTTAGTTAGCTAAATTTATTGTCTAACTCATAGGATCCAAAAAGATTTTTTGGATACCAAAATGATATTCTCTAGGTTAAATTCACCATGAGATACAAACCCTACCAACTCCATGATTTGCAAGGATTTTCATTCGATTGGAGTTGATGGTGCTTGAATGATGCATCAAAGTAGGGGGAGCTTAATGTTGTAAGTATGTTCACACTTTTGATTCATATTGGTATCCATTGGTAGAATATATTACGATTGGTATCATTTTGCTTCATTTGGTATGCTAGATTAGTGTATGCCACTGGTATATGATGTTCTATCTATTTTTGGCATAACATTCTTGCATGCTACATTTGGTATGCACATCGGACTATTTTTTTCTCTGATGTTGATTTCGTCGTTCGACGATTTTATAGATTTAATAGAATTCTTTCTATGGAAACATAGAATTGTTTTCCATGAATTTTATTGATTTTGGAGAGTATGTTCCAAAACTCAATAAGTGAAATCGATTTGAGTTTTGATGATTCCGGATTTCGTTCTTCGGCTTGATGATTTCTATTTCGATTTTTGCCTATGACATGGTGATTTCGTTTTCCGATTTTCGCCGATGATTTTATGATTTCGGTTTTCAAGTTTTCGCCTATGGCTAGATGATTTCGTATTTCGTATTTCGCTTATGGTTTGATGATTTCGGTTTTCCGATTTTCGACTTTGGTCTCCTTGACACGCCTTGCTTTTATTCGGTATTTTGTATTTGATATTTTACTTTGGTGTTATTTTGGATATTGGTCGTATTCTTCGACTCCCATGCGTTATTTTTTAGCCATTGGTTGTGTCTCCTCCCGCTCTTTTTGCTAATGCCAAAGGGGGAGAGATATAATATAATAATGACAATGTGCTAATTAATAATTCAAAGGAATTTACCATGAATCTAATTTGATGTGTTAGATTCAGGGGGAGTAAAGATATAAAATGGATCTTGATCCTATATGTGCAACTCAAGTATTCATATTTTATATTTCCCTCGCTGCTTGATGCATATGAATATTATTGAAAATGGAACTAACGTGTCATCAATGCAGGGGGAGTAAGTAAATTTCAATTGAATAATTATTATTGATTATTATTTATGTTGGTTTGTCATCACCAAAAAGGGGGAGAATGTTGTGATATGATTCCCCGGATTTGGTTTTGGATGATGAGCAAACATAAATAATGTATACTAACTTATTTGTGAGCGCAGTTATGGAGATCGTCGCCAAAAGAATACGAACATCAACAACGACGCCTCAAGACTTCTCAATACGCGTGATCGTGTGCCTGGAGCTTCGTTGAAGCTCAAGGAGCAATATGGAAGTCGAGAGGAATGAAGATTGAAGCTTTGAAGACGGCTCGTAAGGTTTATTTTATAGTCTTCTAGCTTCATAGATTAGAATGTTAAGCCTTGAGTAGGACTTACTTTATATTCTTCGTTTCGCTCATATCTTAGAGCTAGGATCTTAGTACAAGTCCATTCTAACTTCCTCGAAGCGTCGCGCTTCGATTCGGACTTGTTTGTGCATGTTAGTTGGTACAAGAAGAAGTACTGACTGACTAGATGGTGATCTAGTCGGTCAGCGACTCTTCTTGGACCGACTAGTTTGATTCCTTAATTTCTTGGACTTTACTGTTTACAGTTAGTCGGTCTACGTTGACTCACCGACCGACTAGTTTGTGAACTAGTCGGTCAGTGATGCTTCTTTGACCGACTAGTTGTGACTTACTGTTCATACTAAATTTCTCCTAAGCTACTGTTTATCGTTAGTCGGTCTAAGAACGTTTGGCGACCGACTAGTTGTTGATCTAGTCGGTCAACATTTGTTCTTGGACCGACTAAATCATTTGTATTCAGACTATTTGTTTTTGACTCTTAGTCGGTCTAAGTTTACTGACCAACCGACTAGTTGTGAAACTAGTCGGTCAGAAAGTCTTCTTGGACCGACTAGTTATCTAGGTCTGAAATCTTCATCTGTTCACTGTTCACCTCTTAGTCAGTTCATGTTGTTTCACCGACCGACTAGTTGATGAACTAGTCGGTCAGTGGTTGTTCTTTGACCGACTAGTCTGCTTCAGATTTAGATCCGTTGGAGTTTTGAAAGCGACGTTTCTCTCTCCCTTTTCTCTTGATCCTTTAAATACCTGAAGGGGTTATTTCAAGGGATCCAAGGCTGCTATTCCAGAGTTCTATTGATTAAAAAGAGAAGCTTTCAACTCTCATCTTCAAGCTCTCCCATTCTAAAAGAATCTCTCCCTCACTCTTATTCCTCAAGAGAGATTCATTGATTGTGAGCCTTCCAAGCCAAGGGCTTGATTCTAGGTCATCCATCTCATCCCTAGGCTTCCATTGCTGGTCATCTTCTTGAAGCTAGGGTTTGGTGACTCTTCCTCCATCAAAATCCTCTTTGCCCTAATTTGGTAAGAAATCTCAAGGCATAGGTATTTTGTTGGTAAGCATTTCATTTCAGTTATATTTGAATTGTATACTCTCGGTTGTGAGAGGTTTTGCATGATCCCGGGTTGTGGGAGTCACGGTCATCGATTGTAGGTCGATTGCACTTGTGAGGTTTTCGCAAGTGTTCATATTGGAAATCTTGAGTTAGGGTTTCTAACTCAAGTATTCGGAAGGGATCCGGGTGGTTGGGACGTAGGATCACCGGGAACAAGTCGGGGAGACTTGGGTGGATACGAACCCATTAAACCATTGTGTTTGCGTTTGCATTATTTCTTGATTGTAGTTATTCCGCATCGTTGTTAGTTAATTGCACGATAATTAGGAATAACACTCCTTATTATTTAAAAGTACTATTCACCCCCCCTCTAGTACATGTGCAGTGGCTTCCTAGGGCACTACAATATGTGCACTCGGCCGAGTGACGGAGACCACATCGGCCGAGTGACGAGACCCCGTCCGCCCGAGTGGCGCCCGGACGAAGCCCTTCAAAAATCGCCATGTTACTGTTTTTCGGCTGCCTGAGCTTCAGAAGATCCACTCGGCCGAGTGGATAATCCCGACCGCCCGAGTACCATGAAGCCATCGGCCGAGTGACGATAGCTCACTCGCCCGAGCCGCCCCCGAAGTGAAGACCCTTGAAGATCGAGACTTACTGGAAAATTACAGGGTTTTCACTCGGCCGAGCGACTTTTGTCACTCGGTCGAGTGCGACGCGCTGCCTGTAGCGAAAATTGCGGAAAACAGGCTGCGCAGGGGTATTTTGGTCACAGTTTTTGGACGATTTTGGGGGGGTAGTTAACCCCTGTTTTTACCCTAGTTTTGGAGAGCTTTTCTCTTAGACTTTTTGTAGGTTTTTAGATTAGCCTTTTAGCTTTATTCTTGAGATTGGAGAAGAGACAAAAGTTGATTTTTGTGGAATTATTTGAAGAACTCCATTGGTTTGTGTTTTCTCTTCTCTAAAAATTCTATTTTTATTGCATATCTCAATATTGTGATGAATTCTATTGCTTATTTCATTGATTATTTTTGTGATCTTGCTATGAATTGTGAGTAGTCGCCACGTCTTGGGGCGTGGGGATGAACCCTACAAGCCCTATTTCATGATTGTGATGAATTGGTAGGAATTTTGCTAGAATTGCTATTAGGGATTAGATTGGGATCAATTTACTACGGATGGCTAGGAGTTCATACCGATTGGGATTTGCAAGAGATTGGATCCCAATTCGATAGGAAACCCTAGAAATCCGAATTGGGTTGGAACTGAATTTCCGTAGTATCGGTTTGCAAGAGATTGGACCGATACTAGGGTTACCGGTTGCAATTCCGTGCCGATACCTGTTTGCAAGAGATTGGACGGGTAGGAACTATCCCAAACTAGGTCGTGGGCCGAGTTTGCAAGAGATTGGGCTCGGTGCGCGATTGAACGATGATGTTGATCCTAATGCTAGCTTCCCTAGGCTAGGGTTTGCAAGAGATTGGGCCCGAACCTAGGTTAGCTATAGGCCGGCAACAGCGCGAGAGCGTGAGCTTGGTTCTACATTCAGTTGCAACTAGTTCATCCAAAATCTTATTCTAGCGATTTTGATACCGATGAACCACTTTTGCGAAATATGGTGAGTAGCGGGAATTCCCCATTCCCTAGACGTCCTTTATTTGATTTGATATTTCCATACTTTGTCTGACGATTGTGACAGAATCGCCAAAGGCAAATTTTCTCTCTTCTTAAATAGCCAGGTTGATTGGAACAAGCACGGTCATTCGTCCTCCCTGTGTTCGATAACCCGCTCGCTGCTACACCGTGCACTTGCGGTAAAACTACAACCGTTCTTTAGGGTTACATCCCGGAGCGATCAAGTTTTTGGCTCCGTTGCCGGGGAGGCGATTGCGTTTGATCTTACCACCCTAGCTATTTCTTTTTATTATTATTATTATTATTATTTCCATTCCTTTATGTTTACCTAACCCTTCCACGGTGCTAATCATTTCTTTGAAACTCTGTTTTCCCAGTGCATGTACACGAGATCTACGGCGGACCCTGAAGCTATATTATTTGATCCCGAGATCGAACGTACCGCGCGAAGACTTAGAGCGGAAAGGAGACGAAATCCGGAAGGGAGGTTTATGACCAACCCGGAAACTGCGGACCAATTAGCGGCAAGAATGGCGAGAATAATTTCTATTCGAGATAGGCTTCGGCCTAAGACCTCTTCTACGACCTCATCCATTGCCATGCCGGAGTTGGCGGCTGACAAGAACTTCGAGCTAAAGACTGGACTAGTGGTTCTGATGCAGCAGGATCCATTTCATGGGAATGCCCATGAAAATCCCCACTATCACATCCAACTATTCTTGTCGAAGTGCGCCACATTCCAAATGCCGGTGGTCTCCATCGATGCCATCAGACTGCGTCTCTTCCCCTTCACGCTAAAAGACAAGGCACTCTATTGGTTGAGGACGCAGGCTGAGGGTGTTTTCACCACTTGGGACGAGTTGGCGAGTGCATTCATTGACAAGTTCTATCCGCCCTCCAAGACGGTGAAGATCCGGAGCGCTCTCATGTCCTTCAAGCAAGGACCCCAAGAGACGCTCTATGAGGCTTGGGAGCGTTTTAAAGATCTGCAGCACCAATGCCCGCACCATAGCATAGAAGATTGGGAGCTAGTTCATAGCTTCTACAACGGTCTCCAACCGGGGACCAAACAAATTATTGATGCCGCGGCGAATGGTGCTATCTTGTCAAAGACTCCCGAGGAAGCTACGGCCCTAATTGAGGAGATGGCCTCAAACAACCAACAATGAGGCGATGAGCGAGGACACTCCACGTCCTCCTTGAAGCCAACTAGTATCTATGAGGCGAAGGCCGTAGCGGAGCTTACAAGCAAGTTTGATTCTCTCCACAAGGTAGTGGAGAGACTGGAGAAGTTTATCACGGAGCCCCAAGGAACCCCTTCCACCTCCGCTCCAACGAACCAAATGTGTGATTGGCAAGACCAATCTCAAGCCATGTATGCGGGAGGATGGCAAGGAGAAGGATCCTTGGAGCAAGTACAATATATCGCGGGGAACCAAGGATATTGGGCCAATCCGGCCACAAGAAATCATCCCGGATTCTCTTACGCCAACAATGAAGGAGCTTTGAACCCGCCACATCAACCACCTCAACAAGCTCGACCACCACCACCCCAACAACAACACTATCCGCCGAGGGGGCCTCCACAACAAAATTTCCAACCGAAGCAACAAGTTCCACCATATAGGCCGCCCGGATACAACCAAGGGTGGAGGAATCAAAATCAAAACCCTCCACAAGCTCAACAACGATCCGACTTCGAAGCTAGAGTGGAGGCGTTTATGGTCGAGCAAAATAAGGTCAATGCTACCTTGAAGGCGGGGCAAGACTCCCTTAATACCGTTGTGGCTCAAATATCGGAACAATTGGCGTTGCTTAATCGGAACACTCAACGATTGCCGGCGCAACCCGAGCAAAACCCACGGGGCAACACCGGCCACATCAATGCCGTAGTTACCGTTACTACTAGAGGCGGGAAGGATACCACCCCCGCCATGATTCCTACCGAGGAGCCCGTGGAGGAAAGTTTGGAGCCAATTGAGCCGGTAGTTGAAGTTGATAAGGAGAAAGAGTCACAAGAAAAGGAGAAATCTAGAGCGGAGCAATTGATTGAGGAAAGGAGCTTCATGCCACCGGTCCCATTTCCCCAAAGGCTTGCTAGAGCGAAAATGGAGAAAAGGCTAGCAAAGTTTCTCGAGTATCTGAGAGGGGTTAGCCTCAACATTCCCTTCCTCGACGCCATCGTGGAGATCCCCACATATGCTAAATTCTTAAAGGACTTGATTTCGGGGAGAAAGAGGAAGGAGAAGATTATGCTAGCCGAGGAGGGCTCTTGGTTCACCAAGAGAGAGAAGGAGCCGGCCAAATTTAAAGACCCGGGGAGTTTTCAGATTCCTTGCACCTTGGGCGGCGTTCCTCTTCAAAAGGCGTTGGTAGATCTAGGGGCTAGCGTGAGCCTCATGCCTCTCTCCATGTTCTTAAGGCTAAACACCGGGACGAAGTTGAAACCTACCGACATGCGGATACAATTGGCTGATGGGCGAATAACAAGGCCGGTAGGGATCGCCGAAGACATCACGCTACAAGTCCCGGGGGGAATATGCTTGCCATGTGACTTCGTGATCATGGACGTTAAGGAGGAGGGAGATACTTCATTGATACTTGGACGCCCGTTCCTCGCCACCGCCGGTGTGATTGTCGACGTGTGAGAAGGTACACTAACTTTGAACGTCGGCAACATCGAGGTGGAGCTTCACATACCTAAGGCCATGAAACACATGCCTTACCACGAGGAGCTTGGCTACATGGACTTCCTTGATGAGGTAATTGAGGAGCCGATCCCCCACTCGATTGGCGCTCTATTCGATGAAGATTTCGAGGAAGGCCCGGATTTAGGCCAAGATGAGAAGATAGATGATTCCCTCGACCTCTCCGCTGAAAATGATGAAGGCGACGCTGATGTCGCAAGGATTCGAGAGCTCTGCAAGCTCTCGAAATTAAAGTCTCCGAAGAAAGCTCCGCCGATACGGAAATCGGCGTCACCGGTGAAGCCGTTGACCGGAGCAAACGCTAGCTTGGGGGAGCCTCCCCCCAACACTATTCGAGACGGGAGACCACCGAGGGAGAACACGCCGCCGCAACTTCCGAATCCAAGCGTGCTCCCCGGAAAGTTTGATGGGTGCATCTCATATGCACCAAACATCCCGCATTAATTGAAAATCATAGGGGGTCGAGCTCATGACCTTAAACGAGCGCTTGTCGGGAGGCAACCCGACGGTTATTTCTTTATTTTTACTTTTTCTTTATTTTTGTTTTAGAAATTTTTAGTGTTTTGAGTCGTTCGCCCAAAAATTTTGTGATAACGGGTCCTATTTTTCTTGACAGGAGAGGAGATAGGTAAATCCATCATGAGGAGGATGAACGAGACGACGAGGAGTGCCCCAGGAAGGCGCTCGATGCTTAGGAGGAAGATGAAATCGACTGGAGGAAGAAAGACGGAGTTTAGAGCCCAAACGAAGACAAACAGCAGAAATTAAGGCTCACTCGGCCGAGTATACTAGTCACTCGGCCGAGTACACAAGTTCGTCCGGCCGAGCCGCTCACGAACGAGGGAAGTCTGCTGTACCCAACTCTCTGTTTATTTTCCTAATTTCAGTATAACTGCTGCTCAGCTGAGTATATATATTCACTTGGCCGAGTAAAACGGATACGCTCCTAGGGCGAGTCTTGCCGAGTAGCTTGCGCCACTCGGCCGAATGGACTTACTCCACTCGGCCGAGGCTGGCAAAGCCACTCGGCCGAAGCGAAAGCGAGGAGGAATATTTCAATTGATCTCACTCGGTCGAGTGACCTAGTCACTCGGCCGAGTCGTAACTTTTATTATATAAGGGGCCGAGGGGGGGGGCACGTTTTTCGAAACGCAAAAAACCCAAATCGCCCGACCCTTCAGCTCCCCTCGCCCACTCGCCTCGCTCGCGCCCTCACTCGCCCGACCACCGGTCGCCGCGCCGCCGCTCGGCCCGCCACCGCCGGCCGAGCACCGCCGCGCCTCGCCCGAGTCGCCGCCGGCGGCCTCCGCTCCGACCACCTCCGGTATCGCCTATTTCGCCCTTTTCTCCTCTTTTTGTGTATTTTTTGAGGATCCACACGTTAAACGAACCCCAAACCCAAATTGATTTCTATATCTATCTATTATACCCCTAATGCTCCATACATTTTGAATATTACTCGCTGATATCTCCATTTCATGCGCAGGTTGTTTTTGGGAGCTTAGGGGAGACCAGGGGAGCTTCTACGGACTGATTTGGGCTTCGCGGAGGCGCTGTCTTCGCACGCTTCCATTGCTTAGCACTCGCGGCGTGTCGGATTATACTCTTTCCTTTATTTTGCACACGCCGCACTTTTCACGTTTTTCGGCGCGCGCTCGGGGCCGATATGCCGCCCCGGACACGGCCGCGGTCGAAGAGAGCTTCCGCCAAGCGGAAGCGGTCGGATGACGCCGGCCCCTCCCACGAGTTGGAGGACTCTCCTCCGCCTTCTCCCACACACCCCATCCACCCAGCATAGCCTGCAGGCCCCGCACACCCCGCACAGCCTGCAGCGCCCACACAGCCCGCACAGCCCGCACAGCCACTCCCTGCCGCTCCACAGCCACCACCTCCGGCTCCACTGGTCGGGCCGCTCGGGATTACGTTCCGAGACGACGCACACCGCGCCGTCTTCGAGCGTATCTCCCAGCGCTCGATCGTACCCTCTAGGTTTGCACACCTTGCCGACCTAGGACGCCTGGGGGTACTAGAGGGGATGCTCACGTTGTACGACAACGTGGGCTGGCGAGATTTCTTTAGGTGTCGGCGGACACGTTTGTCCGTCCGACACTTGAGGTACTTAGTTCGATCGCCCGGACCGACGAGGGATGCTCGTTTCGGTTCATGGACCGGGAGTGCCAGGTCACTCTCGGTATGATGAGAGCATTTTTCTCGTGGCCCGATGTCCCCGGAGCAGATCGAGGTTACGGTCCCACCCATATCCCCCCACCTTCCTTCGTCGCCGGTGCCTTCTAGGCCCGGATTACGGGTCTCCACGCTGCCTTTGACCCTAGTAGGGCCAAGGCCTCGGCCATTGTCCATCCCTGCCTACGCATAGCTCAGCGCCTTATGGCGACGACCTTTTTGGCCAGATATGAGCCGGGCACGATGTCTACGCCAGAGCTCTACATGTTGAATATTGGACTCCCCTGATTTGGTTTTGATGATGAACAAACATAAATAATCCATGAACTAACAATTTGTGAGCGCAGTTTTGGAGATCGTCGCCAAATTCACGAGAACATTCAAAGCGACATCTCAACACTTCCCAAAGCTCATATTCATGCCTAAAGCTTCGTTGAAGCTCTTGCGACGCTTTGGAAGATATGAAGATTCAATCGAAGCTCTCGAAGACCGTTCTTTAAGGTTTTATTTATAGTCTTTTAGCTTCGATATATAGAATGTTAAGCCTTGAGTATATCTTACTTCTATATCTTCATTACGCTCATTTCGTAGCTCTAGGATCCTTGCACAAGTTCATTCTAACTTCCTCGAAGCGTCGCGCTTCGTTTCGGACTTGTTTGTGCATGTTAGTTGGTACAAGAACAAGTACTGACCGACTAGATGGTGATCTAGTCGGTCGGCAACTGTTCTTGGACCGACTAGTTTGATTCTCTAATTTCTTGGACTTTACTGTTTACAGTTAGTCGGTCTACGTTGACTCACCGACCGACTAGTTTGTGAACTAGTCGGTCTGTGATGCTTCTTTGACCGACTAGTTGTGACTTACTGTTCATGCTAAAATTCTCCTAAGCTACTGTTTATCGTTAGTCGGTCTAAGAACGTTTGGTGACCGACTAGTTGACAATCTAGTCGGTCAACTTTTGTTCTTGGACCGACTAAGTCACTTTGCATTCAGACTAAGTCATTTTGCCTCTTAGTCGGTCTACGTTCACTGACTGACTGACTAGTTGTGAAACTAGTCGGTCAGAAAGTCTTCTTGGACCGACTAGATTTCTAGGTCTGAAATTCTATCTCTTCTCAGATCTACTCTTAGTCGGTCCACGTTGTTTGGCTGACCGACTAGTTGATGAACTAGTCGGTCAGTGATTGTTCTTTGACCGACTAACTCTCACAGATTTCTATCCGTTGGTGAATGACCTAACTTGTTTTTATGGGACCCTATAAATACGAACCTAGGTCATTTCTATCTAGGTAAGAGCTGCCATTAAGAGATTCATTGAGTTCTAAAGAGATAGCTATTCTCCCTCAAATCTAAAGCTCTCTTCCTCACAAGAAACCCATTCTCTCTCATTTCTAGATCTAGAGAGAAGCTTGTTCTTGGTGAGCTCTTCAAGCTATTGCTTGATCCAAGTCTCCAACTCATTCCTAGGCACCGATTGCTGGTCATTTCCTTGGTGCTAGGTCTTGGTGACTTCATCTTCCTCAAATCCTTCATTTCACCATTTGGGTAAGAAAAACTCAAGGTATAGGATTTTGTGGTAAGATTGTTTATTTCATTTAAACTCTTTAATATTGCTAATTGGTTCTCTCGGTTGTGAGAGAAGATTGTGATCCCGGGTTGTGGGATTCACTTTGCCATTGCATGTATGATTTGATCTTGTGAAGGTTTTTTCACAAGATATTCATAGTGGAAATCTTGAGTTAGGGTTTCTAACTCAAGTATCCGGAAGGGATCCGGGTGGTTGGGACGTAGGATCACCGGGAACAAGTCGGGGAGACTTGGGTGGATCCGAACCCATTAACTTCGTTTGTTAGCATTGTTAATTTTGTGTTGTCGTTCAATTTAAGCTTCCGAAAATTGATTTGGTAGTTGTTTGCAATTTAATTTGGAATTATACTCCTTATTATTTTAAAGTACTATTCACCCCCCCTCTAGTACTTGTGCAGTAGCTGGTAGGGCATTACATTTGGTATCAGAGCCAGATACTCAGCTATGTCTGCCAACGACAACAAGACCGTGCGTCCACCTTCCAACTATGACTCCTTCAGGAACCGTGAAGGAGCATCTTCGGTGATGGAAGGACATTCCTCTACGAGGCCTCCATTCTTCAACGGTACCAACTACGGGTACTGGAAATGTCGGATGGAAACCTTCCTCCGAAGTGCATCTTTATGGAGGACTACAATGAAGGAATACATCAAACCCAAAGAAGAAGACTTTGAGAAATGGACTACCGCGGAGGTCGCCGCGGAGGTAAGTAATGCCAAGGCAATGAACGCCTTGCAATGCGCATTGGAGCCCGAGGACTTCAATAAGATATGCACATGTAAGAGTGCATATCAAATTTGGAACTCTCTCCTCATACTACATGAAGGGACGAGTCGGGTAAGAGACTCTAAACTCGTAGTCGTAAACAAAGATTACAAAATGTTTCATATGCAACAGGGCGAGAAGATGAAAGAATATTACGCTCGTTTTGTTGACATAATAAACGAGTTAGAGGCCCTCGGCAAGTCCTACACTCAAAAGGAGAAGTGCTCAAAGCTTATTGAAGGACTTCCCTCTTCTTGGGAAAAACATACCTTCGCCATCGAGGAAGGTAATGACATGAACAAATATACCGTAGTTCAACTAATGGGTACTTTAATGTCGTACGAGGTACGCAAGGATAGCAAGCTCAAATTGCAAGAAAAGATGAAGTCTTATCTAAAGCAAGACGAGCCAAAGAAAAAGGCTATTGCCTTCAAAGCCGCTCCATCCACATCCACATCAACCGATGATGAAGAATCGGAAAACGAGTTGGACTTGGAATCCATGGCACTCATGGCCAAGAAGTTCAACCGTTTCTTCCGAAAAGGTAACTTCAAGACCAAAGGTAAATTTGGTTCTTCTAACGCCTCTTCCTCTCCTTTGTGTTTCAAGTGCAATAAGCCAGGACACATGAAAGCAGAGTGTCCCCTCAATAAGCAAAAGGAGAAGTGGAAGGCGCCAAAGTATGACAAGTCCAAGAAGTACACGAAAGGAAACAAGAAGGGACTTGTCGGAGCTACCTTCACCGACTCCGATGATTCTTCAAGCGGTGAGTCGGACGATGAGCACGTGGAGCAAGCGCACATGTGTTTCATGGCAAGAGAGGAGCAAGATCAAGGATCCTCCTCTTCCGATGATAGTAATGACGAAAGCGATGAGGTAATGATGGATGATCTTAGAAATACTAACTCTCAACTTTGGTCAAAATACACTAAGTTAGTAAATAGATATACTAAGGTAAAAGATGACCTAGCTAGCATTCAAACATCGCCTAAGAATATCATCACCAACAACGACACCGTTGTTGAAGAGTTAAGAAATGAGATTGTGAATCTCAAATCTAAACTTGAACATGTTAGCATTGAGGATGCGGAAGAACATGAGATAGCGGATTTAACTTCTCAAAACTCGACTTTGAGTATTGAGAACGAAAATCTTAAATCTCGTGTTTATGTGCTCACATCGCAAATATCCACTTTGGATACTTCTTTGCGTTCTCTCAAAGAGAAATATGAGGACACATTGGGCCGAATCAACAAATTCAACAAAGGTAAGGACCATTTGGATAAAATCCTAAGTGACTTACTTCCGGCCAATCACCACATTGGTTTGGGGTATGCGATGGGATGTCCATCCAAAGCGGCCACTACTTTTGTTAGGCCAACTTCCGGTGACTCTACGAGTGGTAGCAAACACTCTATTGGTAGTTCATCTACCAATGGTGCTTCCACCTCGTTCACGCCCTCTTTTGGAAAGAAACCCACTTTGGGTGGACCTCCAAAGAAGGGGCATGCTTATATGTACACCAATACCATGCCACGTAGGAACACACGTCCTACTCCACCATCTCACACATATGATGATTTTTATGCAACACATTCTCGGGCACGTGCACACCATGTGAGACACCCTCACGCACGTGTTCCCACACATGCATATGTTCACCCACCGCATCATATGAATAATTCTCGTCGTGCACCATTCCATCATGTCCCATATGCCTATCCACAACATGCATCACGTAGAAATCAACGTCGCATGCATGCACCCAATAGGATGATGGCTCCCAAAATATTCACTATTTGGAGCCCGAAGGACACAAGCATGGATGAAAAACAAGTATATATGAATGCTTATTTTTCGAATGTTGTGCATAGTAGGAATTATGTGGGGAAGTCTAAGTCCACTTGGACTTGGCTTCCAAAGGTCTAATCCCTTGGACCCAATGACCTTGGGTACCATGATATGAAAGTTTCTATCTTTAGGTACTCAAGGAAAAGAAAAAGAAAAGGAGCAACAAATTTAAATTTAGCTCCAAAGGGAATTGGATACTCGATAGCGGGTGTTCAAAACACATGACGGGTGACGCTCGATTGCTCTCCGGAGTGGTTCCCATTGCGAATGGAAACCGCGTCGTATTTGGAGGCAACGAGAGCGGAACCATCATAGGTGTTGGTAAAGTCGGTAACCCCTCTAAACCCTTAATTAGTGATGTTTATCTTGTTGTGGTTTAAATCATAATCTCATTTCAATAAGCCAACTTTGTGACAAAGGTTACAAAGTTAGTTTTGCGAAAGGATTGTGTCATATTTTAAGAAAAGATAATGATAAATTATTATTTTCCGGAACTCGTCATAAAGACATTTATATTTTGGATCTTCCTAAGTCATATGAACACTGTCTCGTTGCCAACACTAGTGAACAACACTTATGGCATCGACGCTTTGGACATGTGAACTTTGGAACACTTTATAAGCTTTCGAAATTAAATTCTATTAAAGGTTTTCCGAAGCTTGTTTTTGAAAAGAAAAGTTTTTGTGATTGTTGTCAACGTGGCAAGCTTCCTAAATCTTCATTTAAACCTAAGAAAAGCATCTCTACTAAACGGCCACTAGAGCTATTACATCTAGACTTATTTGGGCCAACTAGAGTAGCTTCCTTAGGAAATGCAAGGTATGGACTTGTCATCGTAGATGACTATTCAAGATTTACTTGGGTATTTTCATTGTGTAATAAAAATGAAGCTTTTGAAAACTTCACAATTTTTGTTAAGAAAGTACAAAATCTCTTAGGAACCACCATTGTCACTATTCGTAGTGATCATGGAGGTGAATTTGAGAATGAGTCTTTTGAGACATTTTGTGATGAAGTTGGTATTACTCACACCTTCTCTTTCCCTCGTGCACCTCCTCAAAATGGTGTAGTTGAGAGAAAGAATAGGACGCTAGTGGAGTGTGCTCGCACTATGCTTGATGATAGCCAACTTGGCCATCAATTTTGGGCGGAAGCGGTACACACCGCTTGCTATGTGTTTAATAGAATACTTTTGAGGACCGGCACTAAACAAACTTGTTATGAATTGTTGTTTGGTAGGTTGCCTCAAGTTAAACATTTTCGTGTTTTTGGTTCGAAATGTTTTATTAAGAACACATATGGTAGTTTGGACAAATTCGATCCAAGATCCGATGAAGGGATTTTTGTTGGATATTCTACGCGTAGCAAAGCCTACCGGATATTCAACAAACGAACCTCAACGATCGAGGAGTCGCTTCATGTCTCATTTAATGAAGGATTTGTTCCAACTAGAATTTCAAATGATAATGATTCTTTGGATGTTTTATGTGATTCGTTTGATAATTCTAAGTCTAATGATTCTATTGATTCTATTGAGACTAACCCAACTAATGAAGTTGATGAGAATGTTCCTAGTGATCAAGGTATTCCCAAACGGCTTCATTCGGTTCGTGACCATCCCCATGAGCAAGTCATTGGCAATATCTATGATAGTGTCAAGACGAGATCGCAAGTTCACCACTTCGCAAATTGTGCCTTTGCCTCATCGATAGAGCCAAAGAATATTAATGAAGCATGCGAAGATAGCGCTTGGATCTTAGCCATGGAGGAGGAGCTCATTCAATTCGAGAGGAATGAGGTATGGGAGCTTGTTCCATTGCCATCGAAGAACCACACCATCATAGGGACAAAGTGGATCTTCAAGAACAAAACCGACGAAAACCAAGTCGTCGTCCGGAACAAAGCTCGGTTAGTTGCTCAAGGCTATCGACAAGAGGAAGGTATTGATTTCGAAGAATCCTTCGCTCCGGTAGCTAGATTAGAATCAATTAGATTATTATTGTCTTTTGCATGCCATAAGAATTTTAAATTATTTCAAATAAATGTTAAAAGTGCATTTTTAAACGGAGATGTCGTTGAGGAAGTTTACGTTTCTCAACCTCCGGGCTTCATAAATGAAAAATTTCCAAATCATGTTTTTAAACTAAAGAAAGCTCTTTATGGGTTGAGACAAGCTCCTCGAGCTTGGTATGATCGCCTAAAGAATTTTCTTTTGGATTTGAATTTTAAAATGGGTGAAGCCGATTCAACACTTTTTATTAAGCATGCGAATAATGATATATTATTAGTTCAAATTTATGTTGATGATATCATTTTCGGTGCTACTAACTTTGCTCTTTGCGAAGAGTTTTCTAATGTTATGAAGGAACAATTTGAGATGAGCCACATGGGCGAACTCAAATATTTCTTAGGTCTCCAAATTCGCCAATTGAACGATGCAATCTTCATCCACCAAACGAAGTACACGGTGGAGTTGCTAAAGCGATTTGAAATGGAGAATGCCTCCGGGAAAAAGACTCCTATGAGCACTACAACACATCTTGATAAAGATACGGGCGGAAAAGATGTAGACATTCGTCTATATCGAGGTATGATAGGTAGTTTACTTTATCTTACCGCGAGTAGGCCCGATATTATGTTTGCCGTATATATATGTGCTCGTTATCAGTCTCAACCTAAGGATTCTCACTTAGTAGCGGTTAAACGTATTTTCCGTTATCTAAGTTACACTTTAGATTTTGGATTACTTTATCCGAAATCTAGCACATATGAGTTAGTCTCATATAGTGACGCTGATTATGCGGGATGCAAATCCGACAGGAAAAGTACTAGTGGCACTTGCCATTTTCTAGGAAATTCTCTTGTCTCTTGGTTTTCCAAGAAGCAAAATTCGGTATCACTTTCAACCACCGAGGCGGAATATATTGCCGCCGGTGCCACTTGTGCCCAGGTTCTTTGGATGAGACACACTTTGAAGGATTTTGGTATTCACTGTGATACTAGCCCTATCATGGTGGATAACCAAAGTGCTATCTGTCTTTCAAAGAATCCGGTGCATCATTCCCGATTAAAACACATAGATGTCCGACACCATTTCTTAGATGATCATGTTGCTAAAAAGGACATCATATTAGTGTACGTTGAAACCCAAAAGCAAATCGCCGATATTTTCACGAAACCCCTAAAGGATGACTCCTTTGTGCGGTTGCGTCGAGAATTGGGGATTATGGGTGAATCCGAGATATATGATTCATATTTCATTCAACTATCTTGCATGCTATTATATTTCGAGATATTTCATTCATGCTAGATTTATTGAATTTTTGGGAATTTTATGTGATATATTTGAATTTATGATCGAATTCGTATTTGAAAGTCGTATTTAAGATTTCGACGTTTTATGGGGTAATTTAGATGACTAATGAGTGAGTTATGATGTTTCATCCAAGTGGTTTGTGAAGAGAAATCAATTATCAATTTTTGGACTCCTCTAGTCGGTCTAAGTTCACTTGTCAACCGACTAGATGCTCATCTAGTCGGTCAGAAAATGAACTCAGACCGACTAGATCAAGCCTATATCTAACTCCTATCATTTTCTTTCGTTAGTCGGTCACAGTACACTTACCGACCGACTAGATTGAAAACTAGTCGGTCAGTGAATATACTGCGATCGACTAAATCTTGCCCTAAAAATCCCTCTGTGCCTCTGTTTCGACTTAGTCGGTTCAAGCTCATTGCCCGACCGACTAGATCGTAATCTAGTCGGTCAGTGCTTGAACTATGACCGACTAAGTGTGTTAGGGCAGTTATGTCTTTTTGATTCCAGACCGACTTATACTCTTATTTCGTTCGACTAAATCATTTTTAGTCGGTCTCCTCTCAGCTCAAACTCGAAAACCCCCATAACCCCGATCGAGCCCCTTCAAATTCCGTCGACTCCGGCCTGATCTCCAGCGATCCCCGCCGTCCGCCGCCGTCGACTCCACCTCCTAGGTATCTCCCTCCCTCTCCTTGGTCGATTCCTACCCTAGGGTTCGATTCTATCTCATCTAGCTCCTAGGGTTTCTAGTTTTAACCTAGGGTTTGTGCTTTTCGATTTCATTTGGTATTCTAGGGTTTGTGCTAGCTTCTAGGGTTTGTGCTAGGTTGTTTTTGATCTTATCATCGATTGCTTGTGCTCGTAGTGCTATGGCTAAGACAAGAATTCCCATCGCCTCTTCCGGGGCTTCTCCTATGACCGTAGGGCCTTCCGACCCTAGGAATCCCCCGAAGCCTAAGCGTCGTGCCAAGTCAACCCAAGCCTCTCCATCTTCGCCTCCTCCTAAGAAGCCTAGGACTGCGTCTGTCAAGCCCCGCAAATCCAAGACCAAAAAGCCCATACTCCACACACCGGCTACTCCTCCCGATTCCGACACTGAATTTATCCCAGAGGATGAGCCTACTAGGGAACCCACTCCACCTCCGAAGACCCGTAAGGCTAAGGGTAAAGCTCATATGCCAGTCGGCGGTGTAGACATATCGTTGTGCCGCGATGACCCTCAGTGTCTCGCAGCGTACAACCGTATAGAGCACTGTCCACTGTTGTTAGAGCATTACGTTCAGTTTTCTGATTTTCTCGGCCTTGCCGATCTTCTGTCCTATAGTGGTCTTCTAGATTATCTCCGATACGACCCCAAGGCCAATCCCAAACCGTATCCTCGCCTCGTGAAATTGTTCTATGCCAATCGTATTCGAGGCCAGTACGATGCCAGCCACTCCATTGAGACGACTGTCTTGGGAACTCCTATAGTTCTCACGGCAGAAATCTTGGGGGAGATTCTTGGTTGTTCATCGTGTGGTCTCCTCCCTTCGGACATTTCCGTCGATGACATTTCTTCCTTGAATCAGTCTATTCTTTCTGAGATTTTCCAGGTTATCCCCTCTGCATTCATTGGTGTTCCTTCGAAATCTTTTAAGCCGAATGCGTGGGTTCTTAACCTGATCTTGAAGTCATGTCTCCTCCCTAAGTATGGATCCTCTTCACTCCAATCCCAGCCGTTCTTGAAATTGATCTACGCTCTTTTCTTGGGGTGCGAGATTAATTGGGCTCGCGTGATACTCGATAAGATGGACTCTTTCGAGTGTATACGCAAGACCAATAAGTCTGCGCACATTCCATACCCTTGCCTGTTGACTCTTGTATTCCGTCATTTCCGAGTCCCTCTCCCTCCTGACGATGAGCGTCCTTTGGGTACGCCTCTGAACGCGACGGCCGTGAAGAAATCTCTAGCGGCACTTTGTCACGTGCAGAGGTCTACCGCATCTGCTTCCCAGTCTACTCCGTCAGCTGCTGCAGCCTCCTCTTCCCCTGCTACATTGGACGATGTCGTACGCCTACTTCGTCAGCACGACTCCCGTTTGGCTCGTACTGAGGAGGTAGTCTGCCGTATGGCTCGTATGATGGGGATTGATCTTCCTCCGTCAGTGTCTGAGGCCGAGGAGATGGACGATGAGGAGCTTGACGAGCTTGTCACTTCTCTTGCCCGTGGCGATGAGGCCACTGCTGCTGCTGCTGGTACTTCCACTTCTGCTCCTGGAGTTGGCACCACTTCCGGTGTTCCAGAGCCTTCTGCTTCAGCTCTTCAGCCTTCTGAGCCTGCTGCTGACCCTGTTTCCGAGCCTGCTCATGTATCTCCTGCTGCTGTTGACACTGCCACTGCTGCTGCTTCTGTCGAGACCCTTGCTGCTGTTGAGATTCCCGTTGATGAGCCTGTTGCTGAGATCTCCACTCCTGCCCCGACGATTCCATCTGTTGAGACACCTCTACTCCCTGCAGAGCCTGAGTCCACTCCGTCGACTGGACCCACGGAGTCTGCAGATCCAGCCACCCCCTCGTGATCGCTTGTTTCGAGGACTCTTCACTACGCTTTGGATGATATATCTTAGTGAGAGTAGTTTGGGTTAGGATGGGGTTTGAGAGATGTTTTGATGTATTTTTGCGATTTCTGGATGTCGGAGTTGGATATTATGTTATGATGTTGTTTTGATGTATGTTGATATACTTTGATGATGTCGATGATGTATGATGTTTTTCTTTTTGATGATATGTAGCACTTGATATGATGTACCTCATATATTCGATGTGATATCTTTTTGGATGTACTCATGTTGTCTCTACATATATATATGTTCATCGTCATTCACTTTGTCATTTATTCGTCGTGCATTTTTATATATATATATTCGTTGAGTACATTTGAAATGTGGACTCGTCGCTCGACGCATGAAAACTTGGTTAAATAGATTATATTTCTATAATTATATAGAATTGTTTTCCATGCACAAATTTAACCAAGAATATTGAATATTGAAGAGTATGTTTCTTTATTCAAGAAATGAATAATTATTTGGTATTTTTGATGATATTGATTATTTTTTTTGATAATGGACATTTTGGCACACCTTGATTTGATTTCCACATTTTTTCCCTTGGTGTCAAGTTGGTCCATTGTCTTTGTCTACGACTCCCGATGTTGGATTTTACATTTCCTAATTGTTGTCGTTGTATGCCCCCCATTTTTGGGATAATGCCAAAAGGGGAGAGATAATGATAATAAATAGCGCAAATGAAAATTTAACTCAATTTCCAAGAATCTAGTTTGATATGTTAGATTCAGGGGGAGTTAAGATACATATAAGGATTTTCAAAATCCGATATTTCAAAAATCGATTCTCATTATATATCTTACTCGTCTGATTGATGCAATTCATATATATATTCATTTTGGAATTAACGTGTCATCAATGCAGGGGGAGTACGTATTTTACATTTGAATTATTATTTTTGATTATTATTTATGTTGGTTTGTCATCACCAAAAAGGGGGAGAATGTTGAATATTGGACTCCCCGGATTTGGTTTTGATGATGAGCAAACATAAATAATCCATGAACTAACAATTTGTGAGCGCAGTTTTGGAGATCGTCGCCAAATTCACGAGAACATTCAAAGCGACATCTCAACACTTCCCAAAGCTCATATTCATGCCTAAAGCTTCGTTGAAGCTCTTGCGACGCTTTGGAAGATATGAAGATTCAATCGAAGCTCTCGAAGACCGTTCTTTAAGGTTTTATTTATAGTCTTTTAGCTTCGATATATAGAATGTTAAGCCTTGAGTATATCTTACGTCTATATCTTCATTACGCTCATTTCGTAGCTCTAGGATCCTTGCACAAGTTCATTCTAACTTCCTCGAAGCGTCGCGCTTCGTTTCGGACTTGTTTGTGCATGTTAGTTGGTACAAGAACAAGTACTGACCGACTAGATGGTGATCTAGTCGGTCGGCAACTGTTCTTGGACCGACTAGTTTGATTCTCTAATTTCTTGGACTTTACTGTTTACAGTAAGTCGGTCTACGTTGACTCACCGACCGACTAGTTTGTGAACTAGTCGGTCTGTGATGCTTCTTTGACCGACTAGTTGTGACTTACTGTTCATGCTAAAATTCTCCTAAGCTACTGTTTATCGTTAGTCGGTCTAAGAACGTTTGGTGACCGACTAGTTGACAATCCAGTCGGTCAACTTTTGTTCTTGGACCGACTAAGTCACTTTGCATTCAGACTAAGTCATTTTGCCTCTTAGTCGGTCTACGTTCACTGACTGACCGACTAGTTGTGAAACTAGTCGGTCAGAAAGTCTTCTTGGACCGACTAGATTTCTAGGTCTGAAATTCTATCTCTTCTCAGATCTACTCTTAGTCGGTCCACGTTGTTTGGCTGACCGACTAGTTGATGAACTAGTCGGTCAGTGATTGTTCTTTGACCGACTAACTCTCACAGATTTCTATCCGTTGGTGAATGACCTAACTTGTTTTTATGGGACCCTATAAATACGAACCTAGGTCATTTCTATCTAGGTAAGAGCTGCCATTAAGAGATTCATTGAGTTCTAAAGAGATAGCTATTCTCCCTCAAATCTAAAGCTCTCTTCCTCACAAGAAACCCATTCTCTCTCATTTCTAGATCTAGAGAGAAGCTTGTTCTTGGAGAGCTCTTCAAGCTATTGCTTGATCCAAGTCTCCAACTCATTCCTAGGCACCGATTGCTGGTCATTTCCTTGGTGCTAGGTCTTGGTGACTTCATCTTCCTCAAATCCTTCATTTCACCATTTGGGTAAGAAAAACTCAAGGTATAGGATTTTGTGGTAAGATTGTTTATTTCATTTAAACTCTTTAATATTGCTAATTGGTTCTCTCGGTTGTGAGAGAAGATTGTGATCCCGGGTTGTGGGATTCACTTTGCCATTGCATGTATGATTTGATCTTGTGAAGGTTTTTTCACAAGATATTCATAGTGGAAATCTTGAGTTAGGGTTTCTAACTCAAGTATCCGGAAGGGATCCGGGTGGTTGGGACGTAGGATCACCGGGAACAAGTCGGGGAGACTTGGGTGGATCTGAACCCATTAACTTCGTTTGTTAGCATTGTTAATTTTGTGTTGTCATTCAATTTAAGCTTCCGCAAATTGATTTGGTAGTTGTTTGCAATTTAATTTGGAATTATACTCCTTATTATTTTAAAGTACTATTCACCCCCCCTCTAGTACTTGTGCAGTAGCTGGTAGGGCATTACACTACATGCTCTACGCGATGACACGGCCCAGAGCTCTATCTAGGGATGTCGATAAGCTAGTCCCCGCCGTCGTGATTGATTTCGCGGCTTGGTTTTTGGACCGCATCATTGTATCGGTGGGCGCTCGCTCACCGATATGCTGCGGCGGCCTGATCACCTTGCTTGCTCTTATGACCGGTGAGGACTTCCCTGACGACCTGCGACGAGTATCGGGCCCCACTTCTTTGTCGATCGATGTTATGGCCCGGATGAAGATGCTTCGTCCGCATGGTGAGCATCACTGGGTCTGGTTGCACGGCCCTTACGGTGCCGATTACATGATTCTTCCGAGCCCAGCTCAGACTCAGATTGCACCAGCCCACGTTGACTGGCTCCCTGCGATGGATGTTCTCATCCCCGCTGCTTACGTGCTCAAGGCCGAGGAGGCCGAGCAGGCCCACGCTGCCCCCGCAGACCCTGTTGCACCTGCCGAGCCTGCCGCCCCGGTTGACCCCGTGGCCCCTCAGCCTATACCTGATATTTCCGCTGCTCCTGACACCTCTGTCCCCACCTCTGTCGGTGTCGGGAGTACCTTAGCTGAGCCCACCTCCACTGCTTCCGCGGCTGTCACCACCACCACTGGCCCTCTGTCTGCTGAGCCTGTTTCTTCTGCACCACCCGAGCGCCCGCCGACCATTGTTGAGTGCGGAGAGCCCTCTGTTTCCACTGCTACTGTATTTTCCGAGAGTGTCGTGGCGTCTGTCCACACTTCGGTGCCACTGACCTCTCTGGCCGCCTCACTGCCACTTTTGCACTCTTCTTTCGCTGCTGCTGCCTCCACTTCTCACCAGCCGGTGCCCCGACCTCACACTGAGGCCAGGCCCACATTTGCGAGCGCAGCGCCTTTTGTTCCCTTCCCCGCTGAGCCCGTCACATACGCGACCTGAGTACGCCAGCCCCGCCCTGCACAGCCCCGCCCGGTGCGTCCATCTGCACCACCTCCCCCTGACACTGTACTTCAGAGCATTCGTGCTCTAGAGGGGGCGGTGAGTGGCCTCCGAGGCGACCTTAGGACCCTGTCCTCCACCGTCTCTGCGATGGCTGGCCGCTTCGACCTGCTCCCGCAGATTCACTACTGTCTTACCCAGGTCCTGGAGCGTCTCCCCCGCGTACCCCCACCCACCCAGCAGGTTCCCACCCACACTTCCACACACACTCAGCCTGCTACCACTTCCACACCCACACCCGCTCAGCGGCCTGTCCAGCCACCACCACCACTTCCGCCTCAGGACGGAGACGGCGCAGCACCACCTTCTTAGGCACCCTTGATGCCATCGATTATTCCTGCCGTTGTGCTGCCCGTTTCTGCTGGGTCCTGTTGCATTTTTGTCCACCCCCCTCCCCTCACTTATTTTGGGTTTCTCATTCAGATCGTATCCTTATATTTCTTTTTTGGGAGCGAGGGAGAGTTTTGGTGCCCCACCTTTATATCTGTATCACTCCTATCTGTGCTTGCATCATGTCCGCATCATATTTTTCGTTTCTTTATTTTTCACAAATTTTCTTTTTTTCCCCCATCATGCATGCATCCTAACTTACCCCTCACACTACTTGTCTCTCGGTGTGCCGCACTTTGCACATTGAGGACACTGTGCCATTTAGCTTGGGGGAGTGAGTTCTCACGTTCTTTTTCGGTTTGCCACCTTTATTTTTAGTTTTTCACGCCATTCTTCGCTTTTGCACTTATTTTCATCATTTTTCTTCTATTTTACCATGCATCACGTTTTTCTTATTTTTCTGTGTGCCGCATTGTAAATAGTTCTATTTTCCCTTTATCTTTATTTCTTTCTTTTTCATCTCATGCTAGAGATGACTTTTCTGTGATGATGATGACGTGGAGTTAGCTTACTCTATATGCATGCTATATTTGTCATGTCTTAGATTTTATTTCTGATATCATATGCTATGACTTGCCTTGCATCTAGAGATAGTAACCCACACTTTTTCCACATGAAAATGGATGAAATTTTATTATTAGCTGAGTCTGAATATTCATATGTATGCTATCACAGAAAACACACCAAGATTCACGCATTGAATGCCTATATCTGGAGTACAGATTTCTTTTCCTATATCACTTCTATATGCATGAATTGTACATTTCACTTCAGGATGATTGAATGATGTTAGCTATGATAAATCTGGATTAGTTAGCTTTTTTGTGATCGAAACTGAGTAGATTAGATTACCCTGCTGAAGTTGTCGTGCATGTCTTATAGAGTGAACCGAGTGATATACTTATTTCTTTCTCCACAAATTTTGCACATCATTTCTCTACTTTTAACATCATTGGTGAATCTCCCCTTAGCGATTCTATTATATGGCATTTCCCACGCTATTAATTCCTAGCTCCAAATTTCTTATTCAAAAAAAAGAGAGAAAAGAGAAAATATTCTTGTATATCATTATCTCTCTTTGAGTTGGGATCGTTGTGTATATATGCTATTGCATCAAAAAAAAAAGAAAAAGAAAAGAGGAAAAATCCTCAATAAAAGATCCCATCTCACTCTCTTTCTTTCTCTTCTCTTTTCATTGCTTTTGGAGCTTTATAAAAATGGGGATGTGAATATTTTTTATGCCACCACGCTTATAGATAAGCTTGGGGGAGGGGATCCATTGATGTGTGAGAGAGTGACTACTTGACGTTGCACGACGACCTAGGCTAAGTAATATTCTATACTCAATGAGATTATTTCTAGCTTTACGAAATCCAGAAATCTAAGCCTAGCACTCATTTCATGAAATCCATACTTTTCTATTCTCTCTATTCCATTGTGTGATACTCTTATACTCCTCATAGAAAGCATTCAATTGAAAAGTGTGTGATCTGTGATTTGTATACCGCTTTAAATGATTCAGACGATGTTAATTCTAAAATTATTCCGTTTCTCATGTTTATATTGTTGTTCGTGGGTTTTCTATTTCTATTTGCACTATTATACTATGATATCAAAATAAAATTCTTTGACATGTGTTTTTCGTTCAGTGCATGCTATATGAGTGAGCGGAACCCACTTCCTGAGGAAATGATCTAGCAGCTTACCTCCTCGCTTCTTTCTTTCTTCTTTATTTTTATTTCGTTTTTCATTCTTCTCTGTTTTTCATTTTTTCATTTTTTCGCCGTTTTCGTTTTCCGAATCCACCGGGTTCTCCTTTTATTTATCTTCCTCGAGGACGAGTAAGAGGCAAGCTTGGGGGATTTTGATCACTCCTTATTTTACACCTTTTTCCCGCATGTTTGCATGCCATTTAGATCGCCCAAATCATGTTTTTCACGATATATCGACGATATTGCGATGCTTTTCACGATTTGTTGTTTTTGTCGCATTTCAGGTGATTTGGCGCGATTTGGAGTGATCTCGAGATGCGCTTACTCCAGAGGGTCACCGACGACCTCCCCGAGGGGTATTTTTGCTGTTGGAGAGTAGCGGAAGAAGAACGGACGTCGCAGGAGCGACGAGGAGGCCAAAACAAGCAATCTGGGCATTTTTAGTGTCCCACTCGGCCGACCAGCGAGACACCGCTCGGCCGACCAGATCAGACACGATTCATATGTGCACTCGGCCGAGCGACGGAGACCACATCGGCCGAGTGACGAGACCCCATCTGCCCGAGTGGCGCCCGGACGAAGCCCTTCAAAAATCGCCATGTTACTGTTTTTCGACTGCCTGAGCTTCAGAAGATCCACTCGGCCGAGTGGATAATCCCGACCGCCCGAGTACCATGAAGCCATCGGCCGAGTGACGATAGCTCACTCGCCCGAGCCGCCCCCGAAGTGAAGACCCCTGAAGATCGAGACTTACTGGAAAATTACAGGGTTTTCACTCGGCCGAGCGACTTTTGTCACTCGGCTGAGTGCGACGCGCTGCCTGTAGCGAAAATTGCGGAAAACAGGCTGCGCATGGGTATTTTGGTCACAGTTTTTGGACGATTTTGGGGGGTATTTAACCACTGTTTTTACCCTAGTTTTGGAGAGCTTTTCTCTTAGACTTTTTGTAGGTTTTTAGATTAGCCTTTTAGCTTTATTCTTGAGATTGGAGAAGAGACAAAAGTTGATTTTTGTGGAATTATTTGAAGAACTCCATTGGTTTGTGTTTTCTCTTCTCTAAAAATTCTATTTTTATTGCATATCTCAATATTGTGATGAATTCTATTGCTTATTTCATTGATTATTTTTGTGATCTTGCTATGAATTGTGAGTAGTCGCCACGTCTTGGGGCGTGGGGATGAACCCTACAAGCCCTATTTCATGATTGTGATGAATTGGTAGGAATTTTGCTAGAATTGCTATTAGGGATTAGATTGGGATCAATTTACTACGGATGGCTAGGAGTTCATACCGATTGGGATTTGCAAGAGATTAGATCCCAATTCGATAGGAAACCTTAGAAATCCGAATTGGGTTGGAACTGAATTTCCGTAGTATCGGTTTGCAAGAGATTGGACCGATACTAGGGTTCCCGGTTGCAATTCCGTGCCGATACCCGTTTGCAAGAGATTGGACGGGTAGGAACTATCCCAAACTAGGTCGTGGGCCGAGTTTGCAAGAGATTGGGCTCGGTGCGCGATTGAACGATGATGTTGATCCTAATGCTAGCTTCCCTAGGCTAGGGTTTGCAAGAGATTGGGCCCGAACCTAGGTTAGCTATAGGCCGGCAACAACGCGAGAGTGTGAGCTTGGTTCTACATTCAGTTGCAACTAGTTCATCCAAAATCTTATTCTAGCGATTTTGATACCGATGAACCACTTTTGCGAAATATGGTGAGTAGCGGGAATTCCCCATTCCCTAGACGTCCTTTATTTGATTTGATATTTCCATACTTTGTCTGACGATTGTGACAGGATCGCCAAAGGCAAATTTTCTCTCTTCTTAAATAGCCAGGTTGATTGGAACAAGCACGGTCATTCGTCCTCCCTGTGTTCGATAACCCGCTCGCTGCTACACCGTGCACTTGCGGTAAAACTACAACCGTTCTTTAGGGTTACATCCCGGAGCGATCAGACATAAGGGATGTCGTCAGAGATCTGGATAGAAATGAGAGGAAGCTTTGGCATGATTGTAATAAACCCTCCACAGTAGATCTTAGCAGCGGGGCTACTGAGGGTGTGAAAGAGTCTATGACCCAGCCAAGAACCGGTATGAAAAGAATGTGAGGTGATGTGGTTTCATCCTCGTGAACAGTGCGGGGATGTCTAATGGCCCACAAGAAGAAGAGCTCATTTTGTGAGGCGTGGAATGTCTCCTCCCTACAGATAATAGAATTGTCGATGGTGCAGTGTGCCAGGCAAAGGCCAGGATGAATAATGGAAGATGCCTTCGCTCTGGTAATAGGGAAGGGGGTGTCTAAATTCTACATAGCGGTGTCACAATCGCTAGGCGTAGTATGGCCCCTAGGTGTCAACTCTGGGATCTATCCGCAAGCGGACGGTGTTAAATTATAGTATAAAAGATTGTCGAATCCCACAGGGACAGTGACAGTGTATTGGGGTCTCAGATTATTTTTTTAGATCTCAGAGTGAGACATCAGTCAGTTTGGAAAGATTGGTTGTGATGGTATTGTTGGTTCGATAATAAAAGAAGCTAGGGCCTTAGGGATCACCACTAAGACCGTCGGAGGTTTGATGTTAGAATGGAATCTTTACGTTGCATTGGATTTAGGGGGTTGACCTCTCAATTCATACCACTCTCGTGGATTAGAATTTCGAGGTATTTCGGTGGCTCTCATTGACGCAATGGTGGTAGCCGTCAATGAAGCGATATAGTTTGGCGGTGGATCCCCTCAAGGCACAAGCCGAGCATGATCACGAGCCTTGGTTGGATCCACTAATTCCCTATTTAAATCCCAAAGATACTCCTTAAGCTCATCAATTCCACCGACCGAGGACATGATCTCAGTACAAGTTCTCCTAGGGATTTGGATGGATCGACCAAAATACTCCCCTTTATTCCCAATACAACCTAAAGATCTGGATCTACATCTCTTTCCTAGAGTCTTAGGGCTAACCCATCAACCCTAGGGGAGACCACTCACACATATCGATCACGACAAATAAAAATGCAATTTTTATCGAAGAAAACATCGTAGCAATTGAATCGAGCGAGAAATAGATAACTTACGTGACGAAGACGAAAAAGAATAGTAGCCAATAGCGATCCAAAGAGATTCAGCAGATTCCAAGACAAAAGAGAATAACAAAAACTTAATCTTTCTCCAAAAATAATCCAAATCTCCCCAAAAACCTAGATCTAGATCTACAATAGTTTTTAATCTCCTCTCTTCCCCCTAAAACTTAATTCAAAAACATCATAAAATGAGCTCCCTATCCTCGTCTCCAAGATCGACTCCTGTAGCCTCAGTCTGGGCCCCACCAAATCCGCTTCAGAATTAAGTCTGCGCCCGCTTGTTGTCAACCGAGTCAATGACTCGGTCGAGTAGCGCCTGCTCGGTCGAGCAGGCGCATTAACCGCTCCTGGCTTGGGCGAAGAGGTATGGGCTGCTCGGTCGAGCAGACCGCTTTGTCAGTGGGTCAGGCTCCTTCAAAAAGTGTCGCTCTGCCTACTCGGCCCGAGTAGGCCTTGCTCGGTCGAGTAGGTCCTGCTCGGTCGAGCAGGATGTTGATGTGATGGAGCTTTGAAAATAGAAACGACTCGACCGAGTCACCACGCTACTCGATCGAGTATGATGCGCTCGTGTATCAGCTGCTGGGCTTCGTGTTCAGCTCGACCGAGGAGCCTACGCTGATCGGTCGAGTCGCCTGGGAAAGTTTCCAAACCGCTCCTCTTTCCTGCCAGACTCTCCTCCACTCCTCCCATGAGCTTCCAAACCTCGGCGAACTCCTGTAGAGCCTCGCCAACGGGCTCACAAGCATGCTGGATGTGTCCATATCCAAAAGTGGTTTCGAATCGCTCCAAAATCCCTGAAAATCCACAAAACTCTACGAAACTCGAATATGGCGTTAGAATTGCAGTATCGTAAGAAAATACAGAATTTGGATGCGGATATGACATGAAATGCAATGGAATGATGCTATGAAAAGATAGAAAATATGGACACATCAGGGGGTGAGGCTAGTATTCTTCTCTCAGACAGCATCAAGATCAAACTCGTTAGGGAATGTGATATTATGCTTAATGGAGTCTCTGAACGTGGCGGTGGGCCAACAGAAAATGGTGTTCATGGAGTCATTGGACATGGAATAGTCCTTGTTCATCAGTCTAAATGAAAACCTTGAATGCTGGTGCCTGAATGAACTAAGAAACTCTAAATTGAGTCTCTTATTGGTACGGGCCTCATACGCCAAAAATTCACTCCACCATATGTTGGAAAATAGGGTTTGGACACCCTCGACGAGCCCTAACGAGTTAAGAGCAGGAATACTCAGGAACTTGGCAGGGATGATGGTTCGTCGAGATAAGGAATCAAATGTGTCGCGTTGACGCTCATCTCGAAATATGATCCCCCATGGTGTTGATTTGTGGAGGTGGGATGGGTAGTGGAGCTGGTGGAGGTGGTGCAGTAGATGTGGATGGCACATCGTCTGAAATGCATGCACGTGTGTTTCTCCCTCGGGATTGCCGTGGGGGTGGTCCAGTACGCTTTAAGCGATTTGTTCGTGGAGGCATGGTGGTGCCGTGGATGTGATTGCAAGATGGTGTGGACAGTGACCAACAAGTGAGAATATGTGTAACTCCCACGCAATTAGCAGATAACAACAAGCAATTGAATTATTGGGAAAAATTATGAAAATGGAGACAAAGAGCAAATTTACCCAATCAATGATGTCCCACATAGTGATGATGATGCTCTGAGCTTCAAATCAATGTCTCTGAGCTCCAGTTGTGGCCCCGTCATCGGAATCTCCAGCAAGAACTCTAAACGGTCGGTCGATTAGGGTTTTGACTCAGTCAGTTTGACAGAATAGGCGGCTGTGGAGAGGAAATTGGAGATGTGGGGGAGTGTAGGAGATGATTTCGGGTGAGGGGATGGGATTTGGGAGGCTAGGGTGGCCAGATGTGGAGAGATTTGGAGAGGGGGAAATGAAACAGTTAAGAGAAATGAAATGTGATCGACCGTTTAGGGGTGGGCTTTTATAGGATGATCGACGCAGTTGGTCGATGCAGTCGCATTGTTCGGGGTCGACCGCATCGTTTTAGAGCTCAAAGGTCAATGGAAAATAGGGTTGACACGGTCGATCGATGCAGTCATGTCGATTCCATCTTGACTGCATCAATCGGAAATTTAGGATGTCAGGAGCTAGGATGATATGGTCACGTCGGGATCCACATGGCCGCATGGATATTCACTCTGAATTTTTAGAAAGTTGTTACCCTTTAAACGGTCGTGTAATTTGGTCCACACGACCGTGTGGATTTGGAAATATGAATGGAATTTGGCCTTAGAAGTTTGGGGTTGATGCGGTCTCGTCGGGATTCACGCGACCGGGTGGATAATGGTTGAAAAATTCCAGAAAGTTGGACCCCTTTACGCGACCGTATCGTTCGTCTTACACGATCGCGTCGTTCGTCTTACGCGGTCGCGTCGATCTACATTTCCTTGCTTGTTTTGTACCATCCTTTGCTCCTTCCGATGCGGTCGTGTGGGATACATCCACGTTGTCGCGTCAATTGCTTTTGCTTCTTCATTTTGGCTCCCCTTTATCTCCCTCCCACACGGCCACGTGTGGAATCCACGCGGTCGCGTCAAGCTCTCCTACATTGAATTCAACTTGAGTTATTTTTTGAGGTTTTGGGGTTTTATTTAATCGAAATAGACTATCTAAGTAAAATGGAAAATGTAACGACAATCCATCCTAGATGATCCTAGAGTAGTGAGTGTTACGAATGGAGAAAAGAAAAGAGATACAATCGAACAAGCAGGCAACTGCGCACGTGCTGGAAAGTATGTGTAATGCTCCAATAATACAACACCAGATAACAACATATAAGACAAAATACAACAAGAGACAACACATTCATATATATATATATATATATATATATATATATATATATATATATATATATATATAAAAGGAATATCAATTACATGTTACAACTATGAATACAAGTAATAATCCCACTCTCAAAAGTATAACTCCGAAGAAAACTCCCAATAGTACAACAACACAACTACAACCCAACATCTCCAACTCTAGGCCACTCCCAAGGATCTCTACTACAGCTGCTACTGGTCTATTGATCACTCCTTATTTTACACTTTTTTCCCGCATGTTTGCATGCCATTTAGATCGCCCAAATCATGTTTTTCACGATATATCGACGACATTGCGATGCTTTTCACGATTTGTTGTTTTTGTCGCATTTCAGGTGATTTGGAGCGATTTGGAGTGATCTCGAGATGCACTTACTCCAGAGGGTCACCGACGACCTCCCCAAGGGGTATTTTGCTGTTGGAGAGGAGCGGAAGAAGAAAGAACGTCGCAGGAGCGACGAGGAGGCCAAAACAAGCTGTTTGGGCATTTTTGGTGTCCCACTCGGCCGAGTGGAGGAGTCACTCGGCCGACCAGCGAGACACCGCTCGGCCGACCAGATCGGATACGTTTCATACGTGCACTCGGCCGAGCGACGGAGACCACATCGGCCGAGTGACGAAATGCCGTCCGCCCGAGTGGCGCCCAGACGAAGCCATTCAAAAATCGCCAACTTACTGTTTTTCGGCTGCCTGAGCTTCAGAAGATCCACTCGGCCGAGTGGCAAATGCCGACCGCCCGAGTACCAAGAAGCCATCGGCCGAGTGACGACAACTCACTCGGCCGAGCGACTCCCGAAGTGAAGACCCCTAAAGGCCCCGACTTACTGGAAATTTACAGGGTTTCTCACTCGGCCGAGCGACTTTTGTCACTTGGCCGAGTGCGACGCGCTGCCTGTAGCGAAAATTGCGGATTTCAGGCTGCGCAGGGGTATTTTGGTCACAGTTTTTGGACGATTTTGGGGGGTATTTAACCCCTGTTTTTACCCTAGGTTAGAGAGCTTTTCTCTTAGATTTTTGCAGCTTTTTAGATTAACTTTTTAGCTTTATTCTTGTGATTGGAGAGGAGACAAAAGTTGATTTTTGTTGGATTATTTGAAGAACTCCATTGGTTTGTGTCTCTCTCCTCTAAAAATTCTATTTTTATTGCATATCTCAATATTGTGATGAATTCTCTTGCCTATTTCATTGATTGTTTTTGTGTTTGTGCTATGAATTGTGAGTAGTCTCCACGTCTTGGGGCGTGGGGATGAACCCTACAAGCCCAATTTCATATTTGTGATGAATTGGTAGAAATTTTGCTAGAATTGCTATTAGGGATTAGTTTGGGAGCGATTTACTACGGATAGCTAGGAGTTCATACCGATTGGGATTTGCAAGAGATTGGATCCCAATTCGATAGGAAACCCTAGAAATCCGAATTGGGTTGGAATCGAATTTCCGTAGTATCGGTTTGCAAGAGATTGGACCGATACTAGGGTTTCCGGTTGCAATTCCGTGCCGATACCCGTTTGCAAGAGATTAGACGGGTAGGAACTATCCCAACCTAGGTCGTGGACCGAGTTTGCACGAGAGTGGGCTCGGTGCGCGATTGAACGATGATGTTGATCCTAATGCTAGCTTCCCTAGGCTAGGGTTTGCAAGAGATTGGACCCAAACCTAGGATAGCTATAGACCGGCAACAGCGCGAGAGCGTGAGCTTGGTTCTACATTCAGTTGCAACTAGTTCATCCAAAATCTTGTTCTAGCAATTTTGGTACCGATGAACCACATTGACGAGATACGGTGAGTAGCGGGGATTCCCCATTCCCTAGACGTTCTTTATTTGATTTGATATTTCCGTACTTTGTCTGACGATTGTGACAGGATCGCCAAAGGCAAATTTCTCTCTTCTTAAATAGCCAGGTTGATTGGAACAAGCACGGTCATTCGTCCTCCCTGTGTTCGATAACCCGCTCGCCGCTATACCGTGCGCTTGCGGTAAAACTACAACCGTTCTTTGGGTTACATCCCGGAGCGATAAAGTTTTTGGCGCCGCTGCCGGGGAGGCGATTGCGTTTGATCTTACCACCCTAGCTATTTTTTTATTATTATTTTATTTCTTTATTTTTCTTTTACCTAACCCTTCCATTGTACTAATCACTTCTTTGAAACTTTGTTCTCCTGTGCATGTACACGAGATCTACGGCGGACCCTGAAGCTATATTATTTGATCCCGAGATCGAACGTACCGCGCGGAGAATTAGAGCGGAGAGGAGACAAGATCGGGAAGGGAGGTTTATGACCAACCCGGAAACTGCAGACCAATTAGCGGCAAGAATGGCGAGGATAATTTCTATTCGAGATAGGCTTCGGCCTAAGACCTCTTCTACGACCTCATCCATTGCCATGCCGGAGTTGGTGGATGACAAGAACTTTGAGCTGAAGACTGGACTAGTGGTTCTGATGCAGCAGGATCCATTTCATGGGAATGCCCATGAAAATCCCCACTACCACATCCAATTATTCTTGTCGAAGTGCGCCATATTTCAGATGCCGGGGGTCTCCATCGATGCCATCAGACTGTGCCTCTTCCCTTTCACGCTAAAAGACAAGGCACTCTATTGGTTGAGGACGCAGGCTGAGGGAATCTTTACCACTTGGGACGAGTTGGCGAGTGCATTCATTGATAAGTTCTATCCGCCCTCCAAGACGGT
Organism: Scilla litardierei; assembly: GCA_030789695.1. Taxonomy (NCBI): domain Eukaryota; kingdom Viridiplantae; phylum Streptophyta; class Magnoliopsida; order Asparagales; family Asparagaceae; genus Scilla; species Scilla litardierei. Next base: position 180,515,427 of record CM061134.1, read on the forward strand.
GAATATTCGGAGCGCTCTCATGTCCTTCAAGCAAGGACCCCAAGAGACGCTCTATGAGGCTTGGGAGCGTTTTAAAGATCTGCAGCATCAATGCCCGCACCATAGCATTGAAGATTGGGAGCTAGTTCATAGCTTCTACAATGGTCTCCAACCGGGGACCAAACAAATTATTGATGCCGCGGCGAATGGTGCTATCTTATCAAAGCCTCCCGAAGAAGCTACGGCCCTAATTGAGGAGATGGCCTCAAACAATCAACAATGGGGTGATGAGCGAGGACACTCTACGTCCTCCTTGAAGCCAACTAGTATCTACGAAGCGAAGGCCGTAGCGGAGCTTACAAGCAAGTTTGATTCTCTCCACAAGGTGGTGGAGAGACTGGTGAAGTTTATCACGGAGCCCCAAGGAACCACTTCCACCTCCGCACCAACGAACCAAATGTGTGATTGGCAAGACCAATCTCAAGCCATGTATGTGGGAGGAGAGCAAGGAGAAGGATCCTTGGAGCAAGTACAATATGTCGCGGGGAACCAAGGATATTGGGCCAATCCGGCCACAAGAAATCATCCCGGTTTCTCTTACGCCAACAATGAAGGAGCTTTGAACCCGCCACAACAACCACCTCAACAAGCTCGACCACCACCACCACTCCAACAACAACACTATCCGCCGAGGGGGCCTCCACAACAAAATTTCCAACCGAAGCAACAAGTTCCACCTTATAGGCCGCCTGGATACAATCAAGGGTGGAGAAATCAAAATCAAAACCCTCCACAAGCTCAACAACAATCCGACTTCGAAGCTAGAGTGGAGGCGTTTATGGTCGAGCAAAAGAAGGTCAATGCTACCTTGAAGGCGGGGCAAGACTCCCTTACAACCGTTGTAGCTCAAATCTCGGAGCAATTGGCGTTGCTCAATCGGAATACTCAACAATTGCCGGCGCAACCCGAGCAAAACCCACGGGGCAACACCGGCCACATCAATGCCGTAGTTGCCGTTACTACTAGAGGCGGGAAGGATACCACCCCCGCCATGATTCCTACCGAGGAGCCCGTGGAGGAAAGTTTGGAGCCAATTGAGCCGGTAGTTGAAGTTGCGAAGGAGAAAGAGCCGCAAGAGAAGGAGAAATCTAGAGCGGAGCAATTGATTGAGGAGAGGCGCTTCATGCCACCGGTCCCATTCCCCCAAAGGCTTGCTAGAGCGAAAATGGAGAAAAGGCAAGCAAAGTTTCTCGAGTATCTGAGAGGAGTTAGCCTCAACATTCCCTTCCTCGACGCCATCGTGGAAATCCCCACATATGCTAAATTTCTAAAGGATTTGATTTCGGGGGGGAAGAGGAAGGAAAAGATCATGCTAGCCGAGGATGGCTCTTGGTTCACCAAGAGAGAGAAGGAGCCGGCCAAATTCAAAGATCCGGGGAGTTTTTGAATTCCTTGCACCTTGGGCGGTGTCCCTCTACAAAAGGCGTTGGTAGATTTAGGGGCTAGTGTGAGCCTCATGCCTCTCTCCATGTTCTTAAGGCTAAACACCGGGACGAAGTTGAAACCTACCGACATGCGGATACAATTGGCCGATGGGCGGATAACGAGGCCGGTAGGGATCGCCGAAGACATCCCACTACAAGTCCCGGGGGGCATATGCTTGCCATGTGACTTCGTAATCATGGACGTTAAGGAGGAGGGAGATACGTCATTGATACTTGGACGCCCGTTCCTCGCCACCGCCGGTGTCATTGTCGACGTGCGGGAAGGTACACTAACTTTGAACGTCGGCAACATCGAGGTGGAGCTTCACATTCCTAAGGCTATGAAACACATTCCTTACCACGAGGAGCTTGACTACATGGACCTCCTTGATGAGGTAATTGAGGAGGCGATCCCCCACTCGATTGGCGCTCTATTCGATGAAGATTTCGAGGAAGGCCCGGATTTAGGCCAAGATGAGAAGAAAAAAGATTCCCCCGACCTCTCCGCTGAAAATGATGAAGGCGACGCTGATGTCGCAAGGATTCGAGAGCTCTGCAAGCTCTCGAAATTGAAGTCTCCGAAGAAAGCTCCGTCGATACGGAAATCGGCGTCACCGGTGAAGCCGTTGGCCGGAGCAAACGCTAGCTTGGGGGAGCCTCCCCCCAACACTATTCGAGACGGGAGACCACCGAGGGAGAACACGCCGCCACAACTTCCGAATCCAAGCGTTCTCCCCGGAAAGTTTGATGGGTGCATCTCATATGCACCAAACATCCCGCATTAATTGAAAATCATAGGGGGTCGAGCTCACGACCTTAAACGAGCGCTTGTCGGGAGGCAACCCGACGGTTATTGCTTTATTTTCACTTTTCTTTTATTTTTGTTTTAGAAATTTTTAGTGTTTTGAGTCGTTCGCCCAAAACTCTTGTGATAACGGGTCCTATTTTTCCTGACAGGAGAGGAGAACGAGGTACCCATCATTAGGAGGATGCACAAGGCGACGAGGAGCGCCCCAGGAAGGCGCTCGATGCTTAGGAGGAAGATGAAATCGACTGGAGGAAGAAAGACGGAGTTTAGAGCCCAAACGAAGACAAACAGCAGAAGACAAGGCTCACTCGGCCGAGTATACTAGTCACTCGGCCGAGTACACAAGTTCGTCCGGCCGAGTCGCTCACGAACGAGGGAAGTCTGCTATACCCGACTCTCTGTTTATTTTCCTGATTTCAGTATAACTGCTACTCGGCCGAGTATAGATATTCACTCGGCCGAGTAAAACGGATACGCTCCTAGGGCGAGTCTTGCCGAGTAGCTTGAGCCACTCGGCCGAATGGACTTACTCCACTCGGCCAAGGCTGGCAAGGCCACTCGGCCGAAGCGTTAGCGGGTAGGGATTTTCCATAGATCTTGCTCGGCCGAGTGACTCAGCCACTCGGCCGAGTCGTAACTTTTCCTATAAAAGGGGGCGGGGTCGGGCTCGTTTTTCGAAACGACACAAACCGCAGCGCCCCGACCCTTCAGCTCCCTCGCCCGAACCCTTCGCCTACTCGCCCGACCGACGTCGCCGCGCCGCCGCTCGGCCAGCCACCGCCGGCCGAGCCGCCGCCGCTCCTCGCCCGAGTCGCCGCCGGCGGCCACGTCTCCGGCCACCTCCGGTATCGCCTATTTAGCCTATTTCTCCTCTTTTTGTGTATTTTTCGAGGATCCATGCGTTAAACGAACCCCAAACCCAAATTAATTTCTATTTCTATCTATTATACCCATAATGCCATGTACGTTTTGAATATTACTCGCTGATATCTCCATTTCATGCGCAGGTTATTTTTGGGAGCTTAGGGGAGCCCAGGGAGCTTCCAAGGACTGATTTGGGCTTCGCGGAGGCGTTGTCTTCGCACGCTTCCATTGCTTTGCACTTGCGGCGTGTCATGGTATACTCTTTCCTTTATTTTGCACACACCGCACTTTTCACACTTTTCGGCACGCGCTCGGGGCCCATATGCCGCCCCGGACACGGCCGCGGTCGAGGAGAGCTTCCGCCAAGCGGAAGTGGTCGGATGACGCCGGCCCCTCCCACGAGTTGGAGGACTCTCCTCCGCCTTCTCCCACACACCCCGTCCACCCAGCACAGCCTGCAGGCCCCGCACACCCCGCACAGCCTGCAGAGCCCGCACAGCCCATACACCCCGCACAGCCGCTCCCTGCCGCTCCACAGCCACCACCTCCGGCTCCACTTATCGGGCCGCTGGGGATCACGTTCCGGAACGACGCACACCGCGTCTCTTTCGAGCGTATCTCCCAGCGCTCGATCGTACCCTCCAGGTTTGCACACCTTACCGACCTAGGACGCCTGGGGGTACTCGAGGGGATGCTCACGTTGTACGACAACGTGGGCTGGCGAGATTTCTTTCAGGTGTCGGCGGATACGTTTACCCGCCCGACACTTGAGGTTCTTAGTTCGATCGCCCGGACCGACGAGGGATGCTCGTTTCGGTTCATGGACCGGGAGTGCCAGGTCACTCTCGGTATGATGAGAGCCTTCTTCTCGTGGCCCGATGTCCCCGGGGCCGACCGAGGTTACGCCCCCACCCATATCCCCCCACCTTCCTTCGACGTCGGTGCCTTTTGGGCCCGGATTACGGGTCTTCACGCTGCCTTTGACCCTAGTAGGGCCAAGGCCTCGGCCATTGTCCATCCCTGCCTCCGTATAGCTCAGCGCCTTATGGCGACGACCTTTTTGGCCAGATATGAGCCGGGCACGATGTCCATGCCAGAGCTCTACATGCTCTACGCGATGACACGGCCCAGAGCTCTATCTAGGGATGGCGATGAGCTGGTCCCCGCCGTCGTGATTGATGTCGCGGCTTGGTTTTTGGACCGCATCATTGTATCGGTGGGCGCTCGCTCACCGATATGCTGCGGCGGCCTGATCACCTTGCTTGCCCTTATGACCGGCGAGGACTTCCCTGACGACCTACGACGAGCACCGTGCCCCACTTCTCTGTCGATTGATGTTATGGCCCGGATGAAGATGCTTCGTCCGCACGGTGAGCGACACTGGGTCTGGTTGCATAGCCCTTACGGTGCCGATTACATGATTCTTCTGAGCCCAGCTCGGACTCAGATTGCACCAGCCCATGTGGACTGGCTCCCTACAATGGATGTTCTCATCCCAGCCGCTTACGTGCTCGAGGCCGAGAAGGCCGAGCAGGCCCACGCTGCCCCCGCAGACCCTGTTGCACCTACCGAGCCTGTTGCCCCTGTTGACCCCGTGGCCCCTCAGCCTATACCTGATGTTTCCGCTGCTCCAGACACCTCTGTCCACACTGCTGTCGGTGTCGGGAGTACCTTAGCTGAGCCCACTTCCACTGCTTCCACGCCTGTCACCACCAGCACTGGCCATCTGTCTGCCGAGCCTGTTTCCTCTGCCCCACCCGAGCGCCCGCCGACCATAGTTGAGTGCGGAGAGCCCTCTTTTGCCCCTGCCGTAGAGACCGTAGTCTCCACCTCTGTCTCCACCGCTGCTGTATTTTCCGAGAGTGTCGTGGCGTCTGTCCACACTTCTGTGCCACCGACCTCTCTGGCCGCCTCACCGCCACTTCTGTATTCTTCTTTCGCTGCTGCTGCCTCCGCTTCTCACCGTCCTGCCCAGCCTCGCTCTGAGGCCAGGCCCCCACTTGCGAGTGCAGCTCCTTTTGTTCCCTTGCCTGCTGAGCCCGTCACCTACACCACCAGAGTATGCCAGCCCCGACCTGCACAGCCCCGACCGGTGTGCCCCTCTGCCCCACCTCCCCCTGACACTGTACTTCAGAGCATTCGTGCTCTCGAGGGGGCGGTGAGTGGCCTCAGAGGCGACCTTCGGACCTTGTCCGCCACCGTCACTGCGATGGCTGGCCGCTTTGACCTGCTCCCGCACATTCACTACTGTCTTACCCAGGTCCTGGAGCGTCTCCCTCGCGTACCCCCGCCCACCCAGCAGGTTCCCACTGCCACTTCCACACACACTCAGCCTGCTACCACTTCCACACCCACACCCGCTCAGCAGCCTGCACCACCACCTCCTCCTCCTCCGCCTCAGGACGGAGACGGCGCAACACCACCTTCTTAGGCACCCTTGATGCCATCGATTATTTTTGCCGTTGTGCTGCCCGTTTCTGCTGGGTCCTGATGCATTTTTGTCCCCCCCCTCCCCTCACTTATTTTGGGATTCTCATTCTGATCGTATCTTTATATATCTTTTTTGGGAGAGCGGGAGAGTTTTTGGTGCCACACCTATATATTTGTATCACTCCTATATCTGCATGCATCATGTCCGCATCATATTTTTCGTTTCATTATTTTTCCTTTTTTTTCCTTCCATCATGCATGTATTCCTCACTTACCCCTCACATTACTTGTCTCTCGGTGTGCCACACTTTGCACATTGAGGACACTGTGCCATTTAGCTTGGGGGAGTGAGTTCTCACGTTCTTTTTCGATTTGCCACCTTTATTTTTAGTTTTTCACACCATTTTCCGCTTTTGCACTTATTTTCATCATTTTTCTTTTATTTTACCATGCATCACGTTTTTCTTATTTTTCTGTGTGCCGCATTGTAAATAGTTCTATTTTCCCTTTATCTTTATTTCTTTCCTTTTCATCTCATGCTAGAGATGACTTTTCTATGATGATGATGACGTGGAGTTAGCTTACTCTATATGCATGCTATATTTGTCATGTCTTAGACTTTATTTCTGATATCATATGCTATGACTTGCCTTGCATTTAGAGATAGTAACCCACACCTTTTTTCCACATGAAAATGGATGAAATTTTATTATTAGCTGAGTCTGAATATTCATGTGTATGCTATCGCAGAAAACACACCAAGATTCACGCATTGAATGCCTATATCTGGAGTACCGATTTCTTTTCCTATATCACTTCTATATGCATGAATTGTACATTTCACTTCAGGATGATTGAATGATGTTAGCTATGATAAATCTGGATTAGTTAGCTTTTTTGTGATCGAAACTGAGTAGATTAGATTACCCTGCTGAAGTTGTCGTGCATGTCTTATAGAGTGAACCGAGAGATATATTTATTTCTTTCTCCACAAATCTTGAACATCATTTCTCTACTTTTAAAATCATTGGTGAATCTCCCTTTAGCGATTCTATTATATGGCATTTCCCCCGCTATTAATTCCTAGCTCCAAATTTCCCGAATTCAAAAAAAAGAGAGAAAATATTCTTGTATATCGTTATCTCTCTTTGAGTTGGGATCGTTGTGTATGTATGCTATATCAAAAAAAAACAAAAGAAAAAAAAAAGAAAAAGAAAAAGAAAAGAGGAAAAATCCTCAATAAAAGATCACATCTCACTTTCTTTCTTTCTTCTCTCTTTTCGTGTTCATTTTCATTGCTTTTGGAGCTTTATAAAAATGGGGATGTGAATATTTTTTATGCCACCATGCTTATAGATAAGCTTGGGGGAGGGAATCCATTGATGTGTGAGAGAGTGACTACTTGACGTTGCACGACAACCTTGGCTAAGTAATATTCTATACTCGGTGAGATTATTTCTAGCTTTACGAAATCCAGAAATCTAAACCTAGCATTCATATCATGAAATCCACACTTTTCTATTCTCTCTATTCTATTGTGTGATACTCTTATACTCCTCATAGAAGGCATTCAATTGAAAAGTGTGTGATCTGCGATTTGTATACCGCTTTAAATGATTCAGACGATGTTAATTCTAAAATTATTCCGTTTTTCATGATTATATCGTTGTTCGTGGGTTTTCTATTTCTATTTGCACTATTATACTATGATATCAAAATAAAACTCTTTGACGTGTATTTTTCATTCAGAGCATGCTATATGAGTAAGTGAAACCCACGTCCTGAGAAAATGATCTAGCAGCTTCCCTCTTCTCTTCTTTCTTTCTTCTTTATTTTTATTTCGTTTTTCATTCTTCTCCGTTTTTCATTTTTCATTTTTCGCCATTTTCGTTTTCCGAATCCACCGGGTTCGCCTTTTACTTATCTTCCTCGAGGACGAGTAAGAGGTAAGCTTGGGGGATTTTGATCACTCCTTATTTTACACTTTTTTCCCGCATGTTTGCATGCCATTTAGATCGCCCAAATCATGTTTTTCACGATATATCGACAACATTGCGATGCTTTTCACGATTTGTTGTTTTTGTCGCATTTCAGGTGATTTGGAGCGATTTGGAGTGATCTCGAGATGCGCTTACTCCAGAGGGTCACCGACGACCTCCCCAAGGGGTATTTTGCTATTGGAGAGGAGCGGAAGAAGAAAGAACGTCGCAGGAGCGACGAGGAGGCCAAAACAAGCTGTTTGGGCATTTTTGGTGTCCCACTCGGCCGAGTGGAGGAGTCACTCGGCCGACCAGCGAGACACCGCTCGGCCGACCAGATCGGATACGTTTCATACGTACACTCGGCCGAGCGACGGAGACCACATCGGCCGAGTGACGAAATGCCGTCCGCCCGAGTGGCGCCCAGACGAAGCCATTCAAAAATCGCCAACTTACTGTTTTCGGCTGCCTGAGCTTCAGAAGATCCACTCGGCTGAGTGGCAAATGCCGACCGCCCGAGTACCAAGAAGCCATCGGCCGAGTGACGACAACTCACTCGGCCGAGCGACTCCCGACGTGAAGACCCCTAAAGGCCCCGACTTACTGGAAATTTACAGGGTTTCTCACTCAGCCGAGCGACTTTTGTCACTCGGCCGAGTGCGACGCGCTGCCTGTAGCGAAAATTGCGGATTTCAGGCTGCGCAGGGGTATTTTAGTCACAGTTTTTGGACGATTTTGGGGGGTATTTAACCCCTGTTTTTACCCTAGGTTAGAGAGCTTTTCTCTTAGATTTTTACAGCTTTTTAGATTAACTTTTTAGCTTTATTCTTGTGATTGGAGAGGAGACAAAAGTTGATTTTTGTTGGATTATTTGAAGAACTCCATTGGTTTGTGTCTCTCTCTATTAAAAATTCTATTTTTATTGCATATCTCAATATTGTGATGAATTCTCTTGCCTATTTCATTGATTGTTTTTGTGTTTGTGCTATGAATTGTGAGTAGTCTCCACGTCTTGGGGCGTGGGGATGAACCCTACAAGCCCAATTTCATATTTGTGATGAATTGGTAGAAATTTTGCTAGAATTGCTATTAGGGATTAGTTTGGGAGCGATTTACTACGGATAGCTAGGAGTTCATACCGATTGGGATTTGCAAGAGATTGGATCCCAATTCGATAGGAAACCCTAGAAATCCGAATTGGGTTGGAATCGAATTTCCGTAGTATCGGTTTGCAAGAGATTGGACCGATACTAGGGTTTCCGGTTGCAATTCCGTGCCGATACCCGTTTGCAAGAGATTGGACGGGTAGGAACTATCCCAACCTAGGTCGTGGGCCGAGTTTGCACGAGAGTGGGCTCGGTGCGCGATTGAACGATGATGTTGATCCTAATGCTAGCTTCCCTAGGCTAGGGTTTGCAAGAGATTGGACCCAAACCTAGGATAGCTATAGACCGGCAACAGCGCGAGAGCGTGAGCTTGGTTCTACATTCAGTTGCAACTAGTTCATCCAAAATCTTGTTCTAGCAATTTTGATACCGATGAACCACATTGACGAGATACGGTGAGTAGCGGGGATTCCCCATTCCCTAGACGTTCTTTATTTGATTTGATATTTCCGTACTTTGTCTGACGATTGTGACAGGATCGCCAAAGGCAAATTTCTCTCTTCTTAAATAGCCAGGTTGATTGGAACAAGCACGGTCATTCGTCCTCCCTGTGTTCGATAACCCGCTCGCCGCTATACTGTGCGCTTGCGGTAAAACTACAACCGTTCTTTGGGTTACATCCCGGAGCGATCATCTATCACCTTAAAACCACGAGAGGAGCATGTCAAAGCGTGTCCAAGTAGGAATCCACAACTCAAGTAAAGACTGCTATATCTAAGACTGTCACATCTAGCTAAGATATCAGGCATTACATGAATAGTAAAGGAATGGTATTTATCTCTATTCAGAAATGAAACATATGCCGAGTATTAAAAATAAAATAAAATGAAGAAACTCATGTAGCATACTGAAATACATTTGCTGCTAAAAATAACGATAAAAGTAAAGGCCAGAAAGTAAATATGTCAATAAGGTAAAGGGGCAGGAGGTAAATATGACATTAAAGGGGGCAGAAAGTAAATGTGTCACAGCAAGAGTGTCCTAGTAACTCTACCGATGTCAAGTCCATGACATCGCTTGGACTTTGCCTAGGGTTAGCACGTGAACCTATTCTAGTAAAGAAAATCATAACCTAGTTGATCGTACAAACTCCAGGTCAGAGAATGTGATGCGTAGCGAGAACCATCCATCCTGATAATCAACACACTCCCTCTCACGGGAGGAGAACGCCACCAAAGTGGTATGTAATCAATAACACACACCCTCTCACGGGAGGAGAACGCCACCGAAGTGGTATGTAATTCATAACACACCCCCCCTCACGAGAGGAGAACTGATGTGTCCATATTTTCCATGTTTTTATCGCACGTTTTTATTGCATGTTTTCATCGCATTTTCATCGTCCAAAGTTCACTTTTCTATATATTATTGCACTTTTCACGATATATTTGATCTTTGTAGAGAATTGTGGATTATCAGGAACTTTGGAGCGATTTAGAGTAAATATGAGACATGGACACATCCGAGTCAGCAGAAGCACCAATGGCAAGGTCTGCTAGGTGTTTGACGAGGTGGAGAAGAAGATTGGAGGAGGAGAAGAGAAGAGAAAGAGAGGAAGAGCTCAAGAGTAGACACATGTTGAAATTCCAGCACTCGACCGAGCTGCCATCCAGAAGAACATGTTCTACTCGACCGAGTAGAGCAGCTACTCGGTCAGATCAACTCAGAAGCTACAACTTATTCCCACTCCTAGTCGAAGTCGGAGAATGCAAAGGCGACTTGACCGAGCACTGCAGCTGCTCGGTCGAGCAGAATGCACAACAGAACAATGTTTTTGAAAGCTCCTTCAACATACAGTAGCTCGACCGAGTACTATAGCTACTCAGCCGATTGGAATCAATTACAGAGCAATACTTTAAGCCTAAATAACAGCCCACAATAGCTTGACCGAGCACGAAGGCCACTCGATCGAATGCAACCGCGCTCGGTCGAGTGAGGTGAAATAGCCCAGATTTCAGATAGCCTCTCACTCTTTTGGGATCTGCTATCATTCTAGTAGGCAAAGTATTTTTCTCATATATTTTTTTGGATAGTAGACTTCATGAAGGTTCCAACTCCACCAAGAACATGCGAAATGGAGAACAGATGAAATCTGGGGAATTTCTGCAAGTCGACGCTACAGTGCTAAAATCTGCACTCGACCGAGTACTGTTTCTACTCAGTCCGAGTGCAGCTGGGGTCCACCAATAAGTTACGGCCAGAGTTGGGTTTGGGCCGAATTCCAGAGGATTTCTTGGGTTATTTGCTAGGGTTTTGATGGGACTATATATATGTATTGTAGCCGTCATTGAGAAAACACTAACCCCCCTTTGGGGAGTGATCTATCTTATTTTCTTTGCAGCTATTGGAGAATCTTTAGGAGTTAGGCCATACCATAGGCCCCTCCTCTTGTATCAAGCTAAGTATTTTTATTCCTTTGAATTCTATTTTAGTTCTTTTTGTTTTCCTATGATGCTAGCAATGTTTTCTATTGATTTCATATCTACTGCTATAATTGAGTGATTCTATTGCTATGATTGAGTGATTCTATTGCTAATGCTAGGTTGGATCCTATTGCTAGGGCTAGGTTGAATCATATTGCTAGGGCATTATATTTGTTGGGGATGGTGATCCAAGATATTGGCACCAAACCCATCTTGATTTGGATCCTTTGATTGTTGAGATCTTAGCTTATGGAAGGGATTCTACCACATTCAGATCTAGGAATTGACAATTGATTATGACTAAATATTGCATATCCTAGCATCATAATCATCTCCTCTTGTGCACATAACCCTTGGAATCATGCTCTCTTAACTACATTTACGTTAATTCATCATTTGTGAGCATATGATTTTATTTTGGCACAATTTCTCTTCCCAAAGCATTATAAATGTCTACTATTTTTAGTGATTTTTCTGGATTTTTCAGATGTCCTAAAGGGGACTAAACCAACTCAACCAGAGGAGTACAAAACAGGCTCATGTAAAAAGGAATGACAGGCGCCTGGGCAACCAAACAGTCGCCTGCCCAAACGACAGCAGTCGCCTGCCTTTAAAGAACTGGAGCTGGAGAAGCTGAAGCCCAATGACAGTCGCCTGCAAGAGGATTGACAGTGGACTGTAATACTGTACAGTCGCCTATCATTCTCGCATCAATCGCCTGATTTTCCAGATGCCTGAGGGAGCAAAAGAGCCGACTTACTGTTAATTTGACATTTCTGCAGTAGGCGACTGAAGCACAAAAGACAGTCGCCTGTGGATCACACAGGCGACTGTGATTTTCAAGACAGTCGCATGTCTCCCTTTGGAAGCAATGAAAGTGTCCTGTCATCAGTCGACTGGCGTTTGTTCAGCAGTCGACTGATCGGGGGTTTTCGCCCAAAGTTCTGGGTTGTGAGAAACGGGTTTTTCTTAACCCGGCTTCTCTCCAGTTGCTGTGAACCATTGGATGACATTTTGGATGGATGAGATGCAACCCCTAGGGGGTATAAAACATTACTATTCAGATGTAATAAAGGAGAGCTTAATCTTTTACCATTTTAGGTCAACTTCTTCCTTAAGAAGGAGATTAGGGTTTTGGAGACTTTTGAGTTTTCTGATCTCGTTTTTGCTGTTGCTGAGTTTGATGGCAGATTGAGGAAGCTTGTATTTGGTGACAAATCTCCAACCCTCTTGCTATTACACATTTCCTTTTATTTCTTGCATTGAACTATGTCTATTTCTGTCACGCCCCGCTTCCCTAAAATGGAAGGCGAGACGTGAGGAGGTCCGCTCAGACGTGGAGCTGTGAAGCTGCAGTCTGATAAGCGTCTGTAAAAATTTCGAAAAGTAGCAGGTCCTTACATTGAGACGAAACAACAACAACAATAATAAAGCATATAAAAGAACATCCACCAACAACATCCAAAAAATAATACAACATCACAGAATAGTCACAAAAGTACAAGTCTGAACAATAGGCCTAAAGCATGGCCAAACAAAACAAAGAGAGATAAGTGCTACGCACCGAAACCTAACAGCAACTAAGGAAAAGTAACAACTAAGGGGAGACTCCAAACGAGTCTAGGACTGGTCACCAGTGTCTTCGAACTCGGTCTCTGCATGGACCTCAAACTCAGCGTCAACGAACTGCTCGTCTTCTGCTACCTGCTCTGTCTCAAAGTCTGACATGTGGCACCCAAAGAGAAAAGGGCACATGTCAGCAAAAGTCTCCCAAGAAAGGCAGAGGACTTTTGTGCAAGGATACAAATAAAATAATGCAACTAGCAGTTCTAACATGATGATATGGCATGATATTAAAAGAGTGCAACCATTAAATGAACAAGATAATAATAATCAAGCACGTCGTAGCAGAAAGCTACAATTCACTATTTCACGATTCACGAATCACTGATTTATCACTTCGTGCACAGAGTTTCCGTCTGGCTGAAGTGTCTGTACGGGCTCATTTCTACGCTCAAGCGATCGTTTAACCCTACCCCTCCATGTGTATATGGACTGGCGCCCATCTTCTGGATCACGAGCCAGGAAGTGTTATTGGCATAGGGTTGTGCCCACAAAGCAGGTGCCTAGCCTCAATAGTTACAATTATTGTAGCGTGTGCTACGCAATCACGATAGAACAATTTGATGCATGACATGGTAATGAGCAGTTAAAAGTGCGTACAGTTAATTGAAAGTAAACGTGACAAGAGAGCATGAAAAGATAGCATGGTAAAGGTGTCGAATCTAGCTTCGTTGTCAAGCTAGATTTAGCAAGGGCGTCTAGGCGACTATCATTTCACCGCCTAGTCTCTTTTACGCTAATACACAAATTGGCCTAAAACGTGGCCTAAAGAATTACTGGCAAGTATCACTTGCCTGTTTCCGGTGGTATCGGTTGTCGTGGGTCCATCTCGACAGGTACTACGTGTCGGTACTTCCGGTTCTCTGTTTTGGTTTAACATATATCTGGGTTAGATTCGTCTGACATAAAATTAAATAATGGTTCGTCTGATTTTTATTGGGTTCACTGGCTAGGGTGGTGTTTATATTGGGTTATATAAATAGGGTACGCCTTATTTTATTCTAGTTTCATTACCTAAACATCATTTACAATATTAACATGCTGAATTTAAATTAACAATAACAAGCTTATGACAAATTTAATAATAACTTAACTTACGATAATTACATTACTAATCTAATTTCTTGGCTTAACATGGTGTTAATATGTCTACCTACCAACTTTTGGCTATGGGGTAATAAGTTAACATGTTATAACCTATATTATTTAACAACTAACATGCTGAAATTCAACTAACATTAAGTCTTTAAACAAGCACTAGCTAATATTAATTAGGCTAATAGCATGGTTTAACACGGTATGCCTTGTTTCATTCTGATATCATCCATACTAACAACATACTGCTAAAATCAAAACTAGTCAGTTAATTCTTATGACTAATACCACCAACCTACTAGTGCTAACATTTATTATGGGTTAATAAACAAACTAACAGTTAATTACTCTTCCTACTCCTTTAATACTCGGTCTGTCACTCTTCTATTATTAATTATATGTTGTCTCCTCCTATTAATAACCTCTGCCACACCATTTTTTATATTCTTTTAATAAACAAGGCAACTACTAAATCACTTAACCTACTCCTTAACATATACCAAGGCTGTCACCTACTCCATATTTTATTTATTCAACCCTTCTCTTTAATAATTTATTCAAGGCTGACACATACTCTTTATATTACTCTTACTCTTCTTTACTCATTCTTTCTCTCTCAGGCTGCCTCTGTCTTTCATTCATTCTTTTTATTTATTTTTTGTTCATTTCAAAACTTGCAGCAAGGCACTCCTACTCACGCAAGGGGAGAATGGTACTCACGCACGCGCGAAAAAGGGGGCAGGGCCAGCGTCACTGTGCTAGAGGCGGCAGCGCGCGGCGGCTCCTGGAGGCACGGACGGCGGCGGGTCTCCTCCGACGGTCGGCGACGCGAAGGGCGGCTGGGCGAAAGTCCAGGCAGCGGCGACGGCTCCGGGTGAGGGGGGTGCGGCCAAGGGAAGGAGAGGAAGAGAGAAAAGAGGTTGTAGGGTTTGTTGATTCAGATCTGGTTTCAGATCTTGCTTCCCAATTTCAGATTTTGGTGTTTTGATTTGGGTTTAAAAGGCTGAATTTGATTTGGGTTGAAGGGGGATGATGAATCTGAATTTGTGGGTTGAATGTGGAGTATTTCTGATTTGATTTTTTTTGTGTTTGATTTTTGATTCTGGACTTTTGGTTTGGATCTGAGATTGATTTGGGTTTCTGGTTTGATTTGCTTGAGGGATGAGAAATGGGGTTTGATGAAATTGTTTGGGGAATTATTTGCTGTCAGATTTTGCTCGCAGGGAGATGATAATCTTGTAGATGAACTGTCTCCTTAAGAATGAGTTTGCAGGAATCAAACTTCCAAATTGTCAAAGAAAATTAATTTGGTTAGGTAAGGATTAGGATGGTTTTAAATGGTGCTGCTGACTAACGAGGGGAAGAATACGTGAAGGACTTCTCTTCCAAAACAAAAAATTAAACGTGTTTGTTGAATGAAGAATATTTAATCAGTTAATTAAGTTAGCAGTTAATTAAGTTATAAAATGTAATTATTAACAAAAGTACTTAGTAAAATAAAATAATTAGTGAACTAATTAAAGTGTTCAACAATTGGTAATTAACACGATAATTAAGTTAAATTATTTACTTAGGCTTGATGGTAAATATTGACGATACGGTAAAACAAAAACAGTGACGCGCTCGCGTTGACACGTACGGACGAAAAGTTAACTGGATGACAGAAGTAAAATACTGGCACGCACAATCGAAAACTCGCCTAAAAATACTGGCCGTTACAATTTCTATGAATGTTTATTCTATTCTTGATATGTTAGGCAAGATTCATTGTGTTGGTGTTTTGGATTGATGTAGTATGTTTTGATTGCCTTGCTAATGTTAATTTCCAGCACCCCTTTGTTAATGTTGTTGGGTGAAATAAGCTTATGATTAATTGGATTTGATACTATCCAAGGAGGAGCCGTAGAACGGTGGTGCTTCGTAATTGTTGCACCTAAGTATCCAATAGGTATTACATATCTTGAACTGAATGCAAGACCCCTTCAATCCATATTTCATAATTTAGAATTTTAATTCACCTGATAACCAAATTGTTAATTGGTTTGTGACCCGTTTATCGAATTGTGCATTACCTGAAAGGGACCGCAGAACAGCGTTTGTGTGATACACAACACAACCTGTATGCACTACTCCCACATACCTTGAAATGGGTGTGGGAGTGATTCATGAGCTTTAATTAGGAGAAGAACCCAATTAGCAATTACCTTTGGTGCACCCCATATGTGCTTAATTTATTTATTTCCTGATCCTCATACCTTGACATGGGTGAGTGATCGAGTTATCATTGAATTAACATTTAGCAGAGCAATTGAGTAATCCTACCGATATCCTCAACACCCGCACTTTCGCTCTCCCTTGCATCCAAATCTTAGGACGTTACCCTAACTCTAGGGTACTTAGATAAATCATCTATTCAAACAATCATTCACCCTTATAGGGTGGTTAGAACCCTCAACCATTCTTTACATTCTCTGACTATTTATGTGAATTTGCTGATTAGTTCCGTCTCTGTGGATACGATCCTGTACTTACCGGGTATATTATTTGCCGACCTCGTACACTTGCGAGTATCACCTTTCAGGTCCAGTCAAGCAAATTGGCGCCGTTACCGGGGACGGCGTATCTTCATTTCACACTTTGGTTTTTGTCGTGAAAATTTGGTGAGATCTTTCCATTCTATTGTCTATATTCATTGTGGATTTCCGAGTTTGTTTTTCAATTTATATAATCATCAAAACTATAAAAATTAGGTTAATATTGGAAAGTTTTGGGCTCAATTGTCTAGATAATGTGGTTAAGGACTCCTCAAACACAAAGACTAGTAAGAAACATAGACATGGCCGATAACAATACCAACACCAACGGTAATGACAACACCAATCATAGTGACGACGATCACTCTCAACATGAGGGTGATCGAAGTTTGAGATATGTGTTGAGACCTAGTAGGTCTGCTACTGGCTCATGCATTGTGCTTCCAGCCGATGCAAATTTCTTTAGCCCAAGACCTGTGATATTTCAAATTCTCCCCACTTTTCATGGTGTAGAGAAGGAGAACCCTTATTTACATATAAAAGATTTCGAAGATGTCTACCTCACATGTTCTGATGGGAAGGCTAGCAATGAAACCATTTATCTTAAACTGTTTCCTTTTTCTTTAAGGGATAAAACTAAAAATTGGTTTAATGATATACCTCCTCATACTATTAACTCCTGGTTGGCAATGCAAGCTGAATTTCTGAAACAGTTTTTTCCCTTGCACGGGACTCAAGGATTAAAGCGGCAAATGGCAAACTTTTCTCAGAAGACAAACAAAAGCTTTGATATCACTTGGGAAAGGTTCAAGGAACTGCTATTAGCATGTCCACACCATGGATTTGATGAATACCGTCGCATCGGTTTCTTTTACGACGGACTCATCCCATCCATGAAACAGTTTGTGGAAATGATATGTCACGGGGAATTCCTGGATAAGACACCAGAGGAGGCATGGGATTATTTAGAATCCATAGCGGAGAATGCGCGAAGTTGGGAGGCGACTCCCGAATCTGAGAGAAGAGAATTACCTCAACCTTTGGCCAGTGTAGGTCTCCTTACATTGACCCAAGAGGAAGCCTTAGAGGCAAGAATGGAGGCCATCATTTGCAAGAGACTTGAAGGGTTTCAGTTGAAAGGAGTGAAGGCCGTGACGGTCGGTAATGAAGGGCTATGTAACCTTTGCAGTAGTGTAGACCATGGCATCAACCAATGTCCCAACCTACCGCTAGTAAAGGAAGTACTTCAAGATCCCCACACAATTGAATTATGTGGTGAACTCCAACCAAGGGCAAGGATACAACAATTCCAACAATCAAGGCCCAAGTTGGAGGAGTAGCCCGAATTTGAATTGGGGCCCCCAAAGACAACAACAAGCTCAACCATCGTATCGTACACCACCCTTCAACAATAACAACAATCAACAAGGCATCCACAGGAGGAGGGATGAAACAAGTGAACCCCAAGTGCAATCTCTGAGCGACACGTTGCAACAATTCATCCAAATGTAATCGACGGAAAATCAAGCCAATTACCAACAATGGCAACAACTACAACAAACCCAGGTGCAACACCAACAACAGTTTCAACAACTCACTGAGAACATGGCAAGCTTGCGGCAACTCTAGAGAAGGGCAAGCTTCCGACACAACCACTCCCCAACCCCAACATGAATTCATCATAAGGAGGACCCAACGTCAAGTCTTGTTAAGCGGTGAAAAACGCTTGACAACTTTGAGGAGTGGTCGAGAAATTGAGAAGCCGGAGCCACCGACAGTCGAGGCGAAGATAGTTATGGAGAATGAGGCCACCCTAAATGAAGAGGTGCAAGAGGAAAGATCAGACAAAGGCAACCATTCCGAAGAGATCGTCATTGAAGAGCCCGAGCCGTACATTCCTTCCATACCATTACTCAAAGGCTTCAACCTCCACGGAAAGATAAGTTCAATCCAAAATCCGTGAAATATTTCAAAAATGTCAAATTAAAATTCCTCTTCTTGATGCAATAAATTAAATTCCTGCATATGCTAAATTTTTAAAAGATTTATGCACCGTTACGAGGAATGTTAGTGTTAAGAAAAAAGCATTCCTAACGTAACAAGTTAGTGCTATTGTGCAACACAACACTCCTACTAAATACAAGGATCCCGGCTCACCTATAATCCCATGCATCATAGGAACCAAAAAGATAGGGCAAGCCCTCCTTGATTTAGGTTCGAGTGTTAACATTTTGCCATATAACTTGTATGTGCAATTAGGACTCAGAGAATTGAAATCTACACCCATTATTTTCCAATTGGCCGATAGATCTGATCGCTCCATATTTTATACCTTTTTCTGCATGTTTGCATGTCGTTTTGATCGCCCATATCGCATTTTTCACGATTATTCGACAATATTGCGATGCTTTTCACTATTTCTTGTTTTTGTCGTATTTCAGGAAATATGGAGCGATTTGGAGCGAATTTGAGATCAATGGATTTATACGCGCTTAGGAGTGTCGCCCACGGCTCATTCGAGGGTTTATCAGTGATGGAGGATGAGCAGAAGAAGAAGGAAATCAATAGGAGCGACGAGGAGGCAAAAAGAAGAAGAATAAGCCCAGCAGCACATCACTCGGCCGAGTAAAATGGTCACTCGGCTGAACAAGAGGTCCCACTCGACCGACCAGAACGGATACGCACACGGAGTTTTCAGCGTATACTCAGTCGAACAAAGAAAGCCTACTCGGCCGAGTGAGAAATCTCACTCGCCCGAGTGGTACAGGGAAATCGTCCAGAGAAAGGCCAGAGATACTGGAATTTTCAGAGATCCTGATGGAGCCTCACTCGACCGAACGACAAAGCTACTCGGCCGAATGAAGAAGTATACTCGGCCGAGCCACCCCCCGAAGAAAGACCCTGAAACATCCGAAGTTACTGTATTTTTACAGGGTTTGTCACTTGGCCGAATGACATGGGTCACTCGGCCGAGTGACCCTCTCCGCCTGCTGTTAGGATTGCGATTTCTGGGTTACGCAGGGGCAGTTTGGGCACGATTTTTTGGACGATTTTATAGGGTATTTAAACCCTGTTTTTGCCCTAGTTTAGGGAGCTTTTGAACAATTAATTTTTAGACTTTCTTTTAGGATTTTGACGACTACTCTTTGTGAAATCTCAGCTGGAGATTGTCGGCAATTACATTGGTTTGTCTATTTCTATTAAAAACTTGATTTTTATGCATTACCTCTCTTTTGCAATGAATTGTGCCGTGATCATAATTGATTTTTCTGAGATTTGCATGATGTCTAGTGAGTAGTGCCGTCGTCCTAGGGCATAGGGATGAACCCTATGGACCCTATTTCTAAATTGTGATGAATTTGTAGATGTGTTGCTAGAATTGATTAAGGTTAGGTTGTGATCAATTTATTACGAATAGCTAGGAATTCATATCGATTGGGATTTGCAAGAGATTGGATCTCAATTGATAGGAAGGCCTAGATATTCGATTTAGATTGACAATTGGATTTCTCTAGATTTGGTTTGCAAGAGATTGGACCAAATCTAGGATTTTTAATTGTGAATCTATACTGATATTCGTTTGCAAGAGATTGGACGGATAAGAAATATCACAACCTAGGTCGTAGCTCGAGTTTGCACGAGAGTGGGCTCGAGATATGATTGAACAATGATGTCGACCTTCACGCTAGCGGCTTAGGCTAGGGTTTGCACGAGAGTGGGCCATATCCTAGGTTCGCTATAGACTGGCAATAGCGCGAGAGCGTGAGCTTGGTTGTACATTAAGTTGCGACTAGTTCACCTATATTCAAGCTTAGCAACAATGCAACTTATGAATCACAAGGATGAGAGCCGGTCCGTAGTGGGGATTTCCTATTCCTAGACGCTTTATTATATTGATATTTCTTTTGATATTTGAACGATTGTGACTATTACACACAACTATTCTTGATTCCCTTGATAGCTAGGTGATTGGAAAAGGACACGGTCATTTGTCCTCCCTGAGTTTGATACCCGCTCGCCGCTACACCGTGCGCTTGCGGTAAGACTACAAGTCGTTTTTCAGGTGTACACTCGGACGCGATCAAGTTTTTGGCGCCGTTGTCGGGGAGGCGACAGTGTTTTATTTTCTTCGCTTAGTTATTTCTTTTATTTTATTTTTTATTTTTTTATTATTTTACTCCTCTATCGTGCTAATAATTCCCTCGAAGCTCTATTTTTCTGTGCATGTACACGAGATCGACGGCGAATCCAGAGGATATATTATTTGATCCAGAGATCAAACGTACCGCAAGGAGGCTCAAAGCCGAGAAGAGATTTAACATAGAGGACGTTTGAATGAACCGCCCGGAGACACCGGAAGAACTAGCTGCACTCATGGCAAGGATTATATCTATCAGAGATAAGCTTCGGCCTAAGACTTCTTCCACTACCTCTTCCATCGCTATGCCGGAGTTGGCTGTGCATAAGAATTTTGAGCTCAAGACGGGATTAGTGGTCTTAATGCAACAAGACCCCTTCCATGGGAATTCCCATGAGAATCCACATTATCACCTGCAGCTATTCTTGTCCAAGTGTGTCACCTTTCAAATGCTGGGTGTTTCCGTTGATGCTATCCGTTAGAGACTTTTCACCTTCACCCTCAGAGACAAAGCTCTATATTGGTTGAGGACGCAGGTGGAAGGGATATTCACTACTTGGGATGAGTTGGCTAGTGCTTTTGTTGATAAATTCTACCCACCATCTAAGACAGTAAAGATTAGAAGCGCACTCATGTCCTTTAAGCAAGGACCGCAGGAGACCCTATACGAGGCATGGGAGCGCTTTAAGGATCTACAACATCAGTGCCCCCATTACATCATAGAGGCATGGGAGCTAGTTCACAGTTTTTATAATGGACTCCAACCGGGCACTAAGCAAATCATAGATGCAACCGCCAACTGAGCCATTCTTTCCAAAACACCGGATGAAGCTACGGCCCTATTAGAGGAGATGGCCTCTAATAATCAACAATGGGGTGACGAGCGAGGGCAACCTTATACCTCCTTGAATCCAACGAGCATATATGAGGCCAAGGTCGTAGCAGAGCTTTCGAATAAATTTGACTCTCTCCACAAGGTAGTGGAGAGATTGGAGAAATATATCACCGAGCCACATGGAGCTCCCTCCACATCTACGACAGGAAGCAATATGAGTGATTGGCAAGACCAATCTCAAGCTATTTTCGTAGGAGGAGAGCATGGAGAGGGAGCTTTGGAGCAAGTGCAATATGTTGCGAGGATCTCCGGTTATTGGGCCAACTCGGCCACAAGGAATCATCCGAGATTTTCGTATGCGAATAATGAAGGGGCTCTAAACCCATCGCCGCCGCAACAACCTCAAGCTAGGCCCCCACCTCCACAACCCCACTACCAACCGAGGGGGCCACCGCAACAAAGCTACCCGCCTAAGCAACAAGTGGGACCGTATAGGCCGCCCGGATATAACCAAAGTTGTAGAGCTCCAAACCTACCGCAAGCTCAACCACGATTGGATCATGAAGCTAGGGTGGAGGAATTCATGGTGGAGCAAAGAAAAATCAATGCTAGGTTGACGGCACAACAAGATTCGCTAAATGCCGTCGTTGCGCAACTTGGAGAGCAACTTGCGTTGCTAAACAAGCACACTCAACAATTGCCGGCTCAACCGGAGCCCAATCCACGGAGCAATACCGGCCACATAAAAGCGGTAGTGGCGGTTACTACTAGGGACGGGAAGGATACTACTCCCGCCATGGTCCAAACCAAGGAGCCCGTGGAAGAAATTTTGAACGACAAAGAGCCGGCTATAGAAGAGGAGAGCACAAAAGAGCCGCAAGAAGTTGGAAATTCTGAGATGAAGAAGCCTAATGAGGAGCACACCTACATGCCGCTGGTGCCCTTTCCACAACGGTTGACAAGAGCCAAAATAGAGAAGAGGCTCGCCAAGTTCCTTGAATATTTGAGGGGAGTAAGCCTCAACATACCTTTCTTGGATGCTGTAGTGGAGATCCCGTCGTATGCAAAGTTCTTGAAGGACTTAATATCGGGAAAGAAAAGGAAGGAGAAAATAATGCTTACCGAACATGGAACTTGGTTCACCCGGAGGGAAAAGGAGCCCGCGAAATTCAAGGATCCCGGAAGCTTTCGCAACCCATGCACACTTGGAGGAGTCCCATTGCAAAAGGCCTTAGTTGACTTAGGAGCAAGTGTAAGCCTAATGCCCCTTAGCATGTTTCGGAAATTAAATACGGGGACCGACTTGAAGCCAACCGACATGAGAATACAACTTGCGGATGGTCGGGTTACTAGGCCGGTAGGGATTGCAGAGAGTATCCCGCTCCAAGTGCCAGGAGGTATATGCTTGCCTTGTGACTTCGTCATTATGGGCATCAAGGAGGAGGGCAACACATCACTTATACTTGGACGCCCATTCTTGGCCACCGCCGACGTTATAGTCGATGTGAGAGAAGGTACATTATCCTTGAATGTCGGGAACATCGAGGTTGAGTTCCATATCCTCAAAGCCATGAAGCATATGCCCTATCAAGAGGAATTGGATTGTGCGGACCTCCTTGACGAGGTGATCGACAAAGCCATTCCACACTCTATTGGCACTCTCCATGATGATGGCCTTGAAGAAGGCCAAACTTCTAGCATTGAAGAAAAGGCGGAGGATCCTCCAGATAGCTCTACGGCTGATGATAAAGACGACGTTGATGTCGTGAGGATAAGGGAGCTTTGCAAGCTCTAACGGCCAACAATTCAAAGAAAGCTCCGCCGGATAAAAGGTCGGTGTCACCGGTGAAGAAGAAGATTGGTACTAGCTCAAGCTTGGGGGACTTATCTCCCAACACTACCCATGATGAGGGGACACCAAGGAAGGCCAACGAGCATCAACAACCGAATCCAAGTGGCCTTCCCGGCAAATTTGACGGGCGTATCTCGCATGCGCCCAATATCACGCGCTAAAAAAATTATTAGGGGTCGAGCTTATGATCTTAAACGAGCGCTTGTCGAGAGGCAAACCGACGGTTTTATATCATTTTTAGTTGATTTTTATGTTTATTCTATATTTTTTTTAGTGTTTAGAGTCTAGTGTCTACAAAAATCGTGACAACGGGCTTCGTTTTTAATGACAGGAGATAGAGAAAGAGAGATCATCCATATGGAGGATGACTAAGGCAAGGGAGAGTGCTTCAGAAACGTGCTCAGGCCTCAGAAGAAGGCAGGGACTGACCAGAGGAAGAAAAAACAAAGAATAGAACGAAAAGAGAGAGCCGTTGCGGAAATAGGATGCCACTCGGCCGAGTAACATATGTCACTCGGCCGAGTAAAGACTCCATTCGGTCGAGTGGAGTACAGATCAGGGAAGATTGTTCTGACCAACTCTCTGTTATGTTTGCGACTTACAGTATAATTTTCCGCTCGGGTGAGTGACTTGTCACTCTGCCGAGCAAAACAGATAACATGCACGCTCTAAAGCTTGCTGAGTGGATATGTCACTCGGCCGAATGGAACTTATCCATTCGGCCGAGTGGGAAAAGCCACTCGGCCGAGTCGTAACTTGTGGGAAATATTTTCAAAATTTTATTTCATGTCCCACTCGGGCGAGTGACTTGTCACTCGGTCGAGTCGTAACTATCCTATATAAGTGTCGAGCGGGCTGCACGAATTTCGAAACGCCATTTTCCCCAAATTTCACCCGAGCCCGCTGCCGCTTCTTCTCCCTTCGCCCGAATCGCAATCCCCCTCACCCGCTCCAACGCCGCTGTCGACCGACGTTCACCGCCAACCGATGCCGATGCCGGAGCGTCACCGGTGCCGTCTCAGCCGCCACCCCGCCGCCGTTCACCTCCAAATCGCCCCGAATTTCGTATTTCTCCTCCATTCTCCCACTTCGTATGCCCATTGCGCCCCAATCTCAAATCAACTCATATATATATCTGTTATCCCCTACCTCCCTCATTTATATTGATTATCATTTGCTGATTTTATTGTTTGCATTTCAGGTTAGCTTGGGGGAGCTTTGGGGAGCCTTTGGACGCATTCGGAGCCTCGTGGAGGAGGCGTTCTTCGCACACATCAGATTTTGCACTCGCGGCATGCTCAGGTATACTCGTTTCATAACATAGCACGTCGCATTTTTATTTTTGGGTGGGTACGTCTCGCGGCACTCATGCTGCCTCGCCTTAGGCCACGCACCCGGGAGCCCGCTTCCAAGCAAAAAAAGTCAGGTGATCCTAGCTCCTCGTCCGCTAGGGCAGACTCCCCTCCACCTAGCCCACCTCCACCTACACAGCTGCCTCCTGTCGATCCCATTCCACCACCTGCACAGCCTGCCCCCGTGATCGATGCGATGGGGATTACGTTCCGAGATGACGCCCAGCGCGCCAGATTCAAGCGTATCTCCCATCGCTCGATCTTACCCACTAGGTTCGCACACCTCGCCGACTTAGAGTGCCTAGGGGTCCTAGAGGGGCTACTCTAGTTGTACGACAACGTGGGGTGGCGTGATTTCTTGTCGGTGTCGACGGACACTTATATCCGCCCGACACTAGAGGTCCTTAGCTCTATCGAGCGGACCGCTGGAGGATGCTCATTTCGCCTGATGGATCAGGAGTGCCAGGTCACTCTTGACATGCTCCGAGCATTCTTCCAGTGGCCCGCTGTCCCTGACCCAGACCGTGCTTATGCTCACACGCACATCCCACCCCTGTCGTTTGACACCCACGCTTTCTGGACTCGGATTACTGGATCACCACTTGCCTTTGACCCTAGTAGGGCCAAGGCCTCTACCGTCCTCCACCCGTGCCTCCGCATTGCACAGCACCTTATGGCGACTACTTTTCTTGCGAGGTACGAGCCCGGGACATTGTCGACTGTAACGGCCGCTTTCCGACCGTTCGTATTTTCTACGTACACGTACTGTTTCGTGCACGTATTTTATTTGTTTTTTTCTAAGCTCCGGCATGAGCGATGCGATATGCCGTTGTGATCGTTTGGGAGTGTAGAATTTTATAGTAATTTTTGGGAACGTCTTTTCACGGCTCGTTTTCTCGCAAAACGATTTTGAAAGATAGGGGCGTTTTAGTCATTTGACTCGAAGCGCCGTTTCCAATTTTACGTAAATTCTTGGTAGGCTTTATGCACGATCGGGCTCCATAGATCTGTGTGTCTCGTCTCCATGATCGCCCCGGTATTTTCGGATTATTTTTCTGACGCCCGGATTGAGAGATATCGCTCGGAGAAACCTGGACCGTTGATTTGCCCTGACCAATTTCGAAATTCAAATTGATTAGCCAAATCTGGCTATATCCCAAATTATCTTCATAATATCTTTCCTAAACTGTCTTTCTATTTGTCCCCTAGACTTACCCCTACTTGAACACCCTCACCCTTTTGACAATCCCCTTCTGGCAATAAATCTCTTGGGTATATATCAAATTATCATTTTATAATAACCCTAAACCCTAACCTAATACCCAATTCACGTTTACCTAGGTTTGCATCTCAGCCGCCACCAAAATTTCTCCCCTATTCCGATCTCTCCCTCATCTCTTCTTCCCCTCCCTCGCATCTCCCCCAATCCTTTTCCGCCGCCGCGCAAGAGCGCCGCCTTCCCTGCCCCCGACCACGGCCGCCCTTCTCAGCGTCTCCTCCGGCGCTCTCGACAGTTTTCCCGCGGCTCCGGCGATCCAGCAACCAGGCCCCGACACCGTGCAGCGCAGCGACGCCCCGCCGCGATCCTCCTCCCCGATCGCCTCTCCTCCCTCACGACCGCGATCGGCGCCGCCCCGCCGCCCTCGCATCAACGCCGCGCCCTCATCCGCAGCCGCCACTGTGGATCTGCAGAGCGCCGCCTCCCCTCGTGGTCCTCGCCGCCGTGACAGCCCGACGCCGCCGTGATCGACGTCGATCCCGCGTCCCCAACCCCGAGTGACCCTCCGCTGCGTCGCCGCTGCAACACTCTCACCAACGGCCCCCTCAGCCACCGTAACCTGCCTTCCGCGCCACCGCAGCAGCAGCCGCAGCTGCCGTATCCGACGCCCATGCCGCTGTGAGACGCCCCGGAGCCCGTCACCGACTGCCTCGATGGCCTGACCTCCTCCACGGCCGCCCACGACGCCGGAGGCCCGCCGCAGCTGCAAGCACAGCTGCCGCAGCAGCCGACACGACAGCCGCTGCCCTTTCTACCCTGCGATGCAGCCGTCTCCGACCCCCCACGGCCTCACGCCGACGATCTCGTTCACCCAACCGCGGCTCATCCATCTTTTCAGCGAGCCCTGTCCCGTCGACCCTCTTCCGGCCTCCACCTCTCAAGCAGCGAAGCATCAACTTGCGAAGGTTAGCTTTGTATAGGCATGATAGTTTAATAATAGATAGACTTGGGTTGCTGTTATCATATATATAGTTGTGTTAACTTCAGTCAGTTTTAAACCTCATATACTATTACACTACTATCTTATAGAACTGTACCTATAGGTGTTATAGCAGTGACCCAAGTTATTTGACTAAAACCTATGGGCTGAATGATGACGAAGTACTAGGTAAACAGTGGGTCCTTTATAGTTTTGTTATAAGACATCCATCTGTAAAACAGATAATTGTGTGCAATACTAGTTGTATATCTTTTTGACCAATGTTTGGATAATTGGTGACTTAAGAATAGGTGGTAGATAACTCGTATGTGACTTTTCTAGCAGTTCTAGGTTACTTATTGGAATATTGTAAACTTGTATGAACCAGTAAGTTAACTTAGTTGGCATGTTGACTACTTTAATATTGATGTTAACCTGTTTACGCGTAGGATTGATAACTTGTGTACGCGACTTTTAACTAAAGATAGTCTAGGTTGTTATGATAGTAACGTTGTATATTTCTTGTACTAGCAACTTAATCTTGTGACAGGTTAGTAACTCAACGTTCATTAATACTGAGGGGAATCCCCCATCACAAGATAGAAAACCTATTAAGATTGGAATATCAGACGTTTTAGGTTGCCTAATGACTTTTGGTCCCGTCCACGAACTTAATGAAACCGTGGGTTTTTGTAACAGCAGAGAACCGTTCGTCCCAAACCGTGTGTGATACCGGATCCAACCCCTGACGTCACGACCCGATGTCATTATCGTTCACTGTGATACCCGCAGCCGTGACGATCCCGAGACGACTCACACTGCGCTACCCGCAGTCGAGGATGCGAGCACCGCTACTGTCCCCAGACCCGACGTCAGACTCGTGCACGTTCGTCGCACCAGGTTAGTCGCCTAGCATGTAGTAAGAACCCACACCATAGTACAATCAAACCCTAAACTAAAACTGGTCAACTCAAACAAAATTTACTTTTCCGCATCAGTAAAATGCTGCTCACCGTAGAAATCGACCATCGGACAAATTTTCTGTGCATATAGGATAGTGGTCGATTTAGACTGAACAAGAACACCAATTTGTGACTTTGACAAATAGGGTAGTCCCAATAACCTAGAAACGAACCTAAATAAGATTTATTGAAATCGCGACCTGACATCGTCGCCGTGGCGATATTTCAGACGGACTTCTGCGGACGAGACGCTTGGACGAGACGCTTCGAGAGGACGACGCACTCGCCGTTTCAGGCAAGTGTATCCACTTGCACTTTTGGCCGAGCTTAGGCCCTAGTTGGTTAGAATTGTTAACTGTGAACAAATAGAACCGGACGTGAAATGATAGCGTCCGGGACGACTCATGACGGCTCAGACTTGACGACGAAGTCTGAGCCTGACAACAACAACTTTTGATATTGTAGGGCTATCATGTGTGTGCGTGCGTGTGGACACCCTAGAATAACAACTCCCTACACTTGTCATGTCGTGTCCTGTTACACAAAAAGCCTTCGGGCGTTTCGGATGCTTTCCTAGCGGAAGTGATCCCTGTTACACAAAAAGCCTTCGGGCGTTTCGGATGCTTTCCTAGCGGAAGTGATCCCTGTTACACAAAAAGCCTTCGGGCGTTTCGGATGCTTTCCTAGCGGAAGTGATCACTGTTACCCAAAAAGCCTTCGGGCGTTTCGGATGCTTTCCTAGCGGAAGTGATCCCTGTTACACAAAAAGCCTTCGGGCGTTTCGGATGCTTTCCTAGCGGAAGTGATCCCTGTTACCCAAAAAGCCTTCGGGCGTTTCGGATGCTTTCCTCAGCGGAAGTGATCCCTGTTACACAAAAAGCCTTCGGGCGTTTCGGATGTTTTCCTAGCGGAAATGATCCCTGTAAATCTTGTCCTGAGTTCCGGGGTTGGGGTAGGGTTGAGCGTACGCACGGCAAGAGGGTCTGATCCCCCTCGAACCGTAAGGCGTGAACCCTTCGTGTCACACTTGTCTTGTCTTGTCTTGTCTTGTCCTGCCACGTTTCATCTTGTCACGTCTTGTCTTGACACCTGTAGGTTAGTCCCGTAGTTCGTAGCACACGCTACGACTACTACTTGTCCCGTTTCACTTTCCTGCTACGTTACTTCCTGTTGTGTTACTCTGTTATAACCACAGCATGCTAACCAACCAGTAAACTGTTGTGAAATAGAACCTCAGCATGTTAATCAACCAGTAAACCGTTGTTTAAAGTTTGGTACACTTGCAGTTTGGTCTAACCCTTTTTGTAGACCTTACCTGACGTAGAGTTCCTTCTTTTGGTGCTGTACGTCAGGTGTTCAGCCAGAGTTCGTGGACGAGGCAGACTCACTGGAGTACGTGGAGCCGAGGACGTGGACTCAGAGTACGCGCCTGACGAGGACCAGACCTAGCGGTCATTTTTAGTCGTCACTTTCGGAGGTTACTATTTTTTTAGGTTTGTCTTTAAATCTTTTGTTACCATGCTTAGGCTTCTTTTAGACTTGTTACCAGTTGGATATTATATCTCTAATTTAATGAATGCAACTTCCTTTCTGTACTTTCTGTTGTTTCGAACTATATTAATGCAAGAACCTGAAAACTTCTAAAATGGTACCTCTACAGACGCTTATTGGGTCCGAGCTTCTTAGCTCTGGCCTAAGCGGGCCTCGTCACGTTTCGCTTCCGTCCATTTTGGGAAGCAGGGCGTGACAGGTTTTAGTGGTGGCCCATGCAGGTCCTGTAAAAGTTCGGAACAATAGGAGTACCGCATTCATTTAATATCCATGTACAAGTCTAAATTAGGTTTCCCAGTCTTAGATGGTAGGAAGACTTAGGTAGGCGTCCCAGGTTGATAGTTAGACGCCATGGTTAAGATTTAGCCATACCCGTCTTAGGATACCTTAGTAGCCTCTTCCACCTAGCTCTGACCAAATTAGATTTCTAGAGCCTTTCTTTTAGTCGCTCGCCCAGCTCCATCAACTTCGGGCCCAGCAGAACGTAACCTCGATTCTCTTAGGAACCTTCTCTTTAGATCCTGATTATATTCTAGCTTATTAGGAAATCTTAGAGCCGAGCTCTCATGATCTTAGACGACCCGATAATTAGAACCCCTGACTTCTAACGACTACCTGATCCTTACCCTTTCGTGTTATCGACTGTGGAGTCCCATCGTAGCTCTTCCCGATTCATATCTTACGCGTACTCTCCATGCGATCATTTTTCCTTTCTCTCGATTCTCGACGATTATCATCGATCCTTCGAATCCCTTCCTTGACCAATTCTACCTCTTCTAAAATTATTTTCGACTTTCCTTATTAAGTTTTCGCCATGTCTTGATTTCTTTGAAAACCCCTATATTATATATTTAAAATTTGTTGTTTTGGATAGAGTCAAAACTTTTTAATTGACTTGGAGCTTTCTTGGACGTAAATGTTTTAAGTCAACATCTCGCATTATTTGCCTTGTTTCCAAAATATATATATTACTTTTATAAACTACACAATTTATTTCTACTATCTTGTACTTATTTTCGAATTTTTCCCTTTCCCAAAACCTGCTTCCTTTAAAAGTATTTTCGAAATTCATTATTAAATTCTCCGCCCAATTTGACTTCTTAGAAAACTTTTATTAATTATTTAAAATTTCTTACTTTCGGTTGAGTTAAAATTCTTTCGCAAATTTTGAAACCTTTCAGTCGTAAAAGTTTTAAGTTACGGCCTCGTACTTATTTTCGAATCAGATCCATCGTAATTTTAGTTTTAAAACCTTGTTACCATTTCGGGAATTCAATATATCATTTTTCTAACCTACGAAATTTATTTTTAACCATTTACGTACGTACTTTAGAATATTTTTCTAAAACATAGGGGGATTTTAAATTTCTTTACATATAAACATCTCTATGTTCATCGTGCTCATACTTCAAGAACCTTTGTTTAAATTTATTTTCATTTGCAAAACAATCGCTACATTATCCTACTTTTATTCCTTCATCTAATTTTTTTCCAAATCGTAATAATTTTACTATCTGCTCCTTTTCCCCACTTATTTTAAAAAAAAAGTATAAAGTATACGATATCATATTTTACCCGTAAATCTCCTTCATCTATCTAATTATTTTGAGAAGTATTTTCGTCACACCCAACCAACTACCTCCTTATCTCGCTTTATTTGAACTCGTTCCTTCCGATTCATTTCGTTACACTCCTGGCTTCTGTTTTCTTTAGGTTGTGTATACATTAGTCCTTGTAGTTGTCTACGTTGTCTCTGGTTTAGGAGTAGGTCCTTTGGTAAGTGATGGCGTCGTGGTGGTTGAGCATAGGTAGAGTGCATAGACCTGTATGAATGTGTGTTCTTTAGGATCCCGATGATTGCCTTTTGTGTCTTGAATGTGTACTCAGTGTTAACCATGGTGTGCTTGAAGTTGTCTGAATGACGGTATTCATACTTATATGAACAGTGTCATAGAAGGCAGTTCCTTAGACTTAGTTTTAGTTTTAATGAATGGTTTATCTGGGCTGTATGTGACTGTATCAAAACTTTGTTTTCTTTTAAACCAAATCTTTAAAGTTTTGAAACTAGCTCACAAGATCACAAATCACTTATCCTCCCTCATCCATTACCGCAACACCACACGTTTTTCCAAATGTTTTAAATTATTTCTTTGGCCTTAAGTCTCTCTTTCTCTTCTCTTCTTTCTCCCTTAAACAAAATTTTCGTGTTTATGGTTGTTATATTAATTGGGACTAGCTATTATCGTTATAGGATTTTGTTTTCAGGTAGGTTTGGAGTGGAGGATAGGAGTTGTAAGCTTAGGTATTTATAAATTTTGTAATTTGTCCTAGTATGAGTAATTCCGAGGACGGAATCATTTCTAAGGTGGGTAGAATGTAACGGCCGCTTTCCGACCATTCGTATTTTCTACGTACACGTACTGTTTCGTGCACGTATTTTATTTGTTTTTTTCTAAGCTCCGGCATGAGCGATGCGATATGCCGTTGTGATCGTTTGGGAGTGTAGAATTTTATAGTAATTTTTGGGAACGTCTTTTCACAGCTCGTTTTCTCGCAAAACGATTTTGAAAGATAGGGGCGTTTTAGTCATTTGACTCGAAGCGCCGTTTCCAATTTTACGTAAATTCTTGGTAGGCGTTACGCACGATCGGGCTCCGTAGATCTGTGCGTCTCGTTGTAGGATCCTGCCAAAACAGAGTTAGGATCGATAAATAAAGTTCAGACTTACGCTTGCGTATGCGGCACGGTAGTCTCGGAACTTTGCCTTCGGATTCGCCACGATGGATCGAGTCTTCTCACGAACGGAGTAAGGCTACTAAATCCACAATCTAAATCTCTACTTTTAGATTAAGAACTTGGATAGAGGGAGAGGAAGTATTTCGGCAGAGCTTCGCTAGAATGAAAATGCATGCAAGAATGCCATGCAAAAGTGTAAGGAAATGGCTAACCCTTGGGTCTTATTTATAGCCCCCAAGGTAGTTATTTTAGGAGTAATTGTTCCTTTGGAACAATTTAACTAAGGTGTACCATCGTACATGGCATATTATAAGCTTAAGTTGTACCATATGCATGGTACAATATAAGCTTAAGATATTACCCCTTTATTAGCCATATGTCGCATGCACTTATACACATATAATGCGACTTTCCCATCAATCTAGATATCCTCTCCGCAAGGGAACATATTCCCTTTGCACACGACTTCGTGTACGCGACGTTCGAGGTCCGTATTCCCTCGTACATCCCCTACAAGGGTGTACTAACGTCTTCCATATCCAACATCTCCCACTCACACTTGAGGGGATTGTAAGAGAACGTCTTTCTCTTAGTTCTTTCATCTATCATACCGAGAAATAGACCGTGCGACCGTCATGCGCGTAGAGTCTGTTGTTGTGCACTTGTTAGAGATACACAACGACCTCGAAGGTGCAAAGTTGAGTAGTTCAACGCATGCTTTACCCTAGATTATTTCTTCACATTTCTTATACTTTATATTCAACAATTGAATCCCATCTGGATCACAATTGGCTGGCCAGCTTTGAATCATTAAAGTCCAAATGTGAATATGAAATCAATCTTCCTCTTCTTGCGAACCTTCTAATCTTGACTAGACTCGCTTTTCTAACGTGCCCCGTCGAGCCAAATTATCATAGCCCATAAGTAACACACTAAGATAGCGATCATCTCGTCAAATCTAAAGGAACCAATTGGAGTCCTTGAGGGTAAGAGTTAAGGCCCATATGGCCTTTGAGTCTCACATAATAGCAAACACTATTGCTACTAACTCAGTGGTCGAAATGCATACGTGGTATGAACACGTATTACAACATCGCTCCTTTCCCAGGGAGTGTATGTCTCAATGATGTTGTAAGGATGATGATCAGACACCACAATGTCTGACTTTGAGTCCCTTATTCTACTCAAATAATCCTTTGGACTCACATCCCGCATTTAGACAGATAGGATTTCAAAAAATCCTCTTAGATCTTTTGTAAGCATCCATATGATGCAGATCTTTCATGCGACCATTTTGTTTAAGTCATGACTCTTAAATCATCCGTCTGATGATTTTGACTTCGAACAGGTCTCATCTCTATTCCATCCGTCTGATAGAATAAGGCGGTTGCTCATGTGAGAGAGCCAACCTCAATCTGTCCGACATACTAGAATTCAGCTGAGATTTCAAAATGTACACAAACATTTATTAAGAAATTCATATGCAATGTTTGAAAAAGAACTTATTCTTTTATTAATTTTGATCATTTACAGACATGGGAATTTACATTTGTACAACTCAGCTCTTACGCAATCCTTGAGATGATAAGTGTTTGTAAAACACATCTCTGGGGATCGCCTTCGTAAGCGGATCCGCTATCATCTCATGCGTAGATATGTACCTTATGTCTACCTTCTTGGTCTTATCATAGTCTTTTGCAAATTTGTAACGGATATCTATGTGTTTGGTCTTACAATGGAATTTCGGATCTTTGACATAGGCTATAGATGCTTGACTGTCGCTGTGTATAGGTACAGCACCTGAGTCACTTGCATTAATTAGCCTGTCTAAGAACTTCCTAAGCCAAACAGCCTCTTGGACTGCCATGCTAAATGCTACAAACTCGGCTTCCATGGTTGAAAGTGCGATGCAGGATTGTTTCTTGCTACTCCAGGATATTGCACCAGATCCGAGTAGAAAAACATATCCTGAGGTCGATCGTCGCTCATCGAGATCACCCGCCCAATCAGCATCAGTGTAGCCTTCGAGCCTCAAGGCATCTCCTTGATAGCATAAAGCAAAGTCTGCAGTTCCTTTGAGATACCGCATTATCCTCTTAACTGCTTTCCAGTGTACTTGCCCTGGGTTGGATTGGTAACGACTTACCATTCCAACGGCAAAACAGATGTCCGATCTTGTACACATCATATCGTACATTAGACTACCAACTGCACTGGAATATGGAACTTTTTCCAAAATCTCCTTCTCTTTTTGGTTCTTCGGACATGATTTCAGACATAAATTGTCGCACTTGCTTATTGGAGTATCAATGGACTTGCAGTCCTGCATATTAAAACGTTCTAGAACCTTCTTTATATAAGTCTCCTGTGAAAGAGAAAGAAGTTTCTTCGAACGATTCCTTGAAATCTTAACTCCAAGGATATATGCGGCTTCTCCCATGTCTTTCATCTCAAAAACTGATGAAAGCCAAGCCTTGATATCCATCACAAAGCCCTTGTCATTTCCGGCTATTAAGATGTCATCTACATATAGAGACATAATAACATACTTGTTCTTATTCCTCTTGATATATACACAGTTATCTTCATCAAGCATGAAAAATCCATTTGATAAGACAACCTCTTGAAATCGTATATACCACTGCCTCGAGGATTGTTTAAGACCATATATGGATTTAAGAAGTTTACAAACCTTATGTTCGTTTCCTTCTTTTACAAACCCTGTTGGTTGTTCCATATAGATCTCCTCGTCCAATTCTCCATTGAGAAAGGCAGTCTTTACATCCATTTGATGTAATTCGAGGTCTAAGCAAGCTACCATTGCCAGAATCAGGCGAATTGAGGTAAAACGAACAACAGGTGAGAAGGTCTCTTCGTGGTCTATCCCTTCCTGTTGCGTAAAACCTTTCGTGACAAGGCGAGCTTTATATCTGTCAATAGAGCCATCAGCCTTATGCTTGATCTTGAGAACCCATTTGTTCCCAATAGCTCTACGTCCTCTGGGTAAGTCAACTAAGTCCCAGACTTGGTTAACTTTCATGGATTCTAACTCCTCTTGCATCGCTTCCATCAATTTGTCTTTAGCAGGGCAAGATACGGCCTGTTTGAAAGTAGCAGGCTCGTCATCTTCTTGTAGTAAAGTCATAAAGGTTTGCGGAAATTCATCCTCAAATCTTAGAGGAGCCAACCTTGTACGACTACTACGTCGTATTTGAGATTCTTCAAGTCCTTGTTGACTTGAGTTTAGATCAATTCTAATATCACTCCCACTTGGAATGTCGTTAGAATTGCTCCCACTTGGATCATTATTCCCGTATGGAATAGGATAATCGTCATTCGTATAATCCATTGGTGAAGGTTGAAACGTATTTTCGTTTTCACCAAGAATTCTCCCACTCGAATGAGGTAATCCTTCTTGATCATAAATCTCAAATAGAGATAAGTCCTGACTTATCTCGCACTGTCTTGGAAACTCGTTTTCCAAGAAAGTGACATCCCTCGACTCAAACTCAATTAGCCCACCATTGTCTTCCTGACTAATAAAAACATAACCTTTAGAGTTTTCTACGTATCGTATAAAGATACATTTCCTTCCCCTTGGCCCAAGTTTGCCATACTTATGGGAGGAAATATGTGCGTAGGGTGCACAACCCCAATGTTTCAAAATGTTTAAGTCAGGAGACCTTTGGTTCCACAACTCATAAGGAGTGGAGCTAACTGATTTCGAGGGTACGCGGTTTAAAATGAAAGCGGCCGTCAATAATGCATCACCCCAAAAGGTGATTGGCAAGTTAGCTTGCGCCATAATTGAACGGACCATTTCCATTAAAGTCCTATTTCTCCTTTCTGCAACACCGTTTTGTTGAGGAGTATAAGGCATAGTTACCTGATGCACTATGCCTTTTTCATCACAAAGTTCCTTAAAACTTATTGATTGATATTCACCGCCCCTATCGGTTCGCAAGACCTTAATCTTGCGATCTAATTAATTCTCCACTAAACTCATATAGTTTTTAAAGCAAGCCAAAGCTTCACTTTTGTGGGATATCAAATAGATATGTCCGAATCGGGTGAAATCATCAATAAAAGTGATGAAGGTCTTGATGCTCTCATTTGATCCCACCCATTTGGTAGGGAACGTATAACTGCTTGGATTTGTTGCTCATCAGTGAGCACATGACATGCGTCCTTTAACTCCGAGATAAGGTTCGCCATATGTCGCAGATGTTTCCCCATGGAATGATCTGGACGTTTCTTATATGTATCGAACCTTATAGTTAAGGCGCGAAGTTTGGACACCGATGTGCCACCGAACTTCTCCTCTAGCTTGGACCATATGTCCATGGCTAGGTCATGTTCTCGGAAGATGCGCATTATGTCATCAGCCATACTGCTTAATAACGTAATGCGCGCTATCTTGTTCTTCTGAGACCAAGCATCAAAAGCTTCCTTGTCTCGTCGGTGTTGGGCCGTAGTGCCTAACTCGGGTTCAATCATAACGTTCTTTAGAGTTTCGAGCACTTCTTGCTCCTCTAGAACGTATTGTATCTTGATGGACCAAAGGTTGTAATTATCGCCGTTGAGTTTTTCACCTCTGTTTAACTCAGCGACGATATTCTTTGAAGCGGAAGACATTTTACTTTTAAAATGCTGCAAAAGACATAAAAACCAAAGGTTTGATCAAAAAATTGCATTGAAAAATTCTTAAAATACAATTCCCATTTGAAGTGATATTAGAATATCCCATTTGGATAGTTCTAATTTCAACTCCCACTTGGAATGATATTTATAATTTGATAAGTTACTTTCGAAAAATATTGAAGATGTTACTCTAGAATCGGAAAGGTCACTATGTTTCCAATCACCATCTAGAGTAACTTTCAATATTTCTCCCTCACTTTATCAAATGTTAGTACTCTTATAGTACTTTGCAGCGGAAAAGCGTTTTTGAAAACTTATTTTTCAAAACGTATGAAAACGTATTTTTCAAAAAAATGAATATTTCATCTTAGTACCCTTATGATACTTAGTGAAACATTCGGCACTTCCTGACCATTTGTCGGGAATGAGCCGTAGCCGTGCCAAGGTCGGATCCCCTTTTTGGGATTTTTCTGCAAACTATCGTCGCTGGCTCCCGTATGGATCCAGGCGTTTCTCCCCGTATGAGAGAATTTTGATGCTAGTCGGCACGTTCATGTTCAACCAAGGCCTTTTACCGAATTGGTCGACCAAAACACCCAAATTGGTCGACCAAAATTTGGTCTTCTTCACTCCCGGCCAGGGCCCCTGCCCTGGCCGAGACTGGCCAAGGGCCTCTGCCCTGGCCGGCCAGGGGCGGCCTGCGGCAGCCCTGGCCACTGCCAGGGCCGGCCGGGCCACTGGCCTGGCCTCGGCCAGAGGCCGGCCAGGCCTCTGCCTGGCCCGGCCTAGGCCAGAGGCCCCTGGTCGGGGCCAGGGCCCTTGCCCTGGCCTCGGCCAGGGCGGCCAGGCCCTGGCCTGAGGCCAGGGCGCTGCCCTGGCCTCTGCCAGGGAGGCCAGGCCCTGGCCTGGCCTGGCCGCGGCCAGGGCTCTCTGGCCCTGGCCGTGGCCGGCCAGGGCCGGCCATGGCTTATTGGCCTTGACCGGCCATGGCCCTTTGGCCATGGCCGGTCTCCCCCCTTTCATGGGGTGGCCGCATACCCCCGCCGGAGGGGGTTGCCGTGGTGGTTATTGGCCGTAGCCAACCCCCTCCGCATGGGGAGGGGGGTGCATGGCCTTCATAGCCCATTTGGCCATGGTGCACATGCACCAAAGTTCATCTTCCCCGATGAAAATAACTACCACCTTCTTCTCCGGTGAAGCGCCCGTTCGTCGAGGAAGTAGTTGTCCTCCAATGGTCGTGTGCCAAAAAATGACCCTCTTCAAAAATTCGTAAACTACGCGCTCCACATGAAGAGAGCGCCCATTCCCTATGAATGGAGACTCAGCATCCATGAAGAGAGCGAGTTTGACGATATGAACGGTCGGTTCTTCCCGTCACGGAGAGTTCCTGCCATATCCATAATGACAGAAGACCCTAACGTGAAAAGAACAACCGCTGCGTTCTCTCCATCACGAAGCGTTCCTACCATATCCATAATGGTAGGATACTCATTCGTGAAAAAGACAACGACTCGTTCATAGTTTCGAAGGGGCGACGGTTTGACCGGAGCGAATCCGTATGGCTTTGATACCAATGTAGGATCCTGCCAAAACAGAGTTAGGATCGATAAATAAAGTTGAGACTTACGCTTGCGTATGCGGCACGGTAGTCTCGGAACTTTGCCTTCGGATTCGCCACGACGGATCGAGTCTTCTCACGAATGGAGTAAGGCTACTAAATCCACAATCTAAATCTCTACTTTTAGATTAAGAACTTGGATAGAGGGAGAGGAAGTATTTCGGCAGAGCTTCGCTAGAATGAAAATGCATGCAAGAATGCCATGCAAAAGTGTAAGGAAATGGCTAACCCTTGGGTCTTATTTATAGCCCCCAAGGTAGTTATTTTAGGAGTA
Source organism: Scilla litardierei (assembly GCA_030789695.1). Taxonomy (NCBI): domain Eukaryota; kingdom Viridiplantae; phylum Streptophyta; class Magnoliopsida; order Asparagales; family Asparagaceae; genus Scilla; species Scilla litardierei. Next base: position 180,553,969 of record CM061134.1, read on the forward strand.
ATTGTTCCTTTGGAACAATTTAACTAAGGTGTACCATCGTACATGGCATATTATAAGCTTAAGTTGTACCATATGCATGGTACAATATAAGCTTAAGATATTACCCCTTTATTATCCATATGTCGCATGCACTTATGCACATATAATGCGACTTTCCCATCAATCTAGAGATCCTCTCCGCAAGGGAACATATTCCCTTTGCACACGACTTCGTGTACACGACTTTCGAGGTCCGTATTCCCTCGTACATCCCTTACAAGGGTGTACTAACGTCTTCCATATCCAACACTCGTCTCCACGATCGCCCCGGTATTTTCGGATTATTTTTCTGACGCCCGGATTGAGAGATATCGCTCGGAGAAACCTGGACCGTTGATTTGCCCTGACCAATTTCGAAATTCAAATTGATTAGCCAAATCTGGCTATATCCCAAATTATCTTCATAATATCTTTCCTAAACTGTCTTTCTATTTGTCCCCTAGACTTACCCCTACTTGAACACCCTCACCCTTTTGACAATCCCCTTCTAGCTATAAATCTCTTGGGTATATATCAAATTATCATGTTATAATAACCCTAAACCCTAACCTAATACCCAATTCACGTTTACCTAGGTTTGCATCTCAGCCGCCACCAAAATTTCTCCCCTATTCCGATCTCTCCCTCATCTCTTCTCCCCCTCCCTCGCATCTCCCCCAATCCTTTTCCGCCGACGCGCAAGAGCGCTGCCTTCCCGGCCCCCGACCACGGCCGCCCTTCTCAGCGCCTCCTCCGGCGCTCTCGACAGTTTTCCCGCCGCTCCGGCGATCCAGCAACCAGGCCCCGACACCGTGCAGCGCAGCGACGCCCCGCCGCGATCCTCCTCCCCGATCGCCTCTCCTCCCGCACGATCGCGATCGGCGCCGCCCCGCCGCCCTCGCATCAACGCCGCGCCCTCATCCGCAGTCGCCACTGCAGATCTACAGAGCGCCGCCTCCCCTCGTGGTCCTCACCGCCGTGACAGCCCGACGCCGCCGCGATCGACGTTGATCCCGCGTCCCCAACTCCGAGTGACCCTCCGCTGCGTCGCCGATGCAACACTCTCACCCACGGCCCCCTCAGCCGCCGTAACCGCCTTCCGCGCCATCGCAGCAGCAGTCGCAGCTGCCGTATCTGACGCCCACGCCGCTGCGAGACGCCCCGGAGCCCGTCACCGGCTGCCTCGATGGTCTGACCTCCTCCACGGCCGCCTACGACGCCGGAGGCCCGCCGCAGCTACAAGCACAGCTGCCGCAGCAGCCGACACGACAGCCGCTGCCCTTGCCGCCCTACGATGCAGCCGTCTCCGACCCCCCACGGCCTCACGCCGACGATCTCGTTCACCCAACCGCCGCTCAGCCATCTTTTCAGCGAGCCATGTCCCGTCGACCCTCTTCCGGCCTCCACCTCTCAAGCAGCGAAGCATCAACTTACGAAGGTTAGATTTGTATGGGCATGATAGTTTAATAATAGATAGACTTGGGTTGTTGTTATCATATATATAGTTGTGTTAACTTCAGTTAGTTTTAAACCTCATATACTATTACACTACTATCTTATAGAACTGTACCTATAGGTGTTATAGCAGTGACCCAAGTTATTTGACTAAAACCTATGGGCTGAATGATGACGAAGTACTAGGTAAACAGTGGGTCCTTTATAGTTTTGTTATAAGACATCCATCCGTAAAACAGATAATTGTGTGCAATACTAGCTGTATATCTTTTTGACCAATGTTTGGATAATTGGTGACTTAAGAATAGGTGGTAGATAACTCGTATGTGACTTTTCTAGCAGTTCTAGGTTACTTATTGGAATATTGTAAACTTGTATGAACCAGTAAGTTAACTTAGTTGGCATGTTGGCTACTTTAATATTGATGTTAACCTGTTTACGCGTAGGATTGATAACTTGTGTACGCGACTTTTAGCTAAAGATAGTCTAGGTTGTTATGATAGTAACGTTGTATATTTCTTGTACTAGCAACTTAATCTTGTGACAGGTTAGTAACTCAACGTTCATTAATACTGAGGGGAATCCCCCATCACAAGATAGAAAACCTATTAAGATTGGAATATCAGACGTTTTAGGTTGCCTAATGACTTTTGGTCCCGTCCACGAACTTAATGAAACCGTGGGTTTTTGTAACAGCAGAGAACCGTTCGTCCCAAACCGTGTGTGATACCGGATCCAACCCCTGACGTCACGACCCGATGTCATTATCGTTCACTGTGATACCCGCAGCCGTGACGATCCCGAGACGACTCACACTGCGCTACCCGCAGTCGAGGATGCGAGCACCGCTACTGTCCCCAGACCCGACGTCAGACTCGTGCACGTTCGTCGCACCAGGTTAGTCGCCTAACATGTAGTAAGAACCCACACCATAGTACAATCAAACCCTAAACTAAAACTGGTCAACTCAAACAAAATTTACTTTTCAGCATCAGTAAAACGCTGCTCACCGTAGAAATCGACCATCAGACAAATTTTCTGTGCATATAGGGTAGTGGTCGATTTAAACTGAACAAGAACACCAATTTGTGACTTTGACAAATAGGGTAGTCCCGATAACCTAGAAACGAACCTAAATAAGATTTATTGAAATCGCGACCTGACATCGTCGCCGTGGCGATATTTCAGACGGACTTCCGCGGACGAGACGCTTGGACGAGACGCTTCGAGAGGACGACGCACTCGCCGTTTCAGGCAAGTGTATCCACTTGCACTTTTGGCCGAGCTTAGGCCCTAGTTGGTTAGAATTGTTAACTGTGAACAAATAGAACCGGACGTGAAATGATAGCGTCCGGGACGACTCATGACGGCTCAGACTTGACGACGAAGTCTGAGCCTGACAACAACAACTTTTGATATTGTAGGGCTATCATATGTGTGCGTGCGTGTGGACACCCTAGAATAACAACTCCCTACACTTGTCATGTCGTGTCCTGTTACACAAAAAGCCTTCGGGCGTTTCGGATGCATTCCTAGCGGAAGTGATCCCTGTTACACAAAAAGCCTTCGGGCGTTTCGGATGCTTTCCTAGCGGAAGTGATCCCTGTTACCCAAAAAGCCTTCGGGCGTTCCGGATGTTTTCCTAGCGGAAGTGATCCCTGTTACACAAAAAGCCTTCGGGCGTTTCGGATGCTTTCCTAGCGGAAGTGATCCCTGTTACACAAAAAGCCTTCAGGCGTTTCGGATGCTTTCCTAGCGGAAGTGATCCCTGTTACACAAAAAGCCTTCGGGCGTTTCGGATGCTTTCCTAGCGGAAGTGATCCCTGTTACCCAAAAAGCCTTCGGGCGTTTCGGATGCTTTCCTCAGCGGAAGTGATCCCTGTTACACAAAAAGCCTTCGGGCGTTTCGGATGTTTCCCTAGCGGAAATGATCCCTGTAAATCTAGTCCTGAGTTCCGGGGTTGGGGTAGGGTTGAGCGTGCGTACGGCAAGAGGGTCTGATCCCCCTCGAACCGTAAGGCGTGAACCCTTCGTGTCACACTTGTCTTGTCTTGTCTTGTCTTGTCCTGCCACGTTTCGTCTTGTCACGTCTTGTCTTGACACCTGTAGGTTAGTCCCGTAGTTCGTAGCACACGCTACGACTACTAATTGTCCCGTTTCACTTTCCTGCTACGTTACTTCCTGTTGTGTTACTCTGTTATAACCACAGCATGCTAACCAACCAGTAAACTGTTGTGAAATAGAACCTCAGCATGTTAATCAACCAGTAAACCGTTGTTTAAAGTTCGGTACACTTGCAGTTTTGTCTAACCCTTTTTGTAGACCTTACCTGACGTAGAGTCCCTTCTTTTGGTGCTGTACGTCAGGTGTTCAGCCAGAGTTCGTGGACGAGGCAGACTCACTGGAGTACGTGGAGCCGAGGATGTCGACCCAGAGTACGCGCCTGACGAGGACCAGACCTAGCGGTCATTTTTAGTCGTCACTTTCGGAGGTTACTATTTTTTTAGGTTTGTCTTTAAATCTTTTGTTGCCATGCTTAGGCTTCTTTTAGACTTGTTACCAGTTGGATATTATATCTCTAATTTAATGAATGCAACTTCCTTTCCGTACTTTCTGTTGTTTCGAACTATATTAATGCAAGAACCTGAAAACTTCTAAAATGGTACCTCTACAGAAGCTTATTGGGTCCGAGCTTCTTAGCTCTGGCCTAAGCGGGCCTCGTCACGTTTCGCTTCCGTCCATTTTGGGAAGCGGGGCGTGACATAGACGCCAGAGCTGTACATGCTCTATGCGATGACACGTTCCAGGGTTTTTGATGCAGCTAACGTTCTGGTCCCCTCTGTAGAGATAGATATCACCAGTTGGTACATCGAACACATCATTATTTCTGTAGGCTCGGACGCCTATTTGTTGTGGCGGTCTGATTACCCTCTTGGCCCTATTATGCAGAGTTGACCTCCTTGATGACTTGCGTAGACCACCGGGCCCCACCTCACTTTCCATAGATGTTATTGAAGGGATTTCTGGGACCCTTATGGCATAAAAACTCTATGACCGTCCTAAGTTGGACGAAACATAGACAGAAAAGCAGCGGAAAAATAAACATGTTAATCTAATTAACATTTAACCCTAAGGTCCAAGACCCTAATCCAAGATCTATGCCAACTTGGGATGGATCTGACCATCCCAAGAAGGATCTAACCTACTGCGATTAAATTAAACTAATGCTAATCACATACCTGGAATCTCAACCCTGGAGCAGGCGAGATGTTCCGCACCGTCTTCCGAGCCGCTCCCGTCCCACGTCGAGCCGCTCCTCGAACCGCTCCTCGAACCGCTTCGCATCCCGAGGCAATCAATCCCCGTGTCGCCGAGCCAACCACGCGCCGAAGAAAGTTTCACGTGAGTGAAACCTCCGCCTAGATTTCAGATCTGAATCCGAACTCCTTTGCGGCTTTGCTAGAGCCCTCAGGAGCAAGGCAGAAATTTATAGGGAGAGGAGAAATATTAATTTAAGCTTAGATCCGAGCGTGCTCCAACATTTACGAGAGCCGCTCAGATCTAGATCTTGGGACGAGTTTTGAGGAGGAGAGCAGACCCCTATTTATATAGGTGGATGACTGCTCCCCTTTACTCAAAATCCGATGTGGGACTATTAATTGGGTTAATAAAATCAAGTTAGTTTGTACTTCACAAAGTGCAAACTTCCGTGAATTTTAACTCCCTCACCGTTGAACTTCAGAATTGATACAACATATCAATTTGAAGGGTGTTCAACGGTGAACGCATAGGAAAAAACCATTCGTCAATCGGAGTTCGTTTGACCACTCAATTGTATGTCCAAAGTTCAGCCTACGACTTGTTTTTCGCAAAAACCAGCCGTCAAATCTGCCCAATAGATTTAGGGTTCTGCACCCATTAGTGGGGCCCAGCAAGTGGGCCCCACAGCCCCCAAAAAAGCTGACTGGGTGCCTGCCCAGACCTGGGCACGGGCGCCCAGGCGCCAGCCTGGCGCCTGGCACCCAGGCGGGCGCCCGGCCCAGGCACCCGGGCCTGGGCCTGGGCCGGGCGCCCAGGCCCAGTCGGGCGTGGGCGCCCAGGCCCAGGTGGGCCTTGGCTTTACTAGGCTTGGCCAGCAGTCCAGGCCAGACCCAGTTTGGGCTGGGTCTGCCTGATCTGGCCTGATCTTACTCTTAGATCTGTTTTGGACGCCGTTCGAACCTGGGCATAGACTGGGACATTCCCGTCTTACCCGTAACCTTTTTCTTGCGTTTCTTATATTAAATATTGCTTTTAACTATTTAAAACACATTTAATCTCTTTTGCATCAAATGCAAAATGGTCCCTATCTAGACTTAAATTATCATTTGCATCAAATACAAATGATCCGAGGGCACCATCCTCTACATCTCCCACTTGCACTCAGGATCATTTATCCCGAATGCAGGAGATCATTGCAAACATCTTTTGCAATATTCTATCCCTTGCATCAAATGCAAATTATTCTCCCTAACTAATTTCTACCTATTACTAGACGAAGGTCGCACTCTGTGTGAGACCCTACAGCCTGACCCTTACAACAGGTTGGGCTCGAAGCCCTATACGGCAGTGACCACGAGCAGTGGTTGCCGTCCCTACTTCAGGAATCATCATTATGTGGTTGACTCATTTGACATGAGTATTGTCGAGACCACCCTGACTGTTTCCCTGATGAATTCCGCAGTTATAGTCTTTTCGTCTAAACTATGTCATGTAAGTCAAGTCTAGGGTACGGTCAAACTGTCAACCCCAATAACTTGACTCCGGTTAGTTTCTATCGATCTTTAGTCAAATAATGTTGGACTTCTTCCAACAAACTCTGGCCAGAGATTTTACTAAAGATCGAACTAACCCTACGACACTAACTCCCATTGACCAGAAGAGACGAATCTTCTCTTGGTCATTACTCGTCTCGTACGCTTCAAGCGACACCCAATCAAAGACCTTTCGACAGGCCTTGCCTCGAAGTTAGGTCAGTTGATCTAAGTGGCACTGTTCACGCATAGGTTCGCCAAAATGACCTCAAGTCAAAAGACCAACTAGCCTATCATCACTCAGAGTTATCATTGACAGATTGGTCAATATAACCATATGATAACTCTTGTGGATCGTTCAGTGAACTCATTCTCTAATGAGCACCTGTGTCTCGTCTCTGACTTCGCCAAGTCGAACGATCATGAGATCCTTGCCACCGCTAAACGGTGAAGACTAAGACACAATGGTCTATCCGATGTTTCGATATCCTTGTCTCGAAACATCTACGACCACGAACCCTTTTAGACTGTCAAACATTTCTCTATGATCGAGATACTCATCTCGATACCTGTTTGACCTCGCATAAAGTCTCAGGACTTTACCTAAGTTAATATCTAATGTTAACTACTTTAAATAAATTATTACCAAACAGCTTAATGTTATTTCGAACAAGATGTTTGTGCTTTTCACACATCGAGATAGATTGTCTTGAGGGTATTATCTCTTAACATCTCTCACTTGCACTCCGGCCCATTTATCTCGGTATCTTATACCGTTTTTACACATAAGTTTTCCCGACTTTATGTGATAGAGCCTTCATGAGTGGATCTGCTAAAACCGTCTACACTATAGACTTAAGGGGCTTCTATGTTCATGTTAGACCAACCATTTGAATCTCATTCAAATAATTCACTTGGTCGTTCAGAATCCATAATATTTTTATTTACTTGGATCTTATCCAGTTCATCGTACCTTACGATAATCATTTAAATTAGTTACTGGTCATTTCAAATGGCTCATATTTATTTCTGATAAAGTATCAAACTCTTTTGATTACTTTGTCAAAATATATGTTCCATCCCTTTGATGCCTCGCATGTAATTTATACGCTCCCACTGACCTTGAAAACTTTCTGGTTAATTCATATAAGTTGGTCCGTCTAAATCATATTTAGAAAAACGAACTTATAAGTGAATGTTCCAATTTTCATGGTCAACTTTGAGCGTTTACATCGAGTTTGGTTCGAGTAGATCTGTACACATCTGCTGGCGAGACGGTTTCAACATAATCCGTTTATAGGAAATTAGGATGAAAACCCGTTCTCGACCAACATGATTGCACTTCACTATTTTTCCTTTCTGCACCAATCTTTCAACATAAAGATTTACTTGCAGAAAGTGAGGAAACATTTTCCTTGTGCACGTAAACTAAATTCCCAAATTTATTTACGTACACTGATCTGTTCTGATTGCATCAAGTTTTAAATCGGAGTTACTACTCCGAATTTCATCCTAGAAGTTGACTAAGTCATCATCAGTTATGATGTCTAACTCGACTCTTCGTCTCACGAAATTCGAGTAATTATACAACTTCCTAATGATTGATTTAATGAATATTTTATTGATAATGTCCTCATAGAACATTATCAAAACCTAGGCATTACTATCTGGGACTTAACCCAGAGGGAGGACATAACTCAGAGCCACTTGCTATGGATCGCACCAAGTCTAACTCAGTGTGATTTATACTTTTAACACACGGATGTGTTAACAGACTTGACCTGAGAGAAAATCACATTTTCTTTTAATTACGCAAGATTTTATGTAGCTAAGTATTTGACCATTCAATCTAATCGAATCAGTTTAAATACTTTAGTCATTTCGTTCTTTATTTTATCAGACTTGTGTTTCATCAAGAACACGTGTCTTAATAAAATATACGAATAACTTATTTTGGTTAATCTAGACTCGGGTACATCAGTATGTACGAGACTGAGTTCGACAACTCATTCTCCCACTGTCTTACAGATGGGTTTCGGCCATTATATCTAAGAGGGTAAGATTCACAAGTGTCCACAGACTTTCATAATACGAGAGGTCAGACCCCTCTTTATGTGACTTGTGAAGCTTAGTCTCTCGATACGGCCTAGTCTATTTTGCCATATAAGTTTGCTACTACCTTGTGTATTTATATATTAACATTTAATATATTATAGTTATCACAAATTACTTAACACAAAATATTGCTTCAGAAGCAAGGTGACGACATTCGTCAAAATGTGTTAGACGTCTTTTGTATAACAATTATGTTGAAATCGTGACATCAAAATATGTCACATTTCATTTCCTCATACTTATGACTTTACTAATGATAAATTAAACTATTCAACTCGATTGACTTTCCGGAGTGCCTTCTTCCTTTTCTAAATCATATTTAGATATTAAATAGCCCAACATAAATACATAGCTATGCAAGCATCTCATGTATCCAAACGCCTGAGAGTTGCAATCTTGAGTGTAGCTCAAGAAGTTGCTTGTCTCAAGATCCGGTTGGGATACATAGTCTTGCACCGCTCATGCACTTGTATTCGACTCAAACAGTTTGATCAAATTCTCGAACTTTGCGGATCAAAATTGTTTGTCCATACAACCTTGAGGGTAGCTCAACAAGTTGTAGGGAGAAACATACTTCGAATATCCTATATGTTCAAGCTGCCTCATATAGAGACGAGTGACATGTAGTGTGAATTTATTTGTTGGACTCAGAACTTGATGAAATCATATTTCTTAAGTCTGTTCTTTAGAAGGTCATTTAATTGTCAACGAGAATATAGTTTAATTTTACCAATTTAGAATTTAACTTGATATTCAATTAATCAACCTATTTGACCAATTAACTTATTTTATAAAAATATTATATCTTTGATTCCTTCCGTAAACATAGTCTTGCCCTAGTTTAGCATACGTTCAATATTAAATATAGGTATAATGGCTTTTATCTATCTATATCCTCCCACTATTTTTACGATCGTTTCAAAGCTTAATAACGAACGATTTCATCGAATTAAAATTAATGGGTAAGAGGTCCAATCACCTTGAGCCTAACTTCCTTGAGTGTAGCTCAACAAGTTGCTTGACTCTGTAAATCGGAAGATGACTCTTCATCGATCATATCAGATATGACCCTCTTATTGGTTTTTACCCCTAGCCATTTGTGATCATGAGTGTGCTCATCCAAATCACAATGTCTAGTCTAGTCGGACCCTTGTTTTCATGTCTAGCCTAACTTGCCCCCGCCGCTCGGTGTATTCACGACACGTCGGTTTGGGTCAGGTCTTAGACTACATCAAGTCAGACTACATCGTTGACTTAACTTACGCCGGCGCTCGGGGTACGAGACGACGGTTTGGTTCAGATGAAATCTATTTAAGGAGTTGGTTTCTACAGGGTTGTCATGTCACAGCTTGAGTGTATCTCAACAACTGTAACACGGGCCCTATAGTTGCTAACCCCTAAAACAAGGAGGGCTACGGCTAATCTTGAAAAAGATCATTAACGTATTTGACTTAGATATAGTCCAGGGTGTCATACAATCATGATTCGCGACATTGCGGTCCAGCGGAACACAGCCAGGGAATTGACTAAGCCAGGATCACTATCCCTTAAAGGGTGATCCAGAACTCTTAGCCAAGCACATTGACTGGATCATGGTCCATTGAATGAAGCTTGTCATTTTTATATACGTGCCATAGACTAAACAGCTTTTATTAACAACTAATTAATCCTATCAACTAGTTGCATCCTTAAATTCAAAATTTTAGAATTTGTTTAATAACTTTTATTAAGTCATTATCAACTATAAAGTTCACGTGCTATCCTAATCGTTATTAGGATTTTAATAAATTTTATTAACAACGCTAAAAGCGAAGTCCTTTAATGAGAATTAATTATAACAATTAGAATTAAGATTCATTAAAAGGACTACCCTAATCAGAATTAGGTCTTGAAGTGTTGTTAATGTTTTATTAAAACATAGCATGTCATTAAAATTCAATTAATAAATTTTAATCATTTCTTAATGGCTAACCTAAAAGGTTGTCTTGTGTTATCAAATAAGTGACAAGATGACATAGCCATTAAAATAAAGATACACTAATTTTATCACATAAAATGAAAGTGTACAACTATTTAACAATTAAATAGACTAAAGTTTATCGCATAAACAATTTTAAACTTTTAAAATCAGTTTTAAAAAATATCTTATAAATTTAAAACATCATTTTTTAAAAAATTTCCATGTTCAAAAATTTATCTTATACAATTTTTAAACATCTAAAACATTTTAAACTTATCGCATAAATTTAAAAAAGCCTTAAAATAAATTTTAAAATTATCACATAAATTTAAAAACATCATTTTAAAATTTTCATGTTTAAAATTTTATCACATAAAATATTTAAACAAAAATCCTTTTAAAATCGCCTTTAAAAGATATCGCATAAATTTTAAAATATTTTAAAAGGGCATCTAAAATTATTTTAAAATTATCTCATAAATTAAAACATTTTATAAAGCATTTTGTAAAGCATTTCAAAGTTTAATAATAATCGCAGGCTTAGATCGCAACGCATACAAAGCTCTGATACCACTGAAGGGATTTCTGGGACCCTTATGGCACAAAAACTCTATGCCCGTCCTAAGTTGGACGGAACATAGACAGAAAAGCAGCGGAAAAATAAACATGTTAATCTAATTAACATTTAACCCTAAGGTCCAAGACCCTAATCCAAGATCTATGCCAACTTGGGATGGATCTGACCATCCCAAGAAGGATCTAACCTACTGCGATTAAATTAAACTAATGCTAATCACATACCCGGAATCTCAACCCTGGAGCAGGCGAGATGTTCTGCACCGTCTTCCGAGCCGCTCCCGTCCCACGCCAAGCCGCTCCTCGAACCGCTCCTCGAACCGCTCTGCATCCCGAGGCGATCAATCCCCGTGTCGCCGAGCCAACCAAGCACCGAAGAAAGTTTCACGCGAGTGAAACCTCCGCCTAGATTTTGGATCTGAATCCGAACTCCTTTGCGACTTTGCTAGAGCCCTCAGGAGCAAGGCAGAAATTTATAGGGAGAGGAGAAATATTAATTTAAGCTTAGATCCGAGCGTGCTCCAACATTTACGAGAGCCGCTCAGATCTAGAGCTTGGGACGAGTTTTGAGGAGAGCAGACCCCTATTTATATAGGCGGCTGACTGCTCCCCTTTACTCAAAATCCGATGTGGGACTATTAATTGGGTTAGTAAAATCAAGTTAGTTTGTACTTCACAAAGTGCAAACTTCCGTGAATTTTAACTCCCTCACCGTTGAACTTCAGGATTGATACAACCTATCAATTCGAAGGGTGTTCAACGGTGAACGCATAGGAAAACACCGTTCGTCAATCGGAGTTCGTTTGACCACTCAATTGTATGTCCAAAGTTCAGCCTACGACTTGTTTTTCGGAAAAACCAGTCGTCAAATCTGCCCAATAGATCTAGGGTTCTGCACCCATTAGTGAGGCCCAGCAAGTGGGCCCCACAGCCCCCAAAAAAGCTGACTAGGCGCCTGCCCAGACCTGGGCACGGGCGCCTAGGTCTGGGCACGGGTGCCCAGGTCTGGGCGCTGGCGCCCAGGCGCCTGGAGCCCAGGCGCGGGTGCCCAGGCGCCAGGCGGGCGCCTGGGCCGGGCGGGGTGCCCGGCCCAGAACGCCTGGGCGCTGGGCGCCCAGGTGCCCAGGCCGCCTGGGCCTACGCCCAGGCGCCCGGGCATGGGCCTGGGCCGGGCGCCCAGGCCCAGGCGGGCCTTGGCTTTACTGGGCTTGGCCAGCAGTCCAGGCTAGACCCAGTTTGGGCTGGGTCTGCCTGATCTGGCCTGATCTTACTCTTAGATCTGTTTTGGGCATAACTTGGGCATCTGTCATCCGATTTGGACGCCGTTCGAACCTGGGCGTAGACCGGGACATTCCCGTCTTACCCTTAACCTTTTCCTTACGTTTCTTATATTAAATATGTCTTAAACTATTTAAAACACATTTAATCTCTTTTGCATCAAATGCAAAATGGTCCCTATCTAGACTTAAATTATCATTTGCATCAAATACAAATGATCAGAGGGCACATTCCTCTACAGTTATGGCCCGGATGAGGATGCTTTGTCCTCATGTTCAGCGTCACTGGGTCTGGCTGCACGGTCCACACAGCGCAGATTAAATGATTCTCCCGAGCCCTGCTCAGACGCAAGTTGGACCCGCGGGCGGGGACTGGATTCCACCGATGGATCTTCTCATCCCCGCCGCATACTTGCTAGAGCCTGAGGGTGCACAGCAGGAGCCCCTCCTTCCACCACTTGACCCTGTGATCCCTCAGCCCGCACTTGTTTCGTCTGCTCCTCCCGACACCTCTGTCCACACTTCTGCTAGTGTCGGGAGCACTTCAGCTGAGTCCACCCAGGCCACCACCACCACCACTGTGCCCATTTCGATAGATCCCATTTCTGCTGCCAGCCCCGAGCGTCCCTGACGTGCGTTTATATTTCATATATTCACGCACGTTTTCTTTTGTGTTTCTCCGTATTTTCCGCCGTCTTTTATTCGTTTTCTCGTGTTTTCTCGTTTTCTTTCACTTTTCTTTGTTTCTCCATGTTTGCAGGAGATTGCCCGCGTAGGGGACGTTTAACGACGATATCTCAAGTCCCTGGAGCAACGGGAGGAGTCACGCGTGATCCAGGGGGGTCAAACGACGAAGATTACATCTTTCAGCCCCTCACCCGGTCGGTTGGTCATCTCCAACCGATCGGGTGATGACGCATGCACCACCCGGTCTCAGCCGGAGCTCAAGTGAATGTCACCCGACCGGTTCATAGGCCGGTTCAAACGAGGCTGATTCTCTGTCTTTTCAAGCCAAATTCCAACCGATCGGGTGACTCTCACCCGATCGGTTCATCTGTAGCTGATGCTGAGGAGCGGAGACACGGGCACCCAACCGATCCCTTCACCCGATGGCGCCAAGATCCAACCGGTCACTCCAAGAACTCAACCGACCGGTTCATATGACCGGGTGAAAGTCCGCCGTTTTCTGTTTACTATTTGTAACAGATCACCCGATCGGTTGACTTGTCAACCGATCCGGTGGCGCTTTTCCTGCGGGTTTGAACCCGAACCATTAGGGTTTCGAAGTGGGGGTATAAATACACGAGGCTAGCCGACTTGAGGGGGATCTCCTGGAGTTTTTAGGGCTTTTTGCCCCCCCCCCCCCCTTCTCTTGTGAGTTCTAGGTTAGTTTAGATTAGGTCTTTTGCTCAATAAGTCTTGTATTGGATTGACGATTCAACTCAAGATAAGTATTTTCCTTTCTTTTTCTCCATTGTTTGTATTGTGTTTATTTTGCTTGATGGTGAAAGTTTATATGTCTTTTGTGTTGTTTGTTTATATGTTATTCACCATTGAGTAGTTTTGATGAACCCTAATACGGGTTAGGGTAGGATTGTTGCTTGGAAATTTACATTAGACTTGGTTGCATGGCACGTGTTCAATGTAATGTGTCAATGGGGATTTCTAGCTATCTGGGTCCAATTCGTACGACAACACACTAGATGTGTTGGGGGTTGGGTTCCGGTGCTTGTCCAGTCAAGATCCGCTTCGATGTATCGATAGAAATCACATTTGACCTATTTGGCCATTAGGGTTACGCGGGGGTGTTTCATTGTCATTGGCGGGAGAAAGACCGCCTCTGACCGTCGGGCCAAGGGGGAATAAACTTGGCGGTTGACTCCCTAGCCACAGCTCACGCCCCTTGTGTAGACATCGAGTCCTAGCGCGCGGGAGCAGCTTGGACGAAGTGTTGGGAGTTATCATTGTGGCCTTAATGCTCCCGGTTGCGGAAGGTGTTAATGGACATGGGAATGCCCACCGTCCGGAACCGGGTAGGCCTAGCGTGCTTGGTACCGACCGGAATATCGGGCCATGGACGCTAGGTACCACCTTTTGGGGCAATGTCTCACCTTGGATCAAGTCAAATGCCAAGTGTCATGAGTGCTCTAACCCGTGTTAGCGGGGATTCATTTTGTGTCCTTTTCAATTCTTTCTTTTATTTCTACACTTCACCCACATTATCCGCGTAGCTAGCACACAACCTAGGCGAGGCTAGTAGCTACTCAAGCCATCCACCTCCCTGAGTTCGATAAACCCGCACCCTACACTAACCGTGCACTTGCGGTAAAATGACACCGCGCCCATACCGTAAACGGGGCGCCGGTCAAGTTTTTGGCGCCGTTGCCGGGGAGGCGTTCGGTTTGATATTAGCTTAGCTTGGGTTCGTTAGACTACGTATAAAAACACAAAAAAATTTCTTTTTCTTTTTTTTATTTTTAAAAAATATATATATTCAATAACCAAGAAAATTTTCCCCCACCATTATATTATCTTTTTGTTATTCTCTTGTACTATTGACGCTCCTATCTAGTTTTCTTATTTTTGTTGTCCAGGTATCTTTGATATTACCATGTGGAGATCAAATTTCGATGCTCAGATGGGAGGATACGATCCTTATCCAGTTGTGGTTTGTGAGACTTGTGGGATGGCGGGGCACGTGTATTATGATTGCACATTTATGCTTGAGAGCCTCCCCCCGCTCCAAGGCCAAACATTTTCCCACAACCTTAGCCCAAACACCTCCCATCCATTTCCTCAACCTTATACCCCTCCACAAACACAAGAAGAATCAAGCCTCGTGTCTCTCCTTGAAAGTGCCATGTTTAACCAAGGCCAAATATTACAAAACTTGATGGTACCAATCACCGAGCCGACACCGAGGAGAGGGGATGAAGGAGAGGATATACCCACCTTCATGGTTGAGACCACCATGCCATCGGCCACCATAGACACATCTCATGCCGATGCCCCAATTTTCCCACACTACCACTTGGATGACGAAGCATTTTTTTGATGATGATAGTGAGGATGGGGAGATTTCTCTAGGATCTGTGGGAGAGACTTTTCATCTTTATCTGGATACCCCATATGAGTCCTATGAGAGCACCGAGGAGACCACAGAGCTTATGCATATCGGCGAGGAGGATGTGCGTGAGGACGACGACACCACGACCACATACGAGTGGTCCGCTCCACATCCACCTCCACAGCCATCTCTGTCACAGCTTCCTCCTTGGTCGGTGGTCAACCATGAGGATGTCATTCAGGACATCGGGAAGATGGAGGAGCATGAGCATATCGTCGAGGAGGATGTGCATGAGGGCTTGGATACGATCGTCCACTTCATGGAGCCCGAGCCACATCTACCTCTACCGTCACGCTCCACTTCTTCTGCGGCTGAGCATCTACTTGAGCATATTGCCCCTATTCAGGGAGATTTTCATACTCACTCTCACTCCACATTTGAGTCTCGCTTTTCACGTCCTATTTCTTTAGACTCATATATATTTGACACACCATATCTCTCACAGGACACAGGATCGACTTCCCTTGAGGTATGCTGCGGTGTGTCACCACCTGGAGAGCAACTTCACATGGAGAGCGGGGATTTGATCGTCGCTAGCACAGAGGATAGCATACCATTTCCAGGGAGTGTTCGCCACATTTCATATATTTTACCATCATTTACCGGTGACTATCTCTGGGATACATTTATTTTGGGAAATAATTTCTTGCCATGGACTAATGCACCTCGTCCTTTGCAGGTCACAGGTGGACACCTACGAGGGATGCTTGGAGGTGCATTGCTTGGGTCCATTGGCACACGTGGCACAGCGCTTCTGGCGGAGCCACAGAAGGAGCAGTTAGAGCAGCTACCTGCCCCGCTCCAGATCTTGGATCCACCTATGCTCAGGTGTATCCTAATCCAGTAGTGTAAAAATTTACCGCTTTCTAGTTTAGGTTTGAATAATCTTGTCTCCTCTCATTAGCGAGGGGAGCGTATCTAGGGTTTGCTTTTGCATCTTAATAACCCTTCATGTCGTGCCCTTCTATCATTTCACCCTCATCCTCTTCCGAGGAGAATGAGCACACCGTCTCTCCTGCATTTTGATTTCTTTCTTTTCTTTTCCGATCTTCCCCTTGCATATTTCTGCATCACATTGATCATATCGTTTCGCTGGCATTGTCATGTTCAGCTTGGGGGAAATCGATTTTTGTGCATGTTTTCGTGTGTCGTTGTTGTGTGTCTGTGTCTAGGTGTTCTTTTGTCGTGTTTTATACCTTTTATTTGAGTGTTTCTTTTGCTTTATTTTTTAGTTTCGCTCATGTGTTTTTCGTGTTTTTCATTTTTTGTGTCGGTGCGTAACTCCCCCCCATTTTCATTGCCCTCCCGTATTCACTACTATTGCATTGAGGACAATGCAAGTTTCAGCTTGGGGGAGTCGCACTTCGTGCGTCATTTGTCTCTTTTTCTTCGTTATTTGAGTCGTTTTTCTCCGTGTTTTTCTTTTTCTTTTTCTTTTCTTCTTTTTATCTCTTTCTCCTAGAGATGAACCCTATGATGAATTGCCACGAAAATCACACGCGCACCTTGCACAGATTCGATAATCACATTCACTAACCCTAGGATATCGAGTCCTCTTGCATTTCATGCATCGCGGGTCCACTTAGCTTTTTGTGAGTCGTGCGTCGTGCCTAGCTGTTTGGTGTGCTTCTACCTTGTGATTATGTTTTATATACATATCCTTGGTTGACCCCTAGATTATCATGCTTCGATTTGAATATGCGGTATTTGCTTCTACTATCTGCTTCTATATGCATGCTATATTTATATCGTATATTTCAATTTGCATGTGTCGGGATTCCACAAACAAGGACTAGGATAACCCATTTAGCCTATGCTCTGATTAGCGAGAAATATCTCCTTTGTCCAAGTGTTTAGAATCCGATTTCATTTTTATTTTACTTGGTGCAAATCCCCTCGTCGTGTACTGTTCTCCCACTTGGGAGAGTACACATGTAAATATCC
The DNA here is from genome assembly GCA_030789695.1 of Scilla litardierei. Taxonomy (NCBI): domain Eukaryota; kingdom Viridiplantae; phylum Streptophyta; class Magnoliopsida; order Asparagales; family Asparagaceae; genus Scilla; species Scilla litardierei. The sequence goes on from CM061134.1 coordinate 180,571,234, forward strand.
CAATTCCCAAAAATCCAAAAAAAGGAGAAAAGAAAAGAAAAACCCAAAAAGATGAGAAATGAAAAGAAAAGAAAAAAAATAAAATAAAATACAAATACCCAAAACCCAAAAAAAAAATTCCAGTGTGAATATTTTCCTACTTGCCGTGAATAAGTGGAAGGCGAGAATTTGCACCGAGTGTTCTACTCCACATCTTCTCAACCTCCATCGTTTTCGAAAACACTTGGCATAGGGACCTTCTAGCGATTACCTAGGCTATAATGTGGTGATTTCCTAGTCCCTAGCTGTGGAGTCCCCGATGCATGATACGCTTCTATTCTTATACTCTTCTCATGCATGCTTGAGCTAATATTCACCGCAATTTCAAATTGAATCGATATTTGGGTCTTTCTTTGGGTATGTGTATATGGAGCTTTATTGCACATCGTAGATAGTGACACCATCTGCTAGCACACGACCACACTCACTCGCGCTTCACTGCGTGGGCCCACGACACTTGTTTGGACTCACATTCCTTGGTTTAGTGTTGTGTTCGTATGCTTTCTTCGTGTGGCGTGTTTGATTTTGTTGGCCCTTACGGGCGATCTAGGATATAGAGTTCTCTTTTTCTCTCCTTCTCTCTATTTTCTCCCTCCGAGCTCCTACTCTCACTCGTCTTCCTCGAGGACGAGGAAGAGTTCGGCTTGGGGGATTTTGACGTGCGTTTATATTTCATATATTCACGCACGTTTTCTTTTGTGTTTCTCCGTATTTTCCGCAGTCTTTTATTCGTTTTCTCGTGTTTTCTCGTTTTCTTTCACTTTTCTTTGTTTCTCCATGTTTGCAGGAGATTGCCCGCGTAGGGGATGTTTAACGACGATATCTCAAGTCCCTGGAGCAACGGGAGGAGTCACGCATGATCCAGGGGGGTCAAACGACGAAGATTACATCTTTCAGCCCCTCACCCGGTCGGTTGGTCATCTCCAGCCGATCGGGTGATGCACGCATGCACCACCCGGTCTCAGCCGCAGCTCAAGTGAATGTCACCCGACCGGTTCACAGGCCGGTTCAAATGAGGCTGATTCTCTGTCTTTTCAAGCCAAATTCCAACCGATCGGGTGACTCTCACCCGATCGGTTCATCTGTAGCTGATGCTGAGGAGCCGAGACACGGGCACCCAACCGATCCCTTCACCCGATGGCGCCAAGATCCAACCGGTCACTCCAAGAACTCAACCGACCGGTTCATATGACCGGGTGAAAGTCCGCCGTTTTCTGTTTACTATTTGTAACAGATCACCCGATCGGTTGACTTGTCAACCGATCGGGTGGCGCTTTTCCTGCAGGTTTGGACCCGAACCATTAGGGTTTCGAAGTGGGGGTATAAATACACGAGGTTGGCCGACTTGAGGGGGATCTCCTGGAGTTTTTAGGGCTTTTTGCCCCCCCCCCCCCCCTTCTCTTGTGAGTTCTAGGTTAGTTTAGATTAGGTCTTTTGCTCAATAAGTCTTGTATTGGATTGACGATTCAACTCAAGATAAGTATTTTCCTCTCTTTTTCTCCATTGTTTGTATTGTGTTTATTTTGCTTGATGGTGAAAGTTTATATGTCTTTTGTGTTGTTTGTTTATATGTTATTCACCATTGAGTAGTTTTGATGAACCCTAATACGGGTTAGGGTAGGATTGTTGCTTGGAAATTTACATTAGACTTGGTTGCATGGCACGTGTTCGATGTAATGTGTCAATGGGGATTTCTAGCGATCTGGGTCCAATTCGTATGACAACACACTAGATGTGTTGGGGGTTGGGTTCCGGTGCTTGTCCAGTCAAGATCCGCTTCGATGTATCGATAGAAATCACATTTGACCTATTTGGCCATTAGGGTTACGCGGGGGTGTTTCATTGTCATTGGCGGGAGAAAGACCGCCTCTGACCGTCGGGCCAAGGGGGAATAAACTTGGCGGTTGACTCCCTAGCCACAGCTCACGCCCCTTGTGTAGACATCGAGTCATAGCGCGCGGGAGCGGCTTGGACGAAGTGTTGGGAGTTATCATTGTGGCCTTAATGCTCCCGGTTGCGGAAGGTGTTAATGGACATGGGAATGCCCACCGTCCGGAACCGGGTAGGCCTAGCGTGCTTGGTACCGACCGGAATATCGGGCCATGGATGCTAGGTACCACCTTTTGGGGCAATGTCTCACCTTGGATCAAGTCAAATGCCAAGTGTCATGAGTGCTCTAGCCCGTGTTAGCGGGGATTCATTTCGTGTCTTTTTCAATTCTATCTTTTATTTCTACACTTCACCCACATTATCTGCGTAGCTAGCACACAACCTAGGCGAGGCTAGTAGCTACTCAAGCCATCCACCTCCCTGAGTTCGATAAACCCGCACCCTACACTAACCGTGCACTTACGGTAAAACGACACCGCGCCCATACCGTAAACGGGGCGCCGGTCAGTCCCCCCATGATCGTTGAGTGTGGCGAGCCTTCTTTTGCTTCCGCAGTAGAGACCATGTCCTCATTGTTGTTCTCGACCCCTGTGGAGTCTTTCCCTTCATTTTTCACGCCCTCCCCAGTCGTCGACCTCCCTGTCCCCACTGCCGCTGTATTTTTCGAGAGCGTAGTGACGTCTGTCCCCACGTCTGTGTCACTCACCTCTCTGCACGTCTCGTCGTTAGCCACCACTACTGTTTCTGCTGCCGCTCCTTCCTCGTCTACCATTCCTGCGTCTCAGCCTCACACGGAGGCTGAGCGACACTTAGCGAGCACAGCACCACCTGCCCACCCCACCGTATCACCCATTCTTTACAGTAGCCGAGCGAGACAGCCCCACTCTTCGCCTGTTCGTCCTGCTCGACCCGCTGCTCCACCTCCCCCCGACACCTTAGTTCAGCACATACGTGCTCTTGAGGGGATGATGAGTGGACTTAGAGCAGATTTTTGGGCTCTCTCAGCTACTGTTAGTGCTGTCCAGACCCATGTTGCATTGCTCCCTGGTATTCAGGCTTGCCTGAACCAGATCCTTCAGCGTCTGCCTCAGCCACCCACACCCACTCAGCGTCCACCCCGCCCACCACCTCCGCCACAGGATGGTGCGGGTGCACCCCCACCCCCTTAGGCACACACTGGATGCCTTCCATATTTTTGCTGTCGATACGCTGGATATTTTTTGAGCCTGCTGATTTTGCGCCCCTCCTCCACACACCGTTTTGTTCACATTTTGGTCCTACCTATGTATATCTTTTTGGGAGAGAGGGAGTACTTTTTGGGGACACTCATATATGCATTATTATGATCTCTGCATGCATCACCTGCATTATCATTCTCTTTCATTTTTTTCCATCATGCATGCATCCTCACCCTCCCCACCCACTTTTTGCCTTTCGGTGTGCCACACTTCGCACATTGAGGACACTGTGCACTTTAGCTTGGGGGAGTGAGTTCTCACACACTTTTTATTTTTTGTCACCTTTTATTTTTATTTTCCCACCTTTTCTTCGTTCTTTACACCTTTTGCACCCACTTTTTCGTTTTTACCTTGCATCACGTTTTTCTTACTTTTTATGTGTGCTGCATATGTACAGTAATTTTTATTTCTTTTATCCTTATTTCTTTCATCTTTTTGCTAGAGATGAATTTTCTGTGATGATGATGACGTGGTACTAGCTTATCTCTATATGCATATTACTTTGTCCTGCCACAGTTTTTATTTCAGATATCATATGCTATGTCTTGCTATGCATTTAAGATAGTAACCCGCACTTTCATGTATGAATATAGATGAAATTCTTTTATTAGCTGAGTCTGATGATTTTTACTGTATACTCTTCGTACAAAACACACCAAGCTTCACGAATTGATTGCTTATATCTGGAGTACTGCTTTCCTTTCTTATATCACTTATTATTGCATGAAAATTGTACGCTTCACTTTCAGGTTGAATGAATGTATGTTAGGTTGATATAACTGGATTAGTTTACTTTCTGAGATTAAACTGAGTAGATTACATTACTCTGCTGAAAGTTGTCGTGCACATCCTATAGAGTGAACCGAGTGTTACATTTATTTCTTTCTCCACATATCTTGAGCTTTATTTCTATACTTATATTCATTGGTGAATCTCCCTTTAGCGATTCTATTATTGGCATTTCCCCCGCTATTAAATTCCAAGCTCCAATACCCCCAAAATCAAAAAGAAAAAAATACATGAATATCTTTCTATTCTTTTGATTTGGGATCTCAGATGTATATATGTTATAAATAAAAAAAAGATAAAAAAAGATAAAAAGAGAGAAAGAAGAAAAAGAAAAGAAAAGAGAAAAGAAGCTTATACATGATCCCATCTCATACCCTTTCTCTCTTTCTTCCCTCTTTTGTTTTTTATTGGATCTCCAAAAATGGGGAATGTACTTATTGATTTATTTATGCCACCACGCTTATAGATAAGCTTGGGGGAGAGGATCCAATGATGTGTGAGAGAGTGACTACTTGACTGTGCATGACAACCTAAGCTAGGTAATTTTCTATACTCGGTGAGATTACTAAAAGTTTTTCGAAATCTAGGAATTGATACTTAGCATGCATTTCATGAAAACCATACCTTTCTATTCTTATTAACCCATATTGTGTGATATCTCTTATAATCCAAATAGAAAGCATTCAATTGAAAAGTGTGTAGTCTATGATTATGTATACCGCTTTAGATGCTTCAGACGATGTTAATTCTAGAACGATTCTATATTTCATACTATTTTGCTATTCCCGGGTTTTCTATTTCGAATGCATCATTATACCATGATATCGAGATAAAAATCTTTGGCATGTGTTTTATATTCGCCGTAAGCTATACGAGTAAGCAATGCCCACATCCTGAGAAAATGATCTAGCACCTATCTCTTTGCTTTCTTTCCTTTCTTTATTTTCTATCTCTTCCGATTTTCATTTTTATTATTTTTTCCCGTCGGTTTCGCCTTTTACTCATCTTCCACGAGGACGAGTAAGAGGTAAGCTTGGTGGATTTTGATCACTCCATATTTTATACCTTTTTTGTGCATGTTTGCATGTCGTTTTGATCGCCCATATCGCATTTTTCATGATTATTCGACAATATTGTGATGCTTTTCACTATTTCTTGTTTTTGTCGTATTTCAGGAAATATGGAGCGATTTCGAGCGAATTTGAGATCAATGGATTTATACGCGCTTAGGAGTGTCGCCCACGGCTCATTCGAGGGTTTATCAGTGATGGAGGATGAGTAGAAGAAGAAGGAAATCAATAGGAGCGACGAGGAGGCAAAAAGAAGAAGAATAAGCCCAGCAGCACATCACTCGGCCGAGTAGAATGGTCACTCGGCCGAACAAGAGGTCCCACTCAGCCGACCAGAACGGATACGCACACGGATTTTTCAGAGTATACTCGGCCAAACGAAGAAAGCCTACTCAGCCGAACTCGCCCGAGTGGTACAGGGAAATTGTCCAGAGAAAGGCCAGAGATACTGGAATTTTCAGAGATCCTGATGAAGCCTCACTCGGCTGAACGACAAAGCTATTCGGCCGAATGAAGAAGTATACTCGGCCGAGCCACCCCCCAAAGACAGACTGTGAAACATCCAAAGTTACTGTATTTTTACAGGGTTTGTCACTCGGCCGAATGACAAGGGTCACTCGGCCGAGTGACCCTCTCCGCCTGCTGTTAGGATTGCGATTTCTGGGCTGCGCATGGGCAGTTTGGGCATGATTTTTTGGACGATTTTAGAGGGTATTTAAACCATGTTTTTACCCTAGTTTAGGGAGCTTTTGAACAATTAATTTTTAGATTTTCTTTTAGGATTTTGACGGCTATTCTTTGTGAAATCTCAGCTGGAGATCGTCGGCAATTACATTAGTTTGTCTATTTCTATTCAAAACTTGATTTTTATGCATTACCTCTCTTTTGCAATGAATTGTGCCGTGATCATAATTGATTTTTCTGAGATTTGCATGATGTCTAGTGAGTAGTGCCGTCGTCCTAGGGCATAGGGATGAACCCTACGGACCCTATTTCTAAATTGTGATGAATTTGTAGATTTGTTGCTAGAATTGATTAAGGTTAGGTTGTGATCAATTTATTACGAATAGGTAGGAATTCATATCGATTGGGATTTGCAAGAGATTGGATCTCAATTGATAGGAAGGCCTAGATATTTGATTTAGATTAACAATTGGATTTCTCTAGATTTGGTTTGCAAGAGATTGGACCAAAGCTAGGATTTTTAATTGTGAATCTATACTAATATTCGTTTGCAAGAGATTGGACGGATAAGAACTATCACAACCTAGGTCGTAGCTCGAGTTTGCACGAGAGTGGGCTCGAGATACGATTGAACAATGATGTCGATCTTCACGCTAGCGGCTTAGGCTAGGGTTTGCACGAGAGTGGGCCCTATCCTAGGTTCGCTATAGACTGGAAATAGCGCGAGAGCGTGAGCTTGGTTCTACATTAAGTTGCGACTAGTTCACCTTTATTCAAGCTTAGCAATAATGAAAACTTATGAATCACAAGGATGAGAGACGGTCCGTAGTGGGGATTTCCTATCCCTAGACGCTTTATTATATTGATATTTCTTTCGATATTTGAACGATTGTGACTATTACACACAACTATTCTTGATTCCCTTGATAGCTAGGTGATTGGAAAAAGACACAGTCATTTGTCCTCCCTGAGTTCGATACCTGCTCGCCGCTACACCATGCGCTTGTGGTAAGACTACAAGTCATTTTTCAGGTGTACACTCGGATGCGATCAAGATCCATCAAGGTCCCCAGGGTAGCATAGAGGACGTGCTTGTCCAAGTGGAGAAATTTTACTACCCGATTGACTTTGTCGTGTTGGACATTCTTGGACCTCAAACCGAGACACCAACCCCCATCATCTTAGGTAGACCATTCCTAGCCATAATCAATGCTATAATCAATTGTAAGGATGGTCAACTTAAGATCCCGTTTGGCAACATGACCCTTGACTTAAACATTTGTAATGCTTGTAAGTTGCCATCGGGGGATGGTGAGTTTGAGGATGCTCGCATGATTGAGACTCTGGTTAAAGAGCATTTTGATGCGGAGTTTGTTGAAGCGCTTAATTTTGTTGAACATTTTTGTGAAAATATTGACACCGATTGTTTTTTGCAGGAAGTGGGCGTGGTAACTTAATGGATGCCATCTTTTGAGCCGCTACCGTTGGACATGCCATGCTAAAGGCCATCGAAGCTAGAGCACCCATCATTAAAATTGAAGCCGTTGCCGCCATATTTGAAGTATGCATTTCTTGGGGAATCCGGCACATTCCCCGTGGTGATATCGTCTAAACTCTCTAATGAGCAAGAAATGCAATTGTTAGAAGTACTTAAAACTCATAAAGGGCAATTGGTTGGACAATTGCCGACATTAAAGGTATTGACCCCCTAATTTGTAAGCACCACATCTACTTAGAGGATGACACCAAACCCACTAGAGAGATGCAACGTAGGTTAAATCCTAACCTAAAGGAAGTGGTAAAAGGTGAAATCCTTAAGCTTCTTGATGTGGGTATTATATACCCCATTGCCGATAGTAGATGGGTTAGCCCCATTCAAGTTGTACCTAAGAAATTGGGGCTAACTGTAGTTAAAAATGAGAACAATGAGTTAGTCCCCATGCGAGCCACCACGGGATGGCGCATGTGCGTTGACTATAGAAAGCTTAATTCTAAGACCCGTAAAGACCACTTCCCTCTCCCATTTCTAGATCAAATCCTAGAGAGAGTGGCCAGACACGAGTATTATTACTTTCTTGATGGCTACTCTGGATATTATCAAATTAAAATAGCACCCGAAGAATAAAAGAAGACCACCTTCACTTGTCCATTTGGCACTTTTGCATTCCGGAGGATGCCATTTGGCTTATGTAATGCCCCCGCAACCTTTCAACATTGTATGCTCAGCATTTTCCATGATATGGTTGAAAAGATTGTGGAGGTATTCATGGATGATTTCTCTGTGTATGGTAGCTCATTTAATAACTGTTTATCTAACTTGGCTTTGGTGTTAGATCAGTGCATCGAGAAAAACCTTCTCTTGAATTGGAAGAAATGCCATTTTATGACCACCGAAGGCTTAGTCCTCGGTCATATTGTATCCAAGGAAGGTATGCAAGTTGACAAAGCCAAGATCGAGATAATAGAAAAGCTACCCAACCCTCGTTGTGTAAGAGATATTCGATTATTTCTTGGGCATGCCGATTTTTATAGGAGGTTCATAAAAGATTTTAGCTCAATATCTCAACCTCTTTGCATGCTTTTGAAAAATGATGTAGATGTTGCTTGGAATAATGACTGTCAACTTGCTTTTGAGAAGTTGAAAATTTTGCTTACATGTTCACCTATTCTTCAGGTGTCAGATTGGACATCACCCTTCGAGATTATGAGCGATACTAGTGACTATGCGGTTGGTGCCGTGCTTGTACAACGCAAGAACAATGTCCCCGTGGTGATTTATTATGCAATTAAGAGCATGGATGAAGCTCAACGAAACTACACCACCACGGAGAAGGAGCTTTTAGCCGTTGTCTTTGCGTTGGAGAAATTTAGGAGCTACATATTGGGATTCCCAATTACAATCTTCACCGACCATGCCGCTCTTAAATATCTTCTTTCCAAGAAAGATGCCAAGCCTAGACTAATCTGTTGGATTTTTCTCTTGCAGGAATTCAACATCGCCATTAAGGACAAGAAGGGAGTGGAAAATCATGGTGCCGATCACCTTTCTCGGTTAACGATGAGCATGGAGCCGGCAACCATCCCATTGAATGATTCGTTCCCTGACGAACATCTTTTTGCGATCTCCCACACACTCACATGGTATGCCGACATCATAAACTACTTGGTCACCAGTAAGACTCCCTACACTTGGTCTCGCCAAGATTACAAAAGGTTCATCTTTGAGGTAAAATCTTTCTTTTTCGAACCCTTACCTTTACAAGTATTGTAATGACCAAATAGTAAGGAGATGCATACCCGACCATGAGTTTGAGAGTGTTTTGCATTTTTGCCATGAGGGTGTGTATGGTGGTCATTTTTTCACCCAAAAGTCCGTAGCAAAAATTCTAAAATGTGGTTTTTATTAGCCTAGCATGTTTAAGGACACTTATACATATTGTAGGTCATGCTTAGCTTGCCAAAAGTTGGGGGGGGAGATTACTAAAAGAAATATGATGCCGTTAACCCCCATTCTTGAATTAGAAATTTTTGATTGTTGGGGCATTGATTTTATGGGGCCATTTCTTGGGTACACATATATTTTGCTTGCTATAGATTATGCATCTAAATGGGTTAAGGCTATTCCTTGTAGGACCAATGATGCGGCTATCGTGCTTAAATTCATGAAAGAAAACATTTTCGCACGATTTGGGATGCCAAAGGCTACGATAAGCGACGGAGGATCACATTTCTGCAACCGCCTCTTCGTAAACTTAATGAAGAAGTTTGGGGTGAAATACAAGGTTTCTACACCATACCACCCCCAAACCAATGGACAAGCGGAGTTGGCAAATCAGGAGATCAAGAACATACTCCAAAAGACGGTGAATCCATCAAGGAAGGAATGGAGCATGCGTCTTCCCGAGGAATTGTGGGCGTATCGTACCGCCTACAAAACGGTTTTAGGGATGTCCCCATATCGCTTAGTTTTTGGAAAATTTTGCCACTTGCCCATTGAACTTGAACACAAATCTTTTTAGGCAATTAAAAAGTTTAATTGTGGAATTGACCCGTCTTCTCGTAAATTGCAGTTAGTGGAGCTCGAAGAGATAAGGAGAGAGGCATACAACAACTCCAAGCCTATGAAGGAGAGGCTTAAGTGCGCCCATGATCGAATCATTTTGAGGAGAGAATTCACCCCGGGGGAGAAAGTGCTACTCTACAACTCAAGACCTCATCTCTTCCCTAGAAAGCTTCGTTCGAAGTGGATTGGATCTTTCGTTGTTCGGGAGTGTTTCCACATGGTACGGTGACCATTGACAACCCACAAAACGGCAATGAATTCAAGGTGAACGGCCAAGCTTAAAGCATTACCTGAGCCATGGAGTAGAGATGAGTACACCATGGAGCTTACGAAACCATCGCCGGGTGGAACCAACTAGGTGTGTTCGTTCCAAAATTTTCCTATCTATTAGTATGTAGTAATGAATAACTCTTGTTCAAGCTTTCTTATCCTAGTTTATCCATTTTTATGCATATATTTCATCTCACCCTTCAAACATTGAGGACCATGTTTATTTTTAGTTGGGGGTGTAGACTAGGATATAGAAACTTCTTGAGCATCTTTTTATTATTTTTCATCTTTTTGTGAATAAATTGAATGAAATAAAAATTTTACATCTATCACCAATATTTCTGTAACCTATAGCTTTTTGTTAGACCCATTGATTAAATGTGGTGATTCTTCCCAACTTTGGTAAAAATGTATTCTTGAAGTAGATTTTGGCAAATTAGGGTGTGTTGTATCTTTATGTACTATGAGCAATTAATTGCTTATCTACATGCTTACTCTTGACCCTTTAGCTTAAAGCTCATGACAATTACCACCTATTTGAAACCCTATAGTGATGTAGAAACCTTGGTATCAATGATCAATTGATTAAGCCTTAGGAATTTTAAAAATTCGGCTAGGTTTATATTCACGGACCCTAAGATAGTGACTTGGAATTTTGAGTTGCTCAAATGAATGCCATCAAATGATACATTAATAAGTGCACGTGTGCACATTTGAATAAGGCATAAACTTTTGCCATGGTACTTTGAATAAGGCAAATATTGCCATGAAATTTGAGTAAATGCATGAAATTTGAACCACAACTCATTTCCATGATCTTTTGAGGGAGTAAGTGGTATATCCCATAAGCTCGAGAGTTCCTAAGGATCTTACATCAGGAGATCGTGATATATTTAGGGATATAATAAGCTTAGGTGTGGATAATGGAGTGCGTAAGAGGAATGAGATTATAGTCATAGGGAAGAGTGTATAGACTTGAGAACTTTGCCCTTATATATATGATTTCAACACCCTTTAATGTTGCCAATAATCCATGAATGGAGTCAACATTGTCTTTTGGGATTGGTCACTTATTTTGCTAGGGACTAGCAAAACGCTAGTTGGGGGTGTGATTATGACTAAATATTGCATATCCTATCATCATAATCATCTCCTCTTATGCACATAACCCTTGGAATCATGCTCTCTTAACTACATTTACTAATTCATCATTTGTGAGCATATGATTTTATTTTGACACAATTTCACTTCCCAAAGCATTATAAATGTCTACTATATTTTTAGAGATTTTTCTGGATTTTTCGGGTGTCTCGAAGGGGACTAAACCAACTCAACGAGACGAGTACAAAATAGGCGCTTGTAGAAGGAATGACAGGCGTTTGGGCAACCAAACAGTCGACTGCCCAAACAACAGCAGTCGCCTGCCTTTAAAGAACTGGAGCTGGAGAAGCTGAAGCCCAATGACAGTCGCCTGCAAGAGGATTGACAGTCGACTGTAATATTGTACAGTCGCCTGTCATTCTCTCATCAGCCGCCTAATTTTCCCGATTCCTAAGGGAGCAAAAGAGCCGACTTACTGTTAATTTGACATTTCTGCAGCAGGCGACTGAAGAACAAAAGACAGTCGCCTGTACATCACACAAGCAACTGTGATTTTCAAGACAGTCGCATGTCTCCCTTTGGAGGCAATGGCATTCGCCTGTCATCAGTCGACTGGCGTTTATTCAGCAGTCGACTGATCGGGGTTTTTCGCCCAAAGTTTTGGGTTGCGAGAAACGGGGTTTTCTTAACCCGATTTCTCTCCAGTTGATGTGAACCGTTGGATGATATTTTGGATGGATGAGATGCAACCCCTAGGGGGTATAAAACATTACTATTCAGATGTAATAAATGAGAGCTTAATCTTTTACCATTTTAGGTCATCTTCTTCCTTAAGAAGGAGATTAGGGTTTTGGAGATTTTTGAGTTTTCTGATCTCGTTTTTGCTGTTGCTGAGATTGATTGAAGATTGAGGAAGCTTGTATTTGGTGAAAAATCTACAACCATCTTGCTATTATACATTTGCTTTCATTTCTTGCATTGAACTATGTCTATTTCTATGAATGTTTATTCTATTCTTGATATGTTAGGCTAGATTCATTGTGTGGATGTTTTGGATTGATGTAGGATGTTTTGATTGCCTTTCTAATGTTAATTTCCAGCACCCTTTGTTAATCCATGTTGTTGGGTGAAATAAGCTTATGATTAATTGGATTTGATACCATCCATGGAGGAGCCGCAGAACGGTGGTGCTTCGTAATTGTTACACCTATGTATCCAATGGGTATTGCATATCTTGACCTAAATGCATGACCCCTTCAATCCATATTTCGTAATTTAGAAGTTTAATTCACCCGATAACCCAAATTGTTAATTGGGTTGTGACCCATTTATCGAATTGTGCATTACCCGAAAGGGACCGCAGAACGGCTGTTGTGTGATGCACAACACAACCTATATGCACTACTCCCGCATACCTTGAAATGGGTGTTGGAGTGATTCATGAGCTTTAATTAGGAGAAGAACCCAATTAGCAATTACCTTTGGTGCACCCCATATGTGCTTAATTGATTTATTCCTTGATCCTCATACCTTGACATGGGTGAGTGATTGAGTTATCATGGAATTAACATTTAGCAGAGCAATTGAGTAATCCTACCGATATCCTCAACACTCGCACTTTCGCTCTCCCTTGCATCCAAATCTGAGGAAGTTACCCTAACTCTAGGGTACTTAGATAAATCATCTATTCAAACAATCATTCACCCTCATAGGATGGTTAGAACCCTCAACCATTCTTTACATGCTCTGACTATTTGTGTGAATTTGTAGATTAGTTTCATCTCTGTGGACACGATCCCGTACGTACCGGGTATATTATTTGTCGACCTCGTACACTTGCGAGTATCACCTTTCAGGTCCAGTCAACAACCCTAGAACCCTTGAATTGACAACTCTTGGTGGTTGATGAACTCACCCTAGGATAACCCCAATAGTCAAAGATATTCTGTATCGAAAAAGATGATCCACGATGGTGGCATCGATGTGATCCAAGATATTAGCACCGCTACAACGTAGCTAGGAATCGAGGGATCCGTAGAGTTATGTTGTGGTTTTCTATCATCGGGAGTGATGGGAATTCGATAGACGCGGTGATCCATGATAGTGACACCCGTCTTGAAAAGTCCCCTCACGTCCGAATAGGGTTGTAACGTCGTCAATCTAGGTGCGGTGATCCACGATAGTGGAACCAACCTTAGTCGTTTGTTACACCCCTACATCACTTACTAGGTGATCCACGATAGTGGCACTGAAGTAAAGAGCACGCACAATATATTATCGACTCGTCGGTCGATTTGATCACTAGACACGTATGAGCTTCATTCCATGCCCAAAGATGTAGTGAGGATACCGACACCCTAGTGATATTTCTCTCATTTGTTTTCTCTTTGTTTTATTTATTTCTTTCTTTGTGGAGTTCTTTGCTTGCGACATTAAGTGACACAACCTTTGCTTCCATCATCATAACGACACTCCATAATCCATCTCCGCCAATAAAACCCACAAGTCTAACTCAACTTAGGAATTGATAGGTAGTATAGCACCACCTCCCCGTGTTCGATACTCACTCGTCGCTATACCATGCGCTTGTGATAAAACAACATCATTTCCGGAGTTTAATTCCTGGCTGATCAAGTTTTTGGCCCCGTTGTCGGGGAGGCGTTCCACCATATTATCTATTTATCACAATTAGGTTGCCTTGACTGCGTAAAAAATCAAAAGAAAAGAGATATTTTTCACTAGCACCTGTTTTATCATTATTTCTATCTTCTTGTACCCCTGATATCTTTTCCAGGTTGTTTGTTTTTGACTATTCAGGTACAATGGAGCAATATTGGGATTATTCAGGTAATGATTATTCGGCCCAGTATGAGGCTCCAATGGAAGAATGCGGATATTATTCGTAAGACCCATACTATCATATGGAAGGATATGATCAATACTCAGAGTGCTATGCCTACTGCGAGTCATGTGATATGGAGGGACACATGCCCTACAAAAGCCACGTCTGTCTCTTGAGTCCTGACCATCCCATCAATTTGGCGCTCGCACGGTTTGAGGAGAGCAGTGCAGCTATTCAACTTCAAAGTAAGGAAATCCGAGCTAAGATGAATGATATCATCGGGAATCTTTCATCTCATGAGCCCGAGGGAGAGACCGAGGACATTGATGCTTCCACCTCTGAGGAGACAGCCGTACCATGCACTGATGAGAGAACTGCGATGAGACACTCAAGAGGTGTTACTACAGAGCTAGGTTGCATCGTCATCACTCCACCACCCATCGATACAGCTAGTTCATATGATGAGTGGACAGACGGAGAGGATTCATAGGAAGAAGCTATTGATGTTATTTACCTAGTGCTGGATGACAAATGCGACGCATCCAAAGGCGACACATTCACTTCCATACCTGGAGAGCCTAAGGATACTTTAGCATCCCGCGTGTCTCCCTACAAGATACCTGAGCCCACGGTGCCACCTGCACCAACTATTGAGAAGGCCAAGCCACGCCATCGGGTGCCTCGAGTTCTAGGACAAAAACGAAGGAGGCATAAAAAGGAGAAGATGAAGTTTACATTGCCTTCTTTACCTAAGGAGCCTGAGGAGGATATCCATGTTCAGCTTGGGGGAGGTATTATACAATTTGATATTACCACCTCTGACGAGGCAACGGCACCTGGCACTGCGGAGTCAGCTTGTGCCATCGTCGCTCCCCCTGCCACCCACATAAGTCAGAGCAGCCTATACCATCAGAGGATATTATTGAGGAGGTCGTGCCTACATTGTCGGAGCAGACCATCGAGGAGGACCTGACTTAGGACGATGACAGCTGCACATAGATGGAGCCCGAATTGTGCCCCCTCCGTTTGAGCTGCTGCAGCCACCTCCACTTTCTACAGAGGCTGAGCATCCCTCAGAGAACCATCCTTCAGAGATCATTGCTCCCACTCTTTCCCTTTATTCGAATCAACCCCTATTTATGATAATTATTGTGATTCGGGTACTGATGACATGTCACATCTTTTACAGGATACATTTGCACATGAGAAGGAAGTAATTTGGGACGTATTCCCTGATGAGCAGGATGTAATATGGGACGTGTCTGACGAAGAGAGTGAGGAGCCACCTACCATGGATGATATTGAATATGATCGGGAGGTGCGTTGGGATAATTCTGATGATGATGATGAGTCTCCTGATGAGACCTACACTTATATGCCAGAGTTACCTGAAGAACCTGAAGCGAACAACGAGGAGTTGGTCGACAGGGTGTACGAGAGTAGAGATTTATTTCCAGAGAAGTGTTGCCAACCATCCTTAATCTTAAATACTTATGTTAATGACCCTCTTTGGAATACATTTATTTTGGGGAAGAATTATCCACATCAGATTGATGCGGCTTATCTCTTGCAGGGTACAGGTGGAGTCCTTGGAGAGATGCTGGGAGCTGCATTGCTGGAATCTGATGGAGTTCGTGGAGAAATGCACCTAGCAGAGCCATGGAAGGAGCAGTTAGAGCAGTTGCCTGCACCAACAAAGATACTGGATCCGCCTTTTAAAACAGGTGATATCAATCCAGTAGCGTACCCATAGTGTAGTTCTTTATTGCTTTCAATAATCTTGAATCCTCTCGATAGTGAGAAGACCGTATAGGTTTATTGCTTTCTTAGTTTAGATATCTTGAATAAAAACCTCATATGTCGGCAACAAAAACCTTTTACACCCTAAACCCATTATAAGATTTGATTGCACTCTTCACATTTTGATATGTCCCACCATTTTGCTCACCACCATCGAGCATTTCTTTCAAGTGAAATCTTACTTTCTTATTTGTTTGACTTGATCTCGCTTAGCGAAGCCGTGACATTTTTGATCGATTCATTTGAATAGGATTGTTTGGTATAAGCTTGAGGGAAGGCACTCTCATGCATCATTGCATGTGCATGTAGTTGCATTAGGATTTCATGTCATTCCAATCATCATTTTTCATTCACCCCCCTCATATATCGTTGTTCCCACATTGAGGACAATGTGAAGTTTAAGCTTGGGGAGTGCATTTACATGCCATTTAGATGCCTTAGTTTCATTTTTACTCTATTTAGAATTTTGCATCATTTTTTCGTTTTTTTTCATCTTATTTTCCTTTTATGTGTGTTCATGCATCATATTGTGTGCTTGTTTTTCTTTTCTTTCTTTTCTTTTCTTTTACTTTCTCTATTTTCTTTTGTTTCTTTTGCCAGTTGAATTATTTGTGATGTTATATCTTATGCTTTCACCTCTCTCACAACGCTTATTTTTCATGACATGCTACTTAGATAATTTCATAATCTTAATCCTTATAAGTACTTGAAAATATTCTTTTGATGATCTCTCTAGTGTGAATGCATGAAGCTTATTGAAACTGAATGTGTAGAGTAGTATTTAGTATGCTTTCATTGGATGCACACCAAGATTCACGCATCATTAGCATATCTGAAGCACCGCTTTTATTCTCTTATTCGCATTCTTGTTGCATGCATGATATGATTGAAAACCTTACTACCTGACTTCACTACTCGTTAAAATGATTAAGAATATCCATACTTATATATGAGTTTAGTTGATGTATTATCTTACTAAACCATTTGTGCACACTTTTGAGTGAACCGAGTGTTATATTAATCTTTCTCCACATACATCTTTTATTCTATACATGTCACTTGAATTCACCTTCCAAAGCTACTTACACCACATATATTCTCAAAAAATCCCATACAAAAGAAAAGCTAGCTCCAAAAGTACAAAAAGCCAAAAAGGAGCCAAAAATATAAAAACAAATCATATTGCTCCTACAAAATTCCAAAAAAAAATGAGAAACAAAAGTTCAAAAATAAAAGAAAAAAATTCTCAGATTCATTACTTGGAGCCACATCTATACTAGGGAAAACCAAACAAAATTCCACAATTATTTTCTTTGGATGCGACGCCTCAAGTTAAGCTTGGGGTGGTGAAGTCTTTTGACCAAATGAGTGAGCATGACATTAGAGTGAAGTTGTGCACGAACGGGAAAGTTTAATAATGCTGAAACTTGGCGAAACAATTTAGTTATGGGAATTTCCTATGATTTGATATGAGTATGTGTATGTCTTGATTTCTATTCTATTCTTTATTGCATGCCTTGTGTGAATTTCCATGCTTCACTTATAGCTTTTGATTGAAAAGTGTGTAGCCAATGTTGTGTATATTTGATGCGATGAAACGTATGATGTGGATATAGGCCAATTGTATAAACTCTAGAGGGATCCCTTTTATTCATCCCTAAACTCTCAAGTACTTCACTTATATAAGATATGAAATCTCTGTGGTAGTGTGTGATTTACTCTCTGAGTCGTTGTGATATGTGGTGAATGATATGAGATCTGAAAGAATAATCTAGCGACCCTCTGCTCTTTGCATTCTTTTCCATTTTCTTATTTTTACCTCCCGGTGAGCTTCGTATTCGTCTTCCTCAAGGACGAGTAAGAGGTAAGCTTGTGGGATTTTGATGTGTCCATATTTTCCATGTTTTCATAGCATTTTCATCGTCCAAAGTTCACTTTTCTATATATTATCGTGCTTTTCACGATATATTTGATCTTCGTGGAGAATTGTGGATTTTCATGAACTTTGGAACGATTTGGAGCAAATATGAGACATGGACACATCCGAGCCAGCCGGAGCACCAATGGCTAGGTCCGCTATGTGTTCGATGAGGTGGAGAAGAAGATTGGAGGAGAATAAGAGAAAGAGAAAGAGAGGGAGAGCTCAAGAGTAGACACATGCTGAAATTCCAATCTACTCGGTCGAGTGCCGCAATACTCGACCGAGCTGCCATCCAGAAGAACATGTTCTACTCGACCGAGTAGAGTAGCTACTCGGTTAGATCAACTCGGCAGCTACAACTTATTCCCACTCCTATTCAAAGTTGCTCGGTCAAGCAGAATGCATAACAGAACAACGTTTTTGAGAGCTCCTTTAACATACAGTAGCTCGATCGAGTACTGTATCTATTCGGCCGAGTGGAATCCATTACAGAGCAATACTTTGAGCCTAAATAACAGCCCACAGTAGCTCGATCGAGCACGAAGGCCACTCGACCGAATGCAACCGCGCTCGGTCGAGTGAGGTGAAACAACCCAGATTTCATACAGCCTCTCACTCTTTTGAGATCTGCTATCATTCCAGTTGGCAAAGTATTTTTATCATATTTTTTTATGGATATTAGACTTCATGAAGGTTCCAACTCCGCCAAGAACATGCAAAATGGAGGTCGGATGAAATCTGGAGAATTTCTGCAAGTCGACGTCACAGTGCTGAAATCTACACTCGATCGAGTACTGTTTCTACTCGGTCCGAGTGTAGCTGGGGTCCACCAATAAGTTGCGGCTAAAGTTGGGTTTGGGCCAAATTCCAGAGGGTTTCTTGGGTTATTTGCTAGTGTTTTGATGGTACTATATATACGTATTGTAGCCGTCATTGAGAAAACACCAACCCCCCTTTGGGGAGGGATCTATCTTATTTTCTTTGGAGCTATTAGAGACTCTTTTAGTATTTAGGCCATGCCATAGGCCCCTCCTCTTGTATCAAACTAAGTATTTTTATTCCTTTGAATTCTATTTTAGTTCTTTTTGTTTTCCTATGATGCTAGCAATGTTTTCCATTGATTTCATATCTATTGCTATGATTGAGTGATTCTATTGCTAGGGCTAGGTTGAATCATATTGCTAGGGCATTATATTTGTTGGGGATGGTGATCCGAGATATTGGCACCAAACCCATCTTGATTTGGATCCTTTGATTGTTGAGATCTTAGCTTAGGGAAGTGATTCTACCACATTTGGATCTAGGAATTGACAAACCTAGAACCCTTGAATTGATAACTCTTGGTGGTTGATGAACTCACCCTAGGGTAAACCCAATATTCAAAGATATTCCGGAGCAAAGAAGATGATCCACGATGGTGGCATCGATGCGATCCAAGATATTGGCACCACTACAACATTGCTAGGAATCGAGGGATCTGTATAGTTATGTTGTGGTTTGCTATCATAGAGAGTGAATGGAATTCGATAGACGCGGTGATCCACGATAGTGACACTCGTCTTGAGAAGTCCCCTCACGTCCGAATAGGGTTGTAAAATCATCAATCTAGGTGTGGTGATCCACAATAGTGGCACCAATCTTAGTCGTTCGTTACACCCCTATATCGCTTACTAGGTGATCCATGATAGTGGCACTGAAGTAAAGAGCATGCACAACATATTATCGACTCGTCGGTCGATTTGATCCCTAGACACGTATGAGCTTCATTCTGTGTCCGAAGCAGTAGAGAGGATACCGACAGCCTAGTGATATTTCTCTCATTCGTTTTCTTTTTGTTTTATTTATTTCTTTCTTTGTGGAGTTCTTTGCTTACGACGTTGAGTGACACAATCTTCGCATACATCACCATCACGACACTCCATAATCCATCTCCACCAATAAAACACGCAAGTCTAACTCAACCTAGGAATTGATAGGTAGTATAGCACCACCTCCCCGTGTTCGATACATGCTCGCCGCTATACCGTGCGCTTGCGGTAAAACGAGATTTTTTCCGGAGTTTACTTCCGGGCCGATCAAGAACGCCACCGAAGTGGTATGTAATTCATAACACCCTCCTTCTCTCAGGAGGCGAACGCCATCGAAGTGATATGTAACCCGGATGGTCTCGTTGCTTATACACTTTTCTAGACCCTGAGTTTACCACATTACCCCGCATCTAATCCTAAAGTGAAAGACAACTAATACAAAGTGTTGCATGTCATTATCACATTACGGTTCCTCAAGAGAGCATCAATAGTTTGAAATGGCAATAAGCATTCTCACTTCCACCATTCATTTCTTTAATCTCACAATTACATCATCATTTCACAAGGAAAACATCTTGAATTTTATTAGAGGCCAAAATAGTATTTTGTAGTTTATCTAGTAGCATGTTAATGAAGTCATGAACATATTAACTTAGATCTTTAACATTTGCAACAATATAAGCCACATGGTATATTTAGCACTGTTGGATCTGGATCCTAGCCTAGAGGGGGGGTGAATAGGCTTATAAAATAATTCGTGCAACCCACGAACAAACTCACGCAGTTATAACAGCAGCAGAGTAAATAAAATGCAGACACAGAGTACACAGCAGATTTTCCCTGGTTCGGTCGTCCCAACGACCTACTCCAGCCCCCAAAGCAAATACTAGTATTGAATAGTGCAATAGGTACAAAACCACAAGTTAGAGCACACTCAGAGCACCCTCTACGTATCTACACTCGCCAGGCTCTCAGTACCCCACACACAGTGTTTCCTCTCACTATCAATCCTAGTAACGCTGTCTACCAGCTAGTCCCAAACTAGCTGGGTCCCACTTGCCTAGCCCCAACCAGACAAGTCCCAAAATAGTCCCAAAATATAGGTAAAGTTTCCCCTACAGAGAACGTTACACTAAGACACGAATAAAAGAGTTTAAGGGTTTATAAATGCTCAGTTCGTGTCTGTGTAGGCGTCTCTGTCAATCAGCACGTCGTCAGCTCCAATCTGACGCAAACAGTGTCTCGATCCGACTCCTGGATGTCAAATGGCACAACGGTCTGTGCGTTAAGTAATTCCAGTTCAATCTTAATTTCCAGCGGTCTATGTGCGCAGCAACTCCCTTAAATAAGCGGTCGGTGCACAAAACAACTCCTTTAATAAAGCGGTCGGTGCATAGAGCAACTCCTTTAAAATCTGCGCCACGTCAGCGAGAGAAACGAATTCATTTTCGTTCGCATTAACTTTCACGTGATCTCGCATGAAGTAAATCTCCGCCGTTGATGAGGTTGCCACGTCAGCCCCGTTCGTCCGCCCTCGTCTCTCCTAGGGAATGCAGGCGAAGCGCTTCGCTCCGACTACTTGGCGACGGTGCTCCGACTTCGTTCGATGGCAACTCCGGCAATCAGTTCACGGAGATGACTTGAACAAGCGGCGATGATCTCCACGGCGATAGGCAATCAGATGTCGGCAGGCGACGGGTTCATGCAACGATGTGTTACAGACAGCGGCGTGGATCTCATGATGATCTCTTCGAGCGAAGGCGGCGGTGGTAGCCGCGACAGCGTCCAAACGGTGAGTACTCCTCTCCGCCGCCGCTTCTACTTCTTTGCTTCGACCTCTCCGAACCCGCAGCGGCGTTCTCTCCGAGTAACTTGCCTTCAGCAACAACGAGCTTTTCTATGGCGATGAGCAGCAACCCGAAGCGACGGCGTTTCAGATCTTCTCTGACGATGAAGATGCACAGCGGTGGCCTCGTCTTCAACAACGGCGGTGGCTTCTACGGCAATACGGTGACGATGACTCGCGACAGCAGGCTTGCAACAGTGGAGGACTTCACTCCTCTACGTGGGCGCTCCGACTTCGATCTTCACGGCACGAAGAACTCGATGCTCGACGGTGCTTTAGGTGACACGATGGGAGGTGGACCGCTTCGAGGTGGTCGATGGCACGGTGACTCACGGAAACGACAACACAAACAAAGACAACGGCAGCTAGGAGCTTTTGATGAGGATGAGAGAGGTGTCGGTTTTTTTGTGATGTTGCATTTTGGGGAAGTATGTTGCCTGTGGAGTATTGGAGCAAGGGAGTTCGTTTGCGGCTGGATGATGTAGGTGAGGGTTTTGTTTGGCCTTGATAGTTTTCGGCAAGGGATGTGAGAGGCTAGTTTTTTTTATGACAGCTTCCCTTGGAAAAATATTCGTATGTCGCACCCCCTCCAATGTTTTTGCAAGTCGCAATTTTTTTTCCCTTGTGGATGATGGGTTTTATAGGAAGATGCTATGGTGATGCGGTTGTGGGGAATCCTATTTTGAATAGGAGTTAGAGATTTGGTTCTATCACTATGCACCACAAATAGGAGATATGATTTGATCAAGTTGGGATTTGATAGCAATTCAAATTGGATATGAGATTGGAATAAATCTCTAATTGACTTGACCAAATCCCAAGTTGATTCCATCTCCATCCATGTTGACTAAGTCAAATTGCTTTGTGTATTGCTCTTTGACCAAGTCCATTAACTATGTGGATAGCAATTCCTCCAACACGTTGACTTAGTCATCTCTTCAAGAACTATCGCTTTGCCAATCCTGAAACACACTTAGCACACACGTTAAATACTTCTCACACGTTTGTCATCATCAAACTAAAGTTCCTAGATCGTTGCATCCGACAATCTCCCCCTTTTGGTGATGACAAACCCATAAAAGATTTAAGCAATAGATGGGTGTGTGAAGTGTGTTGAAGGGTGTAATGCCATATGATGTATGGATGAGTCGTTCAAGCATTACAAATCATGCACAACAAATAGTAAATATAAAAGCATGCTCCCCCTTCACTAAAGCTCCCCCTTCAACATTATTTTTCATGCTCCCCCTTCAACTTCAACAAATAATACCGTCATGTCAAATCTTTCTTTTCTTTCTCCCCCTTTGTAATCACCAAAAGTGGATTAATGAAGTCATAACCAATATTCCATGCAAAAATAATCCATTATTAAATGTAGCATGGAATTTGCATGAGTTTTCCAAAAAATAGACAATTCAAGCTCATAGAATTTCATAACATGACTTCTCCACCTTTGTGTAAGTGTAGTGATATAGACAATAAAGTACTAAAGGAGATTCAATTTTAGAAAATCAACCAAATCAATCCACATTTTCCAATTTTCATGAATATCACTAGGATTGATTTTTCACACCTCATCAAAGATGAGTTCAAGTTACCAAACCCCAAAACATGGCCTAAAAGGACTTTTAAATGTGGGGTGGCATTGCTTGACGAGTAATATACACCAATGCTAAAGATTACCCATAAAGCATATGTTGGATACTCGTGGGTTGTGTATTAGCCATGAAGTGTATCCATTTTTCATACGGAGAAAATATAGTATTTTTTTTTCAATTCTTTTGTGCTCAATTTTAATTCATGGCTAAACACTTCATATCCCTTAGAAAATTCAGAAATTAATCATTCCTACATTCACTTTCCATTATTCTTCAAAAGAATCTCCTAAAGTACTAAGAAGTCAAATATCGTGAAAGTGCAAATGTAGGTTTAGAAGTCAAGTTTAAAACTTATGAGACATGTCATGGCTACTAAAAAGAATAACATCATGTTCATGTAGCTACAACAATAATGAATTAACTTCTACAAGGGATAGATTTGATCATTCATACAATACCACTTAAGATAAATCATAAAGGGTATTCTTTTAAGCTCAATTTTTTTGTAAGATTTTTTTCAGAAATAAAAACATTAAAACTCATGCAAACAAGCACACAAACAAAAATAAATCAAGCACACAAAACAATCTATGAAGGTATGCAATGAAATGCAAAGAGGGATAAAAAATTATACCTTCTCGTCGCTATTTGACGAAGGAGCTAGAAGAATGAGACATTGGGTTTATCGCTCCTCGCCAAAACTCCACCTTACCTACATAAAAGGTGTTAAGTGTGACCTTGGAATCCAACAAGGTCCACTAGTGTTAGCCAATATTGTTTTAGGAACCCACACTTGTTTAAACTTGATATTTGTGTTCCTAAATTTACAATAATATGATCTGTGGCCTACACTCTCACAAGTAAAGCACTTTGCATATTTGTTCTTTGCAATAGAGGGTACATTGTGGAATTTCTTGAATTTTGGCTTTTCAACGTTTTTCAAACCAAAACCAAGTCCTCTTCTATTATTGCCATATAATTGATTCTCTAAAATGGTATCCAACGATTGTTTTCCCATAGAGAATTTCTTAATGGCCACTTCAAGATTAGAAACTTTGGTTTTTAAATGTTTATTTTCTTCCACAAGCAACGTGCATTTACTTATAAAAGCTCTCTTGTTTTCCTCTTCCTTCTTTTCAAATTCAATCATTTTTCTTTTAAAGTCATTATCCAACATGCAGAATTTATCATTAAGCTCTCTAATCACATAGTCTTTTTCAGTTTTGAGCTTAATCAAATCAAGTTTAAGCATGCTAATATTATTCAACAAGGAAGGGCAAGAGAGACAAGGTGCTTCATCATTAAAGCTTGATTTTTCCTTTTTCAATATATCAATAGTAGAGTCACGAGCAACAATTTCAATTTTCAATTTCTCAATCTCCTTAGACATATCGTATTCAGATTGTTGCATTTCAAAGTTCTCATTTTGATAATCATCTATAGTGGACTCAAGCTCTACTATTTTATCTTGCATTTCTTTACAAAGAGTAAGGAGTTCAGCTTTACTACCAGAAGTTACCTCGTTATGTTTTGCCATCAAGCAGAGGGAGGAGTGTGCTTCATTCTCCTCGAGCTCATCTCCACTATCCATGTCCCACGTTCGCACTACATCTTTTCCTTTCTTTTCTACGACACCAGCTGTTTCTTGTGGGCAATGTTTAGCGAAGTGTCCCTGCTTTCTGCATTTAAAACAAATAACTTTATGCTTAGTATTGTCACAAGATGGAGCATCAAAGTTATTTAAAGGAGCGTTTCTTCCCTTCTGATTCTTTTCATTGCGGCTGAGGGATTTCTCACTTCCATATGTAGTTTTCAAGGTCCTCCATATATCCTGCGCAGAAGAGCAATGTGAGATACGATCAAATATTATTCTACTCAACCCACACAATAAGATATTCATTGCTCTAGCATTTATAGCACACACATTTTTATCATTTAAATTCAGATTACTTTCAGGCATAGAATATCCGTTATCAATAATGTACCAGGTATCAACATCAACGGATAGTAAATAAGTTTTCATCCTAGCCTTCCAGTATATATAATCATGGCCACTAAAAAAAGGAGGACGATCAATAGGCATGCCATAGGGAAGGACTAACTTTGGGGTTTTCATGATAGCTAGACTAGACTAGATCCTCTAACCTGCTCTGATACCACTTGTTGGATCTGGATCCTAGCCTAGAGGGGGGTGAATAGGCTTATAAAATAATTCGTGCAACCCACGAACAAACTCACGCAGTTATAGCAGCAGCAGAGTAAATAAAATGCAGACACAGAGTACACAGCAGATTTACCCTGGTTCGGTCGCCCCAACGACCTACTCCAGCCCCCAAAGCAGATACTAGTATTGAATAGCGCAATAGGTACAAAACCACAAGTTAGAGCACGCTCAGAGCACCCTCTACGTCTCTACACTCGCCAGGCTCTCAGTACCCCACTCACTGTGTTTTCTCTCACTATCAATCCTAGTAACGCTTTCTACCAGCTAGTCCCAAACTAGCTGGGTCCCACTTGTCTAGCCCCAACCAGACAAGTCCCAAAATAGTCACAAAATGTAGGTAAAGTTTCCCCTACAGAGAACGTTACACTAAGACACGAATAAAAGAGTTTAAGGGTTTAGAAATGCTCAGTTCGTGTCCGTGTAGGCGTCTCTGTCAATCAGCACGTCGTCAGCTTCAATCTGACACAAACGGTGTCTCGATCTGACTCCTGGATGTCAAATGGCACAACGGTCTATGCGTTAGTAATTCCAGTTCAATCTTAATTTCCAGCTGTCTGTGTGCCCAGCAACTCCCTTAAATAAGCGGTCGGTGCACAGAGCAACTCCTTTAATAAAGCAGTCGGTGCACAGAGCAACTCCTTTAAAATCCGTGCCACGTCAGCGAGAGAAACGAATTCATTTTCGTTCGCATTAACTTTCACGTGATCTCGCATGAAGTAAATCTCCGCCGTTGATGAGGTTGCCACGTCAGCCCCGTTCGTCCGCCCTCGTCTCTCCTAGGGAATGCAGGCGAAGCGCTTCGCTCCGACTACTTGGTGACGGTGCTCCGACTTCGTTCGATGGCAACTCCGGCGATCAGCTCACGGCGATGACTTGAACAAGCGGCAATGATCTCCACGGCGATAGGCGATCATATGTCGACAGGCGACGGGTTCATGCAGCAATGTGTTGCAGACAGCGACGTGGATCTCACGATGATCTCTTCGAGCGAAGGCGTCGGTGGTAGCTGCGACAGCGTCCAAACGATGAGTACTCGTCTCTGTCGCCGCTTCTACTTCTTTGCTTCGACCTCTCTGAACCTGCAGCGGCGTTCTCTCCGAGTAACTTGCCTTCAGCAACTACGAGCTTTTCTATGGCGATGAGCAGCAACCCGAACCGATGGCGTTTCAGATCTTCTCGGACGATGAAGATGCACAGCGGTGGCCTCGTCTTCAACAACGGCGGTGGCTTCTACGGCAATACGGTGACGATGACTCGCGGCAGCAGGCTTACAACAGTGGAGGACTTCACTCCTCTACGTGGGCGCTCTGACTTCGATCTTCACGGCACGAAGAACTCGATGCTCGGTGGTGCTTTAGGTGACACGATGGGAGGTGGACCGCTTCGAGGTGGTCGATGGCACGGTGACCCACGGAAACGACAACACAAACAAAGACAGCGGCAGCTAGGAGC
This sequence comes from Scilla litardierei, assembly GCA_030789695.1. Taxonomy (NCBI): domain Eukaryota; kingdom Viridiplantae; phylum Streptophyta; class Magnoliopsida; order Asparagales; family Asparagaceae; genus Scilla; species Scilla litardierei. Next base: position 180,597,869 of record CM061134.1, read on the forward strand.
TTTTGATGAGGATGAGAGAGGTGTCGGGTTTTTGTGATGTTGCGTTTTAGGGAAGTATGTTGCCTGTGGAGTATTGGAGCAAGGGAGTTCGTTTGCGGCTGGATGATGTAGGTGAGGGTTTTGTTTGGCCTTGATAGTTTTCGGCAAGGGATGTGAGAAGCTAGTTTTTTTTTATGACAGCTTCCCTTGGAAAAATATTCGTATGTCGCACCCCCTCCAATGTTTTTGCAAGCCGCAATTTTTTTTGCCCTTGTGGATGATGGGTTTTATAAGAAGATGCTATGGTGATGCGGTTGTGGGGAATCCTATTTTGAATAGGAATTAGAGATTTGGTTCTATCACTTTGTACCACAAATAGGAGATATGATTTGATCAAGTTGGGATTTGATAGCAATTCACATTGGATATGAGATTGGAATAAATCTCTAATTGATTTGATCAAATCCCAAATAGATTCCATCTCCCTTCATATTGACCAAGTCAAATCGCTTTGTGTATAGCAATTCCTCCATCGGTTGACTAAGTCATCACTTTGAGAATTTACCACTTTGCCATTTTTGAAACACACTTAGCACACACGTTAAGTAGTTCGCACACGTTTGTCATCATCAAACTAAAGTTCCTAGATCGTTGCGTCCAACAAGCACAACTTGAGCATGGGTGTCAACATTGATTTCTACGGCATAAGCATGCATACTTCATAGTTAGAAATGATACATAGTACACCTTAACATAAATTAGTCATGACATGAACATGTTATATTTAAGTCATGGTAAACATACTAACATTTCTGTAGAAACATTATTATACTAGTATTTAGCATAGCATGGCATGAACACTTTTATACTAACCTTAATATACTAACATTTCTATACTAACATTAATATACAACATGACATGGTATTGCTTTACTAACAATGACATTTAAAATGCAAGGCATTAACATGTTAACATACTAGTCTCAATTAGCATAAGCATTATAGCTCAGTATGAATCTTTAAGCATAATTACACATAGTATGAAGCAAGACATGGCAACTCTCTCATTTCCCTCTCTTTTTAGTCTTTCATTTGTTTCTTTTCATTTTATAACAACACATCAGAAATTATAGTTAGAATTTGCCAAAACTTTCTGAATGAAAATTGTTTATCATCAACTTCTACATCCAGACACAAAATATCAGAAATTTGGCATGTCTCAGTGAATTATCATAAGCTATAACGTAAAAGGTACACGATCTGTACAGAAACAGAAACATCATGCCTAAAGAACAGTGAATTACTACCAATTCCTAACAGATTTAGAAAAGGTGCCCAACATGAAAATTATAGCTTGTGAAGTGTAATTATCTGAAATGTCCAAGAACACAAGGTTTGAATGTCTATAGTACCAATTAGAGCTAAAATAGTGCATAGGTGTAAAAGCATACAAAATTGGTATCCTGTAGTCTACGAGCCTTCAAGCCTAATTGCAGTTAGATTTAGCAAAAATGATAAACATGAAAGTTGTCACGAATTTTATAAGATTTCCAGATTTTTTTCTTCAGAATTTAATTCCATCTATAGTGTTATTTATGCTTGGATGAATTTACTACAAAACAACAGGAAAATGAACCAAGAATCAACGTCACACTAACACACTGGATTTCTCCCTACACAATCCTAAACATAGCAACCTCACTAAAGTTAGGAATCCTACCTCAGAACTCCTCCTTTCTTCAATCTCTAACTTTTTCCTTCTCCAAGCCCCTTCTCTACTTCTCCACACTCCTTCTTCAAGCTCTAATGCACCAAGATGGAGAGGGTTGTGTGAAGGAGAGGATGTATGAAAACACTTGCTTCTTCTCTTTTTTCCTTTTTTTTCTTTTTATTTTCCCCCTTTTAATCCTCCTTTCATCCTAATCATCCTTCATGAATTAAGGAGATGACATGTATGATCTTAGGTGTCAAAATGAGGGGAAAGCTAGATTATTAAGTTAACACATAAGAGGGTAGGTGGCATGCTATAAAAATTTGGATTTACTAATTTTGGAAAAAGGGAAATACCCTTGGTAATACTAGTAGCCATACTTTATACCATGTATATCATCCAAATACTACACATTATGTCTATTTAAAATATAGTTAAAGATGTTGGAAAGTAGATTTTTATATTATTCTAATTTTAAAAAAATTAGCGAAAAATCTCCAAAATACATGGAAATATACGTGTATTAAATACGATCGAAAATACATAGTAGAATACTCGTATATATAGAAACATGATATTACAAAAAATAAAGATAAAAACTAAAACAAGTCTAGAACTTGGGTTGCCTCCCAAGAAGCGCTCATTTACAGTCTTAAGCTCGACTCCCTTTTATATACTCATGGTGGCTCCGTGGTTGAGAGGAGTGAAGTCACTTCATTTCTGATGGGTTCACCTACGACGTAGTGCTTCAACCTCTAGCCATTGACTTTGAAGGGATCGCCTCTCCCAATTATCTTAAGTGATCCATACGAGAATACTCGTATGACCTTGAATGGACCAAACCATCTTGATCGTAGCTTCCCCAGGAATAACCTTAGCTTTGAGTTGAAGAGGAGAACCATGTCGCCTTCCTTGAACTCCCGCCTCATGATGTGTCTATCATGCCAATGCTTCGTCTTCTCTTTGTAGATACATGAGTTTTCATAGGAATCTGAAATCATCCAGCTCATTCAGCTACAGGAGGTGACACTCTTGTGCACTCTTGCAGTCATAATTCAAGTGCCTGATAGCCCAATAAGCCTTGTGCTCTAGCTCCACTAGAAGATGGCACACTTTTCCATAGACTAAGGGATACGGGAAAGTTCTGATTGGAGTTTTGAAAGCGGTCTGGTAGGCCCATATCGCGTCATCCAATTTCAGGGCCCAATCTCTTCTTGAGTTCACTACCGTCTTCTCCAAGATGCTTTTGATTTCTCGGTTGGAAATTTCTACTTGGCCACTCGTCTGATGATGATAATCAAGTCCAATGTGGTGGCGTACTCCATATTTCTTCAAGAGGGACTCAAACTTGTTTTTGATGAAATGCTTCCCTCGGTCGCTTATATTGGGAGATGTGTAATACCATGTGTTCTTGAATACGAGTATAATATACGTATTTTGAAAGTATTTGTACGTATATAATTTTTGGGTGTTTTCCTTAATTTTTATGGTAACAAAATTATCTTTAAATAATTTTAAAACACTTATTGAATTATTATGGTTGAAGTAATTGGATGAAATACTTGTATATGGGGAAGTATATTATGGTATTTAAATGTGTATACCTATTTTCCAAAATAATAAAATTCCTAAAAATACCTAAGTGGACACCTAAGACCATATTGTATCATTACCCCCACTAACCCCCACATACCCTTGGAACACTTGGCTTAATTATAGGGAAAGGGGAGGATGATGAGGATTTAATGAAGATTAAAAAGGGAAAGAAAAATAGAGGGAAAAAGAGAAGAAACCCCAAAAGAACCCAGCTCTCCTCTACCTCTACCTTACGCAACCCCCAAGCATCATTACCCTCTTCCTTCTCCTCTGACCAAACCCATGAACCCCCCACATCTCCATCTAACTACCAACTAGACCGGCCACCACCCTCACAACCACTATCTCCTCCACCAGGATGACCACCACCACCTCTCACCATGACTATAAGCCCAAATCACCCCCAAACCCATCACCTTAGTGCTTGAAGAAGAGATGGGAAGAAGGAGCTTGCAAACAAAAGGTCTTCAAGGAGAAGAAGGGCCAAAGACTTGAAAAAGAATGACTTGATATGGTAGGGGCTCTATATACTCTAGTTAGGGTTAACTCTCAAGAATTGCATAGAGTTAGATGTGTGATTTTCATAGAAATTCGACAGCGTACGATCGACACGATCGCAACACGGTCATCAGGATCGACCGTAGATCAAAAAGCCAACGACAGCACTTCCACAAGACCGTGTTGACTTAGACATGGTCGTGTCGCTGATCGAGTAGGAGTACTGCCATGCAGATTTAGACTCAGACGAGTTGCAGTAAAACGACCCAAGACTTGATGACATGATCGTGTCGTTCTCAGAACGACCGTGACAATATGTGCTAGGAACCTCTCCACGCGGTCGTGTGGCTTGACCAAATTATTGTGTGGTTGCACTTTTCTGTGTTGCTAATTATTATTCCACGCAGTCATATGGAGGCCCCCAAATGACCGTGTGGTTAGGTCTCGCTGGGCCCCCTGTAATACCCTGTTTACATATATACGGTTATAATGGACGTATTTTTGGACATATTTGTACATATAAAATTTTTGGGGTATTTTCATGAATTTTCCATAATTTTGTAATGACCAAATTATTTTTAAATAATTTTTAAAACATCATTTGAATTATATAAATGCAGTATTTGAATGAAATGCCATGTATTTGGAGTAGTATGGTGTATTAATTAGGTATATCTATTTTCAATAAAATTGAATTTTGGAAAATCTCTAGGATGACACATTACCTAGTTATGTGTCTACTTGCATGTAATTCTTGATTACAGTGCCATTTACTTTGACTAAGAAGAGTGGTGGGGATTAAAAGAGGGAAAATACAAAAGAGAAAAGGAAAAAAGAAAGGAAAATTTTAATGCTTCCATTCTCTCTCCCCCTTCTCCCTTTGCACATCCCACTCCACCACCCTCTCCTCCTTCACCACCACTAATACCACCACCCCCTTATCCACAACAAAGTTCCATACTACCATGGCCTAAAATTCCTTCACCATCTTCCTATATATTGAAGAAGAAAGAGAAGTTGGAAGAATAAGAAAAGCTAGGGGTCTTCAAGGAGAAGAAGGGCCAAAGAATTGAACGGATTTATTTGAGGTAGGAATCTCTAGCTTCTCTAGTTAGGATCTTAGTTTTAGAATTGGTATTTAGTTAGGATTGCTATTTTTGTGCATGGTTGAAGTGTTAGAATGATGTTGATTCTCGGTTCAATTTCCTGCAGTTTTGCAGTAACTTCATTCATGCATAAATATCACTGCAGATGGAATTAAATTCTGAAAAAAAATATCTGGAAATATTATAATATTCGTGACAACTTTCAAGTTTCTCATTTTTTTGCTAAATCCAACTGCAATTAGGCTTACAGGGTCGTAGAATGCCTTATAGCAATTCTATCAACTTTTACACCCCTACACTGTTTTAGCTCTAACTGGTACTGTAGATATGCAAACCTTGTGTTCTTGGAAATTTTGGATATCTACACTTCACAATCTATAATTTTCATGTTGTGCACTAGTTCTAAATCTGTTAAGAAATTGTTGTAATTTACTGTTCTTTATGTATGACATTTCTGTTTCTACACAGATTGTGTATCTTTTATGTTACAACTTAATAATTCATTGAGACATGTCAATTTTCTGATATTTGGTGTCTGGAAGTAGAATTTAATGGTGAACAATTTTCATTCAAGAAAGTTATGTCAAATTCTATCTGGAATTCCTGATGTGTTGCTGTAAAATGAAAGAAAGACATGAAAGACTAAAAAGAGAGGGAAATGAGATAGTTGCCATGTCTTGCTTCATGCTATGTCAGACTATGCTTTTGTTCTATTTGGAGGTTGTTATGTTTAATGAAGTATTGAAATGCTATAATGTCACATTATGCTAATTGGGATATGAGGATTATGCATATCATGCTTTATGTCCTAATTCTATGCTTCATGTCCTTATTGTTGTATTTCATGTCCATAGTACCAATGATGGAATCATCTATTATGGAATCATGTACTTATGTGTTAATTGAAACATGTGATGTTATAATGTATGTGGATGCAATGCTCGTTGTTTGAAACAAGACATCGGCAAATTCATGGAAGAAAGAAATTGTGAAGCGGTAATTAAGACCGCTAAACCATGAACTGATATGGATAATGAAACTGAGAGTGAGGCAGAGTGATAATTATCTGGACTTCTCGAATACATCCTAATATGGTTGAGACTCCAGATACGGGTTCGAGGCAAGCACGAGTAAATTGTAGGAATTAAGGAGTGGACATTAATTTGTAGTCTCACTCGCACTCCCGACATCCGGTATCGGGAGTGGGCAGGGTTAAAGAGGCACATGGGTGTACTCGTGATGCACCATGAGGTAGAAAAGTACCACCATCTCACTTTCGAAACAAGAGAGTTACGAGAGGCCCCCTACAATGCTCGTGTCACTGTTACTGGTAACACTGTATTCACCCACTATGGGTGAAGTCCATCTCCTTAGTGTCATACGATTTACCCGTGTTTCCAAATAATAACTAAATGTCTAACATTAAGATTAATTTAATCTGTATTTATGGTTATGTTCTTTCTATTCCTCAGCTTTTACTTTCAGCACTTGTATGATATGATTGTTTACTTTTATGCCTTACTCCGGTGGACATTGTATCACCAGTAAATAGACCATTAGTTAGGTGGACCGGTTCTAAAACTGGATCCTACCTAGTGATATTAGAATTTTCTACTGGGTCACGCGTTGACGTACACCATTTGTGTTTTCCAGGAGTAGGATCAGAGAAGGTGGAGCGGGACCCGATTCAGAAGGTTATTCCCAGATTTGAGATAGTGATGGAGCTAGTGGGTAATTTTGTTCCGCTAGGTTTCCAGTGTAGAGTATGGAGTGTGTTGTACAGGGTGTGGACACTTTTGTCCTTTTATGGGTTATTGGGAAGTTCTTTTGTTTTGTACCAGATGTTGAGGTGATGTAAATAAAAAAATGTACTTTTGTATTAATAATAAAAGAATGTTGGGTTTGTTTGTTAGTCTTTTGTTTTTCTGTGTTGGAGCATTACTTGTACTTCCCAGCATGTGCGCAGTGGCCTGCTTGTTCTTCTGCACTCTCTCTTTCTTTCTCTTTCCTTGTAACACTCGCTACTCTAGGAATACTTGAAACGGATTTGTACTTTCCGAGTATCATGGTGAGTGGGGCATTACACCTCCGAATGATGTACTCCACACGGTCATGTGGATTTGTACAAACGACCGTGTGGGTTGTTTCCAGCTTGTGATTCATGTGCTAAAATTGATTTAAATGCGGTAAATTACATATTATTCTTTGTGCTTCATGTTTAAGCTATATGTGTCATGGAACATGCCATAAGTTGTTCAAACCATGCATAGAGAGAGAATTCCATGATGTTAGTATGATGTTTCACATGTTCTATGTGCTTATCCATGTTAATTTAGATATGCACATGTTTTGCCAACACACAATTATTCATGTTAATTATGCCATGCCATTATACAACCTTGTTAATCTCCTTTAAGATGCTTCGTTATGCATGAGATAAACTGATGTGATATGAAGGCGAATGTTAAAATGAAAGTGGCATGTGACACTTGCTATGGCATATGAAAAGAGATGAGAAAGTGAAACGTAATATATGAGATGTGATGTATGAAATTCAGAACACGGATGGCACTACACACAATGGAGCAAAGTGCTAAGGTAGGAATTAGGAGAAATCGCCGGGGTCCACCTCTTGAATCCATCGTAGTGCCACAGTTGGAGATGTGCACATTGTAGGCACGATGGCATAGATGGGATACCTTAGGCATTGCATATGCATGCATAATTATTTCACGTACATCATGTGCATATGTGTGGGTTGTCTACTTTTACTTTATGCATATTTAGCTCTACAGTTCTTACCACTTAATACTTGCTTGTAATGTTTGCTTCTCTTATGCATATTAATTCTGTAGCCTTCTTTTCAGTACCTGTCTGAATACTTAGTTTCTTTATGCATTAATAGTTAACATGTTTACCGTCAGAGACCGGACCTTAGTTAGGTATAACAGTACTGAGACTGACCTTACCTAGCATAATTAGATTATCCTACTGGGTCACGCGTTGACATGTCCCGTTTAATTTTTCCAGGATTAGAAGCAGTGTAGCCATAGCAGGTCTCGAATCAGGTGCTTACTCAGTTCCGAGACAGTGTGCGACACTTTCGTCCCTTTTGTGGGCTGAGGATTCTCTTTTGTTATTTTCCACTTTTGTACCTGGTGCTGAGATGATGTATATAAAAATGTACTTTTGTATTATTAATAAAAGATGTTTGGCCTTCGTACATTATTGTCTGTTCGTGGTGTTGTTTTTGTGTTGGAGCATTATATGTACTTCACAGCACGTGCGCAGTGGCCTGCCTGTTCTTCGTGTACTCTCTCTCTCTCTCTCTCTCTCTCTCTCTCTCTCTCTCTCTCTCTCTCTCTCTCTCTCTCTCTCCTTTTCTTTCTTTTTCACGCTCGCTACTTTGGGAATACTTGGTACGGATTCGTACTTCCCGGGTATATCCTGGGGAGCAGGGCGTTACAAGATATGTATGCCCTCGAGGCAATTTATCTCGGTGTATATGTACAAATATCTTGTTCGAAATAACGTTAAGTTGTTTGTTATAAATTTACCTAAGTAAATAATAATGCAGTTTTCATTAGAAATTAGGTAAAGTCCCGAGACTTAATGCGAGGTCAAATATGTATCAAGATGGAGATCTTGATTATGGAGAAGTGCTTGACCGTTTGTAGCACAAGTCTAAAAAATGTTCATGGTCGGTTATGTTTCGAGAAAAGGATATTAGCACATCGGATAGACTATTGTGTCTGTGTCTTCACCTTGGAGTGGTGATGATGATCTCAGGGTCATTCGACTTAGCGAAGTCGGAGACGAGACACAGGTGCTCATTAGAGAATGAGTTCACTAAAAGACCCAATGAGAGTTATAACATGGTCAACATAAACTGGTCTATCAATGATAACTCTCAGTGATGATCAACAAGTTGGTGACTTGAGATCATTATATGAACCTGTACATAAACGGTGTCACTTTGATCACTGATCTAGCCTTGGGGTAAGCCCCATTGAAAGGCACCTGGGTGATGACACTTGAAGCGTGCGAGGAGAGTAATGACCAAGAAAGAATTCGTCTCTCTCGTTTATGGGGAGTTAGTGTCGCACGTGTTAGTTCGGTCTTTAAACTCTGGCCAGAGTATGTTGGAAGAAGTCCAACATTATTAAAATAAAGACTGATGGAGACTAACCGGTTACAAGCTATTAGGGTTGACAGTTGACCATACCATATGCTTGACTAAGCGACATAGTTGTGACAAAGGGACTAAAACTGCGGCATTCATTACGGACACAGTCAAGGTGGTCCCGACAATATTCTTGTCATTAGGCTAACCACATAACGATGATACCAAGGGATGGCACCTACTGCTCATGGTCACTGTTGTATGGGGTTTCGAGCCCCACCTATAGTAGGGTTAGGCTGTATGGTCTCACGCAGAGTGGGACCTTCGTCAAGTAATATGAAGTTTAAGAGAAATAGTGCGTACGATGTTTGGGAATTTATTATGTCACAAATAGCTTGCGATATAGGCTTTAGAATAATGACGCGGGCTTATTGCATATGATGCAAAATGAATTACATATGTCGTAAAATGTTTACATCCGTCTGGGGTTTCGAGCCCCACCTATAGTAGGGTCAGGCTATATGGTCTCACGCAGAGTGGGACCTTCGTCAAGTAATTGGAAATTTAAGAGAGATAGTGCATACGATGTTTGGGAATTTATTACGTCGCAAATAGTTTGCGATATATGCTTTAGAATAATGACGTGGAAATATTGCATATGATGCAAAAGGAATTAAATATGTCGTAATGTTTACGAGCATATTTTATAATAAAAGTTAGAACAAGCTCAGTCATGGGGTCTGGGAAAGTCCCGAACCCATTTGTATAGCCCAAGCTCGACTAGGGCTAAAATAAATAAGAAGAAAGTCAAAAAAACAAGCAAAAAGGGCTGGCTGCCCAGCACAAGGGGCTGGGCCAGCCCATCGTTCAGTGTTGGGCCAAGCCCAACGCAAGCCCAGTGGATTAAAATGGTTGGGCCAGCGATCAGCCGGTCGGGCGTTCAAGTCTTGGTTCAAGTGAGCTCTCAAAAGTTAAGAGCACACCTAGGTTGAATAGGCGAAAATAATTATTCCCTCTTTCTCCCTTTTTCTTCCTTGCTCATGCTCAGGCTCTAGAAAAGCTATGAAGGAGTTCGGATCGGATCCGAAATCTTGACGGAGGATCTACTCAAGGTGAAACTTTCTAGAGTGTGTGGTTGGCTCGATGATAAGGGGATTGTTTGCCTCGGGACGTGGTGTGGCTCAAGTGAAGCGGTTCAACCCCAACACGGGGCGTTGGTTCATGAGGATCAACGTTCTGCTAATGTACGGAATAAAGGTATGTCATTTATATTTATGCATTTATAATTGCAATAATTTTGTAGATCTATCTTTAGGGGTTGGTAAGACCCACCCGGGATAGTAGAGATTCTGGTTAGGGATTTAATTCCGTAGGGCTTTACTTAAACTAGTTTTAATTTATCTTTCCGTTGTTTTTTTTATTTTCATCGTCTACCCGACTTAGGCCAAACGTCGATTTTTAAGCCTTAAGGGTCGTAGAAAATCCAACATTGGTATCAGAGCCATGTCTACGTGATCTGTAATTTTATTGCAATTATAAAATGCATAGGACACATCATGTTTTCTCCATGAGATGGAGGTTTATAATTAGCTTTCCCATGTGATGGTTTTATTAAAAAAATTTCGAAAAACTGTTATTTTTTTTTGAAAAATTAGATCTCTTTTATATTATGCGGTAATTAAAAAATTATATCTAAATAATTATGTGATAATTATGATAGATTAATGCTATGATCTAAATATTATGCGATAATTGTTTAGATGCCTAATACCTTATTAGGATAGCCATTAATTAATTTCTTACATGATAATAAGTTTTTGAAAAAATTGTATTTCTTGAAAATATGATCTTTTTCTATTATTTGATAATTTAGAATAGATCTGAAAATTATCATGTGATTTATTAATTTTTCTACGATCTGAACATTTATTGTATGTTAATTATTCAGATACCTAATACCTGATTAGGAAAGCCATTAATAAAACAAAATTATTAGGAAACATAATTGTTATGTGATAATAATTTTAATTTCCTAATAGTTGATTAGGATTGCTTATGCAATAAAAAATATTAATCCTAAAAAAATTAGTTTTAGGATGTGCCTCGTCGATTAGGATTAATTAGAAAAGTGTAACCCGAACAAAATCGAGAAGGACGTATTTTAATAATGGAGATTCTTAAATTGTCCACGAACCGGTGTCTAGAATCGTTTGCGCCAGGACTCTGAATCACCCCAGCCCTGACTGGGGATAGTGGTCCTAGCCTACCAAACCTGCCTGGCCGTATTCGATTGGACCAAACTATAATGACTATTATCATAATGTGACGATGTCGACTATACCTAGTTAATTATGTTAAAAATCCTTTTCAAGATTAGTCGTACCCCTCCTTTTTTGGATTAGGGGACTAAAAGACCCCTGTCATGGTTGTTGAGTCTCCCCAAGCTATGACATGGTCTCTTTTATAAACCGACTCCATCATACATATGATGTAGTCTGGTCTTAACACAAACCGCTGCATCGGGTCTCCTTAAGTGTCGGTGTAAGTTAAGATTAGACATGAAAACAAGGGTTTGACTAGACTAGTCATTATGGTTTGTTGAGTCTCCTCAAGCTCATAAGTGACTAGGGGTAAAACACAATAGGGAATCACATTTGATGTGATTGATAAAGAGTTTATCTACCAACTGCAGAGTCAATCAGCTTGTTGAGCCTCCTTAAGATTGTGAAGCTCAGGGTGGTTAGGTCCCTCTCCCATTAAATGTCTAAATTAGTTCATCTATATGGGTTTAGATGATCACTAAAATAGTGGAAGCATATAATTAGATAAAAACCATTCTACATATACTAAATAGAACATATGCTAAACTAGGATAGTTCTATGTATTACCGCATGGAATCCAAATCATAATATCCTAAACGAATAGGCTAAGTGGTCAAAATGATTGGTTAAGGATCAACTCATAATCATATTTGATAAACTAAACTATGTTCTTACTGGCCCCTCCCTTGAAGTGTCCTTCCTAGCACTGACTTAAGGACAATGATTTCTTAAGCTCTAAGGTTTAGCACAATAAAAGCACGCTACTTAACACTCGCCTCTATGAGCTATATGCTCCAGGGGCAGCTTGAACATATTGATGTTCAAAGCATGTTTCTCTGTACACCTTATTGAGTCTCCTCAAGGTTGTATGAAAACAGTTTCAACCCACAAGGTTCGAAACTTCGATCAAACTGTTTGACTTGAAGATGAGTGTGAGAGCGGTGCAAGACCATTTATCTAAATAAGAACTTGAGATGAACAACTTGTTGAGTCTCCTCAAGGTTGTAAAGCTCAAGTGTATGGATGCATGAGATACTTGCACAGCTAATATTTGTGTTGGGACATGCATTGTCTTAATGTGATTTAGAAAAGAGAAGGCACTAAGGAAAGTCGGTTGAGAAAGAATGTTTTGTCTATCGTGAGAAAAGGCATAGTAAGAGGAACTGGAAATGGGACATATTTGATGCCTAAGTTTCAGAATAATTGTTATACAAAGAAAAAGATTGTTCTATATATTGTCTAAGGAGCAAGTGTTGTTTTTAGGCCATATAAGACGTATATCACACTTGGAGAATGTCGTCACCTTACTTCTGAAGAAATGTTTCAGCGTGAGTATGTTGTATAACGATATTGTATTAAGCGTTAATATATGAATGCACAAGTAAGTAGTAAAATCTATCTATGGCAAAATAGACTAGGCCACACCAGAGAGAATAGACTTGACAAGTAACACAAAGAGGGGTCTCTAGACCACTTGTATGATGAGTCGAAAGACACTTGTGAGTCTTGTCTCAAAGGTATGGTGGTCAAAACTCCTTTTGTAATACAGTGTGAGAATGAGTTGGAGAACTTGTGGTCTCGTACATACGGATGACTCAAGTCTACATTAGCCAGGATAAGATATTCTTATTTTATCACTTAGAATCACTCAAGGTATGGACACGTGTTCTTGATGAAACACAAGTCTAATGCAGTTGAGCAATTCATGAAACATAGTAATGAAATAGAGAGTACAATGGTATAAGTATTTGAACTACTTTGATCGGATCAAAGAAGCAAATACTTAGACATGTAATTCTTGTGAAATTCAAAGAGAATGAGATTTTCTCTCATGTCAAGTCTCTTAATACACTGGTGTGTTGGAGATCGTGAATCGCACTCTGTTAGACATGGTGTAATACATGGCAATTGACTCTGAGTTACAACTCTCCCTCAAGGGTTAAGCCTCAGATAATAGTGCCTAGGTTCTTAATGATGTCCTGATAAGGTCCATGCTAATGATTCTATATATAATATGGATCAGTGGGAAACCCAACTTTAACATGCATTAAGGTGTGTGGTTTTCCTGCGTACGTTAAGTGGCTTAATCTAGACCATTGGAAGACATATCTGTCGGAACCAGTAAATATGATATTTCTTAAATCAATCGTTAGGAAGTCACATGATTACTCGAGCCATTGAATTTTCTCGTAAGGCTAAGGAGTCGAGTAAACATCATAGTTGATGATGGCCTAATCAACTTCCAGGATGCCATTCGGAGTAGAGACTCTAAGAAATGTCTTGATGCAATTTGAAAAAGGTCCTTGGACATACATGAGGTATGACCTCTGAAAACACGCCCAAGGAAATGTTCCCATTTGTGCAAAGTGAATCTTCAAGACAAAAGAGTAGTGCAGATGGAAATTAGAGAAGTACAAGTTATGCTGGTTGAGAAAGATTATCATCAGAACTCCTATAAACAGATTATGATGAAACTTTCTCACTAGCAATCGTGTACAGATTTATTCAGATCAGACTCACTGCCACTGCTTATAATGACCATAAAATCTGGAATATGCATGTAAAATCTGCTTTCTAAATATGATTTAGAAGAACGGATTTACATGGATCAGCCAGAAAGTTTTCAAATTCAGTGGGAGCGAAGGCATGTGAGGCATCAAGGAGCCGGAACAAATGTTTTAACAAAGTAATCAAACAGTTTGATACTTTGTCAGAAGTGAATATGAATTGTGTAGATGACCAGTGACTATTTTTGGTTCATTCTCGTAAGGTATATGGATGACATTCTTCCGATAAGTATTAAAACATACAAATGTTTAAATCTATCAGAGAATAACTATCAAGAATATTGTTTTAGTCTCAAGTGAGGATGATGAGCTGGATGAGATCTAGGCGGCAAGACAAAAGTTACAGATTCTAAGAGAACTAGGAAAACATTTGGATAACATTCAAATGCATGATCTAGCAGGAACATAGAACCCCTTAAGTCTACACAGAAGACAGTTCAGTAGATTCACTCACAAAGGCTCTGCTACATGAAGTCAGGAGAGACTTATTTGTAAAGGCAGTATGAGATACCGGGATAAATGGGCCTGAGTGCAAGTGGGAGATGTTGGGAGATGTGTATGACCTCGAGGCAATTTATCTCTGTGTATATGTACAAACATCTGGTTCGAAATAACAGTAAGCTGTTTGGTATAAATTTACCTAAGTAAATAATAATGCAGTCTTCATTAGAACTTAGGTTAAGTTATGAGACTTAATGTGAGGTCAAACATGTATCAAGATGCAGATCTCGATCATGGAGAAGTGCTTGACCGTTTGTGGCACAAGTCTAAAAACATTCATGGTCGTAGATGTTTCGAGAAAATGATATCGACACATTGGATATACCAGTATGTCTGTATCTTCATCTTGGACTGGTGACGATGATCTCAGGGTCATTCGACTTGGCGAAGTCGGAGACGAGACATAGGTGCTCTTTAGAGAATGAGTTCACTGAATGACCCAACGAGAGTTACAACATGGTTAACATAAACTGATCTGTCAATGATAACTCTAAGTGATGATAGGCAAGTTGGTCATTAGACTTGAGGTCATTGTACGAACATGTATGCGAACGGTGTCACTTTGATCACTGATCTAGCCTTGGGGCAAGCCCCATTGAAAATCCCATGGTTGGGCGACACTTGAAGCGTGCAAGGAGAGTAATGACCTAGAAATAATTCGTCTCTCTCATTTATGGGGAGTTAGTGTCGTACATGTTAGTTTGATCTTTAGTAAAAACTCTGGCCAGAGTGTGTTGGAAGAAGTCTAACATTATTAGACTAAAGACCGATGGAGACTAACCGGTTTCAAGCCATTAGTGTTGACAGTTGACCGTACCCTAGGCTTCACTAAGCAACATAGTTGTGATGAAGGGACTAAAACTGCAGCATTCATCACGGACACAGTCAAGGTGGTCCGAATAATACTCTTGTCAATGGGCTAACCACATAATGATGATACCGAAATAGGGATGGCATTTGTTGCTCGTGGTCACTACCGTCTGGTGTTTCGAGCCCCACATGTAGTAGGGTCATGCTGTAGGGTCTCACACAGAGTGGGACCTTCGTCAAGTAATAGGAAGTTTAAGGGAGATAGTGTATACAATGTTTGGAAATTTATTACGTCGCAAATAGTTTGCGATATAGGCTTTAGAATAATGACGTATGATTATTGCATATGATGCAAAAGGAATTAAATATGTCGTAATTATTTACGAGCATATTTTATAATAAAAGTATAGAACAAGCTCAGTCCAGGGGTCTGGGAAAGTCCCGGACCCATTTGTATAGCCCAAGCTCGGCTAGGGCTAAAACAAATAAGAAGAAAGTAAAAAAACAAGCAAAAGGGGGGGCTATGCTTGGCGAGCAGATTAAAATGGCTGGGTCAGAGCCTGGGCGATGGCTGGGCCAGTGCCCAACGGGTCGGGCGCGCGACCTGGGCACCCAAAAAGCAAGCACGCCCGACCCTAGGGTAAGGTGGGGCCCACTGCGGGCCCCGCAGATCTGAACAGTGCGACTGTTCAAAAGTGCAGTTTTTTTGTCGACTTTGGAGCTTTTTTAAGGGGTCAAACGAACTTGGAATTGAGCACTGTTTTTTCTATATGTTCACTGTTCAGTGCTCTTCGATTTGATATAAGATATCATTCTGGAGTTCACCGGTGAGAGAGATAATTTGTTAAAGTTTGGTCTTTATAGAAGGCAAACTTGTAATTAATTTTCCTCAAATTTGATTAGTCCCACATCAGTTATTTTGAGAAGAAGAGGGGTCAGCTCCCTATATAAACAGGGGCTTACTTCCCCCGCTTGAAACTTGCACCAAGCCTTGGATCAAGTGAGCTCTCAAAAGTTAAGAGCAAACCTAGAGAATAAGCAAAAATAATTATTCCCTCTTTCTCCATTTTTCTTCCTTGCTCCTGCTCAGGCTCTAGCAAAGCTAAGAAGGAGTTTGGATCGGATCTGATGTCTTGACGGAGGATCCACTCAAGGTGAAACTTTCTGGAGTGCGTGGTTGGCTCGGTGACAAAGGGATTGTTTACCATGGGATGCGGTGCGGCTCAAGTGAAGCGGTTCAGCCCCAAAGTGGGGAATTGGTTCATGAGGATCGACGTTCTGCTAACGTGCAGAACAAAGGTATGTCATTTATATTCAAGCGTTTATAATTCAATAATTTTGTAGATCTATCTTTAGGGGTTGGTCAGACCCACCCCGGGATAGTAGAGATTCTGGCTAGGGTTTTAATTCCTTAGGGCTTTACTTAAAATGGTTTTAAGTTATCTTTCCGCTGCTTTTATGTTTTCGTCGTCTGCCCGACTTAGGCCAGATGTGGATTTTTTAGCCCTAAGGGTATTAGAAAATCCAACAGCTTATGAACACCCTTGGGACTCCAGATCTATGAAATATATTTCTTTTGAAGAATTTGGCAACTACCTGTGCATCATTGGTTGGCGAGGCTATCGCTTAAACCCATTTAGAAACATAGTCCACTGCAACCAATATGTATTGGTTGCCGAGACTAGACGGGAATGGTGCAATGAAATCAATTCCGCAAACTTCGAATATTTCCACCTCCAAGATGTTGTTCAATGGCATTTCAATCCTCTTGGAGATATTCCCTGTTGTTTGGCACCGATCACATCCTTAGACAAAAATGTTCACATCCTTGAAAAGGGTTGGCTGATGAGTGGTTACATATATGTATATATATATATATATACGCGTATATATATATATACATATATATATACGCGTATATATATACGCGTATATATATACGCGTATATATATATACTAGTCATTACCCGTGCCCATGGGGCACGGTTTATTTAATGGCTGAGTTTCCAACCCATCCCCCCACAAATTTCAAGTTCCCCAAATTTCAAGTTTTCCCCCAAAATTCGAAGTTTTCCCCAAAATTTAAGTTTTCCCCCAAAATTTAAATCCCCCCAAAATTGTCATTGCCACCTAGGACAAACTTTCCACGTAGGACAAAGTTTTGTCCTAGTTGGATAAGATTCAAAATCTTCTTGTTTTATAGAATAGATATTCCCCCTCACATTGTTAGTTTCCCCAAAATTTAAAGCACAATGATTATTATTTAGTTCCCTTAAAAAATTTAGTTACCTCAAGATTCGCTTCTCCCAGAAAATTTATTTCCCCCAAAAACATTAGTGCCTCCAAAATTTAGTTTTCTCCCGATTTAACATGTGCACTAAGGCACTGTTCATTTAAATATTACACTACAAAAAACTGATTAACTTAGAAATTTTGACAATTGATAACTACATTCATAAGTAGCATAAAACTATGGCCTAATAAATTTGATTTAATACATGTTTAGAATGGTACAATGCTCTAATTGCAACGAAATAAAATGTAGTATGCCTTTATGTTCGTTGGTGATTAATGACCAATGTGAAAGTCAGCCCACATATTAGATGAGGTGGTTCTTATATGTTTATCTTTGTGAAGTCTCATATTGTGGAACCTGGTTCTTACAATATTCATTTTACATATATTTCCTATTCTGGTCTGTGCATCTCTTTGTATCACAGACATCGTTAATGCTACTTTGTCTGTGCAAATGTTAAACTTTGACACCAGGATAGAATAGGGATTGCATCAATAGACATTTATAGATTTTGTATGGATGTTTTCGTTTAAGGTTGATTCATACTAAAGCTTAAGAAGGATTCAGAAGGACCTAGGGATCATACAAATGTTGAGACTTAGACAATAGCATCTCTTTATGGTGGAAATCTTGAGGGTGTGGATATATTCGATCATGCCTTGAGTTCTCGCAGGAGAAGTCAAACGCCCGAAGTTCATGAAATATCTATAGAGAACAAATGTTTTCCTGTGTATAGGAAACAAAAGTTCTTTGAATATGGTAACATATTGATGAAATGTCATGTTCATAGACTTGTACCCAAATCTAAAATGAAATGTTTTCCTGTGCACGGTTCATTTACGATACCAAGAGATTTAATTCTTTCCAAAAGTCTTCCTTCCAAAATTTAGTATCATTCAAATTTAGTTCTACTCCAAAATTTAGTGCCCTCCAAATTTAGTACCCTTCAAATTTCAAATTAGCTGACTACATCATACAAAGCATACATTATATAATCTGCAAATATGGGCAAGGTCCAAAGGAACAGACAATTAAGAAATATGAAACCACTTGCAGTACAATATGAATTACATTATACAATTTGAATTCAATCTAAGATGATCTATTGAATTTTTCTGAAAGCCGACCATTCTAATTTGCAATCACCCATAAAATTAGTCAAAAGCATCACAATTTTAGACAAAGGATAATTTACTTTGCAAATAGCCTAATTCTATGATACTACTATTTTACATGATATCATAATAGCAAACCTTTCAGTGTGACGAAACCGTCAAAAATGTCAAAAACGTCAAAGCTTTCAACCCCCTCCAGAACTTTTTGACAAAAACGGCAAAGCTTTCAACCCCCTCCAGAACTTTTAGTGTGTGAAATCAACAGACCCCCTCCAGAACTTTTAGTGTGTGAAATCAATAGACCGGTCTATTATTGGGTCTTTACAACAATTCGATGTTCGATACCTTCAGCTTGATTTTGGAACTTCAAGCTTCAATGTTTTTCGTTGTCAAACCGGTCTATTATTGGGTCAAACCTTTCAGTGATGAGAACTTCGATGTTTTTTCAGCATATAATTGACCTCCACAATGAAAATTATACAAACAAAATAAAATTAACTTCAATTTTTCCTCATACTATCTAAGCATCGGCCAGATAATAATGAAAAAGCCAGCAATGAAGCTTTCTGTGAATCCAATGGACCATGCTGGTGTTCATCAACAGCACCACAATTTGCATGCGGTGCTTCAAATTTCATCATACTCTTATCACAAAAGAAACATAAACAACGGAATGTATCACCATAGGGTTGCAATTCAAACCTTTCTTGATGCAGATAGCTTGATGCAGAAAGAATTAAATATCAAGGCTGGTGACAGTGAGAAAGATAACTGGTCTATAAAATAAAAATTGATGTTACTTGAAAAAGATGCATGTATTTCTGATGCCCTTTTATATATCAATCAACGTTTGGAGATGGTCAAATAAATACATCGTTATATCTGGTCTCTTCATGCTGCTCTTTATTTGACAGGATCTGGTTTGCACACATTTGTTCTGTATCTTGGCATGCATATAGCATCATTTACAATTAAAGATGTCCAATGTGGTCAAGTTGATCTGAAAACTGCTCCATATGATACAATATGGCTGAAAAGAGCACATTCATGGCTTGAAAAGGATTGTTTAGCATTTGGACCTCCAGTATTTACATCTTCCCATGGTTCACTTGTTAAGGTTCCTCTCAGCAAGCTTCTTCCTCAGGTTCAGCTTGAGGCCATATTTTGGGGCATTGGAACAGCACTTGGGGAGCTTCCACCTTATTTCATATCAATTAGCCATGTATTTGCTTTGCATGCAATCCTCTTTAAGTGCTCCTACCTTTTGTATCTATGGAGAAGACTAGATTCTTTTGTTAAATATAAATATGGCTATTGTTGGAAACAACTTTGTATCAGATGATCTTGCACATGGTCTAGTATTACTTGAAAACACAACTTTTTGATGATTTGATTCAAAGGATTTGGCTGCATTTCTAACCCTTTTCTTCCTGGTCTCGGGCAAAAGTTTGTCACCTGCATCAATGACATTAAGACTATCATCTATATATATTTTCAAAAATGGTGGAATTAAAAAAGGATAATAATTGCAGTTTCATGCCATTGTTGATTAACAGAATCATTATAACTAATAATTATTAACAGAATCACTAAGAAAAATGTCAAGTTCTAATGATTCTCATGCAAAAATGGAAATATTACTTGAAAACAAAACTTTTGGATGATTTGATTCAAAGGATTTGGCCGTTGTGATGTGCATTTATTTTGTTTACATACTGATATATGATCATCTCTTTTGTTTACATACTAATATATGCATATATGCATATATTCATACATTCATGTATATATGCATACATTCATACTCATAAGCATACACAGTGCTTGTTCAATAAAAAGATATGATTACCATATTGCATCCTCATATTCTTCCAAAAAAAAGAAAGAAAAAGAGAGATTTCGTGTATTGAATGACTACAGGCCAGATCTACATTAAAGTATGTGTTCAAACCCTGGTAATGATTTCGTTATGGAAGCCTTGTTCTGAATGAATGGCTTCACATCTCATCAATTCTTCACAAAGCTCTAGCAGCCGCCTGAACATTTCCTCCATTAAATCATCATCATATGGAAGATTTAGTGCTGTTATTATTACAGCTTGCACATTGCAGCTGGCCACAAGTTTCTCCAGTTAAATCACATGTTAACGGTTCAAGTGCATACAACAATATTGCCTACATCATGATTACTCCACCCACGATGAAACAACAATATTTCTGTAAAATCAAAGAAATGAGAGATCTTCTGAAAATTAAGTATTATAGACTTCATGTATGAGTAGTAGCCAAATTAAATACAATTCAAATTAGAAACTTTAATTACACCACCCAGAAATAAATATAAAATAACCTGAGAATATATCTAGTGAATTTCCAAAATATGGCTTTAGAAAGGTCTTCACTATGAGCCCTTTTCTAGGCTTAGAATTTATGATTGTAGTAACATTAAGATTTCATAAGTGTAGTAACATTAAGATCAGCCCTTTTCTAGCAATGACTCCCATTATTAAGATTTTTTAATGGTACTACACTTCGATTTCCAAATCTGCAAGTCATTTTCTCAATTGTCTCACTCTAATGGAGCTGGCATGCTCTCATATGCCTTCTAAAACGACCTATTCCTTAGATGTCTCTTCATTTCATTCCTTCACATCTAACACCCACTTGGAGAGGATAGGCAAGGCCCTGCTACTCTCAATGAGCAGTAACTGTGTGCTTGACTCTAGCAACAATCCCATCCAACACAAATGAAGATAGAAATTTCACTATGTTCTCCCATCTCAAAATCCCCAACGACAAAATAAAACTTGTTACCATTTATCGTGGGCTCTATCCACGCATCTAAAATGATTTGGCAGTTAAATGCATTTGCTACATATTACAAAGTGTGAACTACAGAGCTGCAAATATAGGATTTAGAAAACTTGCAAGCATATATCTTTATACGCAGCCACAGTTAGATATCACATGTAACTTCATCTGCCCCGTTATTAAGTAATAATTGATAAACAACCCAATGGAAACTCACAGGATGCAGATGGGCTTCATCATGCTGTACAATGACTCGATCACGCCGCTAACTCCACCTCGGACCTTTTTCCAGCAAGCCCGTTTAGCTGGTCAGTAAATTATAAAGAAAAAAGGCAAGAGTTTTGATTGTGATTTTACCAGCAAATATGAGGTTCCTGTTGCGATGACGATAATTTTATGGTAGGAGATGGAGGAGGAGGATGTTGCGATGATCTTGTCCTCAACTAATTCCTTCAAAGATTTGGGGATAAAATGATTTAGAAAGCGAAAAAAAACTGAGATTGAAAATTGAAAGAGGCTTCGATGAAGGTGGACATTGGGTAAATCTGCCTTTCTAAAACAGAGAAATAACTAATAATTTTTAGTGGAAGTAGTGATAGAAAAGATCGAACCTTTCATGCAAATCAAAACTGAAGGTTTAGGGATCTAGATTTGAAATCTTCAGGCCTGTAAATAGACAACTCAAATTTAAATTCATAGGCGATGATGGACTGGTAATGAAGCATATGTTTAAATTTCATTGTGCTAGTATTGAAGGTTATGCTAGTATTATGGATATGCTAATATTAGTAATTCATTCATTAGTAATTTAAGCACAATGACCAAATTTATTTGTATTTTGGATAAGCTAGTATTGATGCAGATTTATTAGTATTCTGGATATGCTAGTATTAGTAGTTCATTCATTAGTAATTTAAGCACAATGACCAAATTTATTAGTATTTTGGATATGCTAGTATTGAAAGTATGAATTATTATCATACAGGATTCATTTATCATACATGATTCATTTATTCATTTAGGTTCAATGACCAAATTTATCATACCTGATTTATTTAAATTCTTATTTATGCATTCTTTCTGAATGAACATCTAAACCATACTGTTACCATCTATTTAAGCACAATGACCAAATTTTTTTGATCTTCAATCCTTTCGTTCTTCAATAAAGCAAAAACAAACTACTCTGCTTACATATTTCACTTACATAGTGGTCATGTATTACACTGAGGTAAAAACATAATACAATCCTAATACAATCCATCACTTGCATGCCCATCATTTGAAATATAATCCATCACATGCACAATGACAATTACACATCATGTATTACACAGAGTGGGGAAAAAATCCTAATACAATCATTTGCCCACATGCACAATGACCACTCGGGTTAATACAATACAAAACTGATTCAATATGATTAAGATTTCGGGTTAATAAGTGGGGAAAAAATCTTAAAAATCTTTCCTTTACAGAGTGGTCATGTATTACACAGAGGCGCATCATGTAAAATATAACCATATAAGATTACACATCACCCAACAAAACATTCAAATGAACATCTGCTGTATTTCCTCACCAATTTGTTTCAACATGCCTCTACATCCCACCAATCCTGTTATAAACCAATTCTAACAATTTTAAATGCTGATTGTCCTTTAACTTCCTACTGGAACTACTCTTACTTTCATTCCCCAAATAAATTTAATACATTGATCTCTGTAACATCAGAGGTATTAGCTTGAATCGTTGTTCGAATAGCAATTTATGCCTGGAATATTGAAAATTATCGTTGTTTGTTGCTTGATCTTTTCAACTACGGGCATGTTTGGACATGTTTGGATGGCCTCATGATCTAATTGTATGGATTATAATCCAAAGGGAGGTCTTGACTTTTTTAAATCCAAAGTATTTTACGGTCTCAAATTACTTTTGACAGATTTAATGATATATAATAGAACTAATATGGCACCCAGACAAAACTTTTGGATTGTAATCTAAAGGATATTTTACCACTTGTAATATAGGTGCAATCCAATGTAGTCTCATGAAAGAGGAAATCCATTGGATTTTTATCCAAACAATCCAAATAAGCCTGAAGGGTTTATTTTGGATTATTATTTTACGGTTTTGATTAATTGATGTCGGGAAATGAACACAGGATGGTTCACGGGGTTTCTTGTAGGATAAATATGTTCATCGATTGCATCTGATATGATGTTGGACTCAGAAGTATGCATCTATTCAAGCATGTTGTTTTTATCCAAATTCAGTTAGATTCATAAAATGTCAAGTTGCTATGCAATGTGTTTCTGTTTGTTAAGTACAGTTTTAATATTGGTTTTATTTCCCACTTAGGTGAAATAATATCACCAATTTGTGTCAGTAAGCTAAGTGATATTCTTTTTTCCTCTACTGAGGATACTACTGTAGTTCAACTTGGTTTGCACATTAATTCAGCTCATTTTTATTTGACCATGTTTCGTGCCCTCAAATATTGTTCTGTGGTCAGGGATAAAGCATAATTTGTTGATCTGTTCGTCAGGGAATCCAATATGCTGGCCATCAAAATGTATGAAAAGGTATGTTTTCACCTAAGTTGCATTTCACCTAGTCTTTCGAAATTGTATGAAAAAAATTCCATATTTAAACACACAGTTTGGTGGTTTATAAAATTACACAGTTTTTAAATACAAATGATCAACTATTAAACATCAGATGTGCAAAAAGAAACTGAAAAAGAATTATATCACCAGGTTAATTGGATAATTGAGTATTAAACAAATTGTAAAGGAACTAAATAATGTTAAACATCAAATTAGTATTAAACATCTCCAAATAATCTTATCCTCATCTGGCGATTTCAATACATGCCCAACTTAGTTAGTCAACTTTAAAAAAAACTCCAACCGTTTATCAATGATATTCGTTCTAAAGTGAAAATTCTGTATATCCATATTATGAAACTCTTCTGAAGAATCAAGTTAGCAGTAGACCAATCTCACTAATCCACTTAACAACCTTCATTTGATTTATAATAATGAGTCAAATATTGCACACTAACCCCAATTATTCTTGTTGCTTCTTCCAATAACTAAACTTCTACTTCAAAAAATGATGATTAGCAAGAATCGAAGCCTGTCTATACAAAATGAAATCAAATTCAATAACCCTAAAGTGAACAAACGATATGTCCTCCTAGATTTACGAAATTAAAAAATCATTAGAATTTCCAAAAAAATGTAAATGGATGCCTACTTTATATTTTGAACAAAATCTCAATTTAAACAGATAGATCAATCGAACTACGATCCTACCAATCAAAAAAAATCTCAAGGTCTCACTGACTTAAAATAGACATCTCGATTTGAAGAAGACGAAGAGCAAAGCGATCATCTAAAGAACTGAAGTTATGGAGGTAAAGGAATGCATCAAGTTATCTTTGAGTTGACAAAACCCAAATATGCCAAAGGTCATCAAACCAAACCTAAATATAACTTGCACGTAAACTCTTATGGCACCAAGAAAACATGTATTTGACCCAAAAGTTATCGAGGTAAAGGATTTGTTGCTGCAATTGTCGTCATCATTGTGGATCTGGAAAACACATTGTCTAAAGATTGCTCAAATTTCAAAAGCACCATCTTCCTATTCATTGTATGTTACCATGAACATTATTGAACCTTGCACAATCTATTCATCTTTCAATATTGCTTATTTTCCCCCTTTCTTCTTCAAGCAATTGTAGAAGCAATAATGAGTATTCAAAAACTTAAATTGTAGCATCTTCCTAGTATTTTTTGGATTAATTATTTAAAAAATTAAGGAAAAAATCGTATGCAAGTCCTAATCCAGGAATTGAATTCATAAAACTCAAACTCATACAATGTATTAATTGCATTTAAGATGAATCCTAAAAAAGAAAGCTTTGTCCAAACCTTAAAAACTTTAATGCAATCTCTAGTTAATCACCAGCAAATTACACACCTGAACTAAAACAAATGAATTGATTCCAACGATCAAAAACAAAATCACCACAATTGAGGACAAAATCGAGTTCTAAAAATCACCCGCTGACTAAAATTTCATGGCATCTCTAGCTAATCACCAGCAAATTACACAGTTGAACTAAAACAAATGAAGTGATTCCAAATTACACAGTTGAAACGATGCATGCATGTTAAAAACAAAAATTAATATTAATATCATATAGAGTAATGTGAGCAGGCAAGTTTATGCCATTGAAGCAAATCAAAGTAGAATTGTGCAAAATTGGTAAAAATAATTATTTGCATAATTTTAATGGGAATTGCAAGGTTGTTTCAAGTATAAGAGAGACCGAATTCTAGGTGATTAAAATGACATTTCTTAAGGCAATGGTTTGTCTCCTCAGGACCTCAGCTACAACAATCGAAGCTGTAACCTGCAGGAAAAATCAAAAACATTGAATTCGGCGCAAAATCAAACAATCCCCAAAAAAGTTCAAAGATGAAACTATCTATTGTCTTGTTGAAAAAAAGATTCCTCACGTCGATGATGACCTTGACCTTTGGTGAATTGATGAGACCTGAAAATGCCCATTACAACCTGTATAAAAGCTGTAAATGTGTTATAAAGTTCAAAGAGGTGAGTCGGGAATAGTGTAACAGTGCAAACATGTAAATGCATTAAAACCTGTATAAAAGCTGGGTTCTATTGCACATGTGTAAATTATTGCACATTACAAATTTCCCTAACATTCTAGCTTCTATTTGAGATTACAACTTGCCCCAACTCATGATCCATTGTAGCATTGATTGAGGCGGCGTCCCCATCGCCGAACCCTAAAAATCAAAAATAAAAAAATCAACACAAACCCATTTGTAGGAGACTAAAAGGAGAGAGACGCATGAGAGTAAACTGGGAAAAGCTCGCAACTTTGATTTTAAATTGTGATCCAACCAACGCCCAGAGCAGCACAAAGTTACAAAACTAAATTGTTAGATAATGTACTCAAAAGAAACATTTATAAAGTTTACGATGTAACTTTGTGGTGAATAAATTGTGATGAATTCTATAAATTGTGATTAGTTCTATGAATAAATTGTACACATGAGAATAAATTGTGATCGAATTAAAAGTCAACACAAAGTTATAGAACTCACCACAAAATCTTGAGGTAAGATCCAACTATCTCCTAGAGAAACACATGCACATTGCAAGTGAAGTGTTAAAACAAATTATTGATTTAATTTTTCCTAATGTTATCTTCAACTTAATGTTATATTCAGACATGAATCTTCTTTTTTGAATATATTTTTGCTTGGAATATTTCTTACTCTTCCGCCGGCCTGCTCGTCTATTTAGTTGTGCTGATGTTATCTTCAACTTGTACTGGCTGCCGAACTTAACTTTTTTCCCTTATGTTATTGTATGCAGATCATCAACATGCTGGGCAATCCAAATGCAGTCGCTGAGTGCATGGAGGCGCTGCTTCCAGCGCTTAAACATGCACTGAGGCTGATTAAAGGCGACAAAAGAGAGAAGCATCCCCGCCAAGTTCCACATGCCGAAGCGCAGCCTACAGACCAATGGGAACATAGCTTTAAGTCTGCATCATCAGGTACACAGGGCTGTTCATGCTCACATTAACAGCCAGCAATCAAGCCCTCACATGAATTATGGGATCACATCGCAAGAACCAGTAATCCATCTCAAGACAATGTGAACGCCACATCATATAGAAATTGGAAGATTAATACATATATAATTCAGTTTGAGAAAATTGGATACATATGGAAATTGGATTATATATATGTTGGAAGATTATATGTTGCAATATTGCTTATTTTATGTTGGAAGATTTATATATATAACTCCAAGCCCTCATCTAAAATTTGTTCCTGAATTTTTTTCAGGGATTAACGATTAAGGGAAAGCTTTCGGTTCTCTTGGAGGAAATTGATCGAATAGTTTGCAGACACACTCAAGATCTAATGGATAGACTCAGAAAAAAATGCCGACCGAGCTGTAGGGATATACTCTGATTTCAACATGCTATTGCTTCTTCTACTGCTGCTTATATCTGATTCTTATCCTTATGGATCTTGCTACTGAATATAAACAAAAACATTGAACTTATAGTTAACCTTCGCATAGTTCTTCTTCCATGTGTGTCTTGAAAATCAATTTTATGTTAAACTTCGCATTATAACAAACACGTGGTGTGCACAAAGCGGTTTAAGCTAGAAACCACAACAGAACAATTCAGAAAATAGTTGTAAGTAATATCAAAATAGCACTAAGAGAAGATGGAAGTAAGAGAAAATAGCACTAAGAGAAGATGAAAACTTTAAAATATACCTTCAATTGAGTTGCAGGTGCGTCAGAATCATCATCCCTTACATTATTCTGCCACGGTTCTATTTCTTCCTCTCATCCAAGCCTGTGGATGAGAAGAATGTAAATAATCAGAAAATTAAAATCACACAACATTTTCACACAACATTTTCTCATCTCTGAGCTCACCTGTTGTCCCACCGAGAATGGAGCTCCATGATCAGAAGTTGCTCCTCCGGCGTGATATTCCCACTGTGCACGTTCGACCTCAGATAATTCAGCCACCTCAGCCTACAGCTCTTTCCTGTGCGCCTCAACCCTTATGATCCATCAAATTAGAATCCTCATTTGCATGAACAAACATTAATAAAAAATTTCAGGTAGAAAATACCAAAGATGACAGAATTTGATACGTGCAGATTTGTCCAGTGTGTTCCAAACACCTTCCCCAGGATGAGGTCTTCCTCCATGGTCCATGGCCATGTCCTCACGTCAGCCTCCTGGCTGCTGCTTATCCTCTTATCCATCGTTTTGGCCTCTTCCAACCATGGACATAGGCCGAGATAGAGAGAGATAGGGGATGCATCATGCGTGCACTCACCTATTGCCCCATCGAGAATGGAGCTCAATAATCAAATGAGAGTTGGGGATAGGTTTTGTATGAATGAGGAGAAAAACAATGTGTAGCTGCTTTTTTGTGGGGCTGAAATTTTTCCTCCCAAACTTTTGTTTTCAATTTCAAATTTCCCCCCCAACAAAAGTGTATTTCCCCCCAAAACTTTGAACCCAGCATGTGTCTAAGCATTTCAATTCACACACGTGCAGCTGCCTTTTTGACAGTTTTGTGGGGCTGACATTGTTTTTGTCCCCATTTATTTTGTTTACACTCATTTCAATTCACACACAATTCAAAAGTCTCCCTCCAACAAAAGTGTCATATTCATCATGTCCAACAAAAGTGTCCCAATTTCAATTTCTCTTAACTTATTCAATTTCTCTTATCTTATCCAATTTCTCTTAACAACATCCCTCATTTATACCCAATTTCTCATCTCTTATCCAAAAACTCTTATCCAATAACCCATGATAACATCCCTGTTTTAATATATATATATATATATATATATATATATATATATATATATATATATATATATATATATATATATATATATAAACCACAACCCAGAAAAATCCCCAACCCCCTCTCCCCGCATTCGGCATAGGAGGGTCAGGCGAGAGCCCGGCTGAGACTATGTATATATACGCGTATATATATATACGCGTATATATATATACATATATATATATAAACCACAACCCAGAAAAATCCCCAACCCCCTCTCCCCGCATTCGGCATAGGAGGGTAAGGCGAGAGCTCGGCCGAGACTATGTAAACTGGGGGAAAATCGTTGTGCCCTCAACGGCCCCCGGGTAAGTCCGAGAGGGGGGATGTAGCCCCAGGGTAAATAATCCCCCAACAAATAGCAACCCATGTATGCCATAAGCCTTGAACCCATGACTCTTGGCTTTAGAGTAGAATGACTTACCACTAGAACACCCTCTCGTGGGCATATATATATATATATATATACTAGAAATAACCCGTGCACAAAGTGCATGGCACGGGAAAAACCCCATACGAAAAGGATGCGGTGCACACACAAAAGCAAAAAAGGAGAGAGAAGTGTGGGTGTGTGTATCGGTAGTGTCGGGAGGGTAAAAAGACCCAAAAACAAAACCCGAAGCCCAAACCCCATAGCCTAAAAGAAAGCCCAAAACTCCAAAGCCCAAATGAGGGCAAACACGTAAATAAGTGGACTTGCGTGGTGTTTTTTGGGTTTTTGGGTGGGAGTGGAAAACTCGGAAATAAAAGGGAAGGTGGTTTATTTTTTAAGGGTTTGTCTCAATCAACTTGTGACTGGGATAAACCCTGCCACCTAGGACAATCCTACGTGGCATGTTCTCTTAGCCCAAAAGAAAGCCCAAACCCCCAAAGCCCAAAAGAGGGCAAACACGTAAATAAGTGGACTTGGGGGTGTTTTATGGGTTTTGTGGGTGGGAGTGGCAAACACGTAAATAAGAGGAAAGAGTGTTATTTTTAGGGGTTTGTCCCAGTCAACATGTGACTGGGACAAACCCTGCCACCTAGGACAATCCTAGGTGGCATGCTCGCTTTTATAGAATAGAGGACAAACCCTGCCACCTAGGATAATCCTAGGTGGCACACTCTCTTTTATATAATAGATATCCAATTTCTCTTATCCAAATTCTCTTATCCAATTTCTCTTGATAACATCCCTCTTTTATATAATAGATATCCAATTTCTCTTGTCCTAATTCTTTTATCCAATTTCTCTTGTCCAATTCTCTTATCTAATTTCTCTTGATAACATCCCTCTTTTATATAATAGATATCCAATTTCTCTTATCCAAATTCTCTTACCAATTTCTCTTGAAACATCCCTCTTTTATATAATAGATATCTAATTTCTCTTGTCCAAATTCTCTTATCCAATTTCTCTTGATAACATCCCTATTTATATTATATACATATATATATATATATATATATATATATATATATATATATATATATATATATATATATATCTGTGTGTGTGTGTATGCCCACGATAGGGTGTTCACATGAAAATGCTAAAATGAGAAGGTAAGAAGGTGAGAAGAGATATGTATCTCGTTAACTAGCCAAATCTATTTTTCAAATCAATAATTGGAACCGTTCATCTTGTTCTATATATCAAGTGATCTTTATGTATAAAGTTTTTTGTTATTTGGATATTTCTATCAAATCCATCACATGTTCAAAAGATGGATGGCTTACAAGCTGCCTGCAAATGTAACAAAATTGGAACAGGATGATCCATAAGATTTTTGGGTTTATAACCTCTAATTTTTAGGGTATAGATCTATTAACATGTTCTTCAAGATGAACGGTGCCGATCGTTGATTGGTGTTACCGATTGGCTCTTCTCACAATAAGAATCTTTTCTCACCTTCTCACAATAGCATTACCATGTTATATATATATATGTATATATATATATATATATATAGAATAATGGGTATCATACGCCATATGAGAGGGTCTCTCATATTCCCTCTCACATAAAGGGGGCAAGTACAACAAGTACAAGCACATGTGGGCTTGTATTTGCCCCCTTTTTGTGAGAGGGAATATGAGAGACCCTCTCATATGGCGTATGATAGCCATTATTCTCATATATACATATATATATATATATATATATATATATATATATATATATATATATACATATATGTGTGTGTGTGTGTGTGTGTGCGTATAGCACTCATTTCATGCACATTTTACGTCATTTTATCCTCTGTTCCATCCCCGTCTCCCCGCTTTTGTTTCCTTTTTACTTTTTGGGTCCACTTTGTGCATTTCAGGTAAAATGAATGAAATAAGGACCTCGGAGCATGAAAAAAGTGAGAAAGTGCGAAAAAAGCGAGGAACGGGAGCTCAAAGCATGCAAGGGGAAGAAGAAGAGCAAGACACACACGATCGCATGGAAATTCCATACGGTCGCATCAGCAGGAGACCCCAACTGCCCAGATATGCAATCGACGTGGTCGCGTAGTGAAACTCCAAGCGGTCGTGTAGTGAAACTCCAAACGGTCATATCGCTGATAAGAGAAGCGAAGAAATTCCAAAATGACACAGTTGTTTAGTGAACGATGCGACCGCATCACGACAAGAGCAGACCAGACCAAACGGTCGCTTTACGCGATCGTTTCGCTGAAGATTCTAAGACCCAGAGCTCCAAAGGACGCGGTCTCATAGTTATTTGATACCCAAAATCCTATACATACAAATACGTCCAAAATACGCATATTATTCTTGTATATATAAATACAGGGTACTACATTCTACCCGCCTTAAAACAAAGTCCGTCCTCGGACTTTCTGACATTAAGAGGTTGACTTAATGTTGAATGGATCTAAGGGTCATCCCACCTACTGTATATCAACATAATCTCTCATAGCTATACGTATCACATACACATATACATATAGGACATACATTTCGCTCATGGATAAACACACACCCCCTAGTTTCACACAGTACATTTTATTCCAGTATTGTTACGGGGTAAAATCCGCTTACAATGAATTTATATTGAAGTAGGGAATCAAGGGCATAATGATTACAGGTGTTTGGGGGTGATGACGAGGCTAATCACAACTTGAGGACGATTGGTAGATGAGGATCTCCAGTTCGGCCGTCCTCTGGTGAGGTTCTCTTTCTTAGTGATGAAGGTCACCCGTCAATTGGAGAAGGTTACCGCAGATCGCTCGTCCGCTAGTAGCTGGGGCGAACTTCCTGCAAGAAGAGCATTTCATCAGAAAGGCTGGGTCGGCTGTCAGCCCGCAGCCCCTCCGATGCTTAAGTCAGTTGATGACCGTTAGGAGAATGTCGGACACACAGGGCGATCTTAGAGGCAGATTGGTGCTTGCGTGGCAAACTAGTGTGGAAGGCACGAATATGTGGAGGATATTCGACCTTGAATATAAGTAGATGTGTTAGGATTTCTTACAGATTAGCTAACCAACCCTTCTCTCGCTGGAGGAGAGGGGGTATTTATAGGCTGTTGGAGTCAGTTGCTTTTGCTGAGCTAGCGGTGTCAGTGTGTCAAGGATTCGGCCGTTGATGTCAGGGCCGAACGTGTCAGGCATGCTTTTGTCAGGCCGTCAGAGCCATAAGTGTCAGGCACGCTTTTGTCAGGCTGTCTGGTAGCGAAACAACTAGGGACTCTTTTGGCAGGCGGTCAGGCGGCGAATCGGCCAAGTGCGCTTTGTCAGACCTTGTCTGTAATGAAACTGGTAGTAATGTTAGCGGCGGGTCGCCCCCCTTATTGGGCAGACTGCTTCGGGGAGGAGAAGTAGGCAAACTCCTCTGGGGCGAGCTATTCTGGGGTGAGCTACTCTGGGGCGAGCTAGCATAGTACGTGTGCGATCAGCTGGAGGTCTCTTCTCTTTGACTCGGATGACGAGCTTGCCGCTCTGCTTGGGCGAGCTTCTCTGAGACTCGACGAGCTTCTTGTCTGAGCTAGTTCTCACTAGGAAGCTTCGGGGTGGGCCGTTTACTTGGACTTTTAACATGTAGGCTTAGATCGACTGTGCCAATCTTGAGGTCGTAACAATTGCCCACGTCATTCGAGTTCGTAACGGGAAGTTCGGATCGGTTCGGATGATGAGCTTCACTCTCCACTGGATGACAGCTAAAGCATTAAATGCAAGATGACCGGTGAATCTCTAAAGTCATAATGATGATTCGGTAGCAGGGAGATATCGAGGTGCCCCGACACTTGAAGCATGACATGTGCCACGTACGGCTCTGGGGAGAAGCAGGGGTGACACCTCTACTTCAGATCTTGCCACGTGGCCCACTTTCTGTTGAATATTGGACTCCCCGGATTTGGTTTTGATGATGAGCAAACATAAATAATCCATGAACTAACAATTTGTGAGCGCAGTTTTGGAGATCGTCGCCAAATTCACGAGAACATTCAAAGCGACATCTCAACACTTCCCAAAGCTCATATTCATGCCTAAAGCTTCGTTGAAGCTCTTGCGACGCTTTGGAAGATATGAAGATTCAATCGAAGCTCTCAAAGACCGTTTATTAAGGTTTTATTTATAGTCTTTTAGCTTCGATATATAGAATGTTAAGCCTTGAGTATATCTTACGTCTATATCTTCATTACGCTCATTTAGTAGCTCTAGGATCCTTGCACAAGTTCATTCTAACTTCCTCGAAGCATCGCGCTTCGTTTCGGACTTGTTTGTGCATGTTAGTTGGTACAAGAACAAGTACTGACCGACTAGATGGTGATCTAGTCGGTCGACAACTGTTCTTGGACCGACTAGTTTGATTCTCTAATTTCTTGGACTTTACTGTTTACAGTTAGTCGGTCTACGTTGACTCACCGACCGACTAGTTTGTGAACTAGTCGGTCAGTGATGCTTCTTTGACCGACTAGTTGTGACTTACTGTTCATGCTAAAATTCTCCTAAGCTACTGTTTACCGTTAGTCGGTCTAAGAACGTTTGGTGACCGACTAGTTGACAAATTAGTCGGTCAACTTTTGTTCTTGGACCGACTAAGTCACTTTGCATTCAGACTAAGTTATTTTTGCCTCTTAGTCGGTCTACGTTCATTGGCTGACCGACTAGTTGTGAAACTAGGCGGTCAGACAGTGTTCTTGGACCGACTAGATTTCTAGGTCTGAATTTCTATCTCTTCTCAGATCTACTCTTAGTCGGTCCACGTTGTTTGGCTGACCGACTAGTTGATGAACTAGTCGGTCAGTGATTGTTCTTTGACCGACTAACTCTCACAGATTTCTATCCGTTGGTGAATGACCTAACTTGTTTTTATGGGACCCTATAAATACGAATCTAGGTAATTTCTATCTAGGTAAGAGCTTCCATTCAGAGATTCATTGAGTTCTAAAGAGATAGCTATTCTCCCTCAAATCTAAAAGCTCTCTTCCTCACAAGAAACCCATTCTCTCTCATTTCTAGATCTAGAGAGAAGCTTGTTCTTGGTGAGCTCTTCAAGCTTTTGCTTGATCCAAGTCTCCAACTCATTCCTAGGCACCGATTGCAGGTCATTTCTATCTAGGTAAGAGCTTCCATTCAGAGATTCATTGAGTTCTAAAGAGATAGCTATTCTCCCTCAAATCTAAAAGCTCTCTTCCTCACAAGAAACCCATTCTCTCTCATTTCTAGATCTAGAGAGAAGCTTGTTCTTGGTGAGCTCTTCAAGCTTTTGCTTGATCCAAGTCTCCAACTCATTCCTAGGCACCGATTGCTGGTCATTTCCTTGGTGCTAGGTCTTGGTGACTTCATCTTCCTCAAATCCTTCATTTCACCATTTGGGTAAGAAAAACTCAAGGTATAGGATTTTGTGGTAAGATTTGTTTATTTCAATATAACTCATTTATATTGCTTGTGATTCTCTCGATTGTGAGAGAAGTTTGTGATCCCGGGTTGTGGGATTCACTTTGCCATTGCATGTATGATTTGATCTTGTGAAGGTTTTTCACAAGATATTCATAGTGGAAATCTTGAGTTAGGGTTTCTAACTCAAGTATCCGGAAGGGATCCGGGTGGTTGGGACGTAGGATCACCGGGAACAAGTCGGGGAGACTTGGGTGGATCCGAACCCATTAACTTCGTTTGTTAGCATTGTTAATTTTGTGTTGTCATTCAATTTAAGCTTCCGCAAATTGATTTGGTAGTTGTGTGCAATTTAATTTGGAATTATACTCCTTATTATTTTAAAGTACTATTCACCCCCCCCCCCTCTAGTACTTGTGCAGTAGCTGGTAGGGCATTACATTTGGTATCAGAGCCAGATACTCAGCTATGTCTGCCAACGACAACAAGACCGTGCGTCTACCTTCCAACTATGACACCTTCAGGAACCGTGAAGGAGCATCTTCGGTGATGGAAGGACATTCCTCTACGAGGCCTCCATTCTTCAACGGTACCAACTACGGGTACTGGAAATGTCGGATGGAAACCTTCCTCCGAAGTGCATCTTTATGGAGGACTACAATGAAGGAGTACATCGAGCCCGAAGAAGAAGACTTTGAGAAATGGACAACCGCGGAGGTCGCCGCGGAGGTAAGCAATGCCAAGGCAATGAACGCCTTGCAATGCGCATTGGAGCCCGAGGACTTCAATAAGATATGCACATGTAAGAGTGCATATCAAATTTGGAACTCTCTCCTCATACTACATGAAGGGACGAGTCGGGTAAGAGACTCTAAACTCGTAGTCGTAAACAAAGATTACGAAATGTTTCATATGCAACAGGGCGAGAAGATGAAAGAATATTACGCTCGTTTTGTTGACATAATAAACGAGTTAGAGGCCCTCGGCAAGTCCTACACTCAAAAGGAGAAGTGCTCAAAGCTTATTGAAGGACTTCCCTCTTCTTGGGAAAAACGTACCTTCGCCATCGAGGAAGGTAATGACATGAACAAATATACCGTAGTTCAACTAATGGGTACTTTAATGTCGTACGAGGTACGCAAGGATAGCAAGCTCAAATTGCAAGAAAAGATGAAGTCTTATCTAAAGCAAGACGAGCCAAAGAAAAAGGCTATTGCCTTCAAAGCCGCTCCATCCACATCCACATCAACCGATGATGAAGAATCGGAAAACGAGTTGGACTTGGAATCCATGGAACTCATGGCCAAGAAGTTCAACCGTTTCTTCCGAAAAGGTAACTTCAAGACCAAAGGTAAATTTGGTTCTTCTAACGCCTCTTCCTCTCCTTTGTGTTTCAAGTGCAATAAGCCAGGACACATGAAAGCGGAGTGTCCCCTCAATAAGCAAAAGGAGAAGTGGAAGGCGCCAAAGTATGACAAGTCCAAGAAGTACACGAAAGGAAACAAGAAGGGACTTGTCGGAGCTACCTTCACCGACGCCGATGATTCTTCAAGCGGTGAGTCAGACGATGAGCACGTGGAGCAAGCGCACATGTGTTTCATGGCAAGAGAGGAGCAAGATCAAGGATCCTCCTCTTCCGATGATAGTAATGACGAAAGCGATGAGGTAACGATGGATGATCTTAGAAATGCTAACTCTCAACTTTGGTCAAAATACACTAAGTTAGTAAATAGATATACTAAGGTAAAAGATGACCTAGCTAGCATTCAAACATCGCCTAAGAATATCATCACCAACAACGACACCGTTGTTGAAGAGTTAAGAAATGAGATTGTGAATCTCAAATCTAAACTTGAACATGTTAGCATTGAGGATGCGGAAGAACATGAGATAGCGGATTTAACTTCTCAAAACTCGACTTTGAGTATTGAGAACGAAAATCTTAAATCTCGTGTTTATGTGCTCACATCGCAAATATCCACTTTGGATACTTCTTTGCGTTCTCTCAAAGAGAAATATGAGAACACATTGGGCCGAATTAACAAATTCAACAAAGGTAAGGACCATTTGGATAAAATCCTAAGTGACTTACTTCCGGCCAATCACCACATTGGTTTGGGGTATACGATGGGATGTCCATCCAAAGCGGCCACTACCTTTGTTAGGCCAACTTCCGGTGACTCTACGAGTGGTAGCAAACACTCTATTTGTAGTTCATCTACCAATGGTGCTTCCACCTCGTCCACACCCTCTTTCGGAAAGAAACCCACTTTGGGTGGACCTCCAAAGAAGGGGCATGCTTATATGTACACCAATACCATGCCACGTAGGAACACACGTCCTACTCCACCATCTCACACATATGATGATTTCTATGCTACACGTTCACGGGCACGTGCACACCATGTGAGACACCCTCACGCACGTGTTCCCACACATGCATATGTACACCCACCTCATCATATGAATAATTCTCTTCGTGCACCATTCCATCATGTCCCGTATGCCTATCCACAACATGCATCACGTAGAAATCAACGTCGCATGCATGCACCCAATAGGATGATGGCTCCCAAAATTTTCACTATTTGGAGCCCAAAGGACACAAGCATGGACGAAAAACAAATGTATATGAATGCTTATTTTTCGGATGTTGTGCATAGTAAGAATTATGTGGGGAAGTCTAAGTCCACTTGGACTTGGCTTCCAAAGGTCTAATCCCTTGGACCCAATGACCTTGGGTACCATGATATGAAAGTTTCTATCTTTAGGTACTCAAGGAAAAGAAAAAGAAAAGGAGCAACAAATTTAAATTTAGCTCCAAAGGGAATTGGATACTCGATAGCGGGTGTTCAAAACACATGACGGGTGACGCTCGATTGCTCTCCGGAGTGGTTCCCATTGCGAATGGAAACCGCGTCGTATTTGGAGGCAACGAGAGCGGAACCATCATAGGTGTTGGTAAAGTCGGTAACCCCTCTAAACCCTTAATTAGTGATGTTTATCTTGTTAGTGGTTTAAATCATAATCTCATTTCAATAAGCCAACTTTGTGACAAAGGTTACAAAGTTAGTTTTGCGAAAGGATTGTGTCATATTTTAAGAAAAGATAATGATAAATTATTATTTTCCGGAACTCGTCATAAAGACATTTATATTTTGGATCTTCCTAAGTCATATGAACAATGTCTCGTTGCCAACACAAGTGAACAACACTTATGGCATCGACGCTTTGGACATGTGAACTTTGGAACACTTTATAAGCTTTCGAAATTAAATTCTATTAAAGGTTTTCCGAAGCTTGTTTTTGAAAAGAAAAGTTTTTGTGATTGTTGTCAACGTGGCAAGCTTCCTAAATCTTCATTTAAACCTAAGAAAAGCATCTCTACTAAACGGCCACTAGAGATATTACATCTAGACTTATTTGGGCCAACTAGAGTAGCTTCCTTAGGAAATGCAAGGTATGGACTTGTCATCGTAGATGACTATTCAAGATTTACTTGGGTATTTTCATTGTGTAATAAAAATGAAGCTTTTGAAAACTTCACAATTTTTGTTAAGAAAGTACAAAATCTCTTAGGAACCACCATTGTCACTATTCGTAGTGATCATGGAGGTGAATTTGAGAATGAGTCTTTCGAGACATTTTGTGATGAAGTTGGTATTACTCACACCTTCTCTTTCCCTCGTGCACCTCCTCAAAATGGTGTAGTTGAGAGAAAGAATAGGACGCTAGTGGAGTGTGCTCACACTATGCTTGATGATAGCCAACTTGGCCATCAATTTTGGGCGGAAGCGGTACACACCGCTTGCTATGTGTTTAATAGAATACTTTTGAGGCCCGGCACTAAATAAACTTGTTATGAATTGTTGTTTGGTAGGTTGCCTCAAGTTAAACATTTTCGTGTTTTTGGTTCGAAATGTTTTATTAAGAACACATATGGTAGTTTGGACAAATTCGATCCAAGATCCGATGAGGGGATTTTTGTTGGATATTCTACGCGTAGCAAAGCCTACCGGATATTCAACAAACGAACCTCAACGATCGAGGAGTCGCTTCATGTCTCATTTAATGAAGGATTTGTTCCAACTAGAATTTCTAATGATAATGATTCTTTGGATGTTTTATGTGATTCGTTTGATAATTCTAAGTCTAATGATTCTATTGATTCTATTGGGACTAACCCAACTAATGAAGTTGTTGAGAATGTTCCTAGTGATCAAGGTATTCCCAAACGGCTTCATTCGGTTCGTGACCATCCCCATGAGCAAGTCATTGGCAATATCTATGATAGTGTCAAGACGAGATCGCAAGTTCACCACTTCGCAAATTGTGCCTTTGCCTCATCGATAGAGCCAAAGAATATTAATGAAGCATGCGAAGATAGCGCTTGGATCTTAGCCATGGAGGAGGAGCTCATTCAATTCGAGAGGAATGAGGTATGGGAGCTTGTTCCATTGCCATCGAAGAACCACACCATCATAGGGACAAAGTGGATCTTCAAGAACAATACCGACGAAAACCAAGTCGTCGTCCGGAACAAAGCTCGGTTAGTTGCTCAAGGCTATCGACAAGAGGAAGGTATTGATTTCGAAGAATCCTTCGCTCCGGTAGCTAGATTAGAATCAATTAGATTATTATTGTCTTTTGCATGCCATAAGAATTTTAAATTATTTCAAATGGATGTTAAAAGTGCATTTTTAAACGGAGATGTCGTTGAGGAAGTTTACGTTTCTCAACCTCCGGGCTTCATAAATGAAAAATTTCCAAATCATGTTTTTAAACTAAAGAAAGCTCTTTATGGGTTGAGACAAGCTCCTCGAGCTTGGTATGATCGCCTAAAGAATTTTCTTCTGGATTTGAGTTTTAAAATGGGTGAAGCCGATTCAACACTTTTTATTAAGCATGCGAATAATGATATATTATTAGTTCAAATTTATGTTGATGATATCATTTTCGGTGCTACTAACTTTGCTCTTTGCGAAGAGTTTTCTAATGTTATGAAGGAACAATTTGAGATGAGCCACATGGGCGAACTCAAATATTTCTTAGGTCTCCAAATTCGCCAATTGAACGATGCAATCTTCATCCACCAAACGAAGTACACGGTGGAGTTGCTAAAGCGATTTGGAATGGAGAATGCCTCCAGGAAAAAGACTCCAATGAGCACGACTACGCATCTCGACAAGGATACGGGCGGTAAGGATGTAGACATTCGTCTATATCGAGGTATGATAGGTAGTTTGCTTTATCTTACCGCAAGTAGGCCCGATATTATGTTTGCCGTATGCATATGTGCTCGTTATCAGTCTCAACCTAAGGAGTCTCACTTAGTAGCGGTAAAGCGTATTTTCCGTTATCTAAGTTACACTTTAGATTTTGGATTACTTTGTCCGAAATCTAGCACATATGAGTTAGTCTCATATAGTGACGCTGATTATGCGGGATGCAAATCCGACAGGAAAAGTACTAGTGGCACTTGCCATTTTCTAGGAAATTCTCTTGTCTCTTGGTTTTCCAAGAAGCAAAATTCGGTATCACTTTCAACCACCGAGGCGGAATACATTGCCGCCGGTGCCGCTTGTGCCCAGGTTCTTTGGATGAGACACACATTGAAGAATTTTGGTATTCAGTGTGATACTAGCCCTATCATGGTGGATAACCAAAGTGCTATCTGTCTTTCAAAGAATCCGGTGCACCATTCCCGATCGAAACACATAGATGTCCGACACCATTTCTTAGATGATCATGTTGCTAAAAAGGACATCATATTAGTGTACGTTGAAACCCAAAAGCAAATCGCCGATATTTTCACGAAACCCCTAAAGGAGGACTCCTTTGTGCGGTTGCGTCGAGAATTGGGGATTATGGGTGAATCCGAGATATAGGATTCATATTTCATTCAATTATCTTGCATGCTATTATATTTCGCGATATTTCATTCATGCTAGATTTATTGAATTTTTGGGAATTTTATGTGATTTATTTGAATTTATGATCGAATTCGTATTTGAAAGTCATATTTAAGATTTCGACGATTTATGGGGTAATTTAGATGACTAATGAGTGAGTTATGATATTTCATCCAAGTGGTTTGTGAAGAGAAATCAATTATCAATTTTTGGACTCCTCTAGTCGGTCTAAGTTCACTTGTCAACCGACTAGATGCTCATCTAGTCGGTCAGCAAATGAACTCAGACCGACTAGATCAAGCCTATATCTAACTCCTATCATTTTCTTTCGTTAGTCGGTCACAGTACACTTTCCGACCGACTAGATTGAAAACTAGTCGGTCAGTGAATATACTGCGACCGACTAATTCTAGCCCTAAAAATCCCTCTGTGCCTCTGTTTCGACTTAGTCGGTTCAAGCTCATTGACAGACCGACTAGATCGTAATCTAGTCGGTCAGTGCTTGAACTATGACCGACTAAGTGTGTTAGGGCAGTTGAGTCTTTTCGTATCCCGACCGACTTATACTCTACTTCTTCCGACTAATTTCTCTATTAGTCGGTCTTCTCACTTGCTCCAGCCCGAAAACCCCAAAACCCCCACTCGAAACCCTTCGTCTTCCGGCCGTTTCTCCGTCGATCGCCGCCGTCCGCTGCCGTCGACTCCTCCTCCTAGGTAAAACCCCCTCTCCTAGGTGTCTATTTCCTATTCTAGGGTTTGCTTTCCTTGATTTCAAGCTCTAGCTCCTAGGGTTTCAATTTCTAACCTAGGGCTTGTGTTTTTCGAATCTTAGGGTTTGTTATCTTGTGATCTCTAGGTTGTTTTTGATCTTATCGTCGTGTGCTTGTGCTCGTAGTGCTATGGCTAAGACTAGAATTCCTATCGCCTCTTCCGGGGCTTCTCCTATGACCGTAGGGCCTTCCGACCCTAGGAATCCCCCGAAGCCTAAGCGTCGTGCCAAGTCAACCCTAGGCTCTCCATCTTCGCCTCCTCCTAAGAAGCCTAGGACTGCGATAGTTAAACCCCGCAAATCCAAGACCAAAAAGCCTATTCTCCACACACCGGCTACTCCTCCCGATTCTGACTCTGAATTTATCCCAGAGGATGAGCCTACTAGGGAACCCACTCCTCCTCCGAAGACCCGTAAGGCTAAGGGTAAAGCTCCTATGCCAGTCGGCGGTGTAGACATATCGTTGTGCCGCGATGACCCTCAGTGTCTCACAGCGTACAACCGTATAGAGCACTGTCCACTGTTGTTAGAGCATTACGTTCAGTTCTCTGATTTTCTCGGCCTTGCTGATCTTCTGTCTTATAGTGGTCTTCTAGATTATCTCCGATACGACCCCAAGGCCAATCCCAAACCGTATCCTCGCCTCGTGAAATTGTTCTATGCCAATCATATTCGAGCCCAGTACGATGCCAGCCACTCCATTGAGACGACTGTCTTGGGAACTCCTATAGTTCTCACGGCGGAAATCTTGGGGGAGATTCTTGGTTGTTCGTCGTGTGGTCTCCTCCCTTCGGACATTTCCGTCGATGACATTTCTTCCTTGGATCAGTCTATTCTTTCTGAGATTTTCCAGGTTATCCCCTCTGCATTCATTGGTATTCCTTCGAAATCTTTTAAGCCGAATGCGTGGGTTCTTAACCTGATTTTGAAGTCATGTCTCCTCCCTAAGTATGGATCCTCTTCACTCCCATCCCAGCCGTTCTTGAAATTGATCTACGCTCTTTTCTTGGGGTGCGAGATTAATTGGGCTCGCGTGATACTCGATAAGATGGATTCTTTCGAGTGTATACGCAAGACCAATAAGTCTACGCACATTCCATACCCTTGCTTGTTGACTCTTGTATTCCGTCATTTCCGAGTCCCTCTCCCTCCTGACGATGAGCGTCCCTTGGGTACGCCTCTGAACGCGACGGCCGTGAAGAAATCTCTAGCGGCTCTTCGTCACGTGCAGAGGTCTACCGCATCTGCTTCTCAGTCTACTCCGTCAGCTGCTGCAGCCTCCTCTTCCCCTGCTACATTGGACGATGTCGTACGCCTACTTCGTCAGCACGACTCCCGTTTGGCTCGTACTGAGGAGGTATTCTGCCGTATGGCTCATATGATGGGGATTGATCTTCCTCCGTCAGTGTCTGAGGCCGAGGAGATGGACGATGAGGAGCTCGACGAGCTTGTCACTTCTCTTGCCCGTGGCGATGAGGCCACTGCTGCTGCTGCTGGTACTTCCACTTCTGCTCCTGGAGTTGGCACCACTTCCGGTGTTCCAGAGCCTTCTGCTTCAGCTCTTCAGCCTTCTGAGCCTGCTGCTGACCCTGTTTCCGAGCCTGCTCATGTATCTCCTGCTGTTGTTGACACTGCCACTGCTGCTGCTTCTGTCGAGACCCTTGCTGCTGTTGAGATTCCCGTTGATGAGCATGTTGCTGAGATCTCCACTCCTGCCCCGACGATTCCATCTGTTGAGACACCTCTACTCCCTGCAGAGCCTGAGTCCACTCCGTCGACTGGACCCACGGAGTCTGCAGATCCAGCCACCCCCTCGTGATCGCTTGTTTCGAGGACTCTTCACTACGCTTTGGATGATATATCTTAGTGAGAGTATTTTGGGTTAGGATGGGGTTTGAGAGATGTTTTGATGTATTTTTTTTTTGCGATTTCTGGATGTCGGAGTTGGTTACTATGATATGATGTTGTTTTGATGTATGTTGATATACTTTGATGATGTCGATGATGTATGATGTTTTTCTTTTTTTTTTGATGATGTGTAGCACTTGATATGATGTACCTCATATATTCGATGTGATATTCTTTTTGGATGTACTCATGTTATCTCTACATATATATATGTTCATCGTCATTCACTTTGTCATTTATTCGTCGTGCATTTTCTTTTTTTTATATATTCGTTGAATGCATTTGAAATGTGAATTCGTCGCTCGACGATTAAAAACTTGGTTAAATAGATTATATTTCTATAATTATATAGAATTGTTTTCCATGCACAAATTTAACCAAGAATATTCAATATTGAAGAGTATGTTTCTTTATTCAAGTAATGAATAATTATTTGGTATCTTTGATGATTTTTATTTTTTTTGATAATGGACATTTTGGCACACCTTGATTTGATTTTCACACTTTTCCCTTGGTGTCAAGTTGGTCCATTGTCTTTGTCTACGACTCCCGATGTTGGATTTTTACATTTCCTAATTGTTGTCGTTGTATGCCCCCCATTTTTGGGATAATGCCAAAGGGGGAGAGATAATGATAATAAATAGCGCAAATGAAAATTTAACTCAATTTCCAAGAATCTAGTTTGATATGTTAGATTCAGGGGGAGTTAAGATACATATAAGGATTTTCAAAATCCGATATTTCAAAAATCGATTCTCATTATATATCTTACTCGTCTGATTGATGCAATTCATATATATTCATTTTGGAATTAACGTGTCATCAATGCAGGGGGAGTAAGTATTTTACATTTGAATTATTATTTTTGATTATTATTTATGTTGGTTTGTCATCACCAAAAAGGGGGAGAATGTTGAATATTGGACTCCCCGGATTTGGTTTTGATGATGAGCAAACATAAATAATCCATGAACTAACAATTTGTGAGCGCAGTTTTGGAGATCGTCGCCAAATTCACGAGAACATTCAAAGCGACATCTCAATACTTCCCAAAGCTCATATTCATGCCTAAAGCTTCGTTGAAGCTCTTGCGACGCTTTGGAAGATATGAAGATTCAATCGAAGCTCTCAAAGACCGTTTATTAAGGTTTTATTTATAGTCTTTTAGCTTCGATATATAGAATGTTAAGCCTTGAGTATATCTTACGTCTATATCTTCATTACGCTCATTTAGTAGCTCTAGGATCCTTGCACAAGTTCATTCTAACTTCCTCGAAGCGTCGCGCTTCGTTTCGGACTTGTTTGTGCATGTTAGTTGGTACAAGAACAAGTACTGACCGACTAGATGGTGATCTAGTCGGTCGGCAACTGTTCTTGGACCGACTAGTTTGATTCTCTAATTTCTTGGACTTTACTGTTTACAGTTAGTCGGTCTACGTTGACTCACCGACCGACTAGTTTGTGAACTAGTCGGTCAGTGATGCTTCTTTGACCGACTAGTTGTGACTTACTGTTCATGCTAAAATTCTCCTAAGCTACTGTTTACCGTTAGTCGGTCTAAGAACGTTTGGTGACCGACTAGTTGACAAATTAGTCGGTCAACTTTTGTTCTTGGACCGACTAAGTCACTTTGCATTCAGACTAAGTTATTTTTGCCTCTTAGTCGGTCTACG
The DNA here is from genome assembly GCA_030789695.1 of Scilla litardierei. Lineage (NCBI taxonomy): Eukaryota > Viridiplantae > Streptophyta > Magnoliopsida > Asparagales > Asparagaceae > Scilla > Scilla litardierei. The sequence continues at coordinate 180,642,837 of CM061134.1, forward strand.
TTCATTGGCTGACCGACTAGTTGTGAAACTAGGCGGTCAGACAGTGTTCTTGGACCGACTAGATTTCTAGGTCTGAATTTCTATCTCTTCTCAGATCTACTCTTAGTCGGTCCACGTTGTTTGGCTGACCGACTAGTTGATGAACTAGTCGGTCAGTGATTGTTCTTTGACCGACTAACTCTCACAGATTTCTATCCGTTGGTGAATGACCTAACTTGTTTTTATGGGACCCTATAAATACGAACCTAGGTCATTTCTATCTAGGTAAGAGCTTCCATTCAGAGATTCATTGAGTTCTAAAGAGATAGCTATTCTCCCTCAAATCTAAAAGCTCTCTTCCTCACAAGAAACCCATTCTCTCTCATTTCTAGATCTAGAGAGAAGCTTGTTCTTGGTGAGCTCTTCAAGCTTTTGCTTGATCCAAGTCTCCAACTCATTCCTAGGCACCGATTGCTGGTCATTTCCTTGGTGCTAGGTCTTGGTGACTTCATCTTCCTCAAATCCTTCATTTCACCATTTGGGTAAGAAAAACTCAAGGTATAGGATTTTGTGGTAAGATTTGTTTATTTCAATATAACTCATTTATATTGCTTGTGATTCTCTCGGTTGTGAGAGAAGTTTGTGATCCCGGGTTGTGGGATTCACTTTGCCATTGCATGTATGATTTGATCTTGTGAAGGTTTTTCACAAGATATTCATAGTGGAAATCTTGAGTTAGGGTTTCTAACTCAAGTATCCGGAAGGGATCCGGGTGGTTGGGACGTAGGATCACCGGGAACAAGTCGGGGAGACTTGGGTGGATCCGAACTCATTAACTTCGTTTGTTAGCATTGTTAATTTTGTGTTGTCATTCAATTTAAGCTTCCGCAAATTGATTTGGTAGTTGTGTGCAATTTAATTTGGAATTATACTCCTTATTATTTTAAAGTACTATTCACCCCCCCCTCTAGTACTTGTGCAGTAGCTGGTAGGGCATTACACTTTCAACGGTCGAGATCGGCTGATGCCCTTTATAAAACAGAGAGAGGGTGAAATGGTGGAGGGTTCCTGCTTTCGAATTTCAAAGGGCATCTCTTCTCTTCTTTACTCTCGAGAGTTCTCGCCGTCGATCGTCACTTCGTCGAAGCTCCATCGATCTTCTTCTCTACTAGGTATTTTCTGTATCTATAAATGGCTTCTTCTAGTTCTTCAGCTTTCAATCCGAACACAGAGGGGTGCTCTGGAGGGGCTGGGAGTGGGAGTGCTGCAACGGCGGAGGAGACGATGGTGTGGCCAGAGGAGTGGGAAGCACGTCCTGCTGTTCCTTCGACGTCGATGATGGGGGAAAGCCTAGGAGGAGGGAGCAAGGGCTCAGATTGGGCTTCGGCAGAGTCAGGGCCACAGTTCCGGTGGATATTAAGGCCATTCAGTGCGTAACGAGCACCATCGATCTCCCCGAGATCTGCTCCAAGTACTTTCGGCAACCCTGCATAGTTTGCCTCCCCGAACCAAATGAGAGGGTTTGCTCGCCAAGGGATAACGAAGTCGGAGTCTACTACCCGACCTTCGAACTCGGCTTGCGGTTTCTGCTCAACCTGTTGGATCTCCTGGCACACCAAATACACTAGAGGGGGGTGAATAGTGTAAATCACGACGATATTGCAAAATTAAAAGTTAATAAAAAATTGCAATAAAAGTGCGGAAATAAAAGATCCCAATCCAGAATAATGCAAACGCAAACACAGAGATTTTTATCCTGGTTCGGATCCTTGTGATCCAACGTTCAGTCCTCTACCCCGTAGAGATTTGAATCCACTATAACACTTGCTCCCCGCAAGTAATCAACATACAAAGATGCCAACACTCCCTGTGTTGCAAACTTGTACAATCTCTTCAACAAGAGATTCACCAAATAAGGTAAAATAAAGAGTATGAAATGATTGGTCCATATTTTACACCTTTTTTCTGCATATTTGCATGCCATTTCGGTTGCTCATATTGCGATTTTCACGATTATTCGATGATATTGTGTTACTTTTCACTATTTCTTGTTTTTGTCGGATTTCAGGAAATATGAGCAATTGGGAGCAAAAATGAGCTTAAAGGACTTGCACGCGTAACGGAGCATCGCTCATGGACTTATTGAGGACCTATCAGCGATAGAAGACGAGTGGAAGAAGAAAGAACGTCGTAGGAGTGACGAGGAAGCGAAATAATGAAGATTGGGCATTTTCAGCATGCCACTCGGCCGAGTAAAGGAGTCACTCGGCCAAGCAAAGAAGCCCGCTAGGCCGGCCAGATCGGACACGCAATTACTTGAAGATTAGCATGCACTCGGCCGAGCAACGACATCCCACTCGTTCGAGTATGGAGACACCACTCGCCCGAGTGGCACACGAACGACGGCATCCAAAAGACCAGACTTACTGTAATCCATCAGTCGACTACGAGCTCCGACTCGGCCGAGTACCAAAAGCCCCTCGGCCGAGTGACATTTGACGCTCGGCCGAGTGACGCCGAGGACTCGCAGCGCCCAGATTTTCAGACAACTGTTCACTCTTTTGAAATCTGCTATCATTTCAGCAATCAAAGTATTTTTCTCATATTTTTTATTGATAGTAGACTTCATGAAGGTTCCAACGCCGCCAAGAACGTGCCAATTGGACGTCGGATGAAATCTGGAGAATTTCTGCAAGTTGACGCTGCAGTGCTGGAATTTCCACTCGGCCGAGTCACATGTTCCACTCGGCCGAGTCGGCGGCGGGCCCAGATTTTAAGTTGCGGTTTGGGCTGTTTTTGGGCACGATTTTGAGGGGTTTTCTAGGGTTATTTGCTAGGGTTTTGGGAGGCTATATAAGGGGTTTTGTAGCCGTCATTAGAGGGGAGTTCCCACATGTTTTCTTAGGGATTATTTTAGAGGTTAGGCCATGCCCTAGGCCCCCTCTGTGATCTAAAAGCTTGTATTTGGATTGAAGATCTTCATCAAAGCTAAGTATCTTTGTTCTTATTATTTGAATCTTTGATTAGATATCTTTATATATGCAAGCAATGTTTTTTATCGATTTCTCCATCGTTATTGCTATGCTTGAGTAGATTTGTTGTTCTAGGGCATGTGGATGAACCCTATGGATCTAATTTCAGATTTGTGATGAATGAATTACTAAATTGCTAGAATTGCTAGGAGGTTAGGTTGTGATCGATTTATTACGGATAGCTAGGGATTTCCATCGATTGGGGTTTGCAAGAGATTGGATTCTAATCGATGGGAAGGCCTAGATATTCGATTTAGGTTTATAATCGAGATTCTCTAGACTTGGTTTGCAAGAGATTGGACCAAAGCTAGGATTTTTATTATAAATCTATACCCATATTCGTTTGCAAGAGATTGGACGAATACGAACTATCATAACCTAGATCGTAACTCGAGTTTGCACGAGAGTGGGCTCGAGGGGCGATTGAACGATGATGTCGATCCTAATGCTAGTGGCTTAGGCTAGGGTTTGCAAGAGATTGGGCCCTATCCTAGGTTGCTATAGACCGGCAATAGCGCGAGAGCGTGAGCTTGGTTCTCTATTCAGTTACGACTAGTTCACCCCAACACAAGCCTAGTAATATTGAGATTCACTATTTACAATGATGTATGACGATCCGTAGTGGGGATTCCCTAGCTCTAGACACTTTTATTATATTGTATTTGAACCAATATTTGACCAACATCTCTATCGCCAACACCGACATCCACCACCATTGTCATTACATCATACCATAACCATCTCCACCAATAATACATTCGTAGTCAAACCGACCTAGGATAGATTGGAGCCAACACCACCTCCTCGTGTTCGATACCCGCTCGCCACTTGACCGTGCGCTTGCGGTAAAACTACAATCGTTCTCCGGGTGTATATCTGGGGCCGGCCAAGTTTTTGGCGCCGTTGTCGGGGATTTATCTTCGTGCATTTGCGCCATAGCTAGGTTGTGCTCTTGGGTTATATTTTGGAGCGATCAAGTTTTTGGCGCCGTTGCCGGGGAGGTGTTTCCCGTTGGGTACCAATTTGTCACAATTAGGTTGATTAGATTACATTAAAAAAAACAAAAAAACAAAAAAAACATTAAGAGAGATTTTTTCCCACCACCTGCTATTATTATCTTTATCTCTCTTTGTACCACTGACGTCTTTTCTAGGTTGTTTACTTTGATTGATCAGGTACAGTTGTTGCAGCGATGGTGCTTCCAAAGAAAATGCGAGCGGGCTCTATACAATCCTACATATATCTCGCTGCATTTTATCAGGCTGATGGAGAATCCTTCGGGGAAGCCTTGTCTAGGTTTGAAGGAATGTTAGAAATGTTCCAGACGGAGTCAGACCATGAGTGGAATGACTCCACGCTATTTGATATCTTCACTAGAAGGCTAAAGGGACCCTCACGTGAGTTTTTGAAGGGGATGAAAGTGTGGAAGTTCAGTGATTTGCAGTTGGCAGCAGCCTTGGAGCAAATGATAGATGATGCTCGATCTACTGGTTCACTAACCGTTACAGTAAGTAAACCATACGACCAAGTATTCATCGATTTTGTAATGGCTAATGTCTCTAGTGCAGGTACTATTATAGATGGAGTGTATGCTTCACTTGAAAGTGATCATATCCACCTTTATACCATCAACACTCCACAAATAGAGACATCTGAGTTGCCAAAGGAGGACACGTACACGGACCTATTGAGAAACATTGTCGACATAATTCGAAATTCCGGTCCATTGACAATAACGGCAGGTGATCCTTTTGAGCTTGAATTTCAAAACTTTATTACTCATTGTATCTCTTCCACAGGCACGATTGATGATGGAGTCTACGCTCTAATTGAGGGGCACAAGAGCTATTTTTACACCATGGTCGAGATACATGAGCCTATAGAGCCACCTTATGCCGTCGTCGCCTCCCCCTGCCACCCACCTGAGTCAGAGCAGCCTATACCATCAGAGGATATTATTGTGGAGGTCATGCATACAGTAGTGGAGCAGACCATCGAGGAGGACGTGACTTTGGACGATGACATCTGCACACAGATGGAGCCCGAATTGTGCCCCCCTCTTTTCGAGCTTCCGCAGCCATCCCCACCTTCTACAGAGGCTGAGCATCCCTTAGAGGACCACGCTTCCACTGATGTTGAGGACAATCCCACAGAGCTTATGGCTCCCCTTCAGGGAGATCTCTTTACTCCCTCATCTCCTACATTTGATTCTCCTCTCGTGTATGATGTTTTTTATGATTCAGATTTTGGCGACTCATCGTGCCTTTTGCAGGATTCATGTACATACGATCAAGAGGTACGATGGGACGTATACAAGGAGGAGAGCGAGGAGTTAGCACCCATAGACGCTATTGAATATGATCAGGAGGTGCGATGGGATAAGTCTGACGATGATGAGGAGCTGCCTGATGAGACCTACGCTTATATGCCCAAGCTACCTGAACAACCTGAGGCGAACAATGAGGAGTTGATCGACGTGGTATACGAGAGTGGAGATTTATTTCCAGGGAAGTGTTGTCAACCGTTTTTAATTTTAAATACTTATGTTGATGACCCTCTTTGGAATACATTTATTTTGGGGAAGAATTATCCACATCAGATTGATGCGGCTTATCTCTTGCAGGGTACATGTGGAGTCCTTGGAGAGGTGCTGGGAGCCGCATTACTGGAGTCTGATGGAGTCCGTGGACACACGCATCTGGCGGAGCCACGAAAAGAGCAGTTGGAGCAGTTGCCTGCACCGGCAAAGATACTGGATCCGCCTTTTGCTATAGGTGATATCAATCCAGTAGTGTAGAAATTTTTATGCTTTCAATAAACCCGAATTCTCTCGACAGCGAGAGGACCGTATAAATTTGTTTGCATAAATATCACCTCATATGATGGCAACAAAAATCTTTTACACCCCAAACCCATTATATATATTAATTCCCCTCTCCATATTTTGATACGCCACATCCTTTTGCTCACCACCATCGAGTATTTCTTTCAAGTGAATACTCACTTTCTTATTCATTTGACTTGATCACGCTTTGCAAAGCCACGACATTTTTGATTGAGTCATTTGAATAGGAGTGTTTGGTATAAGCTTGGGGGAAAGTGCTCTCATGCATCATTGTATGTGCATGTAGTTGCATTAGGATTTCATGTCATTCATTTCATCATGTTTCATTCACCCCCCTATTATTATCGTTGTTCCTCATATTCTTCCACTATGATCACATTGAGGACAATGTGAAGTTTAAGCTTGGGGGAGTGCATTTGCATGCCATTTAGATGCATTAGTTGCATTTTTACTTTATTTTAGGGTTTTTAAATGCATGCCATTTAGATGCATTAGTTGCATTTTTACTTTATTTTAGGGTTTTTAAAATTTTTCAAAATTTTGCATCATCTTTTTTATTTTTCCATCTTATTTCCCTTTTATGTGTGTTCATGCATCATATTGTGTGCTTGATTTTCTTTTCTTTCCCCTCTTTTATTTTTATTTCTTTATTTTCCTTTTCTCTTCTTCCGCTAGATGGGTTTTGTATGATGATATCTCTTATTGCTTTACCAACCATCACGATGCTTATTATTCCTTGCCATGCTACTTAGAGTATTCCATAGTCTTGCTATTCACATGTGCTTGCAAATCTATTTCTTTTGATGATTCCTCTACATGAATGCATGCTATTAATTGAAACTGAATGTATGGATTAGTGTTTAGTATGCTTTTGTTAGAAATGCACCAAGATTCACGCATCATTAGTATATCTGAAGCATCAGTTTTATTGTCTTATTCACCTTCTGTTGCATGCCTGATATGGTTGTAAACTTTACTGCTTGACTTCACTATTTATTGAAATGATTGAGAATATCCATGCTTACATATGAGTTTTAGTTGATCTATTATCTTATTGAACCGTTCGTGCACATCTTAGAGTGAACCGAGTGTCATATTACTTCCTTCTCCACATATATCTTTTTATTCTCTACATGTCACTTGAGTTCACCTCCTAAAGCTACTTATATCGCATCTATTTCCCAAAAATCCCCACAAAAGAAAAGGTTAGCTCCAAAAAGTCCAAAAAGCCAAAAAGGAGCCAAAATCCAAAAATACAAATCATATAGCTCCTACAAAAATCCAAAAAGAAAAATGAGAAACAAAGTCCAAAAGAAAAAAAAGGGATATTTCTCTATCTCATTATTGGAGCCACAAAATACTTGGGAAAACCAAGGCAAAAATCTCATTTTCCACTATCATATTCCTTTAGATGTGATGCCTCAAGCTAAGCTTGGGGGGTGAACTCGTTTGACCATATGAGTGAGTACGACATTAGAGTGGAGAGGTGCACGAATGAGGAAGTTTGATAATGCTGAAACTTAGCAAAATACTTTAGATATGGAGATTTTTCATGATTTGAAATAAATATGTGAATGCCATGACTCTTATTCTATTCTCTATTGCATGCTTGGTGTGTATCTTATATGCTTCATTTATAACTTTTGATTGAAAAATGCATCGCCAACATTTGTATATTAAATTCTATGAAATGCATGATGTGGATATGAATTGATTGTATGAATTTAGGGAGTCCCTTCCTTTGTTCTTAAAAGCTTGCAAGTACCATGTTTATGTAAGATATGAAATCCTTATAGCATGCGATTTGTATTTTCCAAGTTATCGTGATGTGTAGCTTATGGCTTGAGATCTGAGAGAAGAATCTAGCGACCCTTTCCACCTCGTGTTCTTTATTTTTCATTTCATTTTCTTTATTTTCATCTCCCGAGTTCGTCTCTCTACTTATCTTCCTCGAGGACGAGTAAGAGGTAAGCTTGGGGGATTTTGATCGGTCCATATTTTACACCTTTTTTCTGCATATTTGCATGCCATTTCGGTTGCTCATATTGCGATTTTCACGATTATTCGATGATATTGTGTTACTTTTCACTATTTCTTGTTTTTGTCGGATTTCAGGAAATATGAGCAATTGGGAGCAAAAATGAGCTTAAAGGACTTGCACGCGTAATGGAGCATCGCTCATGGACTTATTGAGGACCTATCAGCGATAGAAGACGAGTGGAAGAAGAAAGAACGTCGTAGGAGCGACGAGGAAGCGAAATGATGAAGATTGGGCATTTTCAGCATGCCGCTCGGCCGAGTGAAGGAGTCACTCGGCCGAGCAAAGAAGCCCGCTAGGCCGGCCAGATCAGACACGCAATTACTTGAAGATTAGCGTGCACTCGGCCGAGCAACGACATCCCACTCGTCCGAGTATGGAGACACCACTCGCCCGAGTGGCACACGAACGACGGCATCCAAAAGACCAGACTTACTGTAATCCGTTAGTCGACTACGAGCTCCGACTCGGCCAAGTACCAAAAGCCCCTCGGCCGAGTGACATTTGCCGCTCGGCCGAGTGACGCCGAGGACTCGCAGCGCCTAGATTTTCAGACAACCGTTCACTCTTTTGAAATCTGCTATCATTCATTCCAGCAATCAAAGTATTTTTCTCATATTTTTTATGGATAGTAGACTTCATGACGGTTCCAACGCCGCCAAGAACGTACCAATTGGACGTCGGATGAAATCTGGAGAATTTCTGCAAGTTGACGCTGCAGTGCTGGAATTTCCACTTGGCCGAGTCACATGTTCCACTCGGCCGAGTCGGCGGCGGGCCCAGATTTTAAGTTGCGGTTTGGGCTGTTTTTGGGCACGATTTTGAGGGGTTTTCTAGGCTTATTTGCTATGGTTTTGGGAGGCTATATAAGGGGTTTTGTAGCCGTCATTAGAGGGGAGTTCCCACATGTTTTCTTAGGGATTATTTTAGAGGTTAGGCCATGCCCTAGGCCCCCTCTGGGATCTAAAAGCTTGTATTTGGATTGAAGATCTTCATCAAAGCTAAGTATCTTTGTTCTTATTATTTGAATCTTTGATTAGATATCTTTATATATGCAAGCACTGTTTTTTATCGATTTCTCCATCGTTATTGCTATGCTTGAGTAGATTTGTTGTTCTAGGGCATGTGGATGAACCCTATGGATCTAATTTCAGATTTGTGATGAATGAATTACTAAATTTCTAGAATTGCTAGGAGGTTAGGTTGTGATCGATTTATTACGGATAGCTAGGGATTTACATCGATTGGGGTTTGCAAGAGATTTGATTCTAATCGATGGGAAGGCCTAGATATTCGATTTAGGTTTATAATCGAGATTCTCTAGACTTGGTTTGTAAGAGATTGGACCAAAGCTAGGATTTTTATTATAAATCTATACACATATTCGTTTGCAAGAGATTGGACGAATACGAACTATCACAACCTAGATCGTAACTCGAATTTGCACGAGAGTGGGCTCGAGGGGCGATTGAACGATGATGTCGATCCTAATGCTAGTGGTTTAGGCTAGGGTTTGCAAGAGATTGAGCCCTATCCTAGGTTGCTATAGACCGGCAATAGTGCGAGAGCGTGAGCTTGGTTCTCTATTCAGTTACGAATAGTTCACCCCAACACAAGCCTAGTAATATTGAGATTCACTATTTACAATGATGTATGACGATCCGTAGTGGGGATTCCCTAGCTCTAGACACTTTTATTATATTGTATTTGAACCAATATTTGACCAACATCTCTATCGCCAACACCGACATCCACCACCATTGTCATTACATCATACCATAACCATCTCCACCAATAATACATTCGTAGTCAAACCGACCTAGGATAGATTGGAGCCAACACCACCTCCTCGTGTTCGATACCCGCTCGCCACTTGACCGTGCGCTTGCAGTAAAACTACAATCGTTCTCCGGGTGTATATCCGGGGCCGACCAAGTTTTTGGCGCCGTTGCCGGGGATTTATCTCCGTGCATTTGTGCCATAGCTAGGTTGTGCTCTTGGGTTACATTTTGGAGCGATCATGAAACAATATCACATATAGCCTTGATAATATCGGAATTATAGCGCAAGGTTGGTGATGGAATCTCCAAGGTTCAAGATGTGAATTATGGTAGAACACTTTTGGAAATTGGACTTCATATAGGGACAAAATTTCTGCAGAGTTTTCCCTATGGAAATCTGAAAATCTCACACTTTCTAGAGAGAGAAAGAAACCTTAAGAAAAGAGAAAGTGAGAGAATTTTCGTAATTTTTAGGCAGCGGTCTAGGGGTCTATTTTTAGCCCAAAGAGTTAGTTTATGACCGTTGTACAACTGCCTAAATTTTCAAAAAAATCTGAGCCGTTTTTGTCAAAATTAGTCGACTAATTTTATGTATTGGTCGACTAATTAAAGCTGACTGGATAGAATGAAATTTAAAGTGTCTTTTCAAGAGGTGTAACTTCCTAAAATGGTAGGAAACTGTTTAAAACGGCTATAAAAGGCTATTAACTGCTAGAACTAGCCGTTAGTGGCAGTTCTAACTTCCACTTAATAAAATATAATATTTAAATGATAAATCATTAAAATATTTGAATTAAAAAAGATTAGTAGACTAATACGAAGTATTAGTCGACTAAAAATTTGAAACTCTAGGAAATGGTGGGAAAATGATCCTGGAGACTCTAGGATGGGTCTGACAAAGTTTCAGAATTTTCTAAATTTTTTAAATTAGTCGACTAGCACTAGGGATTGGTCGACTAATTAAAGCTTTGACTGTGTTACTATTTTAATTAGTCGACTAGTACTAGGGATTGTTCAACTAATTAAAGCTTTGACTGTGTTACTATTGTAATTAGTCAACTAGCACTAGGGATTGGTCGACTAATTTGAATTTTGACTTGATTTTTTGAAGATGGACGCTAAACGTCTAAGAGAGATAATCATCAAGGCTTTTACATTCTAAGTATATGCAAGAGAAAAAATAAAGATTACATCTCCTTTTACAACATACAAAATATCATCGATATGCTTCGTCTTGTAGTGGATGCTTCTTGCAATATGTAGACTTGATGATTGTCTTATTTGAATGTGTAACATTTGAGCTATAAAATCTGCATAAATAAAGTTAGTATGCACAAATAAATTTGCTCATCATCAAAACCTAATAGGGGATCATATATTCAACATTCTCCCCCCTTTTGATGATGACAAATACTTATGTAAAAATAATAATTAAAATAAAATTGTAACATTGCTCCCCCTGCAAAAAGCACATTAGTAACACATATAAAAATATAATGTTCTTTACATTTCTCCCCCTTTGTCATTGTCAAAAAGGATAATGGCGTTTATGACCTTCTTTTCTTTTGGATACCTAAAAATAAACTTTTAAGCAATGGTACCCGTTTTACATGGGTCCTTGGTATTAGTCCCCTATTAGGTTTTGATGATGAGCAAATTTATTTGTGCACACTAACTTTATTTATACAGATTTTATAGCTCAAATATTACACATTCAAATAAGACAATCATCAAGTATACATATTGCAAGAAGCATCAACTACAAGACGAAGCATATCGATGATATTTTGTATCTTGTAAAAGGAGATGTAATCTTTATTTTTTCTCTTGCATATACTTAGAATGTAAAAGCCTTGATGATTATCTCTCTTAGTCGTTTAGGGTCCATCTTCAAAAAATCAAGTCAAAAGTCAAATTATCGACCAATCCCTAGTACTAATCGACTAATTACAATAGTAACACAGTCAAAGCTTTAATTAGTCGACCAATCCCTAGTACTAGTCGACTAATTAAAATAGTAACACGGTCAAAGCTTTAATTAGTCGACCAATCCCTAGTGCTATTCGACTAATTTAAATAATAAAAATTTCAGAAAATTCTGAAACTTTGTCAAATCCATCCTAGAGTCTCCCGGATCATTTTCCCACCATTTCCTAGAGTTTTAAATTTTTAGTCGACTAATACTTCCTATTAGTCTACTATCTTTTTTAATTCAAATATTTTAATGATTTATCATTTAAATATTATATTTTATTAAGTGGAAGTTAGAACTGCCACTAACGGCTAGTTCTAGCAGTTAATAGCCGTTTATAGCCGTTTTAAACAGTTTCCTACCATTTTAGGAAGTTACACCTCTTGAAAAGACACTTTAACTTCCATTCTATCCAGTCAGCTTTAATTAGTCGACCAATACATAAAATTAGTCGACTAATTTTGACAAAAACGGCTCAGATTTTTTTGAAAATTTAGGCAGTTGTACAACGGTCATAAACTAACTCTTTGGGCTAAAAATAGACCCCTAGACCCCCGCCTAAAAATTACGAAAATTATCTCACTTTCCCCTTTCTTAAGGTTTCTTTCTCTCTCTAAAAAGTGTGAGATTTTCAGATTTCCATAGGAAAAACTCTGCAGAAATTCTGTCCCTATTGGAAGTCCAATTTCCAAGAGTGTTCTACCACAATTCACATTTTGAACCTTGGAGATTCCATCACCAACCTTGCGCTATAATTCCGATATTATCAAGACTATAGGTGATATTGTTTCATACTCATTCTTTTACTTTATTTGGTGAATCTCTTGTTGAAGAGATTGTACAAGTTTGCAACACGGGGAATGTTGGCATCTTTGTATGTTGATTACTTGCGGGGAGCAAGTGTTATAGTGGATTCAAATCTCTACGGGGTAGAGGACTGGACGTAGGATTACAAGGATCTGAACCAGGATAAAAATCTCTGTGTTTGCATTTGCATTATTCTGGCTTGGGATCTTTTATTTTCGCACTTTTATTGCAATTTTTTATTAACTTTTAATTTTGCAATATCGTCGTGATTTACACTATTCACCCCCAGTGTATTTGGTGTGCCAGGAGATCCAACACAAGCCCCACCTCCTTCACTTAATGAACTTCCTCGAGCTTCCTCTCTTCCAACTAACGCCGGACTCCATCAGCCCAATTGTTGGCTTCGTTGTCCTCTGCACTGTCAGCGGGATAAGTTCGAGCATATCGCTCTTCTAGTATTTCTTTGAGACGAAGAAGGAGATGAATCATTGTGTTAGTGCGAGGAAGGGCCGACATCTCATCCTGGAGCTACCAAGCGAGGTGAGAGAGTGGATGGAGAGGTTTGTCTTTGTCTTGATGTCGGCGGACTCGCTATTGAGGTCGAACTGGGGGATGCTGAATCCCTTAGTGAATAAAGGGGTGACCCTGGAGGGGCAATACCTGGAGAACTCCAAGATCTTGGAGGAGATCCTTGATGTGATTAGGAAGCATGTGAACTTGGTTAAGGGCGACCAATTCACCCAATTTTTCTGGCCTGAAGGTATTGCGATCTTGTCGACCTTCTCCCTATACGCTCACCCTAATCTTTCTTCTCTCTGCAGGTGCAGGCATGATCCTTTCTCGGGAGGAGTTGATGAGGAGGGCTAGGGAGCCGATGGCCAAGAAGCCTTCGGCCCAGGAGAAAGGCAAGGGGCGGCATTCGAGAACTTGGCGAGGAAGTCGGGGCAGAAGCGGAGCTCAAGGGTTGTCATTGGGGCCGAGAGGGGAGAGCGCGACAAGAGACCGAGGGAGACACCTGCAGCGACGTTCATACCCTCAGGGTCAATGAGGTGGCACATGGTGGCTCCGTCGACCTAGGCGCTGGTGAGAAGGAGGTGACGCCCCAGAGCTCGGCGACTCAGGGCGCCCCTGCGGCATAGACCCGTAGGGTTCCGATCGAGCATTGGCCTTGCAGATGTCCCCCTTGGGAGCAGGGGGAGCCGGGGCATCCGAGCTGTGAGCCAATGCTCGCCCGCTTTAAGACGACGAAGGCCGAGGTTCATGCCATTTCGAAGGGAAGACTCTTCGTGCCGAGCTACCTGGTGGGTAACATGGAGTCAATGTTCGATGAAGCCGGCGTCGCAGCTCGTCTGGCAGAGAACAGTCTGTTGATGAGGGATCGTGCATCACTCTCTGAGGTTGGTCTAGAGCGCCTTTGTGATATGGCAATATGGCACAGTATGCAGGTTTGCCACTCCCTCTACTCCATACCGTCGGTCTTCTTTCTTCCGTGTGTACTTATGTTTTTTTCCTCCTATAGGCGGTCGCGGCAATGGTATCCTTACAATGCCATACTACCGTGATTGGGCTCAAGGTGAGCCATAGGAAGACTAAGGCTGATCTCCAGGCATCCACTGATAAGCTGCGGGTGATAGAGGCCAAATTCGAGGAGGTCGTCGGGAGTCTGCAGGATAGGGAGGATCGGCTGGAGCGGCTCCGGGGGTGGTATGCGACCCAGAAGGAGGACATCATGAAGCTGGAGAAGATCATGGCAGGGCTGGAACGGTAGCTTCGGGTGGAGGAGGATCGAAGGGTCGCTGCCATGAATGCCCATGCCGAGGAAGTGGAGGCCAAGTGGGTGGAGATCGCCGAGCTGAAGCGGCAGGTGGCGATGCTGAAGAAGATAGATCTGGAGGCCGAGAAGGCAGGGGCCATCTGCAAATACCAAGAGGAGGAGTACCTTGTTGGATATGGAAGACGTTAGTACACCCTTGTAGGGGATGTATGAGGGAATACGGACCTCGAACGTCGCGTACACGAAGTCGTACGCAAAGGGAATATGTTCCCTTGCGGAGAGGATCTCTAGATTGATGGGAAAGTCGCATTATATGTGCATAAATGCATGCGACATATGGCTAATAAAGGGGTAATATCTTAAGCTTATATTGTACCATGCATATGGTACAACTTAAGCTTATAATATGCCATGTACGATGGTACACCTTAGTTAAATTGTTCCAAAGGAACAATTGATCCTAAAATAACTACCTTAGGGGCTATAAATAAGACCCAAGGGTTAGCCATTTTCTTTACACTTTTGCATGGCATTCTTGCATGCATTTTCATTCTAGCGAAGCTCTGCCGAAATACTTCCTCTCCCTCTATCCAAGTTCTTAATCTAAAAGTAGAGATTTAGATTGTGGATTTAGTAGCCTTACTCCGTTCGTGAGAAGACTCGATCCGTCGTGGCGAATCCGAAGGCAAAGTTCCGAGACTACCGTGCCGCATACGCTAGCGTAAGTCTCAACTTTATTTATCGGTCCTAACTCTGTTTTGGAAGGATCCTACATTGGTATCAGAGCCATACGGGTTCGCCCCGGTCAAACCGCCGCCCCGTCGAAACTATGAACGAGTCGTTGTCTTTTTCACGAATGGGTCTCCTACCATTACGGATATGGTAGGAACGCTTCGTGACGGAGAGAACGCAACGGTTGTTCTTTTCACGTTAGGGTCTCCTATCATTACGGATATGGTAGGAACTCTCCGTGACGGGAAGAACCGACCATTCACGTAGTATGTTATTTTTCATTTTTGGCACACGGCCATTAGGAAATAACTAATTTCTCGACGAACGGGTGCTTCATCGACGAACGCGTGCTTCATCGAGGAAGATGATGGTAGTTATCTCCATCGGAGAAGATGAATTTTATTGCATGTGCGCCATGGCCAAATGGGCTATGAAGGCCATGCACCCCCCTCCCCATGCGGAGGGGGTTGGCTACGGCCAATAACCACCGGCGACCACCCCATCAAGGGGGAGGAGTGCATGCGGCCACCCCATGAAAGGGGGGAGACCGGCCATGGCTAAAGGGCCATGGCCGGTCAAGGCCAATAGGCCATGGCCTGGCCATGGCCGGTCGGCCTTGGCCGGCCATGGCCATGGCCGGCCGGCCCTGGCCGGCCACGGCCAGGGGCAGAAGGCCCTGGCCGCGGCCAGGCTAGGGCCAGGCCGCCCTGGCCGGGGCCAGGGCAGGGGCCCTGGCCCCGGCCAGGGGCCTGGCCGCCCTGGCAGAGGCCAGGGCAACGCCCTGGCCTCAGGCCAGGGCCTGGCCGAGGCCAGGACAGGGGCCCTGGCCCCGGCCAGGGGCCAGGCCGCCCTGGCAGAGGCCAGGTCAGCGCCCTGGCAGAGGCCAGGGCAGCGCCCTGGCCTCAGGCCAGGGCCTGGCAGAGGCCCGGGCAGGGGCCCTGGCCCCGGGCAGGGGCCCTGGCCCCGGCCAGGGGCTTGGCCGCCCTGGCAGGGGCCAGGGCAGCGCCCTGGCCTCAGGCCAGGGCCTGGCCGCCCTAGCCGAGGCCAGGGCAGGGGTCCTGGCCGCCGGCCAGGGCCTGGCCGGCCCCGGCCCTGGCAGAGGCCAGGGCCTGGCCGCTGCCAGTGCCACGGTCGGCCCTGGCAGCGGTTGTTCTTTGGCCAAAGGCCGGTCTGATCGGCACTGGCCGAGAGTGATGAAGACCAATTTTTGGTCGACCAATTTGGGTGTTTTGGTCGACCAATCCGGCGAAAGGTCTAGGTCGATCACGAATTTGCCGACTAGCCCATACGGGGTGTCAAAAGGCCTTGGTCAAACACGAATGTGCCGATTAGCCCATACGGGGCTAACATTTTATGAAGTTTTTTTTAACTTGGGCTCTACTCCTTGAAGACTAGCCATAGTGCTCTACTTCATGCGAGATTAGCCAAGTCATTGTGCTCTACTCTACGGAGATTAGCCAATGTACTTATGAAATTGTGCTCTACTCCTTGAAGATTAGCCGTAATGCTCTACTTCATGCGAGATTAGCCATGTCATTGTGCTCTACTCTACGGAGATTAGCCAATGAACTTATAGACGTTGTGCTATACTCTACGGAGATTAGCCAATGTATTTTCAATTTTTTTTTGAAAAAGGCGTTTTCAAATAGGTTATGTCCCGTCCTTAATCGGGATAGCGCAATTTAGAATTCCAAGTCCTACCACGATCCGGCCATGGTTATCTAACCCATGGGTGTGTAGAACAGGTCTCGTGGCTTGGCAATTGTTGCGCTAAAATTCTTTGCGCAAACTCTCACCTATTCCATTTTGAAAGATATGTTATTTCAAAAGTATTTTTTCCGATGTCGGTACCATACGGGTATCATTTCTGATTTCTTTTTACTTGAGATAAGTAAGAGGGATACTTTGAAAGTTACTTCTAGATGGTAGTTGGGAACGTAGTGAACTTCTCGATTCTAGAGTAACATTTCAACGCATCCAAGGAACTTATCAAGTGTTTAAAGAATCGAAACTTTATGCATAGAATTTTGATCGTGTTTATCATCTTCTTTGCAGTTTTTTGAATCGAATATGTCTACCGCTTCTAAGAACATTATCGCAGAGCTTAACAAAGGTGAAAAGCTCAACGGCGACAATTATAAACTTTGGTCAATAAAAATCCAATATGTTTTGGAGGAGCAAGATGTGCTTGAAACACTCCAAAACATAATGGAAGAACCTGAGTTGGGCAATACGGCCCAACACAAGAGGGACCGGGAAGCTTATGAGACTTGGACTCGAAAGAACAAAATAGCACGTATTACGTTACTGTCCGCAATGGACAATGACATAATGCGTCTATTTCGGGAATTCGACCTAGCCAAAGACATATGTTTGGTGGAACTGAGCTAGAAATAAAGTTTGGTGGAACTTCGGTTACCAAACTCCGCTCCTTAAATATTCAATTTGATTCGTACAAGATGCGGCGAGATCATTCTATGAAAAAGCATCTCCGCCACATGGCGAATCTCATAGCTGAATTGAAGGATGCGGGTCTTACGCTGTCTGACGAACAGCAGATCCAATCAGTCATTCGTTCACTCCCAGATAGCTGGGATAACATGAAAATGCACCTCACTCATAATGAGTGCATTAAAACTTTAAGCGATGTATCTAAACACCTCGAACTCGAGGAAGAGCGGATTCAAGCCGCAAAACCTAGTGCAGAAGTGCACATGGCCGCTAGTTCCTCACATGGAGGAAATAAGCGGAATAATAAACGCTTAAGGTTTGTGAACGAACGAAAGCAAGAACCGGAAACCTCAAAGAAGATAAAGTGGCAAAAGAATGTGCACTCAAAGAAGAAAAACTTGAAGAAGATCAAGTGCTTTAAGTGCAACAAGTACGGTCACTTCGCCCGTACGTGTACGGATGGAAGTGATAAGGGGCCACAGACCACGTAGCGAAGGACAGAAGGTTATTCGTAGAGTATCAAAGGATAACTCAAGGAACAAAGTGGATATACGTCGGCAACAACACTCGTGTTGAAGTCAAAGGCGTCGGAACATGCAAGCTTGTTCTCGACAACGGCCGGACTTTATTATTGCACGACGTCCTCTTTGCTCCAGATATTAGAAGGAATATCGTATCCGTGGTCATGTTAATGTCTTTAGATTATGAATGGAGGTTCTATAAACAAAAGGTTGACCTTGTTTGTAATAGTTCTTTAATTGGGTCTGGTAATGTTTGTAATGGATTAATTGTTTTAAACACAATGTATGATGATTCTTCTTCCATTAATGAAAGTTTCCATTTGACAAATGCTTCTAACTCTAAATCTGAGATCATTTGTTGGCATGCAAGACTTGGTAATATTGGACCAACTAGAATGGATAGACTTGCCAACAGTGGCTTGCTATCTAATGTTTCAAAAGTTGAAATGTCAACTTGCGAACATTGTCTTGTTGGGAAAACTTGTCGCAAGCCGTTTGGAACTGGCACAAGGGCCGAAGTTCCATTACAGCTTATCCATTCGGACATTTGCGGTCCAATGAATGTTAAGACAAGACGCGGGAAGTCCTATTTCATCACATTCATTGATAACTTCACCCGTTTCGATTTCCCACAAACATGAAGCTTTATCATGCTTCAAAAACTATATGAGTTTAGTGGAAAATCAACTAGATCGCAAGATAAAGGTCTTGCGAACCGATCGGGGTGGAGAATATCAATCAACGAGTTTTAAGGAACTGTGTGATGAAAAAGGCATAGTTCATCAAATAACTATGCCTTATACTCCGCAACAAAACGGTGTTGCAGAAAGAAGAAATAGGACATTGATGGAAATGGTCCGATCAATGATGTCTCAGGCAAATTTGCCCATCACCTTTTGGGGTGATGCATTATTGACGGCAGCATTCATCTTAAACCGTGTACCCTCGAAGTCGGTAAGTTCTACTCCTTATGAGTTATGGAACAATAGAACTTCAGACTTAAGCATTCTAAAACCTTGGGGTTGTGCCTCTTATGCACATTTATCCTCTCACAAATATGGCAAACTTGGGCCACGTGGGAGGAAGTGTATCTTCATCCGATACGCTGAAAACTCCAAAGGATATGTTTTCGTCGGTCAAGAGGACAATGGGGGTCTTATAGAATTCGAATCGAGGGATGTTGTCTTCTTGGAAAATGAGTTTCCAAGACAGGGTGAGATAAGTCAAGACTTATCCTTGTTTGAGACTTGGGATCAAGAAGGATCGGAACGTTCGAGTGGGAGAATTCTTGGTGAAAAAGAAAATACGTTTCAAACTTCACCTATGAATGATACGAACGATACCAATCCTATTCCGAGTGGGAGTGATGTTATTCCAAGTGGGAGTGATATCATTCCAAGTGGGAGTGATCAAACTCAAGCAAGACGTAGTAATCGAACGAGGCTAACACCTCTGAGATTTGAGGATGAATTTCCTCAAACATTCATGACATTACTACAAGATGATGACGAACCTGCAAATTTCAAACATGCCGTCACATGCCCTGCTAAAGATAAATGGATAGCGGCGATGGAAGAAGAACTTCAATCCATGAAAACAAACCAAGTCTGGGACTTGGTTGATTTACCTAAGGGACGTAAAGCCATTAGGAACAAGTGGGTTCTCAAAATCAAGCATAAGACTGATGGCTCCATCGAGAAATATAAAGCTCGCCTTGTTGCGAAAGGTTTCACGCAACAGGAAGGAATAAACTACGAAGAGATTTTTCTCTCCTGTCGTGCGTTTTACCTCCAAAGGCGAGGGTCTATGTTTGGAAATGTGTCCCAAAGATCCAAAAGAAAAGCTATGGAAAAGGTTCCATACTCCAGTGCTGTCAGGAGTCTGATGTACGCCATGATGTGTACCAGACCGGACATTTGCTATGCTGTTGGTATGGTAAGCCGTTACCAATCCAACCCAGGACAGGCACACTGGAAAGCGGTGAAGAGGATATTATGGTACCTCAAAGGGACTGCGGACTATGCATTATGCTATTTGTAGCATTCGGCATGGCGGTCCAAGAAGTTGTTTGGCTTAGGAAATTCTTAGACAGGCTGACGGATGCCACTGACTCAAGCACTGTTCCTATATACAGTGATAGTCAAGCTTCAATTACCTATGTCAAAGATCCTAAAATTTCATTATAAGACCAAACACATTGATATTCGATTCAAGTTTGCGAAGAACTATGACAAACGGAAGGAAGTAGACATAGGATACATATCCACGCATAAGATGATAGTGGATCCCCTTACTAAGGCGATCCCCAGAGATGTGTTTTTTTTTCAAACACTTATCATCTATGGGAATGCGTAGGTGCTGAGCTGTATCATATAATATTTCCCATGTCTATAGAAGATCAAAGTTTAATTTGCATATAAGTTTCTTACAAATGATTTTATGTACATTTGTGTTTAAGTCTCAGCTATTTTATTGTGTGTATGTCGGACAGATTAAGGTTGGCTCTCTCACATGAGCAACCGCCTTATCTTATCAGATGGATAAGATAGAGATGAGACTAGTTTAAAGTCAAAATCATTAAATGATTTAGAGTCGTGACTTAAACAAGATAGTCGAATGAAAGATCTGCATCATATGGATGCTTACAAAAGATCTGAGATCTATATCACAAGGATATTTGAAAGAGATCTCATAGGATTTTTTAAATCCTATCTGTCTTATGCAGGATGAGAGTCCGGGAATATTTCATGAGTAGTAAGGGGACTCAAAAGATAGGCACTGTGGTGTCTGATCTTTCATCCGTACAACATCATTAAGACATACTCTCCCTGGGAAAGGAGTGATGTTGTAATACGTGTTCATACCACGTATGCATTTCGACCACTGAGTTAGTAGCAATAGTGTTTGCTATTATGTGAGACTCAAAGGCCATACGGGTCTTAACTCTTACCCTCAAGGACTCCAATTGGTTCCTTTAGATTTGACGAGATGATCGCTATCTTAGCGTGTTGCTAATGGGCTATGATAATTCGGCTCGGCGGGGCATGTTAGAAAAGCGAATCAAGTCAAGATCAGAAGGTTCGCAAGAAGAGGAAGATTGATTTCATATTCGCATTTGGACTTTAATGATTCAAAGCTGGCCAGCCAATTGTAATCCAGATGGGATTCAATTGTTGAATATAAAGTATAAGAAATGTGAAGAAATAATCTAGGGTAAAGCATGCGTTGAACTACTCAACTTTGCACCTTCGAGGTCGTTGTGTATCTCTAACAAATGCACAACAACAGACTCTACGCGCATGACGGTCGCACGGTCTATTTCTCGGTATGATAGATGAAAGAACTAAGAGAAAGACGTTCTCTTACAATCCCCTCAAGTGTGAGTGGGAGATGTTGGATATGGAAGACGTTAGTACACCCTTGTAGGGGATGTATGAGGGAATACGGACCTCGAACGTCGCGTACACGAAGTCGTACGCAAAGGGAATATGTTCCCTTGCGGAGAGGATCTCTAGATTGATGGGAAAGTCGCATTATATGTGCATAAATGCATGCGACATATGGCTAATAAAGGGGTAATATCTTAAGCTTATATTGTACCATGCATATGGTACAACTTAAGCTTATAATATGCCATGTACGATGGTACACCTTAGTTAAATTGTTCCAAAGGAACAATTGATCCTAAAATAACTACCTTGGGGGCTATAAATAAGACCCAAGGGTTAGCCATTTTCTTTACACTTTTGCTTGGCATTCTTGCATGCATTTTCATTCTAGCGAAGCTCTGCCGAAATACTTCCTCTCCCTCTATCCAAGTTCTTAATCTAAAAGTAGAGATTTAGATTGTGGATTTAGTAGCCTTACTCCGTTCGTGAGAAGACTCGATCCGTCGTGGCGAATCCGAAGGCAAAGTTCCGAGACTACCGTGCCGCATACGCTAGCGTAAGTCTCAACTTTATTTATCGGTCCTAACTCTGTTTTGGAAGGATCCTACATACCTCCCCATGATGAGGTCAATGAGCGCGGAAGGTGTGGAAGAGGGGTTGCAGGCGGGCTTCAAGAGAGTGAAGGCGAGGTTGGCAAAGTTGTACCCCGCCCTGGAGGTTGACTTCTCCAAGTTGACTATAGCCTCCAATGATGAAGAGGAAGAGGTTGAGGCTCAGGAGGAAGGCGACGTCGGTTCGAGTGGAGGTGCCATGGTGCCGCCTAATCTTCGGGGGGTGGAGTGTTTAAGGGCCGGTCTTGGGGCCTTGCTTAGGAATTTCTCTTTCATTTTTTCTTTTGTTTTGGAGTAGGGCTTTTGTAGTGTTGGCCTATGTGATATCTTTTTGTAAGGCTGGCACTTTGTAGCATCTGTAAATATTTTCAACATTTCTATCAATGAAAGTTTTGTTTCTGAAGGCCGTTGTCCGGACTTGTTTTGTGGAGTGTATAAAAACTTGGCGCTTCCTCCTCCTCCGCCTTGTCCTTGTATGTGCCCCCGACATACGGGGCGGACAAGAGTTGGGGTGAGAGATGGCCGAAAGTCGAGAGTATAGTTCGACCCCAGCCCATCGGAGCAACTTGAGGAGTTTACGCAATCCGAGAAGCATCTCTCCACGAGTGAGTTGTGCATCCTCAAACTGCAACATCGATTTAAAAAAAACAAAGTTAATTGGCTAAATCCTATTACTGTTACTGTTGAGAAGTCTACCGAGGGTGAAGCTCGTAAGCTTGCCCCCCGAGTTGAGGGATGGGAATGGTGTGATCCGTAGCTCGGTCCTTAACCACCAGCACCTATCGAGGGCAAAGCTCGTAATCTTGTCCCAATGGTGGAGGCAGCTGCTCTAACATCTCCTTTCATTCCTCAACCAGATGCTTTGGATACAAAGCTCCTCCAGCTTCCTTGGATCCTAGCAACACAGCTCCCAACATCTCCCTAGAATATGCTCATGTGTCCTGTGGGAGACAAGCTGTGTCAATCCAAGGAAAAGAAATTTGACTTCCAATGAAAGAAGTCCAAAAAGGGTTGTCATAATAAAGATATAGATATGAATATGTATGACGACAATCTGAATCTAAGATATATGGGAATAAAGCTTGAGATTCAGAAATGAAAGGAAAAGTGTGATGAGAACTTCCCTAAATGGCGATGCTATCGCCTGGCTGATGCGACTCCTCAGGATGAGGGTGAAATGGCTGCAGGGGCAAGTGTGGAGGAGAAGGCAGTGCAGGCTCAATGTAGATCATCTCGTAGTCACTGTTGCTTGCCGCATCCTCACCATCAAAAGTAGTGGCCTCTATAGTCACCCATAGACTCTATGGTCCACCCTGAATATCGACGTCCTGGATGACGGACTGATGTGTGTCCTGAGGTGTCTGAAGTGATTGTGCTGAACTGAATCTGAAGAGAGGGAGGCTCGGGCTCCAAAGTAGTCTGTAGGTTGTATCCCATGCACTCATCCTCCTCAATACCACCATAGTAAACCATCTCAGCAGTCCACACAAGATGCTCGCACACCTCTAGTTGTAGTAATGGATCAGACATGCAATGTGACTCAGGCACTCTGATGTCATCTATCTCACTCTCGCCTAGACACATATCCATCTCATCATCACCACCAACCCAATAAAACTGCATTGTGTCTCCAACATGGGTGACACACACTCCATCATACTTCTCCACCTGATCCTCAATATGTAATCTCTCAACGTCATCTACATTGCTCTCATGCAACCCAACATCATGCTCTGCTAGGTATCACATGGGGTCGTAAGAAAAAGAGCCCAAAGGTGGCTCCTCAAACTGACAATGGACCTGCTACTCTGCATCCTGAAGTGGAACCAGGGACTGACCATCATCCTCATATCCAAGTGATGACTCTCCATATGATGTAGTCTGCTCCCACTCTACAAGGTCCCTCGAGTACAACCATGCATCATATGTCGTGTATGCAAAGAAATCTCCATTGCTGCTCATCTGCACAAAGTCTAGAGTCGACGGCTGCAACCCTGTGTAGAAAATCCGAAGTAGATCCTCTGTGCTGAAAGCATGGCATAGGCACCCAAGCACTAAACCATCGAACCTCTCCAAAACCTGACAGTAAGTCTCACCGTCAAACTGTATAAAGCTCGCCATGTGTTGATCAAATACCTGGCGCATCTGCACTCGAATCCTGTAATAAATAGGAAAGAAAGCTCGAAGGAAATTGGTCTGAAAAGAAAGCCAAGTAGAAAAAGAATCTCGATGGAAAGCATCAAACCAAATCTTAGCATCATCTCTCAAAGTATGTGGGAACACTTTAAAATAAATAAAATCTGTACAAATGTTCTCATCAAACAAATCCTCAAACTCTTTTCTACACCATTTTTCAAACTTTTGCATAAATGAACTAGGATTTTCCAACCCCATACTGTGAAAGAACGGTGGGAGTTAGGAATCCTCCACATAAGCATTACTAAAGTTTGAAAATAAATCCATAAGAAAAAAATTATTTGCAAAAGATTTTTTTAAAATAAAAGAAAGAAAGAAAAATGACTCAAAAAGTATAAAATAAACAATCAAAAAGACTCAACACTAAGCTGGAAGTACTACACCTAAAGTGTCCAAAACCAACCAAAAATATGAATGTGAAAACCGTTGTCCCCGGCAACGGCGCCAAATGATTGACCGCAAGGAGTGCACACTCGAAGTAGGATGCAGACGCTCGCCTCCCAAGAGGAGTGTCAAATGCAATATAAATCTATGAGTATAGGGTCGAATCCACAGAGACAATTCGTTTCACAATCACAATCTCAATTGGTTAAGGAATGCTAAAGGTGTTGGTAACTAAACTAACAAGTGTAGTGTGGAAGTGTAGGGTGATACGATCGAGCCAAACGCAAGGTAGGTAGGGTGGAGACCAAACTGTGGAGCTAGTCATGCAAGGAAGAGTGTGTGGAGTGGGATGTCATTAGGGTTGTGGGTTGATTAGCAATAGTCTCATCCCTAATGAATCAACCCTCGCATCCATTTCAAGGTATAAGGGGTTGTGCACATAGGTAATGCCCTTAAGGCACACCGCCGTTCTACGGCCCCACCAAGGGTAATGCACGATTCATTCGTGTGTTGATTATTGGGTTGAAATCCCTAACTTAAGCTCATGAGTCGATCCTTGCATCCGTGTCAATAGGATGCACAGATCGTGCACGTAGGTGTGACCCTTAAGGTGCACCACCGTTCTACGGCCCCGCCAAGGGTAGTGCACGACTCAATGAAACCTAGGGCACAACCCATCAATCAACACTACTAGCGTCCATTTCAAGGCATGCTAGAACAATTAAATGCAAGAGATGACTAATTACTAATCAACCACACAACCCTAGTTAATCCCAATCCACACACAAATGGCTCTAGGCCTTCATAATGGATGAAAGATAATAATCATGCACAATGAACACACCAATCATCATTACAAGCAATTAATCAAACAACTATCAAATGGGTCTCACACTCATTCAATAATCATTCAATAATATTCATACAAAGCATTTAGAAACCAAATGATACAAAAGAGGGGAAGAAATCACCAAATAGAACCCTAAAACCCCAAGCTTTCCCCTTCCTTGCTCCTCCTCCAAGCTCTCATAGCCTCCAATGGCCTCCAACCCTTGCCCTAGCCCTTGGGGAAGAAGATGGGGGTCTTAAAACCCCCAATGGAACAGTAGATGGCCGAATCATCCGCTGGAAATCAAAGCAGATGCGAAAATAGCCCCAATCAGCCATTGCAGGTTTGTTTCGGGTCTTTGGGTCGGGTCGTTGGGCGCCCGACCCGCCCGCAGCTTAAGCGCATGCGTGGGCTTGCATTGGAACGGGGCCGGTTCTGAACCCGACCCAATTTTGACCGCCCGCCTGCAAGAGCGGGCAGCGCCCGCTTCAAATCAAGCAGGGCACGCGTGGGGTGCGTGCCCCGCTTCCAAGTTCCATCCAATTGCGGGTGGCCGTGATTACGCCGCGTGGCGCTGCGTGATTGCGCCACGCGGTGCCCATTAAAATACCTTTTTTCCTTTTTCTACCCCTTTTCTCCTCCAAATAATTCACCAAAAATACCCAGAAATCCCAGAAAATTCTGGAAAATCCCAAGACTCCCAGGAGTACCTGAAAAATAGGAGAAGGAGAAATTAGTCCATGTAATGATGTTTTGTGCAAAGAATGAGAAATAGCTCTTATATGGAAACATAAAGCGATAATACACTTAAGAGGGCAAGATTAAGCCTATCTTTAGCACAAAATAGGGGTAATTAGGGGGCGTAAATATACACTTTTCACTACGAATCGGATATGCAACCATGGAGCCCACCTCTTTCACAATGGGGAGCTAAACGCGCGTCGACATACAACATACTTTTTGAAAACCAGATACATTTGAAAAAAAGACGAGACATGAAAAGGAGACGAGACTCCTAGTCACTTGACAAGACAGGTGCCCCGGTCATAGCTCCCACACTCTCTCTACTATGAGTTACCCCAAACCCAGTGATGTGTCAAGTGTGTCAAGTTCTACTGTTACGTTTCGTTCCAACATGATATCCCAACGTAACTTGCAAACGCAGTTTACACGTTATCCATGCATAGCTTTTAAGTGATAGGCAATGGTGAACGAGACAAGGGAGTTATTATGGTGATGAAAAGGTCGAAGCAACTTATTTAAACTTATTTATGATTAATCATTGCAACTGATGCTAATTGGGATTCTAACATTGATCCATGCATACACGGTCAGTCAGGTTTGGCCAAGCAGGTCACTATCCCTGCAGCAGGGTGATCCAAACTTTGGTGTAAACGATCCTAGACACCGGGGTGGTATCAATATTAATAATGCCAATTATCACATCTGCTCCATTGAGTAGAGTAGTTCCCTATTTAGTCTTTACTACCAGGACCACTAATTGACTTTCTTATTTAAAACCAGAAGGCAAAGCAAAGCAGATGCTAAGAAATTTAAGGATAAAGACAAGTCCAACAATTATGATGTTGATTCCATGCTTCGAGCATGTGGTATTTTCATTAGCACACAATTTACCCAAGTAGATGGTCGTGTGTTACAACCACCAAAGTTGAAAGTTGGCAATGTCGTATGCTTAATTAGATAGTCCTTCTTCAGTTGATTAGTTTCCTATTAGATTAGGTCTCTAGTATTTTGTTCAAGTCAATAGCCGTTCTGAGTCTATATACGATGTCCTAAGTTCATACAAGTACACTATCTAAATTTCTAAAGTTAGAATTAGAGTGACTAACCAGTTTCGAGGTTATCGTGGTAAGCCGGAGCTGGAGCTAAAGCTTCCAAAGGTACTGGTGCATGGGAATCGGTACCTGAAATCACAAGAAATTGTTGGTTATAGTCTGTACCGATTTCTATCTATTTATCTCGATCATTTTTATTTTATAATAGCTTGAAAAGGTGTCAAAATATGTTCTAAATTTTTAGATAAACTAGATATGAGAAAAATAATTTTACCTAAGAAGGAAATATTTTTCTGAAGCTTATGGGTAATTTTTAATAATTTTTAAATGCTCAAAAAATGATTTTTAGAATTTAAAAAGGATTTAAAAACTAATTTCAAATAGTTATAGTAAACGTTCGATAATTTCTTCAGAATGAATTACTTATCAGAATACTTCAATTAAGCTGTCAAAACGAGCGTCCCGTTATATACTACGACATATAATTTTCTCTTACGTTGGTGTACGTGAATTTGTAAAGATATTAATTTTCAAGTGAAAATACCGTAATTAGATTTTAGCTTTAAAAATTCACTGAGGAAAATATACTTGCTTGATGGTGATGAAACCAGCGTCAACGCGTTCGGAACGTCACGTTCAATTTTCTGGGCCTTGTCTGGTATTTTTCTGATCTCTATATAATTGATTATCAATTTTAGTCTAATAACCACATATTATATATAGATATACGTGTATATATACGTATACAAATATACGTATACTTTAAAAATCATACCCCTCCTTCTCTATTCCTGCTCGATGCACGTTGGAAGGGGGGTTCTTGTCGACTTCGTCGACAGAGGCGGAGGTCGGAGAGGTGTTGGGCGACACAGGTCGGCGAGGACGTGGAGGTCGGCGATGACGAATGCAGGCGGAGACGCAAGTGGCGACGTTAGCGGGGGTGCGTGTGCAACTGGGGGTCTTGCGGGCTGCGAGTCTGAGTGGAGGGCGGTGTTGTGGGGGTCGAAGGAGCAAGTGGTCGGAGGGGGCTGTCGAGGGGGGTTGCTCTGACGACGGCGACAAGGCGGCGAAGGCGGGGCAGCGAACGCAGCAGCAGCTGGGGGTGGGGCTCAACATGGTGGAGTGGAGCGGGGGCTACGACGAAGTCTGGGGGAGGCGACAACGGTGGTAGAAGCGGCGGGGAACGGCGGAGCATGGCGAGAACGGATGGCAGAGGGAGGGGGAGTTTCCACGGGGAGTCGGGGATGTGTGGGGCTTCTTGCGGTGGCAGAGCGGCAGCGTGGGGAATGACAGGGGCGGTGTCGACGGCGTGTGCAGGCGGTGAGGGCGGAGCAGATGGAGGAGCGGCGGCATGTGCGGGCGGCGAGGTGAGGATGAGGGTGAGGCCGCGGGAATGGGGTCGAAGATGGGGAGAGCGTGAGAGAGGGAGAGAGCTGAGGGAGAGATCGGGCTGAGAGTGTGTGTGTGTGTGTGTGTGTGATGTGTGTGGGTTTTGATTAACAAAGGGGAACGTGATTAGGGGGTATTTATAGCTTAATTTGATGCATGAATGCACCATTAGTGCATTAATTAAGGTGGTTAGCCTTTTTGACTAACTTTAGAAAAAGTTTTAAACGTGGAAATGTTTTAGGCGTTGAGTGTAATAAGGGTAGAGTAATTTAGTTATTAGCTAGGTTAAGTTAATTAGTACTTAGATTAAAGTAAAAGTAGCAGTATAACATTACCAAAATACCCATTTTCACAAACGAATTCGAAAAATTATGAAAAAATAGCCCCGGGTTCGTATCATTATGATGATCATGAATATGAAGTCAAATTTAAGGTTTGAGCGACGAAAAATTAGAAAAATTCATTTACTCATTTTGAACTTGTTTGATACTATCGTGAATATGGAAATTCGTGTACGCTGAAACCAGACCGTTACATAATCCCTTCTCTTGACCAGAAATAAAACACACATGCTCCAAACTACCCTCAATAGCCACATTCAAACACATCAGGAACCACCACTATGTCATATAACTCTCACCGCAACAACTTCAAATGCAACAGGGAAAAGACCGCTATTTTCATCCAATGCAGTTGCAGTCAGCAACATGCCTAAATATTTTCTCCTTAGATGACAACCATCAAGGCCTATAAACTGCCTACAACCTATTGAGAGATGGGTATGCCCTCGAGGCAAATTTATCCATATGTATATGTACAAACATCTTGTTCGAAATAACAGTAAGCTGGTTGGTAAGTATTTATCTAAGTTAATAGAAATGTTGTAATCATTAGAAACTTAGGTGAATTCCTGAGACTTAATGCAAGGTCAAACATGTATCGAGATGAGGATCTCGATCATGGAGAAGTGCTTGACCGTGAGTAGCATAAGTCTAAAAAGGTTCGTGGTCGTAGATGTTTTGAGAAAAGGATATCGAAACATCGGATAGACCATTGTGTCTTAGTCTTCACCGTGTAGCGGTGACGATGATCTCATGATCGTTTGACTTGGCGAAGTCGAAGACGAGACACGGGTGCTCATTGGAGAATGAGTTCACTGAACGACCCAACAAGAGTTATCGTATGGTTATGATTGACCAATCTGTCAATGATAACTCTTAGTGATGATATGCAAGTTGGTCTTTTGACTTGAGGTCATTGTACGAACCTGTGCGTGAACGGTGTTACTTCGATCACTGATCTAGCCTCGGGTAAGCCCCATTGAAAGGTCTTTGGTTGTGTGAAATTTGAAACGTGCGAGGAGAGTAATGACCAAGATAGGATTCGTCTCTCCCGGTCAATGGGAGTTAGTGTCGTAGTGTTAGTTCAATCTTTAGTGAAAACTCTGGCCAGAGTATGTTGGAAGATGTCCAACATTATTTGACTAAAGATCGATGGTGACTAACCGGCTTTGAGCTATTGGGGTTGACAATTTGACCGTACCCTAGGCTTGAATTAAACGACATAGTTTTGACGAAGAGACTATAACTGCGGTATTC
This sequence comes from Scilla litardierei, assembly GCA_030789695.1. Lineage (NCBI taxonomy): Eukaryota > Viridiplantae > Streptophyta > Magnoliopsida > Asparagales > Asparagaceae > Scilla > Scilla litardierei. The sequence continues at coordinate 180,672,961 of CM061134.1, forward strand.
ATCACGGACACAGTCAGGGTGGTCCCGACAATACTCATGTCAATGAGTTAACCACATAAGTATGATATTGAAACAGTGATGGTACTTGTTGCTCACGGTTACTGCCTTCTGGGGGCTTCGAGCCCCACCTATAGTAGGGTCAGGCTGTAGGGTCCCACACAGAATGCGATTTTCGTCAAGTAATAGGTAGAAATTAGGGAGAATATACATTTGATGCAAGGGATAGAATCTGCAAAGAGTTTGAAGTTAACTCCTGCATTCGGGATAAATGATCCTGAGTGCAAGTGGGAGATGTTGGGGGATGTATGCCCTCAGATCATTTGTATTTGATGCAAAAGATCTTATATAATAGATGTGGAAATTTTGCATTTGATGCAAAGGGAAATTTAATACGTCGTAAATTGTTTAAGTGCGTATTTAATTAAAGAAACATGTAGAAAAGGTTACCTGGATGACGGGATCGTCTCGGTCCAAACCCAGGTTCAAACGGCGTCCAAAACGGAGTCCAAACGAGCCCAGTAAGTCTATTTAAAAGTGTTTTAAATAGAAGCGCAAAAGAATTTTTGTGAAAACAAAAAAAGGAGGGGAGAGTTCATTTTATGGACCCGACCCATTGGGCCGGGTCAGCATTTCGTCAGCCCCATTGGGCGCCTGAGAGGCGCCCAATTTATTTGCCCAAAAAGGGCGCCTGATCAGGCGCCCTTGATTTAGGCGCCTAACAGGGCGCCAGGTGGCGCCCTGTGGAACGGGCGTCGTGCCCTGCAGGGCACATGCATGGCACGCACCTGTGGGTGCATGCCATAGACGCGTCGCAGGGCTGCGTGCACTTTGGTTTGTGGGGCCCACACTCTAGGCCTCACAGCGAGGGTTTTTGAACCCTAAGTGCTGTTTTAGGCGGCTGAAACTTTTAGCAGAAAAGTGGTTTTGGGATGACTTTGGACTAACGTTTGAGGGGTCAAACGGACTCGGAATGACTTGTCGTTTTTTCCTACGCATTCACCGTTCAGCGCTCTTCGATTTGATAGGTTGTATCAAATGTGAAGCTCAACGATGAGGGAGTTAAAATTCATAGAAGTTGGCCTTTCTTTAAGGCTAACTTGAATTCTTTACTCCAAAACCTTTAGTCCCACATCGGAAGTGGAGTAAAGGGGAGGGGTCAACCGTGTAGTGCCCTAGGAAGCCACTGCACATGTACTAGAGGGGGGGTGAATAGTACTTTTAAATAATAAGGAGTGTTATTCCTAATTATCGTGCAATTAACAAACAACGATGCGGAATAACTACAATCAAGAAATAATGCAAACGCAAACACAATGGTTTAATGGGTTCGGATCCACCCAAGTCTCCCCGACTTGTTCCCAGTGATCCTACGTCCCAACCACCCGGATCCCTTCCGGATACTTGAGTTAGAAACCCTAACTCAAGATTTCCAATTGACGTGCGTTTATATTTCATATATTCGCGCACGTTTTCTTCTGTGTTTTTCCGTATTTTACCGCCGTCTTTTATTCGTTCTCTCGTGTTTTCTTGTATTTTCTTGTTTTCTTTCACTTTTCCATATTTTCTGTGTTTTGCAGGAGTTTGCTGGCATTTGGGACGCAAAACGATGATATCATGTGTCCCCAGAGCAATGGGAGGAGTCACGCATGGTCCAGGAGGTCATACGCCAAAGAATTCATCTTTCAGCCCCTCACCCGGTCGGTAGGTCAGCTCCAACCGATCGGGTGATGCACGCGTGCACCACCCGGTCTCTACCGCAGCTCACAAAGAAGTCACCCGACCGGTTCGCAGACCGGTTCAGCGGGGGCTGTTCTCTGTTTTCTCGAAGCAAAACGCCAACCGGTCGGGTGACTCTCACCCGATCGGTTCATCTGTAGCTGATGTTGAAGAGCTGAAGACACGGGCGTCCAACCGATCGCTTCACCCGACGGCTCCAAGATCCAACCGGTCACCCCAAGAACTCAACCGACCGGTTCATCTGACCGGGTGAAGCTCCGCCGTTTTCTGTTTACTGTTTGTAACAGATCACCCGATCGGTTGACTTGTCAACCGATCGGGTGGCGCTTCTCCTGCGGGTTTGGACCCGAACCACTAGGGTTTCGAAGTGGGGGCTATAAATACTCGAAGTTGGCCGACTGAAGGGAGATCTCTTCTCAGTTTTTTAGGGCTTTTGCCCCTTTCTCTTGTGAGCTTTAGGTTAGATTAGATTAGGTCTTTTTGTTTAATAAGTCTTGTATGGGATCAACGATTCACTCAAGATAAGTATTCTCCTCTCTTTTTCTCCATTGTTTGTGTTGTATTTCTTTTGCTTCATGATGAATGTTTGTGTGTGTTTTGTGTTGTTTGTTTATATGTTTTTCATCATGGAGTAGTATTGATGAACCCTAATACGGGTTAGGGTAGGATTGTTGCTTGGGAATTTACATTAGACTTGGTTGCATGGCACGTGTTCGATGAAATGTGTCAATGGGGATTTCTAGCAATCTGGGTCCAATTCGTACGACGACACTCTAGATGTGTTGGGGATTGGGGTCCGGTGCTTGTCCTGTCAAGATCCGCTTCGATGTATTGCTAGAAATCACATTTGACCTATTTGGCCATTAGGGTTACACGGGGGTGTTTCATTGTCATTGGCGGGAGAAAGACCGCCTCTGACCGTCGGGCCAAGGGGGAATAAACTTGGCGGTTGACTCCCTAGCCATAGCTCACGCCCCTTATGTAGACATCGAGTCCCAGCTCGCGGGAGCGGCTTGGACGAAGTGTTGGGAGTTATCATTGTGGCCTTAATGCTCCCGGTTTCAGAAGGTGTTTATGGATACGGGAGTGCCCACCGTCCGGAACCGGGTAGGCCTAGCGTGCTTGGCACCGACCGGAATATCGGGCCATGGACGCTAGGTACCCACCTTTTGGGGCAATGTCTCACCCTGGATCAAGTCAAATGCCAAGTGCCATGAGTGCTCTAGCCCGTGTTAGCGGGGATTCATCTTGTGTCATTTTTATTTCTTTCTTTTATTTCTACACTTCCACCCATACCATCCGCGTAGCTAGCACACAACCCAGGCGAGGCTAGTAGCCACTCAAGCCATCCACCTCCATGTGTTCGATATACCCGCACCCTACACTAACCGTGCACTTGCGGTAAAACGACACCACGCCCATACCGTAAACGGGGCGCCGGTCAAGTTTTTGGCACCGTTGCCGGGGAGGCGTTCGGTTTGATATTATCTTAGCTTGGGTTCGTTAGACTACGCATAAAAACACACAAAAAAATTTCTTTTTTTTTCTTTTTTTTAAAAAAATATTCAATAACCAAGAAATTTTTCCCCCACTATTATATTATCTTTTTGTTATTCTCTTGTACTATTGACGCTCCTCTCTAGTTTTCTTATTTTTGTTGTCCAGGTATCTTTGATATTGCCATGTGGAGATCAGATTTCGATGCTCAGATGGGAGGCCACGATCCCTATTCATTTGTGGTTTGTGAGAATTGTGGGATGGCGGGGCACGTGTATTATGATTGCCCATTTACGCTTGAGAGCCTCCCCCCACCCCAAGGCCAAATATTTTCCCACAACCTTAGCCCAAACACCTCCCATCCATTTCCTCAACCTTATACCCCTCCACAAACACAAGAAGAATCAAGCCTCGTGTCTCTCCTTGAAAGTGCCATGTTTAACCAAGGCCAAATATTACAAAACTTGATGGTACCAATCACCGAGCCGACACCGAGGAGAGGGGATGAAGGATAGGATATACCCACTTTCATGGTTGAGACCACCATCTCATCGGCCACCATAGACACATCTCATGCCGATGCCCCATTTTTCCATCACTACCACTTGGATGACGAAGCATTTTTTGATGATGATAGTGAGGATGGGGAGATTTATCTAGGATCTGTGGGAGAGATTTCTTGTCTTGATTTGGATACCCCACACGAGTCCTATGAGAGCACTGAGGAGTTTACAGAGATTATGCATACCGGCGAGGAGGATGTGCGTGAGGACGAGGACACCACAACCACATACGAGGGGTCCGCTCCACATCCACCTCCACAGCCATCTCTATCACAGCTTCCTCCTTGGTCGGTGGTCAACCATGAGGATGTCATTCAGGACATCGGGCAGATGGAGGAGCATGAGCATATCGTCGAGGAGGATGTGCATGAGGGCTTGGATACGATCATCCACTTCATAGAGCCCGAGCCACATCTACCTCTACCGTCACGCCCCACTTCTTCTGCGGCTGAGCTACTACTTGAGCATATTGCCCCTATTCTGGGAGATTTTCATACTCACTCTCACTCCACATTTGAGTCTCTCTTTTCACGTCATATTTCTTTAGACTCATATATTTTTGACACGCCATATCTCTCGCAGGACACAGGATCTACTTCCCTTGAGGTATGCTGCGGTGCGTCACTACCTGGAGAGCCACTTCTCATGGAGAGCGAGGATTTGGTCATCAATAGTACAGAGGATAGCGACCCATTCTCAGGGAGTATTCGTCACCCTTTTATTATTTTTCCATCTCATGTTGACGATTATCTCTGGGATACATTTATTTTGGGAAATAATTTCTTGCCATGGACTAATGCACCTCGTCCTTTGCAGGTCACAGGTGGACACCTACGAGGGATGCTTGGAGGTGCATTGCTTGGGTCCATTGGCACACGTGGCACAGCGCTTCTGGCGGAGCCACAAAAGGAGCAGTTAGAGCAGCTACCTGCCCCACTTCAGATCTTGGATCCGCCTATGCTCAGGTGTATCCTAATCCAGTAGTGTAAAAATTTACCACTTTCTAGTTTAGATTTGAATAATCTCGTCTCCTCTCATTAGCGAGGGGAGCGTATCTAGGATTTGCTTTTGCATCTTAATAACCCTTCATTTCGTGCCCTTCTATCATTTCACCCTCTTCCTCTTCCGAGGAGAATGAGCACACTGTCTCTCCTGCATTTTGATTTCTTTCTTTTCCGATTTTCCCTTAGCATATTTCTGCACCACATTGATCATATCATTTTGCTAGCATTGTCATGTTCAGCTTGGGGGAAATCGACTTTTGTGTGCATGTTTTCGTGTGTCGTTGTCGTGTGTTTGTGTCTTTGAGTCCTTCGTTGTGTTTTATATCTTTTATTCTGTATGTTTCTTTTTCTTTATTTTCCAGTTTCGTTCGTGTATTTTTCGTGTTTTTCATTTTTTGTGTCGGTGCGTAACTCCCCTACATTTTCATTGCCCTCCCGTATTCACTACTATTGCATTGAGGACAATGCAAGTTTCAGCTTGGGGGAGTCGCACTTCGTGCGTCATTTGTGTCGTTTTTCTTCGTTTTTGAGTCGTTTTCCATCGTGTTTTTCTTTTTTCTTCTCATCTTTTGTTCTCTCTCTCTCTCCTAGAGATGACCCCATATGATGAAGTGCCACAAAATCACACGCACCTAGCATGGCATCGATAATCACACTCACTAACCCTAGGTTATCGAGTCCTCTTGCATTTCACGCTTCGTGGGTCCACTTTGCTTTTATGTGAGTCGTGTGTCGTGTCTAGCTTATAGTGTGCTTCTACTTTGTGATGTTGATTTATATACCTACCCTTGGTTGACCCCTAGATTATCATGCTTTGATATTGAATATGCGGTATTTGCTTCTAATGTCTGCTTCTATATGCATGCTATATATATCGTATACTTCATTTCGCATGTGTCAGGATTCCACAATTAAGGACTAGGATAACCCATTTAGCCTATGATCCAATTAGCGAGAATAGTTTCCTTTGCCCAAGTGTTTAGATTCCGATTTCTTTTTTTTTTTTTTTACTTGGTGCAAATCCCCTCGTCGTGTACCGTTCTCCCACTTGGGAGAGTACACATGTATACATCCCAATATCCAAAAATCCAAAAAAGGAGAAAAGAAAAGAAAAACCCAAAAAGAAAAGAAAAGAAAAATTTTGTATAGCCCAAAATCCAAAAAAAATACAAATACCCAAAACCCAAAAAAAAAATTCCCGTGTGAATATTTTTTCCTACTTGCCGAGAATAAAGGGAAGGCGAGAATTTGCACCGAGTGTTCTACTCCACATCATCTCAACCCCCATCGTTTTCGAAAACACTTGGCTTAGGAACTTTTTAGCTATTATCTAGGCTATAGTGTGGTGATTTCCTTAACCCTAGTTGTGGAGTCCCTAACGCATGATATGTTTCGATTCTCTCTCTATTCTCATGCATGCTTGAACCATATATTCACCACTTAATTCAATTCGAATCGATATTTGGGTCATATCTTGGATTTGTGTATATCGAGCTTTATTGCACAATGTAGATAGTGACACCGTTTGCTAGCACACGACCACACTCACTCGCGCTTCACTGCGTGGGCCCACGACACTTGTTTGGACTCACATTCCTTGGTTTAGTGATGCGATTTGGCGTTTGCTTGCTTGGTGTGTCGTTTTTGATTTTGTTGGCCCGGACGGGCGATCTAGGATATTGAGTTCTCTTTTTCTCTCTTTCTCCCTATTTTTCCTCTCCGAGCTCCTACTCTCACTCGTCTTCCTCGAGGACGAGGAAGAGTTCAGCTTGGGGGATTTTGACGTGCGTTTATATTTCATATATTCGCGCACGTTTTCTTCTGTGTTTTTCCGTATTTTACCGCCGTCTTTTATTCGTTCTCTCGTGTTTTCTTGTATTTTCTTGTTTTCTTTCACTTTTCCATATTTTCTGTGTTTTGCAGGAGTTTGCTGGCATTTGGGACGCAAAACGATCATATCATGTGTCCCCAGAGCAACGGGAGGAGTCACGCGTGGTCCAGGAGGTCATACGCCAAAGAATTCATCTTTCAGCCCCTCACCCGGTCGGTTGGTCAGCTCCAACCGATCAGGTGATGCACGCGTGCACCACCCGGTCTCTACCGCAGCTCACAAAGAAGTCACCCGACCGGTTCGCAGACAGGTTCAGCGGGGGCTGTTCTCTGTTTTCTCGAAGCAAAACGCCAACCGATCGGGTGACTCTCACCCGATCGGTTCATCTGTAGCTGATGTTGAAGAGCTGAAGACACGGGCGTCCAACCGATCGCTTCACCCGACGGCTCCAAGATCCAACCGGTCACCCCAAGAACTCAACCGACCGGTTCATCTGACCGGGTGAAGCTCCGCCGTTTTCTGTTTACTGTTTGTAACAGATCACCCGATCGGTTGACTTGTCAACCGATCGGGTGGCGCTTCTCCTGCGGGTTTGGACCCGAACCACTAGGGTTTCGAAGTGGGGGCTATAAATACTCGAAGTTGGCCGACTGAAGGGAGATCTCTTCTCAGTTTTTTAGGGCTTTTGCCCCTTTCTCTTGTGAGCTTTAGGTTAGATTAGATTAGGTCTTTTTGTTTAATAAGTCTTGTATGGGATCAACGATTCACTCAAGATAAGTATTCTCCTCTCTTTTTCTCCATTATTTGTGTTGTATTTCTTTTGCTTCATGATGAATGTTTGTGTGTGTTTTGTGTTGTTTGTTTATATGTTTTTCATCATGGAGTAGTATTGATGAACCCTAATACGGGTTAGGGTAGGATTGTTGCTTGGGAATTTACATTAGACTTGGTTGCATGGCACGTGTTCGATGAAATGTGTCAATGGGGATTTCTAGCAATCTGGGTCCAATTCGTACGACGGCACACTAGATGTGTTGGGGATTGGGGTCCGGTGCTTGTCCTGTCAAGATCCGCTTCGATGTATTGCTAGAAATCACATTTGACCTATTTGGCCATTAGGGTTACACGGGGGTGTTTCATTGTCATTGGCGGGAGAAAGACCGCCTCTGACCGTCGGGCCAAGGGGGAATAAACTTGACGGTTGACTCCCTAGCCATAGCTCACGCCCCTTGTGTAGACATCGAGTCCCAACTCGCGGGAGCGGCTTGGACGAAGTGTTGGGAGTTATCATTGTGGCCTTAATGCTCCCGGTTTCGGAAGGTGTTTATGGATACGGGAGTGCCCACCGTCCGGAACCGGGTAGGCCTAGCGTGCTTGGCACCGACCGGAATATCGGGCCATGGACGCTAGGTACCACCTTTTGGGGCAATGTCTCACCCTGGATCAAGTCAAATGCCAAGTGCCATGAGTGCTCTAGCCCGTGTTAGCGGGGATTCATCTTGTGTCATTTTTATTTCTTTCTTTTATTTCTACACTTCCACCCATACCATCCGCGTAGCTAGCACACAACCCAGGCGAGGCTAGTAGCCACTTGATTAGGTTTCAATATTGTATATTTTACCCCTCATTAGATGGCATTTTGTGCATAATTTGTATTCATTTTGGCTCCGATACGTGCATTTTGATGCTATCACTTAATATTGGAGCCTACCGTTTTTATATGCTTAAAACATGATTTTTACAGCTTATTAGCATCTTCATCTTGGTCTTCTATTATTTTTCAGTTGAATTTCGTGAAGTCCCGATTCCAACGCATATTTTACCAGAATTTTTGGAGGTCGGAGCAATTTACTGCATTTTTTGGAAGACAATGTGACGGTGCTGAAAATTTCTGGGCTAGAAAGTCTGTTTTTCCGCTCTTGTGCAGAATTCTGCTATCATTGCAGCATATATTTCGACATAATGATATTTTTCTGGTATTCTACACTTTGTTACGGTTCCATCGCCGCCTGGAACACGTCATTCCGAGGTCGGATGATTTTTCTATAATTTTCGCAAGACAGGGTGACGGTGCTAAAAATTTCTGCAGATTGGCCCCCTCTTGTGAAGAAATCTGCTATCATTCCAGTGTATTTTCCGGCCTAGTGATATTTTTCTGGTGTTGTACACTTTGTTACGGTTCCATCGCCGCCTGGAACACGTCATTCCGAGGTCGGATGATTTTTCTAGAATTTTCGCAAGACAGGGTGACGGTGCTGAAAATTTCTGCAGATTTGGGATTAGTTGCGGGTTTGGGCGCGGATCCGACCCGTTTGGGCTGTTTTCAGACCCGAAATTCTGGGTCTATTTCTTGGACTTTCCTCCCCTCTTTCCCCCTCATTCCTTCTTCCCCATTCTTCATCTTAGGGTTAGGGTTTTGGTGGAGCAACAAAGAAGCAAGGAGGAGCATTTGGATTGGGTTTTGTTCTTCATTGGAGATATTGGTGAACTCTTTCCCTCTCCTTGTGTATTTTGATTTAGTGAATTGTAATGATAATGGATGATGTTTTTAGAAGTAAAAATCTCTCTTTTCTTGTTATAATGAGCTAGATCTTCTTCTTGTGTGGTTGTATGGTGATTTGTGTTTGCTTTGGCTTTGGTTTTCAATCTTGCATGTTTTAATGATTATGTGGTAGAATTGATGAGATATACTTTGAGTTAGGGACCCTAGTAGGTATCCCTAGAGTGGAGTTTGCCTAGTGGTACCACTCTTGTATGCTTGGTTGTTTATTATCTCAACTTTCCATACCCTACTTTCATTGCACACCAAGTGTTTGATAAAATGCAACATCCACCGATTGCTCATTCCGTAGCCGGAAAGACAATTGAGTTATATTCGGATTGAACCCATATGCTTAGCAACCTCATTCCCACTCACCACACAATCTTCCTCGCCTATTTGCCTTCACGATTCCTCTACCCAAGGATGTTGATTTGGTAGTTGGTCTCAAACACCCACATTTTCACACACACTTCCACCCCGTTAGGCTAGTTGGTTGTTAACCGCCGTTACCCTTCCTACATCAATTGAATTTGCGATTGCAAAACGACTTGTCCCCGTGATCCGACCCGGTCTTACCGGATATAAATTTATTACTTGACGTCCTCCTACACTTGGGAGTAGCGCTCAAGCATCACATACTTGAGACGCGTTCAAGCAATTGGCGCCGTTGCCGGGGACAACGGTTTTTGCATTTACATTTTCGATTGATTTTGAAAATTTTGGCAAGATACTTCCCACTATTAATGTGAGTCTTTTCCGATTCTTTATTTTTCACTTTTTGATTTGAGATTTCTTTATTTTTCACTTTTTGAGTCCTTTGCTATCTTTATTTTCATTTTCTTTTATTAAAATTCAAAAAAATTTATGGACTTTAACGGCATAAATTCTTTGTATGATGCACTTTCATTTTCTTTGCACAGGAACACTTCTTTGAAGCTCAAAATTGCTGGCTTTGCTCAAATTGACGGTGAATCCTTCTATCAAGCTTGGAGGAGGTTCATGGATTTATTAAGCGGTTGTCCACATCATGGATTCACGATGGCCCATCTTTTCCAGTTTTTCTACGAGGGACTGCGGGAGGAGATGCAGGACTACATGGCGATGTTGGACGATGGAGCTCTATTTGACATGTCACCTGTGGATGCTTGGGAGTACTTGCAGTCCATGGAGGATATGTCACGACCATTGGATGGGACTTCAGGGAGTGATCCATTAGCGCCAGATCATGATAGCATTGGAGCATCCCTTGACCAAGGAGAGAAAATCGTGGATGCACCCTTGCAACCCTTGGGCGAGGAACTTCAATTGCTTATTCAGACACAGGAGACTCAATCCCGATATTTTCTGCGGAGCATGGAGACTCGAAGCCAGTATATTCATGAGATCATTTCCAGTCTCGCATTGCTTGCCTCTTGCTTGGGAGAAGGTAATCAAACCACTCAAAAACTTTTATTATCTGATTTGGATTCATCTTCTCTTGTAGGAGATTTGTGTGAAGCTGTAGAGGACGAGCGTGAAATTTTGGATGGAGTGGAGGATGAGACTAGTAGGGCCACGAGCTCATCGATCATTTTGGTGGAGTCCGAACCATGCTCTCCCCCAATCTTGTCCCAAAATCCATCATTCCTTTCCCCCGTGGGCATGCATCATATGGAGATGGACGCAATCACTTTAGGGAGTTTTCGTCAACTTGATTTAAATTCTTTATCTTATGTTGACGACTATATTTGGATCACTTTTGTTGAAAGGCAACGGTGTCGGCTTTGGATTGACACACCCTCTCTCTCGCAGGGCACGATTGGAAATTTTATGGAGCGAGCACTTGTTGGTGTGTTGCTAGGGTCCAAAGTGATTTGTGGAGGGAAGACGCTTGCGGAGGAGCGTAAAGATCTAATTGAGCAACTTTCCTCACCGTTATACATCCAAGATCCTCCTTTTGACCCCGGTGATATCCTTCTAGTAGTATAGAAATTTTAATTTAATGCACTTTCTATGCTTTTTAGGATAGTTTTATTTCAATAAACCTATGCTTTTTCAACATTGAGGACAATGTTTGTCTTTAGTTGGGGGGGAGAGTAGTAGGTGGTTTTAGGATGTTTAGTTAGTTGTTTTCGTTTTAATTTTTTTTTTTGTTGGCGACATCCATTTTGACATCACCAATATCTTGCGAGCATATAATTGACCCTCCTTGCTCATTTGCTAGCTTTGTGCTTAGTCCCTTATATGCTTCATATTCATGCATACATTTGGATTCAAATCTTATGTTCAAACTCCTAAATAGTGATTGTCATGCATTTTATTACTTTTTCTTCATGAGATCAACTTTAATATGCCATTCATAAAATAGTGCATAATTCGATGAATTTTGTCTTCGATGTGGTTTGGATCAGTTTTGTGCAAACTTTGTGATGCACGAGTTGAATTAAGTCATTAGTGTAATTTGGTGTTCAATTTGATGGAATTTGGCCTTGGATATACGCTTGGTTTATGCTTGAGGAGTGGTTGATTGGTGTGTTGGATCAAAAAAAGAAATAAAAGAGAAATAAAAGAAAAGAAAAAGAAAAAAAGAAAAAGAAAAAAAGAATAAGTGCATCGTTCTTCTAGTTTTGTCAAGTAGCCGGGTCCTCATGAAACATTGGGGATTCGTGTCGAAAGATAGGATTTAGGGGAGTGCACGAGAGAAAAATAAGTGAATCTTAGGTGATTCGAGTTACTAGGTCCGCGGGGTCCTTTTTGGCCTAATGCCCCAAAATCTTCTGATTTGAGAGTCATTGACCGAACCCTCGTTACATGGGTCATTCTAAGTTTCATATTAAAAAACATGAATAAACATGATCCACATATCAAACTTCTATGAATTAAGAAAACTAAGTGTTATTTTTGGCCAAGTTCTTGAAGATTGTGATACTATGACACGCTTATGTTTTAATCTCAATGAATGCAAAATTTGCTTGTACTTTGTTGGTTTGAGCCATATTGGAGTTTTGGTCTTGGATTTGCTCTCTTTTATGAGTTGGTATATTGGAATTGAGTTTATATTGAAAAAATTTCATGTGCCATGAATATTGTGGAGTTTGATGTTTGCTATATTGTGAATCCGAATATATCGCTTGTTTTACTAGGGACTAGCAAAAAGCTAGTTGGGGGGTGTGATTAGGTTTCAATATTGTATATTTTACCCCTCATTAGATGGCATTTTGTGCATAATTTGTATTCATTTTGGCTCCGATACGTGCATTTTGATGATATCACTTAATATTGGAGCCTACCGTTTTTATATGCTTAAAACATGATTTTTACAGCTTATTAGCATCTTCATCTTGGTCTTCTATTATTTTTCAGTTGAATTTCGTGAAGTCCCGATTCCAACGCATATTTTACCAGAATTTTTGGAGGTCGGAGCAATTTACTGCATTTTTTGGAAGACAATGTGACGGTGCTGAAAATTTCTGGGCTAGAAAGTCTGTTTTTCCGCTCTTGTGCAGAATTCTGCTATCATTGCAGCATATATTTCGACATAATGATATTTTTCTGGTATTCTACACTTTGTTACGGTTCCATCGCCGCCTGGAACACGTCATTCCGAGGTCGGATGATTTTTCTATAATTTTCGCAAGACAGGGTGACGGTGCTAAAAATTTCTGCAGATTGGCCCCCTCTTGTGAAGAAATCTGCTATCATTCCAGTGTATTTTCCGGCCTAGTGATATTTTTCTGGTGTTGTACACTTTGTTACGGTTCCATCGCCGCCTGGAACACGTCATTCCGAGGTCGGATGATTTTTCTAGAATTTTCGCAAGACAGGGTGACGGTGCTGAAAATTTCTGCAGATTTGGGATTAGTTGCGGGTTTGGGCGCGGATCCGACCCGTTTGGGCTATTTTCAGACCCGAAATTCTGGGTCTATTTCTTGGACTTTCCTCCCCTCTTTCCCCCTCATTCCTTCTTCCCCATTCTTCATCTTAGGGTTAGGGTTTTGGTGGAGCAACAAAGAAGCAAGGAGGAGCATTTGGATTGGGTTTTGTTCTTCATTGGAGATATTGGTGAACTCTTTCCCTCTCCTTGTGTATTTTGATTTAGTGAATTGTAATGATAATGGATGATGTTTTTAGAAGTAAAAATCTCTCTTTTCTTGTTATAATGAGCTAGATCTTCTTCTTGTGTGGTTGTATGGTGATTTGTGTTTGCTTTGGCTTTGGTTTTCAATCTTGCATGTTTTAATGATTATGTGGTAGAATTGATGAGATATACTTTGAGTTAGGGACCCTAGTAGGTATCCCTAGAGTGGAGTTTGCCTAGTGGTACCACTCTTGTATGCTTGGTTGTTTATTATCTCAACTTTCCATACCCTACTTTCATTGCACACCAAGTGTTTGATAAAATGCAACATCCACCGATTGCTCATTCCGTAGCTGGAAAGACAATTGAGTTATATTCGGATTGAACCCATATGCTTAGCAACCTCATTCCCACTCACCACACAATCTTCCTCGCCTATTTGCCTTCACGATTCCTCTACCCAAGGATGTTGATTTGGTAGTTGGTCTCAAACACCCACATTTTCACACACACTTCCACCCCGTTAGGCTAGTTGGTTGTTAACCGCCGTTACCCTTCCTACATCAATTGAATTTGCGATTGCAAAACGACTTGTCCCCGTGATCCGACCCGGTCTTACCGGATATAAATTTATTACTTGACGTCCTCCTACACTTGGGAGTAGCGCTCAAGCATCACATACTTGAGACGCGTTCAAGCAATATCGAGCCATGGACGCTAGGTACCACCTTTTGGGGCAATGTCTCACCCTGGATCAAGTCAAATGCCAAGTGCCATGAGTGCTCTAGCCCGTGTTAGCGGGGATTCATCTTGTGTCATTTTTATTTCTTTCTTTTATTTCTACACTTCCACCCATACCATCCGCGTAGCTAGCACACAACCCAGGCGAGGCTAGTAGCCACTCAAGCCATCCACCTCCCTGTGTTCGATATACCCGCACCCTACACTAACCGTGCACTTGCGGTAAAACGACACCGCGCCCATACCGTAAACGGGGCGCCGGTCACCAATATGACCACTTGCGAAAACCTCACAAGTGCAATCGACCTACAATCGATGACCGTGAATCCCACAACCCGGGATCACGTAAAACCTCTCACAACCGTGAGTATACAATTCAAATATAACTGAAATGAAATGCTTACCAACAAAATACCTATGCCTTGAGATTTCTTACCAAATTAGGGCAAAGAGGATTTTGATGGAGGAAGAGTCACCAAACCCTAGCTTCAAGAGGATGACCAACAATGGAAGCCTAGGGATGAGATGGATGACCTAGAATCAAGCCCTTGGCTTGGAAGGCTCACAATCAATGAATCTCTCTTGAGGAATAAGAGTGAGGGAGAGATTCTTGAGAATGGGAGAGCTTGAAGATGAGAGTTGAAAGCTTCTCTTTGAATCAATAGAACTCTGGAAATAGCAGCCCTTGGATCCTATGAAATAACCCCTCTAGGTATTTAAAGGATCAAGGGAAAAGAGAGAAAGAAACGTCGCTTTCAATACTCCAACGGATCTAAATCTGAAGCAGACTAGTCGGTCTAAGAAGGATCACTGACCGACTAGTTCATCAACTAGTCGGTCGGTGATTCAACATGGACCGACTAACAGCTCGACATCCAAAAGAGTGATTTCCAGGCAACATGAACTAGTCGGTCTAAGAAGACTTGCCAACCGACTAGTTTGCCAACTAGTCGGTCGGTGAGTGTTCTTTGACCGACTAAGAGTGAAATGCACGAAGATGAATACAAGTTACACTAGTCGGTCTAAGAACAAATGCTGACCGACTAGTTTCACAACTAGTCGGTCGATGAATGTTCTTGGACCGACTACCTGTAAACAGTAACTCAGGCTGTACAGAGGCAAGCTCAACTAGTCGGTCTGAGAAGGATTCCTAACCGACTAGATCGTCATCTAGTCGGTCGGTGAACCTTCTTTGACCGACTAATTGATCGACATGGCTGAGCTGAAATGAGTTAGGACATCTAGTCGGTTCATGAAGAGTTGCCGACCGACTAGATCGTCATCTAGTCGGTTGGTGACTTTACTTGAACCAACTAAGATGCACTAGAAGCCGAGGGAAGAAGCGATAGTCTTCGGGAAAGTTTCTAATGGCTTCTAAGATAATCCTAGCTCTAAGAAATGAGCGATATGAAGATAGACTTGTAAGAATTACTCAAGGCTTAACATTCTATAAATCGAAGCTAAAAGACTATGAATAAAACCTTAAGGAACGGTCTTCGAAAGCTTCGATCAAATCTTCATGACTTCCAAAAAGGTCCAAAAGCTTCAACGAAGCTTTAGGCATTGAATACGAGCTTTGAGAAGTCTTGAGATGTCGCTTTGAGTGTTCTCGTGAATTTGGCGACGATCTCCATAACTGCGCTCACAAATTGTTAGTTCATGAATTATTTATGTTTGCTCATCATCCAAAACCAAATCCGGGGAGTCCAATACTCAACATTCTCCCCCTTTTTGGTGATGACAAACCAACATAAATAATAATAAAAAATAATGAACTAAATGGAATATACTTACTCCCCCTGCATTAATGACACATTAGTTCCATATGAAATAATAAACATATGCATCAATCAGGCGAGAAAATTAAAAATACAAATCCAGTTATCGAATTTGAAATACATTTATATTTTCTTAACTCCCCCTGAATCTAACATATCAAATTAGATGCATGCTAAACTATCATTTAGCACAAGCCATTATTATATCTCTCCCCCTTTGGCATAATCCAAAAAGTGCGGGAGGAAGTCAATGATAACAAATCATGGCCAAATAATACATGAAACACGGGAGTCAAAGAATACGACCTCGGTCCAATGACACCAAAGAAAAAATACCAAAACATATTAAAGGTGTGCCAAAGAGACCTTATTCGAAAAATGAAAAAAGAAGTCATCAAAATACCAATTGTAAATTCACGTATTGATGAAGGGAATTTATTCTCCAATATCAACATTTATAGCTATTTTAGTGCATGGAAAACAATTCTATGTTTTCATACAACTAAAGCTATTGAATCAAAATAAATCGTCGAGCGACGAAATCAATATCAGAGACATACATAAAATGTGCACAAAGGAATGAACCATCAGAAGAGTGGTGCACATCATAGAATATCAAATGTCACAATATCGATCGAAAATGAACATAAAGTAAAAGCACATCAAAACTAAGTGAAGTGTGAGATGAGAAGTGACAAGGTGATAAAAGTAATACGAAAATCATCATAATAACCTTTTTAAAAACATGTCATGCCAAAAATAGATATGAATTTCAAAGCATTTATGGCATTCACAATTCTATCATGCTAGGAGAAACAAAATGATACCAATGTAAAGAAATAGATTCTAACCAAGCATGCATTCAACCCTCATGGATACCAAATGTAATATCATACTTACAACATTAAGCTCCCCCTACATTGGTGCATTACCTAAGCACCATCAACTCCGTTTGAATGAAAGTCTTCGCAAATCGAGGAGTTGGTAGGGTTGGTATCCCACGGTGGATTGAACCTAGAAAACTTCATTCTGGTATCCAAAAACCCTTTTGGATCCAATGGATTAGACAACAAATTTGAAATACGAAATTAAAATAATTGTAACCCATGAGTTAATGTAATCAAAATCAATTTTATAATCAAATGCCTTGGTACCCATAACATGATCATAAACTCATGGTACCAAGCATTGAAGAGTTAAAGTAACTAACCCTTCGGAAACCAAGTCCAAGAGGAACTTGACTTTCCAACATAATCATCATTCAAAATAACATCATTAATATAGGATTGCACATAAACATTCATATCATGATTGCTAGTGTTCTTGGGACCCCAAATAGTGTAAATTTTGGGAATCCTCTTCCTAGTGGTTGCATGCACAAAAGGTTGATTACTATGTGGTGCATGTGGCCTAGGAGCATGAGATCTAGCAATAGCATTATGATGAGCATGAGATCCATGATGTGGTGTAGCATACATACGTGGATAAGCATGAGGTGTGTATGCATGAGGATGATTATGAGAGAAGGCATTCACATGTGGATTAGATGTGTGAACATAAGCATTAGGATGTGCATGAGCATGAGTACGTGCATGTGGGTGTCTCATATGAGTGTTTACACGTGCTCGTGTGTGCGGAGCATAAAAATCATTATTTGCATGCACCGGTGGAGTAGGATGTGTGTTCCTACGTGGCATAGCATGTGAGTACAAAAATGCATGACCCCTCTTTGGAGGTCTACCCAAAGTGGGTTTCTTTCCAATCGGGGGTGTGTATGAAGTGGAAGCACTATTGGTAGGAGAACTACCAATGGGGTGTTTGCTCCCACTCGTCGAGGCATCGGATGTCAGCCTAACAAAGGTGGTAGGCGATTTGGATGAGTCTCCCATCTTATACCCCAAGCCAATGTGGTGTTTGGCCGGAAGTAAGTCATTTAGGATATTATCCAAATGGCCCTTACCTTTATTGAAATCATTGATACGGCCTAACGTGCACTCATACTTCTCTTTGAGAGAATGCAAAGAAGCATCCAAAGTGGATACTTGCGATGTGAGTGCATAAACATGTGATTTGAGATTCTTATTCTCAATACTCAAAGTTGAGTTTTGAGACGTCAAATCCGCTATCACATGTTCGTCCGAATCCTCAACAAGAACATGCTCAAGTTGAGATTTGAGGGACTTTACCTCATTTCTCAACAAGCCATTATGAGTAAGCAAACTTGCTTTCTCATTGGCGAGTGTCTCAACAATGGTGTCATTGTTGGTGATGATAGACTTAGGAGAGGTTTGGAGGCTAACAAGTTCATCTTTGGTCTTATTATATCTATCTACTAATTTAGTAAATTTAGACCAAATTTCTTGGTTAGCTAACCTCATTTCTTCTATAGTAGGTTCTCCGCTTTCATCCTCGCTACCATCCTCGCTTTCATCCTAGTTATCATCGAATGAGGACTTTCGATCTTTTGCCTCATTAGCCATGAAGCAAAGTTTTGCTTTCTCCACATGTCCAACATCCGACTCTCCACTTGAGGAATCCTCCTCGGAGTCAGTGAATGTGCCAACAAGTCCTTTCTTGTACTTTCTCGACTTGTCGTACTTCGATGCTTTCCCCTTCTCCTTGTGTTTGTAGAGAGGACAATCCGGTTTGATGTGTCCTGGCTTGTTGCATTTATAACACACGGGAGTAGAAGCATTAGTCGAACTAACTTTAGATTTATTCAAAGATATACCTTCTCGGAGGAATCGATCGAACTTCCTTGCCATACGTGCAATGGATTCCATGTCCAATTCGTCTTCCGATTCTTCATCATCGGTAGATGGAGCGGCCTTGAAGGCAATCGCCTTTTTCTTTGGCTCATCTTGCTTCAAGTATGCTTTCATCTTTTCCTTCATTCGGATCTTACTATCCTTGCGTACCTCGTAAGACAACAAGGTACCCATTAGTTGTATGACGGTATATTTATTCATGTCGTTACCTTCCTCGATGGCGAAGGTACGCTTTTCCCAATATGATGGAAGACCGTCGATAATCTTCGCGACTTTCTCCTTTTGGGTATAGACCTTCCCAAGAGCTTCCAAGTTGTTTGATATATCCACGAAGCGAGCGTAATATTCCTTCATGGTTTCGCCCTGCTCCATATGAAACAACTCAAATTCTTTATTAGCAACGACGAGTTTAGAATCTTTTACCGTACTCGATCCTTCGTGCAATATGAGGAATTGGTTCCATATTTGATATGCACTCTTACATGTGCATATCTTGTTGAAGTCCTCGGGCTCCAATGCACAATTCAAGGCATTCATTGCCTTGGCATTGGCTACTTCCGCGGCGACCTCCGCGGGAGTCCACTTCGTGAAATCTTCTTCGGAAGGCTCGACATACTCCGTCATGGTGGCTCTCCATAGTGAAGCGCTCCGGAGGAAAATTTGCATCCGGCATTTCCAGTACCCATAGTTGGTACCGTTGAAGTGTGGAGGCCTGACTGAGGATAGTCCTTCCAAAACTGAAGAAGCTTCATCGCGGTTCTTGAAGACGTTGTAGTCGTTGTTCGTCATAGCTTTGAACTTTGGCTATGTGTAGCTTTGAACCTTGGCTATGTGTAGCTTTGAACCTTGGCTCTGATACCAATTGTAGTGCCCTAGGAAGCCACTGCACATGTACTAGAGGGGGGGGTGAATAGTACTTTTAAATAATAAGGAGTGTTATTCCTAATTATCGTGCAATTAACAAACAACGATGCGGAATAACTACAATCAAGAAATAATGCAAACGCAAACACAATGGTTTAATGGGTTCGGATCCACCCAAGTCTCCCCGACTTGTTCCCGGTGATCCTACGTCCCAACCACCCGGATCCCTTCCGGATACTTGAGTTAGAAACCCTAACTCAAGATTTCCAATATGACCACTTGCGAAAACCTCACAAGTGCAATCGACCTACAATCGATGACCGTGAATCCAACAACCTGGGATCACGCAAAACCTCTCACAACCGTGAGTATACAATTCAAATATAACTGAAATGAAATGCTTACCAACAAAATACCTATGCCTTGAGATTTCTTACCAAATTAGGGCAAAGAGGATTTTGATGGAGGAAGAGTCACCAAACCCTAGCTTCAAGAGGATGACCAACAATGGAAGCCTAGGGATGAGATGGATGACCTAGAATCAAGCCCTTGGCTTGGAAGGCTCACAATCAATGAATCTCTCTTGAGGAATAAGAGTGAGGAAGAGATTCTTAAGAATGGGAGAGCTTGAAGATGAGAGTTGAAAGCTTCTCTTTGAATCAATAGAACTCTGGAAATAGCAGCCCTTGGATCCTATGAAATAACCCCTCTAGGTATTTAAAGGATCAAGGGAAAAGAGAGAAAGAAACGTCGCTTTCAATACTCCAACGGATCTAAATCTGAAGCAGACTAGTCGGTCTAAGAAGGATCACTGACCGACTAGTTCATCAACTAGTCGGTCGGTGATTCAACATGGACCGACTAACAGCTCGACATCCAAAAGAGTGATTTTCAGGCAACATGAACTAGTCGGTCTAAGAAGACTTGCCAACCGACTAGTTTGCCAACTAGTCGGTCGGTGAGTGTTCTTTGACTGACTAAGAGTGAAATGCACGAAGCTGAATACAAGTTACACTAGTCGGTCTAAGAACAAATGCTGACCGACTAGTTTCACAACTAGTCGATCGATGAATGTTCTTGGACCGACTACCTGTAAACAGTAACTCAGGCTGTACAGAGGCAAGCTCAACTAGTCGGTCTGAGAAGGATTCCTAACCGACTAGATCGTCATCTAGTCGGTCGGTGAACCTTCTTTGACCGACTAATTGATCGACATGGCTGAGCTGAAATGAGTTAGGACATCTAGTCGGTTCATGAAGAGTTGCCGACCGACTAGATCGTCATCTAGTCGGTTGGTGACTCTACTTGAACCAACTAAGATGCACTAGAAGCCGAGGGAAGAAGCGATAGTCTTCGGGAAAGTTTCTAATGGCTTCTAAGATAATCCTAGCTCTAAGAAATGAGCGATATGAAGATAGACTTGTAAGAATTACTCAAGGCTTAACATTCTATAAATCGAAGCTAAAAGACTATGAATAAAACCTTAAGGAACGGTCTTCGAAAGCTTCGATCAAATCTTCATGACTTCCAAAAAGGTCCAAAAGCTTCAACGAAGCTTTAGGCATTGAATACGAGCTTTGAGAAGTCTTGAGATGTCGCTTTGAGTGTTCTCGTGAATTTGGCGACGATCTCCATAACTGCGCTCACAAATTGTTAGTTCATGAATTATTTATGTTTGCTCATCATCCAAAACCAAATCCGGGGAGTCCAATACTCAACAAACCGCCTATATAAATAGGGGTCTGCCCCCTTCCTCATAACTTGTCCCAAGCTCTAGATCTGAGTAGCTCCCAAAAGTTTGGAGCACGCTCGGATCTAAGATTAAAATAAATATTCTCTTCTCCATATATTTCTCCCTTGCTCCTGAAGGGCTCTAGCAAAGCTACGAAGGGGCTCGGATTCGATCCAGAGTCTTGGCGAATGATCCACTCAAGGTGAAACTTTCTTCGGCGTGTGGTTGGCTCAGCGACCAAGGGGTTGCTCGCCTCGGGACGCGGTGCGGTTCGGGAAGCGGTTCAGCTCGGGACGAGGAGCGGCTCGGGACGTGGTTTGGTACACTTTGCCAGTGCAAGCAAAGTTTCGGTTATGTAGTTTAATTAAAGTATTTCATTTATAGTATTGCAGTAGTTTAGATCTATGTTGGGGTGGTCAGATCCACCCCAAGATAGTAGAGATCCTAGCTAAGGTCTTGAAATCCTTAGGGTTTGCTCGTTAAATAGTTTAAAGACTTTTCCCTGCTTTTTTTGCCTCTATTGTTCGTCCGAAGTAGGACGGGCATAGAGATTTGTGCCCTAAGGGTCCCACAAAACCCATCACAACCATTTTTGAATTCTTCAATACAAGGCTTCAAACATACAAACATTCTCTTGAAACTACGATCTTCTTCTTTCTTAACCATAATGTAGCTGCCAGGGTTTCTCTTAAAAAGCTCATTTTTAAGTCCTCTGCATAGTCATGAGATTCTTCAACCCTCCCAAATATTTCATCCTTGGCAATCTCCCTTGCTCTCCAAACTTTGTTGTATGTCACAATGAGCTCTGATCACGGCCCCTGAGTGGGACCAAACGAAGCTAATAAAAATCGCAACGCACGAATCGTGTGTAGTCGCTTATGGGTCAAAACGAGGAGGCGGTCAATGAGTGTTGGTTCCTATGGGTCTTCGGAAGAGAGATACACGATAGTCACGGTGAATTGTTGGAGAATGGTAGAAGGATGTAAACAAGGGGGTAATAGCTCTAGGGCATGGGGAATCCCTACCATTTGACTAGGGTTAGGATCGAATTAATAATCGACAGGTTGTCGGGTTGATTGGGACTCGAGAGAGGTAGTGTGACCTAAGGGACTTCACCTATCCCCCACTGTTTTGATGCATGATAGGTTATTCTCTTATGTCATATCCTACCCCCCGCTATCGCGATGCAATGATAGGCCAACCTAACCTACACCGATGTCGGTGGTTCTCCGATGCATCGGTGTACGTCAGGCACATTACGCTCGACGAATATCCTCAATCTTCCTCCTGCCCACAGTGGCGTTCGAGGATTAGACCTACATTAGGAGAGCTCTAATCGTTGCATGTTGGCTCATCATTCACATCGATAGTATGGATCGTCGTAGGGATCAGATCCACGGACAGTCCCGACTTTTGATCGGCGACCGACCCGATCGCCCTGAAGGGGTGGGTCGAATCTACAGCGATAATAATCGCTCCAATGTACCCCTAATCTCAACTACCCCAGTAACCCAATCAATTATTTGGTCTAACCTATGTCCCCAATCCAATGGGGTTCATCCCATTGCCCTAGATGAAAACTACTCACTACCCATTAGAATAGAGGGGGATTCTAGCAACGGGTAAGCGTCCAAAGCCATGGATTCAATCAACAACAACAATAGATGAAGAAACAATCACAGCAATAAAAAAGAGGGAAAATATCTATTAAATAAACAAGGAGTATTACACTATTTAACATTTAGAACAATAAAAATGACATAATAAAAGCGTTAGGAATCTTACAAAACAGCCCAAAACCCTAGGAAAACTAGAAAAACTCCAAAAAATGAGATTCTCCTCGCAGGTAGATGGGGGACGCTTATATACGCACGCCCAAAAGACAGAAATACCCCCCCCCCCCCAGATTCGCCCTAAAAGTCATAGGAGATGGGTTTTACGCGACTGCGTCAAGAAAATGACGTGGTCGCGTCATTCCCAAAAGCAGTGGGGATTGGGGGGCTAGGCCACGTGGTCGTGTCAAAGGAGACACGGCCGCATTGAAGAAGGTCACGTGGTCGTGTCGTCTGTTGACGCGGCCACGTGGCTTTGCTCTGGAAGCTGTAAGTTCGAGGCCACGTCACCTACGTTAACGTGGGCCACGAAACTCTCGGGTCTTCATTCTTCTTCTTTACTCCAACAAATCTTCTGACACGGTCGCTTGATGGGAATTAACACGTCCGCATTAAAGTTTCCTCTTTGACAGATTGACGCGGCCGTGTGGACATGATGACGCGGCCGCGTGGACATGATGACGCGGCCACGTGGATCTTTATTCTTCACAAAATACTCCCCCTTGCGCAATCAACTCCCCGGCCTCGCTCCTTTCGCCTCTTTGCGCTTAGATCTCGCTATGCGATCCTAAATTGGTGTACATCTCCTGCAAAGTATGTGAGGGACAACAAAGCAATAGAAGAGAGAAAACGGGGAAAACGGGTATGAATAGAGAATGAAAGGGCGTAAAATGTGCATGAAAAAGGGTGGAAAACTATATACAATATAAACACTCATCAAAATCCCCCAAGCTAAACTCTTCCTTGTCCTCAAGGAAGATAGGAGAGAGCGTAGATCATAGGAATGCAGTCGAACATGCAAATGATGCGATGGAGCTTCGAGAATTTTCAAAACCCTAGAATATATACGCGAGTGAAATGAAAATTCGAATTCGGGAAACCAAAATGCTCAAAAACCTTTCCGTCGATGAGAATATGTTCCTAGGACGTCATTCCTACACAAATCGCCAAGAAATACACTAGGCGACGGCCATATTCTCATTCTAAGACATTTCCTCTATCCCGATTTTAGATTGCGCGTGTAGGAACCTAAGCTATACAATGGTCGAAGAGGGGATAAGTGCGGGGTAATGGAACATTGGTCGATCGAGAAAGTGGCACTCATGACACTACACGGTTCCTTGATTTGGGAATTTGTCAAGTTTATCCATGATTATATATATATAACATATAAACAGAAAGGAATTCTATACACCATATTATTTTTTCTTTTTTCTTCTCTTTATTTCTTTTTTTTTTGGGATTTTTGCTTGGGTTGTGTATGGAGTGTTGGGTCGGTGACTCCCAGATCAGACGACCTCATGGCACCGGGCTAAGAAGGACCCCTCGGACCTACTAACTCAACCCAAATGAAATCCTTATACATACGCACTCCCCTAAGCTAGGCCTTTTTACGTGAGGCCCCGACGGTTACTATCGTGGGGTTTCGGTTACTCAGCTGCGTTGGGGGAACGGTGCGCGATATATATTTTTGTGTGTGAAAATCATGGGGTTAACTAGGCGGATTCAATCCTCAGTACTAGGTGAAGTGTGTTTATCCAAGTTGTAATGCCCTACCAGCTACTGCACAAGTACTAGAGGGGGGGTGAATAGTACTTTAAAATAATAAGGAGTATAATTCCAAATTAATTTGCACACAACTACCAAATCAATTTGCGGAAGCTTAAATTGAATGACAACACAAAATTAACAATGCTAACAAACGAAGTTAATGGGTTCGGATCCACCCAAGTCTCCCTGACTTGTTCCCGGTGATCCTACGTCCCAACCACCCGGATCCCTTCCGGATACTTGAGTTAGAAACCCTAACTCAAGATTTCCACTATGAATATCTTGTGAAAAACCTTCACAAGATCAAATCATACATGCAATGGCAAAGTGAATCCCACAACCCGGGATCACAAACTTCTCTCACAACCGAGAGAATCACAAGCAATATAAATGAGTTATATTGAAATAAACAAATCTTACCACAAAATCCTATACCTTGAGTTTTTCTTACCCAAATGGTGAAATGAAGGATTTGAGGAAGATGAAGTCACCAAGACCTAGCACCAAGGAAATGACCAGCAATTGGTGCCTAGGAATGAGTTGGAGACTTGGATCAAGCAAAAGCTTGAAGAGCTCACCAAGAACAAGCTTCTCTCTAGATCTAGAAATGAGAGAGAATGGGTTTCTTGTGAGGAAGAGAGCTTTAGATTTGAGGGAGAATAGCTATCTCTTTAGAACTCAATGAATCTCTGAATGGAAGCTCTAACCTAGATAGAAATGACCTAGGTTCGTATTTATAGGGTCCCATAAAAACAAGTTAGGTCATTCACCAACGGATAGAAATTTGTGAGAGTTAGTCGGTCAAAGAACAATCACTGACCGACTAGTTCATCAACTAGTCGGTCAGCCAAACAACGTGGACCGACTAAGAGTAGATCTGAGAAGAGATAGAATTTCAGACCTAGAAATCTAGTCGGTCCAAGAAGACTGTCTGACCGACTAGTTTCACAACTAGTCGGTCAGCCAATGAACGTAGACCGACTAAGAGGCAAAAATAACTTAGTCTGAATGCAAAGTGACTTAGTCGGTCCAAGAACAAAAGTTGACCGACTAATTTGTCAACTAGTCGGTCACCAAACGTTCTTAGACCGACTAACGGTAAACAGTAGCTTAGGAGAATTTTAGCATGAACAGTAAGTCACAACTAGTCGGTCAAAGAAGCATCACTGACCGACTAGTTCACAAACTAGTCGGTCGGTGAGTCAACGTAGACCGACTAACTGTAAACAGTAAAGTCCAAGAAATTAGAGAATCAAACTAGTCGGTCCAAGAACAGTTGCCGACCGACTAGATCACCATCTAGTCGGTCAGTACTTGTTCTTGTACCAACTAACATGCACAAACAAGTCCGAATCGAAGCGCGACGCTTCGAGGAAGTTAGAATGAACTTGTACAAGGATCCTAGAGCTACTAAATGAGCGTAATGAAGATATAGACGTAAGATATACTCAAGGCTTAACATTCTATATATCGAAGCTAAAAGACTATAAATAAAACCTTAATAAACGGTCTTTGAGAGCTTCGATTGAATCTTCATATCTTCCAAAGCGTCGCAAGAGCTTCAACGAAGCTTTAGGCATGAATATGAGCTTTGGGAAGTGTTGAGATGTCGCTTTGAATGTTCTCGTGAATTTGGCGACGATCTCCAAAACTGCGCTCACAAATTGTTAGTTCATGGATTATTTATGTTTGCTCATCATCAAAACCAAATGCGGGGAGTCCAATATTCAACATTCTCCCCCTTTTTGGTGATGACAAACCAACATAAATAATAATCAAAAATAATAATTCAAATGTAAAATACTTACTCCCCCTGCATTGATGACACGTTAATTCCAAAATGAATATATATGAATTGCATCAATCAGCCGAGTAAGATATATAATGAGAATCGATTTTTGAAATATCGGATTTTGAAAATCCTTATATGTATCTTAACTCCCCCTGAATCTAACATATCAAACTAGATTCTTGGAAATTGAGTTAAATTTTCATTTGCGCTATTTATTATCATTATCTCTCCCCCTTTGGCATTATCCCAAAAATGGGGGGCATACAACGACAACAATTAGGAAATGTAAAAATCTAACATCGGGAGTCGTAGACAAAGACAATGGACCAACTTGACACCAAGGGAAAAGTGTGGAAATCAAATCAAGGTGTGCCAAAATGTCCATTATCAAAAAAAATAAAAATCATCAAAGATACCAAATAATTATTCATTACTTGAATAAAGAAACATACTCTTCAATATTCAATATTCTTGGTTAAATTTGTGCATGGAAAACAATTCTATATAATTATAGAAATATAATCTATTTAACCAAGTTTTTAATCGTCGAGCGACGAATTCACATTTCAAATGCATTCAACGAATATATATAAAAAAAATGCACGACGAATAAATGACAAAGTGAATGACGATGAACATATATATATGTAGAGACAACATGAGTACATCCAAAAAGAATATCACATCGAATATATGAGGTACATCATATCAAGTGCTACATATCATCAAAAAAAGAAAAACATCATACATCATCGACATCATCAAAGTATATCAACATACATCAAAACAACATCATATCATAGTAACCAACTCCGACATCCAGAAATCGTAAAAAAAAATACATCAAAACATCTCTCAAACCCCATCCTAACCCAAAATACTCTCACTAAGATATATCATCCAAAGCGTAGTGAAGCGTCCTCGAAACAAGCGATCACGAGGGGGTGGCTGGATCTGCAGACTCCGTGGGTCCAGTCGACGGAGTGGACTCAGGCTCTGCAGGGAGTAGAGGTGTCTCAACAGATGGAATCGTCGGGGCAGGAATGGAGATCTCAGCAACATGCTCATCAACGGGAATCTCAACAGCAGCAAGGGTCTCGACAGAAGCAGCAGCAGTGGCAGTGTCAACAGCAGCAGGAGATACATGAGCAGGCTCGGAAACAGGGTCAGCAGCAGGCTCAGAAGGCTGAAGAGCTGAAGCAAAAGGCTCTGGAACACCGGAAGTGGTGCCAACACCAGGAGCAGAAGTGGAAGTACCAGCAGCAGCAGCAGTGGCCTCATCGCCACGGGCAAGAGAAGTGACAAGCTCGTCAAGCTCCTCATCGTCCATCTCCTCGGCCTCAGACACTGACGGAGGAAGATCAATCCCCATCATACGAGCCATACGGCAGACTACCTCCTCAGTACGAGCCAAACGGGAGTCGTGCTGACGAAGTAGGCGTACGACATCGTCCAATGTAGCAGGGGAAGAGGAGGCTGCAGCAGCTGACGGAGTAGACTGAGAAGCAGATGCGGTAGACCTCTGCACGTGACGAAGAGCCGCTAGAGATTTCTTCACGGCCGTCGCGTTCAGAGGCGTACCCAAGGGACGCTCATCGTCAGGAGGGAGAGGGACTCGGAAATGACGGAATACAAGAGTCAACAAGCAAGGGTATGGAATGTGCGCAGACTTATTGGTCTTGCGTATACACTCGAAAGAATCCATCTTATCGAGTATCACGCGAGCCCAATTAATCTCGCACCCCAAGAAAAGAGCGTAGATCAATTTCAAGAACGGCTGGGATGGGAGTGAAGAGGATCCATACTTAGGGAGGAGACATGACTTCAAAATCAGGTTAAGAACCCACGCATTCGGCTTAAAAGATTTCGAAGGAATACCAATGAATGCAGAGGGGATAACCTGGAAAATCTTAGAAAGAATAGACTGATCGAAGGAAGAAATGTCATCGACGGAAATGTCCGAAGGGAGGAGACCACACGACGAACAACCAAGAATCTCCCCCAAGATTTCTGCCGTGAGAACTATAGGAGTTCCCAAGACAGTCGTCTCAATGGAGTGGCTGGCATCGTACTGGCCTCGAATACGATTGGCATAGAACAATTTCACGAGGCGAGGATACGGTTTGGGATTGGCCTTGGGGTCGTATCGGAGATAATCTAGAAGACCACTATAAGACAGAAGATCAGCAAGGCCGAGAAAATCAGAGAACTGAACGTAATGCTCTAACAACAGTGGACAGTGCTCTATACGGTTGTACGCTGCGAGACACTGAGGGTCATCGCGGCACAACGATATGTCTACACCGCCGACTGGCATAGGAGCTTTACCCTTAGCCTTACGGGTCTTCGGAGGAGGAGTGGGTTCCCTAGTAGGCTCATCCTCTGGGATAAATTCAGAGTCGGAATCGGGAGGAGTAGCCGGTGTGTGGAGAATAGGCTTTTTGGTCTTGGATTTACGGGGTTTAACTATCGCAGTCCTAGGCTTCTTAGGAGGAGGCGAAGATGGAGAGCCTAGGGTTGACTTGGCACGACGCTTAGGCTTCGGGGGATTCCTAGGGTCGGAAGGCCCTACGGTCATAGGAGAAGCCCCGGAAGAGGCGATAGGAATTCTAGTCTTAGCCATAGCACTACGAGCACAAGCACACGACGATAAGATCAAAAACAACCTAGAGATCACAAGATAACAAACCCTAAGATTCGAAAAACACAAGCCCTAGGTTAGAAATTGAAACCCTAGGAGCTAGAGCTTGAAATCAAGGAAAGCAAACCCTAGAATAGGAAATAGACACCTAGGAGAGGGGGTTTTACCTAGGAGGAGGAGTCGACGGCGGCAGACGGCGGCGATCGACGGAGAAACGGCCGGAAGACGAAGGGTTTCGAGTGGGGGTTTTGGGGTTTTCGGGCTGGAGCAAGTTAGAAGACCGACTAATAGAGAAATTAGTCGGATGAAGTAGAGTATAAGTCGGTCGGGATACGAAAAGACTCAACTGCCCTAACACACTTAGTCGGTCACAGTTCAAGCACTGACCGACTAGATTACGATCTAGTCGGTCGGTCAATGAGCTTGAACCGACTAAGTCGAAACAGAGGCACAGAGGGATTTTTAGGGCTAGAATTAGTCGGTCGCAGTATATTCACTGACCGACTAGTTTTCAATCTAGTCGGTCGGAAAGTGTACTGTGACCGACTAACGAAAGAAAATGATAGGAGTTAGATATAGGCTTGATCTAGTCGGTCTGAGTTCATTTGCTGACCGACTAGATGAGCATCTAGTCGGTTGACAAGTGAACTTAGACCGACTAGAGGAGTCCAAAAATTGATAATTGATTTCTCTTCACAAACCACTTGGATGAAATATCATAACTCACTCATTAGTCATCTAAATTACCCCATAAATCGTCGAAATCTTAAATACGACTTTCAAATACGAATTCGATCATAAATTCAAATAAATCACATAAAATTCCCAAAAATTCAATAAATCTAGCATGAATGAAATATCGCGAAATATAATAGCATGCAAGATAATTGAATGAAATATGAATCCTATATCTCGGATTCACCCATAATCCCCAATTCTCGACGCAACCGCACAAAGGAGTCCTCCTTTAGGGGTTTCGTGAAAATATCGGCGATTTGCTTTTGGGTTTCAACGTACACTAATATGATGTCCTTTTTAGCAACATGATCATCTAAGAAATGGTGTCGGACATCTATGTGTTTCGATCGGGAATGGTGCACCGGATTCTTTGAAAGACAGATAGCACTTTGGTTATCCACCATGATAGGGCTAGTATCACACTGAATACCAAAATCCTTCAATGTGTGTCTCATTCAAAGAACCTGGGCACAAGCGGCACCGGCGGCAATGTATTCCGCCTCGGTGGTTGAAAGTGATACCGAATTTTGCTTCTTGGAAAACCAAGAGACAAGAGAATTTCCTAGAAAATGGCAAGTGCCACTAGTACTTTTCCTGTCGGATTTGCATCCCGCATAATCAGCGTCACTATATGAGACTAACTCATATGTGCTAGATTTCGGATAAAGTAATCCAAAATCTAAAGTGTAACTTAGATAACGGAAAATACGCTTTACCGCTACTAAGTGAGACTCCTTAGGTTGAGACTGATAACGAGCACATATGCATACGGCAAACATAATATCGGGCCTACTTGCGGTAAGATAAAGCAAACTACCTATCATACCTCGATATAGACGAATGTCTACATCCTTACCGCCCGTATCCTTGTCGAGATGCGTAGTCGTGCTCATTGGAGTCTTTTTCCCGGAGGCATTCTCCATTCCAAATCGCTTTAGCAACTCCACCGTGTACTTCGTTTGGTGGATGAAGATTGCATCGTTCAATTGGCGAATTTGGAGACCTAAGAAATATTTGAGTTCGCCCATGTGGCTCATCTCAAATTGTTCCTTCATAACATTAGAAAACTCTTCACAAAGAGCAAAGTTAGTAGCACCGAAAATGATATCATCAACATAAATTTGAACTAATAATATATCATTATTCGCATGCTTAATAAAAAGTGTTGAATTGGCTTCACCCATTTTAAAACTCAAATCCAAAAGAAAATTCTTTAGGCGATCATACCAAGCTCGAGGAGCTTGTCTCAACCCATAAAGAGCTTTCTTTAGTTTAAAAACATGATTTGGAAATTTTTCATTTATGAAGCCCGGAGGTTGAGAAACGTAAACTTCCTCAACGACATCTCCGTTTAAAAATGCAGTTTTAACATCCATTTGAAATAATTTAAAATTCTTATGGCATGCAAAAGACAATAATAATCTAATTGATTCTAATCTAGCTACCGGAGCGAAGGATTCTTCGAAATCAATACCTTCCTCTTGTCGATAGCCTTGAGCAACTAACCGAGCTTTGTTCCGGACGACGACTTGGTTTTCGTCGGTTTTGTTCTTGAAGATCCACTTTGTCCCTATGATGGTGTGGTTCTTCGATGGCAATGGAACAAGCTCACATACCTCATTCCTCTCGAATTGAATGAGCTCCTCCTCCATGGCTAAGATCCAAGCGCTATCTTCGCATGCTTCATTAATATTCTTTGGCTCTATCGATGAGGCAAAGGCACAATTTGTGAAGTGGTGAACTTGCGATCTCGTCTTGACACTATCATAGATATTGCCAATGACTTGCTCATGGGGATGGTCACGAACCGAATGAAGCCGTTTAGGAATACCTTGATCACTAGGAACATTCTCAACAACTTCATTAGTTGGGTTAGTCTCAATAGAATCAATAGAATCATTAGACTTAGAATTATCAAACGAATCACATAAAACATCCAAAGAATCATTATCATTAGAAATTCTAGTTGGAACAAATCCTTCATTAAATGAGACATGAAGCGACTCCTCGATCGTTGAGGTTCGTTTGTTGAATATCCGGTAGGCTTTGCTACGCGTAGAATATCCAACAAAAATCCCCTCTTCGGATCTTGGATCGAATTTGTCCAAACTACCATATGTGTTCTTAATAAAACATTTCGAACCAAAAACACGAAAATGTTTAACTTGAGGCAACCTACCAAACAACAATTCATAACAATTTTGTTTAGTGCCGGGCCTCAAAAGTATTCTATTAAACACATAGCAAGCGGTGTGTACCGCTTCCGCCCAAAATTGATGGCCAAGTTGGCTATCATCAAGCATAGTGCGAGCACACTCCACTAGCGTCCTATTCTTTCTCTCAACTACACCATTTTGAGGAGGTGCACGAGGGAAAGAGAAGGTGTGAGTAATACCAACTTCATCACAAAATGTCTCGAAAGACTCATTCTCAAATTCACCTCCATGATCACTACGAATAGTGACAATGGTGGTTCCTAAGAGATTTTGTACTTTCTTAACAAAAATTGTGAAGTTTTCAAAAGCTTCATTTTTATTACACAATGAAAATACCCAAGTAAATCTTGAATAGTCATCTACGATGACAAGTCCATACCTTGCATTTCCTAAGGAAGCTACTCTAGTTGGCCCAAATAAGTCTAGATGTAATATCTCTAGTGGCCGTTTAGTAGAGATGCTTTTCTTAGGTTTAAATGAAGATTTAGGTAGCTTGCCACGTTGACAACAATCACAAAAACTTTTCTTTTCAAAAACAAGCTTCGGAAAACCTTTAATAGAATTTAATTTCGAAAGCTTATAAAGTGTTCCAAAGTTCACATGTCCAAAGCGTCGATGCCATAAGTGTTGTTCACTTGTGTTGGCAACGAGACATTGTTCATATGACTTAGGAAGATCCAAAATATAAATGTCTTTATGACGAGTTCCGGAAAATAATAATTTATCATTATCTTTTCTTAAAATATGACACAATCCTTTCGCAAAACTAACTTTGTAACCTTTGTCACAAAGTTGGCTTATTGAAATGAGATTATGATTTAAACCACTAACAAGATAAACATCACTAATTAAGGGTTTAGAGGGGTTACCGACTTTACCAACACCTATGATGGTTCCGCTCTTGTTGCCTCCAAATACGACGCGGTTTCCATTCGCAATGGGAACCACTCCGGAGAGCAATCGAGCGTCACCCGTCATGTGTTTTGAACACCCGCTATCGAGTATCCAATTCCCTTTGGAGCTAAATTTAAATTTGTTGCTCCTTTTCTTTTTCTTTTCCTTGAGTACCTAAAGATAGAAACTTTCATATCATGGTACCCAAGGTCATTGGGTCCAAGGGATTAGACCTTTGGAAGCCAAGTCCAAGTGGACTTAGACTTCCCCACATAATTCTTACTATGCACAACATCCGAAAAATAAGCATTCATATACATTTGTTTTTCGTCCATGCTTGTGTCCTTTGGGCTCCAAATAGTGAAAATTTTGGGAGCCATCATCCTATTGGGTGCATGCATGCGACGTTGATTTCTACGTGATGCATGTTGTGGATAGGCATACGGGACATGATGGAATGGTGCACGACGAGAATTATTCATATGATGAGGTGGGTGTACATATGCATGTGTGGGAACACGTGCGTGAGGGTGTCTCACATGGTGTGCACGTGCCCGTGAACGTGTAGCATAGAAATCATCATATGTGTGAGATGGTGGAGTAGGACGTGTGTTCCTACGTGGCATGGTATTGGTGTACATATAAGCATGCCCCTTCTTTGGAGGTCCACCCAAAGTGGGTTTCTTTCCGAAACAGGGTGTGGACGAGGTGGAAGCACCATTGGTAGATGAACTACCAATAGAGTGTTTGCTACCACTCGTAGAGTCACCGGAAGTTGGCCTAACAAAGGTAGTGGCCGCTTTGGATGGACATCCCATCGTATACCCCAAACCAATGTGGTGATTGGCCGGAAGTAAGTCACTTAGGATTTTATCCAAATGGTCCTTACCTTTGTTGAATTTGTTAATTCGGCCCAATGTGTTCTCATATTTCTCTTTGAGAGAACGCAAAGAAGTATCCAAAGTGGATATTTGCGATGTGAGCACATAAACACGAGATTTAAGATTTTCGTTCTCAATACTCAAAGTCGAGTTTTGAGAAGTTAAATCCGCTATCTCATGTTCTTCCGCATCCTCAATGCTAACATGTTCAAGTTTAGATTTGAGATTCACAATCTCATTTCTTAACTCTTCAACAACGGTGTCGTTGTTGGTGATGATATTCTTAGGCGATGTTTGAATGCTAGCTAGGTCATCTTTTACCTTAGTATATCTATTTACTAACTTAGTGTATTTTGACCAAAGTTGAGAGTTAGCATTTCTAAGATCATCCATCGTTACCTCATCGCTTTCGTCATTACTATCATCGGAAGAGGAGGATCCTTGATCTTGCTCCTCTCTTGCCATGAAACACATGTGCGCTTGCTCCACGTGCTCATCGTCCGACTCACCGCTTGAAGAATCATCGGAGTCGGTGAAGGTAGCTCCGACAAGTCCCTTCTTGTTTCCTTTCGTGTACTTCTTGGACTTGTCATACTTTGGCGCCTTCCACTTCTCCTTTTGCTTATTGAGGGGACACTCCGCTTTCATGTGTCCTGGCTTATTGCACTTGAAACACAAAGGAGAGGAAGAGGCGTTAGAAGAACCAAATTTACCTTTGGTCTTGAAGTTACCTTTTCGGAAGAAACGGTTGAACTTCTTGGCCATGAGTGCCATGGATTCCAAGTCCAACTCGTTTTCCGATTCTTCATCATCTGTTGATGTGGATGTGGATGGAGCGGCTTTGAAGGCAATAGCCTTTTTCTTTGGCTCGTCTTGCTTTAGATAAGACTTCATCTTTTCTTGCAATTTGAGCTTGCTATCCTTGTGTACCTCGTACGACATTAAAGTACCCATTAGTTGAACTACGGTATATTTGTTCATGTCATTACCTTCCTCGATGGCGAAGTTACGTTTTTCCCAAGAAGAGGGAAGTCCTTCAATAAGCTTTGAGCACTTCTCCTTTTGAGTGTAGGACTTGCCGAGGGCCTCTAACTCGTTTATTATGTCAACAAAACGAGCGTAATATTCTTTCATCTTCTCGCCCTGTTGCATATGAAACATTTCGTAATCTTTGTTTACGACTACGAGTTTAGAGTCTCTTACCCGACTCGTCCCTTCAGGTAGTATGAGGAGAGAGTTCCAAATTTGATATGCACTCTTACATGTGCATATCTTATTGAAGTCCTCGGGCTCCAATGCGCATTGCAAGGCGTTCATTGCCTTGGCATTGCTTACCTCTGCGGCGACCTCCGCGGTTGTCCATTTCTCAAAGTCTTCTTCTTCGGGCTCGATGTACTCCTTCATTGTAGTCCTCCATAAAGATGCACTTCGGAGGAAGGTTTCCATCCGACATTTCCAGTACCCGTAGTTGGTACCGTTGAAGAATGGAGGCCTCGTAGAGGAATGTCCTTCCATCGCCGAAGATGCTCCTTCACGGTTCCTGAAGGTGTCATAGTTGGAAGGTGGACGCACGGTCTTGTTGTCGTTGGCAGATATAGCTGAGTATCTGGCTCTGATACCAAATGTAATGCCCTATCAGCTACTGCACAAGTACTAGAGGGGGGGTGAATAGTACTTTAAAATAATAAGGAGTATAATTCCAAATTAATTTGCACACAACTACCAAATCAATTTGCGGAAGCTTAAATTGAATGACAACACAAAATTAACAATGCTAACAAACGAAGTTAATGGGTTCGGATCCACCCAAGTCTCCCCGACTTGTTCCCGGTGATCCTACGTCCCAACCACCCGGATCCCTTCCGGATACTTGAGTTAGAAACCCTAACTCAAGATTTCCACTATGAATATCTTGTGAAAAACCTTCACAAGATCAAATCATACATGCAATGGCAAAGTGAATCCCACAACCCGGGATCACAAACTTCTCTCACAACCGAGAGAATCACAAGCAATATAAATGAGTTATATTGAAATAAACAAATCTTACCACAAAATCCTATACCTTGAGTTTTTCTTACCCAAATGGTGAAATGAAGGATTTGAGGAAGATGAAGTCACCAAGACCTAGCACCAAGGAAATGACCAGCAATCGGTGCCTAGGAATGAGTTGGAGACTTGGATCAAGCAAAAGCTTGAAGAGCTCACCAAGAACAAGCTTCTCTCTAGATCTAGAAATGAGAGAGAATGGGTTTCTTGTGAGGAAGAGAGCTTTAGATTTGAGGGAGAATAGCTATCTCTTTAGAACTCAATGAATCTCTGAATGGAAGCTCTAACCTAGATAGAAATGACCTAGGTTCGTATTTATAGGGTCCCATAAAAACAAGTTAGGTCATTCACCAACGGATAGAAATCTGTGAGAGTTAGTCGGTCAAAGAACAATCACTGACCGACTAGTTCATCAACTAGTCGGTCAGCCAAACAACGTGGACCGACTAAGAGTAGATCTGAGAAGAGATAGAATTTCAGACCTAGAAATCTAGTCGGTCCAAGAAGACTGTCTGACCGACTAGTTTCACAACTAGTCGGTCAGCCAATGAACTTAGACCGACTAAGAGGCAAAAATAACTTAGTCTGAATGCAAAGTGACTTAGTCGGTCCAAGAACAAAAGTTGACCGACTAATTTGTCAACTAGTCGGTCACCAAACGTTCTTAGACCGACTAACGGTAAACAGTAGCTTAGGAGAATTTTAGCATGAACAGTAAGTCACAACTAGTCGGTCAAAGAAGCATCACTGACCGACTAGTTCACAAACTAGTCGGTCGGTGAGTCAACGTAGACCGATTAACTGTAAACAGTAAAGTCCAAGAAATTAGAGAATCAAACTAGTCGGTCCAAGAACAGTTGCCGACCGACTAGATCACCATCTAGTCGGTCAGTACTTGTTCTTGTACCAACTAACATGCACAAACAAGTCCGAATCGAAGCGCGACGCTTCGAGGAAGTTAGAATGAACTTGTGCAAGGATCCTAGAGCTACTAAATGAGCGTAATGAAGATATAGACGTAAGATATACTCAAGGCTTAACATTCTATATATCGAAGCTAAAAGACTATAAATAAAACCTTAATAAACGGTCTTTGAGAGCTTCGATTGAATCTTCATATCTTCCAAAGCGTCGCAAGAGCTTCAACGAAGCTTTAGGCATGAATATGAGCTTTGGGAAGTGTTGAGATGTCGCTTTGAATGTTCTCGTGAATTTGGCGACGATCTCCAAAACTGCGCTCACAAATTGTTAGTTCATGGATTATTTATGTTTGCTCATCATCAAAACCAAATCCGGTGAGTCCAATATTCAACACAAGTCTCGAGGGACTATAAATCATTACACACGACTATCGGCTCTAGGGTCCACGCATAGAATGGGTTCCTAAGTGTCAATCTAGATCGGTGTCAAGTACTCCTATCTCAGGGGTTACGAGGACGGCCGAAGCTAGGGTACTACAAGGGAATTGAGTTTAGACTACGAACTATTCACATATTCAAATCGACATAATGGAAGTCGAGCAATAAAGTTTGGAAAACGAATTTCAAATCGAGATTCAGCGCATATAAAAACTCGTTTTCGAAAAATTCTCGAGGCAAATGCAAGTATATACAGAAGCATGCATGAAGATGCAGGATGCATGATGCGAATGCAGATGTTTTTGGATTTTTTGATATATTTTTTCATTTTTTGGATGCATATAATAAATTTAAACGTGATGCATATGAAAAAGAGAGAAAGATGGAAAATAAGAAAGAAAAAGTGAAAATGAAACGAAACAATGATAAGAGTGGGAAATAAGAGGGAAAAGAGAAAATAAGTGCGAAATAGCTCCTCCCCCAAGCTAAACCAAGCGTTGTCCTCAACGCGAATAAAACACAAAAAATAGTCGTGAGGACAATCAAGATTTGGGGGAAAAGACCCAGAAGCGTCCCCCAAGCTATGTAAAATCGTGCCCTAAAATGATGCAGGTGTGGGATACATGGGCTAAATGATGATGAGGGGACAAAATGTGCAGTGCTCCTATCAGGCTGAGCCACCGTCAGGTGGTGGCTGAGCGGGTGTGGAGGGTGGATGGAAGGGACGATGGAATCAGCCTAGTACTCAACTGCCATGTCAGCGTGTGGTGGGAGTGGAGTGATATAGGTAGGCTCAGACTTGATAGGTGTGGGTGGAGCTGGAGATGGGGTGGTCCAATCGTCGTCAGACGACGAAGAGAGGAGGATGACGGTGACGTCCTGTCGTGTGGAAGTGGGATGAGATGATGGTGGGTGTGTGGGGGAAGGAGTGGGGACGGACTCCGTGATGGGTGTAGGGGTGGTATGTGAGATCACGGGGTTGGGGTGAGGTGATGGTGGGGGTGGGGATGTGCTTAAGCTCTGGGTCAGGCTGTGGAGAGGGTGGTGGTGTGGTGTGACGTGGTATGATGTCAGATGGGTCCTCGTGCACCAGAGGTGAGTGGGGTGGGTTGTGGACGTGCAGTGATGTGGAGGGAATATCTACTGGTGTGGAAGTGGATGCGGGTGTCTGAGCAGTCTGAGTGGGGGGAGGTGGTTGTGGTGGAAGGCGGACCGGAAGGAGGTGAGGTGCAGCAGCGGGGTAGTGGCCCTGACTGTAGTGGTACTGATAGACTTGGTCGAACTGGGACTGGAGTGTCACCATAGCAAGGGCCAGACCGTCAAAGGAAGTGTGGAAGTCGGAGAGTGTGTCTCTGACCTCAGTAGGGTAGTAACAGTGGAGTCTCTAAAGGATCTAAACTCCTCCTCCAAGCAAGCTAACTGCTCGGGATGGGGTCGTGGTGGTGGAGGTGGTGGAGCGCTGCTGGAACCCTCGACGTGGGGTCGAGATCTCCTATACTGCCACAGGGCGACGACGACAACCGGCTCAGGGACAGAAGAGGAGGAACCAGGAGTGTCAATGTGATCTCGGGGCTGGGGCGGGCGTGGGTCAATCATCTGGACCGGGGCCTGGACACCTGATGCTAAGTCAGTGTCGGGTGAGAAGAACCACCTCAAAGTGGTGCCAGGTCCAAAAAGCCCAGGGTTGGGCAGCCTAGTAGATGGGGGTGGAGGAAGGGCCATAAAGCCAGAAGTAACGCTCTCGGTCAAGCGCTCGGATCATACGCATGTTAGTGAGCACCGAGAGGGCTAGGGAGGTGGGACCGTGGATGGGAATCATGGAGTCGGGAATCCTAAGGGAGACAAGAGCGAGGGTGGCAATGATGGTGATGAGTCCCCCGCAGCAGATAGGTGATCTAGGGTCGGCTATGTTGGAAATCGAGTCTCCACCCCGTAGTTATTTTGATGATGAGCAACATATTATGTTATTAATATTTTCACCGAGTTTGTGTGCAGGAAATGTATTTTTAATATAGCTTATGAAGCAAATATGCATTGCACAAATGAGAGCTATGAATGATGGGAGCTCAAATTAAAGGAGCTCAAATGTGATGGAGCAAACAAAGCAAATGTGCAAGGAGCAAATCAAGTCAAGTCCAAATGAAGTAAACAAGAAGAATTGCAAGCTAAAATGTAATATGTAATTTTGACTTTTATTTGAGTCTTAGGAATTTGTTAAGGCAATTTGATTAAGCCCACACACACACTTAGGATTATGCCAAAAAAATTTTAAATATTTTTTCCTAAGTTTTCGAGCCTAAAAGCCCATACTGGAAATGGCTCTGGGAGTCGACTACCATCATACTGGGAGTCGACTACCAGAAGACATTCCAGCATATGGGTCAATCGGCTAGATTTTCAAAATCGTTTTAATTGTTGCATATAAATTAATTTGAAATTATTTTCAAAAGTCTCCTTGTTTAAATGCATATAAATGGTGGAAAAATCTTTTTGAAATAATTTGAATTTTAAATTTTAAATTTCAAAATTCAAATTTCAACTTTCAAATCTCCTTGATTAATGCAAACATATTTGGAAATTATTTGAATTTCGAAATTCAAATTTCAAATTTCAAATCTCCTTGATTAATGCAAACATATTTGGAAATTATTTGAATTTCAAAATTCAAAATTCAAATCTCCTTGATTAATGCAAACATATTTGAAAGTTATTTGAATTTCAAATTTCAAATTTCAAATTTTTTGAAATGACTTTTCATCCTTATAAATAGAGGTATTAAGCTTGGATTTGAGACAAGAAAAATTTCTCATCTAAAATTATTTTCTCAAAGTTCTCACAGCGCTCTCATTTTATTTAAAAGTATTTTAGGCCTTGTTCTAATTTTCTGTGCTAAAAATTCTTTTATTGATTTTATTTATTGGCCTAACATCAACTTGAATTTGATCTCCAAAGCTTAAAGCTTTTATTTTTAGAGATTCAAAGTTCAAGTTTTTCTTTTTGTTCTTTGTGCTTTCTCATCTATATTCTTTCAAAGATCAAGTCTTGAATATTGATCTCTATAAAGCCCAAGTGCTAATATTTTAGAGAATCAATTTCAAGTTATTTCCTTTGATCAAGTTTACATTCTATATTCTATTTGATCAAACGGATTTCTATTTCTTTTAGCCACATTATTCATAACATATATATTGGCTATAAGAATTTTATAAAACTTGTTTAATCTCTGTTTTTGAAGTTATATTTTAACGAGATTTAAACTAAGTTTAATTTTTGATCTCCAAAGCTTTTAAGTTCTATATTTTTCTGAGATGAAATCTACTCCTATAGCAATCACATACACAAGGCCTTCATCAAGTTGCTATAGGTATTTGTAAATCGTCAAAAGGTTTGTAAATCCTAGTTGGAGGCTAGGTGGTGAGTAAATCCTTATTGTAGGCAAGGTGTTTATTAAAAGTCCTCGGATTGTGAGGCAAGGAAAAGTCCTCGGGTTGTGAGGCAAGGGAAAATCCTTGTTGTAGGCAAGGTGGTTGTAAATCCTCATTGGAGGTGAGGTGGTTTGTACTATTTACCGATAATAGTGGATTAAAGCCCGACAAGAGTTTCGGGGACTGGATGTACCGAGGTTGTGGGGAACCAGGATAAAATCTGTGTGTGTTATTTATTTACTTGCAATTTATTATTTCCGCTGTGCTTATTTCATTGATGCAAGTATTTGTTGATTAAGATTAATAGTAGGTAATTCTATATTAATCTTAGGGAGAATTTTAGAGGTAAAGTTTTAATTTACGAAAACACTATTCACCCCCCTCTAGTGTTCTCTTTGCCATCCACGGGATCCAACACTTGGTATCAGAGCAAGCTTATAGATGGCGTCAACCAATCATTTTCCCGAAGGACAATCTTCCACCCAACCACCACTTCTTGGAAGAATATGATGCGAATGTACCTTCTCTCTATCTCCTATGATCTATGGAAGCTAGTTGAGAATCCTTATGAAGAACCCACTTTTGAGGAAGAAAAGTGGACTAAGAAGGAGACGGACAAAGTGTCTCTAAATGCCAAGGTGGTGTCCACTCTATATTGCGGCCTTGACACAACGGAGTACAACCGCATCTCCATGTTTACCTCTGTGCACCAAATATGGAAACTCTTTGAGGTAACGCATGAAGGTAACCAAAAATTTAAATAGTCAAAATCTTCTCTTTATGCTGGCAGGGATGAAAAATTTATGATGGAGAAAGGCGAGAACATAACGGAGATGTACACGAGATTTACGGAGATCGTCAACACACTTGCGGGATTGGGAAAGAAGTACACACAAGAGGATCATGTATGCAATATCCTTAGATCCCTCACTCCCGAATGGAAATCCAAAGCTTCGGCCATTGAAGAAGGCAACGACACTTCAAAGCTAACTTTGGAGGAGCTCATCGGCAATCTAATGACGGTTGAACTCCAACTGCAAGAGCGAAAGACCAAGGAACACGGTGAAAAGAAGAAGAACCTTGCATTCAAAGCAACATCGAATACGGAGGAGTCCGATAATGAATTCAAAGATGAGATGGAGAAACAAATGGCACTCATCTCCAAAGGATTCAAGAAAATCCTAAATGCACATAAGTCCTACAACCGTAAGTTCAATTCCACTAATGATGTTATTTGTTATGAATGTAATAGGCCAGGCCACATGAAGAATGAGTGTCCTCTAAAGAAAAACAGAGATAAGAGAACGAAGCCATACAAAGGCAAAAGACCAAATAGAAAAGCTTTAGTGGCATGGGATAGAAGGGATGATGAAGAGGATTCCGATAGCTCATCATCATCCAAAAATGAAGGAAAAGCAAGCAAAAGGAATAATAAGTCATATATGTGCTTTATGGCACGAGGAGATCCCACGGTAAATTCCTACCATAACTCTAGTGATAGCGATAGTAGCGATGATGAGGAACTTGTTATGAGGAGGAATTTCATAAAATTTATGCATTATATGAGGTCTAACTCAAAGAGCTTTTAACTCTCAAAAAGATGCATAAATCTTGTGGTTCTAATTCTACTAATCAAGAGCTAAAAAAGATTAGGGAAGAGAACCTAAAATTGATTAGCAACAATAAAGATTTAATTGAAAAGAATAGGCTGCTCAATGTAGAACTCAAAGACCTAGGAAAGAGGTTTAGAGACTTAGAAAAGAACATGACCGCTATTAAAGCAAAACACGCGGACTTAGTTAATAATGTTGCTAGGTTCATGATCACTCCATATTTTACACCTTTTTTCTGCATGTTTGCATGCCATTTTGATCGCTCGAATCGCGCTTTTCACGATTTTTCGGAAATATTGCGATGCTTTTCACGATTTCTTGTTTTTGTCGAATTTCAGGAGATTTCAAGCGATTTGGAGTGATTTTGAGATGCACCCACTCCGGAGTGTCACCCGTGACTCTCCCGAGGGGAATTTTGCTGTTGGAGAGAAGTGGAAGAAGAAAGAACGTCGTAGGAGCGACGAGGAAGCAAAAATACGAAGAATGGGCATTTTGAGCATGTCACTCGGCCGAGTGAAGGAGTCACTCGGCCGACCATCGAGAGCCCGCTCGGTCGGACAAATCAGACACGCAGAAGACTGAGTATCAGCATGCACTTGGCCGAGCATTGCCAGTCCACTCGGCCGAACCACGGAGACACCACTCGCCCGAGTGGCATCAAGACGACGACAACAAAAATCCCAGAGTTACAGTAAATTGTCATTCGAATCCCGAGATTCTGACTCGGCCGAGTGAATAAGTCCCCTCGACCGAAGCAAAGAAAGTCACTCAGCCGAGTGACTCCCGAGGAGCCGACCCCCAAAAGTCCGAACTTACTAGAAATTGTCGGGGTTTGTCACTCGACCGAATGACATTTGTCACTCGGCCGAGTGAGCCGCGCTGCTTGTAGCGTAAACTGCGATTCTGAGGCTGCGCAGGGGCATTTTCGTCACAGCTCTTTGGGTGATTTTGGGGGGTATTTAACCCCAGTTTTTAACCTAGTTTAGAGAGCTTTTTCAGAACTTTTTGCAGCCTTTTATAGATTACTTTTAGGAGATTAGATTTAGCTTTTGGGGGGAGAGAAAAGTGTTATTTTGTTGGATGCTATTGGTTCAACATTGGTTTGTCTCTCTCCCTATCAAAAACTCCATTTTTATTGATATATTGAATATTGCAATGAATTCTATTGATTTTATTTGTGAATTTTTATTGAATTTCATTATGAATTGTGAGTAGTTTTATCGTCTTAGGGCGTAGGGATGAACCCTACGACCCCTATTTCTAATTTGTGATGAATTGGTGAAATTATTGCTAGAATTGATTAGGGTTAGTTTGGGATTGATTTAATACGAATAGCTAGGGATTCATACCGATTGGGATTTACAAGAGATTGGATCCCAACTCGATAGGAAGCCCTAGAAATTCGAATTGGGTTGCAATTGAATTTCTCCGGAATCGGTTTGCAAGAGATTGGACCGAAACTAGGGTTTTCGATTGCAATTCTATACCAATACCCATTTGCAAGAGATTGGACGGGTAGGAACTATCCCAACCTAGGTCGTAGCTCGAGTTTGCACGAGAGTGGGCTCGAGATGCGATTGAACGATGATGTTGTTCTTCACGCTAGCTTGCTTAGGTTAGGGTTTGCAAGAGATTGGATCCTACCCTAGGATTGCTATAGACCGGCAATAGCGCGAGAGCGTGAGCTTGGTTCTACATTTAGTTGCAACTAGTTCACCTGAATTTCGAGTCTAGCAATTGTGACACCTACGAATCACAATGATGAGATACGGTTTGTAACGGGGATTCCCTACCCCATAGGCGTCTTTATTAATTTGATATCCCTTTTATACAATTGAACGACTTTGACCGCTTTTATAGCGAACATCTCTCGACTTTTCATATAGCCAGGTGGATTGAAGAGGACACTGTCATTAGGCCTCCTCGTGTTCGATACCGGCTCACCACTATACCGTGCGCTTGCGGTAAGACTAGCGAGTCGCGTGCCCGGGTGTGCATCCGGGCTCCGATCAAGTTTTTGGCGCCGTTGCCGGGGAGGTGTTTTTGACGGAGTTCAATTTGGATCACTCGGTTATTTTTCAATTTCTTTATTTATTTATTTCTTCATTCTTTTCTAACTCTGTTTACAGCCCTATTTTGCACGCTCTCCCGAAGTTTACCACAAGATCTTAACAGGTAAAATGGGGGATGCAATTCCAATGACTGAGTCTGGCCAGGGAGATGATGAATCCTTCGTGGAGCTCCTTAAGGAACTGATTGATGAGGTCCACGCTACCTGAGCTTTTGCTATTA
The DNA here is from genome assembly GCA_030789695.1 of Scilla litardierei. Lineage (NCBI taxonomy): Eukaryota > Viridiplantae > Streptophyta > Magnoliopsida > Asparagales > Asparagaceae > Scilla > Scilla litardierei. Next base: position 180,717,357 of record CM061134.1, read on the forward strand.
ATATTGAGGACCCCGTCGAACAATTGTTTGCTAGCTTTGTGATGGATCAAATCTCCCCAGATGGGACTATTGGGGGCGATATCAGAGTTGATGTGAGGGACGACAAGCTATATTTTGAAGGCGGTAGAACATGCGTCGAAGAGTACTACACCCCCAAGGAATCCTTCGAGCAAACCGATATTCAGGGAGTTACACTCTACGACCCCCACTCTTGCATTTTTGAATCTGCTGATGTACTTCTTGATCTTAGGAATGAACCGGAGCAAGGTGGTGGTCCTATCGATGCAAGCGCAGAATTGGAGAGCGTCTATTCCGATGCACCGTCCTCACTAGGAAGCGAATCTGAGCCTCCACTCGAGAGTGAGCTAAACTCAGATGTTGAAGGAGAAGCCAAACTCACACAAGATGACGAAGCAGAGGGTACGGCACCCTTTGAGGTAGAGCTTAAACAATTACCGCCGAATCTAAGGTATGCTTTCTTGGGTAGTAAATTGACCTTCCCGGTGATTGTTAATGCCCACCTTGGCCAAGATCAACTTGAAAAACTATTAGAAGTCCTTAGGAATCACAAGGATGTCCTTGGCTACACTATCTCTGATCTTAAGGGAATAAGCCCTAGGCTATGCACACATAGGATCCACTTGGAACACACTGAAGCCACTTCTATTGAGCCTCAAAGGCGGTTGAACCCGAATATGAACGAGGTAGTCAAAAAGGAAATCCTAAAATTGCTTGAGGCCGGAATTATCTACCCTATCTCTGACAGTAGATGGGTTAGCCCCGTTCACGTCGTCCCCAAGAAAGGGGGGATGACCGTTATAAAAAATGAAAAAGGGGAGCCCATTTCTACACGCACTGTCACGGGATGGCGGATGTGCATTGATTACCGAAAACTAAATAAAGCCACCCGAAAAGACCATTACCCACTACCCTTCATAGATCGAATGCTTGAACGACTTGCTAAACATAAATACTTTTGTTACTTGGATGGGTATTCGGGGTTTTTCCAAATCCCTTTGCATGAAGACGACCAAGAAAAGACTACTTTTACTTGTCCTTATGGCACTTACGCCTACCGTAGAATGCCCTTGGGTCTTTGTAATGCACCTGCCACCTTTCAGAGGTTCATGACCTCCATCTTTTCCGATTATATTGAAAATATTATGGAAGTTTTCATGGATGACTTCTCAGTTTATGGAAGTGAGTTTGATTCTTGTTTGGCTAATCTTACCAAAGTTCTTAAAAGATGTCAACAAAATAATCTTACTCTTAATTGGGAGAAATGTCACTTCATGGTCACGGAAGGGATAGTGCTTGTGCACCTTGTCTCCTCAAGAGGGATTGAGGTTGATAAGGCGAAGATTGAGTTAATCGAGAAACTCCCTCCTCCTATTAATGTTAAGGGCATTAGGGGCTTTCTTGGTCATGCGGGGTTTTACCGCCGCTTTATCAAGGATTTCGCCTTGATTGCCCGGCCCCTTACCTCCTTGCTTGCTAAAGATGCTCCATTTGTTTTTTCAGGAGAATGTTTGCGGGCGTTCAACACATTGAAGGAAGCACTAATTTCTGTGCCCATCATACAACCACCGGATTGGAGCCTTCCCTTTGAGCTCATGTGTGATGCAAGTGACCAAGCCATTGGAGCGGTATTGGGGCAAAGGAAAGATAGAAAGCTTCATGCAATATTCTATGCAAGCAAAACGTTGGATGACGCACAGAAAAATTATACAACTACAGAGAAAGAGCTTCTAGCGGTCGTGTATTCCATTGAAAAGTTCCGCTCCTATCTCCTTGGATCAAAGGTGATTGTCCACACTGACCATGCGGCATTGAAGTATCTTCTAAACAAGAAAGAGGCCAAACCTAGGTTAATTAGGTGGATACTTCTATTGCAAGAGTTTGATTTGGAAATCAGAGATAAGAAGGGTACGGACAACGTTGTGGCGGATCATTTGTCTAGACTTATTCGTGACAATGAGGACGAAAGCTTGCCCATCGATGACTCCTTTGTTGATGAGAGGCTATACGCCATAAGGTCCGGGGAAGTTCCTTGGTATGCGGACTTTGTCAATTACTTGGCTAGTGGGATTAAACCATGCGGGATGCCCACACAGCAAAAGAGAATATTTATGCATGAGGTCCGTAGCTATTTCTGGGAAGATCCGTATCTCTTTAAGATATGCAAGGATGGGGTTATCCGGAGATGTATTTCTAAGGAGGAGGCCACCTCTATCATCTTGCATTGCCACGGTATGCCATGCGGGGGACATCACGCCGCTTCCAAGACTACCGCTAAGATATTGCAGAGTAGATTCTTTTGGCCAACCATGTTCAGAGACACGCACGACTTTGTCAAGGGGTGCGATAAATGCCAACGAACCGGGAATATTTCGAAACGAAATGAGATGCCAATGAGGCCCATTCTAGAGATTGAGCTCTTTGATTATTGGGGAGTGGACTTCATGAGACCATTTCTGTCAAGCAAGGGTAACAAATATATCTTATTGGCCGTGGACTACGTCTCCAAATGGGTAGAAGCCATCGCCACCCCTACCAATGATGCGAGGGTCGTCTCCAAGTTTTTCAAGCAGAATATTTTCCCGCGCTTTGGGGTGCTCCGTACTTTGATAAGCGACGGGAGAAGTCACTTTATAGAAAACGAATTTGAAGCCATGTTGAAAAAGTACGGGGTAAACCATAGAATTGGCATGGCCTACCACCCTCAGACGAGCGGACAAGTGGAAGTTTCAAATAGAGAAATCAAGCAAATTCTTGAAAAGACCGTAGATCGATCTAGAAAAAATTGGTCCATGAAGTTAAACGATGCTCTATGGGCATATCGCATGGCCTTTCGCACTCCGATTGGCACCACACCGTTCCGACTTGTTTATGGGAAAGCTTGTCACCTACCGGTAGAGTTGGAGCACCGCGCGTATTGGGCCATCAAGACCCTCAATTATGACTATAAGAGTTCAGCGGTGAGGTGACTCTTGGACATCAATGAGCTTGACGAAATTAGAAGAGATGCCTACGAGAGCTCAAGGATTTACAAAGAAAGGACCAAGATTCTCCACGACGCTCGCATAACTGTCATGGACTTCAAGGTTGGAGACAAAGTCTTGCTATATAATTCCCGACTTCGACTATTCCCCGGGAAGTTGAGGTCACGGTGGTCCGGACCTTTCACCATCAAGCACATACAACCGGGAGGAGCTTTTGAATTGGAAGGGAAAGACGGAGCCACTTTCAAGGTAAATGGGCAACGGCTAAAGCATTATTCCGAAGGAGTCCCTATGGGCGAAGTAAATAGAATATATCTACTCAAGGGATGGCCGGATGACCTTTCATACCTCCTTGATGAGGTCATTGAAGAGGCTATCCCCTACTCCATCGGTGCGCTCCATGATGACGGCTTCGAAGAAGGCCAAGATTTGGTCGAAGAAGAGAAGATGGAGGATTCTCCCGATAGCTCCACGGCGATTGATGATGGCGACGCTGATGTCGTGAGAATACGGGAGCTTTGCAAGCTCTCGACATTGAAGAATCCAAAGAAAGCTCCATCGACTCAAAGATCGGTGTCACCGACGAAGTCGAAGACCGGAACAAGCTTAAGCTTGAGGGAGCAATCCCCCAACATTGCTCATGATGAAGGGTCACTGAGGAAGGCCACACATCACCACGATCCAAATCCGAGCGGTCTTCCCGGCAAGTTCGACGGGTGCATCTCATATGCACCCAACATCAAGCGTTAATTGAAAACCCAACGGGGTCGAGCTCAAGACCTTAAACGAGCACTTATCAGGAGGCAACCCGATGGTTTTTGCATTCTTTTTATTTTGGTTTTTATTTTTGTTTTAGACTTTATTAGTGTTTTGAGTCTTTTTGCCCGTAAAAATCGTGACAACGGGTCTTGATTTCTATGACAGGAGAGGAGAAAAGGAGATCTCTCACATGGAGGAAGATAGAGGCAAGGAAGAGTGCTCCAGGAATGCGCTCAGGCCTTGGGAGGAGGAAGAAACCAATTGGAGGAAGAAAAACAGAGAGTAGAGCGAAAACGGAGCCCCGAAGCAGAAAACAGCACGTCACTCGGCCGAGTATCATATGCGACTCGGCCGAGCAAAGGACCCCATTCGGCCGAGTGGGGCACCAACAAGGGGAGTCTGCTGAACCCAACTCTCTGTCTTTTTTGTGCATTTCGAATTAACTGTCACTTGGCCGAGTACGTTTGTTCACTCGACCAAGGGAAACGGATACCCTCCTAGCCTGAATATTGCCGAGTAGCTTATGCCACTCAGCCAAAGGAGTTTTCTCCCTTCGGCCGAGTGAACAGAAGCCACTCGACCGAGTCGTAAGTGACGAGGAGAAATTTAAAACTCATTTTTCGTTACGTTACTAGGTCGAGCAACATAGTCACTCGGCTGAGTCGTAACTTCCCCTATATAAGTCGCTGGGCTCGGCGCGAACTTCGAAGCGTAATTCACAGTTCATTTCACCCGAGCCCCGAGCCTTTTCGACTTCCCTCGCCCGCGATGACCCCTACCTCGCCCGAATCCCATCGTCGCCGGCTCCGATCGCCGACCACCACCGGCGACGACCCGCGACGACCCTCGCCGACCTCCGGCGACACTCCCCACCGCCGGCCGACCTCCGGTGATCCCCTATTTCGCACAAAATTCCTTTTCTCCCCATTTTTCTCGATCCGTAGACCCGTTGAGCCCCTAACCCAAATTAAATTGTTTATTTATCTATTATACCCCATATCCCCCATGTATTTTGAATATTACCCGCTGATATCATTGTTTGATTTGCAGGCTATCTTGGGGGAGCTTAGGGGAGCTTCAGGACGCACTTTTGGCTTCACGGAGGCGGCGCTCTTCGTGCACATTCGCTGATTTGCTCTCGCGGCGTGTTCAGGTACACTCGCTCCTTTTATTTAGCACGCCGCATTACATTCTTGTTGGGTGAGCACTCACGGCACACATGCTGCCCCGCACTAGGCCACACACGCGGGGAGCCTCTTCCAAGCGGAAGAGGACCGATGATGCCGGTCCCTCTCACGCTAGGGAGGACTCCCCTCCACCTAGTCCACCACCCCCCACACAGCCGCTTCCCGCCGATCCCATACACGCACAGCCCATCCCTGCCGATCCTATCCCACCACCTGCTCCCGTTGTCGGGCCGCTGGGGATCACGTTCAGAGACGACGCACAGCGCGTCCGATTTGAGCGTATCGCCCAGTGATCTATAGTGCCCTCTAGGTTCGCACACTTAGCAAACCTGGACCGCCTAGGGGTGCTAGAGGGGATGCTCACGTTGTACCACAACGTGGGTTGGCGCGATTTTTTGTCTGTGTCAGCAGACACCTACGTCCGTCCGACACTCGAGGTACTTAGCTCGATCGCCCGGACCCCTGGGGGATGCACATTTCGACTTATGGATCGAGAGTGCGAGGTCACTCTCGACATGCTTTGTGCATTCTTCCAGTGGCCCGCTGTCCCCGTCCCCGACCGAGCCTACGCACCCACTCACATCCCACCACCATCATTTGACACTTCCACGTTCTGGACACGTATCATGGGCTCCCACCATGGCTTTGACCCTAGTAGGGCCAAGGCCTCGGCCATCCTACACCCCTGCCTCCGCATAGCCCAGCGCCTCATGGCGACCACCTTTTTGGCGAGGTACGAGCCTGGGACGATGTCTACGCCTGAGCTCTATATGCTCTACGCGATGACTCGCCCCAGAGTTCTCGATAGGGATAGTGATGACCTGGTCCCCACCGTAGAGATTGATATTGCTAGCTGGTTCTTAGACCGCATCATCATTTCGGTGGGCGCTCGCTCACCGATTTGCTGCGGCATTCTGATTACTTTGCTAGCCCTGATGACCGACGTAGACCTTCCTGCTGACCTTAGACGAGCCCCGGGCCCCACTGCACTCTCGATAGACGTCATGGCCCGGATGAAGATGCTTCGTCCCCACGGCCAACGGCACTGGGTGTGGTTGCACGGTCCTTTCAGTGCTGATTACATGATCCTTCCGAGCCTAGCTCGGACATATATAGGACCGGCCCACGAGGATTGGATCCCAGCGATGGATCTCCTCATCCCAGCTGCTTACGTTCTTGAGGCTGAGGGCACTGAGCAGGCACCCCCTGCACACCCTACACCTCCTGCTGACCCCGTGATCGCTCAGCCCGAGCCTGCACTTTTTGCACCTCCCGACACTTCTGTCCCCACTTCTGCCAATGTCGGGAGTACCCTTGCTAAGCCGTCCACCACGTCCACCACCACCACCCCCACCACTGCTGCGCCTATCTCGGTTGAGCCTATTTCTTCACTTCTTCCCGAGCGTCCACCCACCATACTAGAGAGCGGCGAGTCTTCGTTCCCTGCTGTTGTACGGTCCCTATCTCGCTTGTTGTCCGCTGGGGTGTCACCTTTTGGTCCATTCACTTTCTCCCCAGCGGTCGACCCTTCTGTCTCCACCGTAGCTGTCCTATCCGAGAGTGTCGTGACGTCTGTCCTCACACCTGTGTCACCGACCTCTCTTGCTACCTCGTTACCGATTTTATCTTCCACCACCACTGCTGCTGCCTCCTCGATCCAGCCTACGTCCCAGCCTCACACTGAGGCTGGGCATCCACTAGTGAGCACAACACCTTTGCACACTTGCCTGCTGTCCCGATTACTTACACCGCCCGTATCAGACAGCCCCGACCTTCACAGCCTAGACATGTCCGTCCCTCCGCTCCACCACCCCCTGACGCCCTAGTTCAGAGCATTCGTGCTCTTGAGGGGGCGGTGAGTGGACTCAGGGGTGATTTTAGGGCTCTCTCTACCGCGGTCAGTTCCATGGAGTCCTGCATCGACATGCTTCCCGATATTCAGGCTTACCTGAATCAGATAGTGGCGTGACTCCCCCCACTACACCCACCCACCCAGCAGACACGTCCACCACCCACCCAGCAGACACGTCCACCACCACCCCCACCACCCCCACCACCCCCACCACAAGACGGAGATGGTGCAGCACCGCCAGCTTAGGCACACCCTTGATGCCATTGATCTTTTTTGTCGTTATGCTGCCCATTCTCTACTGGTCCTGTCGATATATTATTTTTGCCCACCCCACCTCCTCCCCTCGCTATTTTTGTCCCTATCTTGCTCACATCATTATATATCTTTTTGGGAGAGAGGGAGAGTTATTTTTGGTGACACATTATCTGCATCACTCCGATCTTTGCATGCATCATTCACATCATCATATTTTCTTTTTATTTTTACCTTTTCCTTTTTTTATCATGCATGCATCCTCACCCTCCCCGACCATCACCCGTCTCTCGGTGTGCCACACTTCGCACATTGAGGACACTATGCACTTTAGCTTGGGGGAGTGAGTTCTCACACTTTTTGCTTTTATCACCTTTATTTTTAGTTTTTCACGTTTTTCCGCTTTTGCACCGTTTTTTTCATCACTTTTTCTTTTTTTTTTACCATGCATCACGTTTTTCCTATTTTCTTTGTGTGCTGCATTGTAAATATCCTTATTTTTCGTTTATCTTTATTTCTTTCATCTTTTGCTAGAGATGATTTTTCTGTGATGACGATGACGTGGTGTTAGCTTTTCTCTATATGCATGCTAATTTTGTCATGTCATAGCTTTTGTTTCTGATATCATATGCTATGTCCTGTTTTGCATTTAGAAATAGTAACCCACTTCCTTTTCCGTATGAAAATGGATGAAATTCTATTATTAGCTGATGTCTGATGATTCATATGTATGCTATCGTAGAAAACACACCAAGATTCACGCATTGATGCTTATGTCTGGAGTACTGCTTTCTTTTCTCATATCACTTCTTATTGCATGATTTGTACGCTTCACTTCAGGTTGATTGAATGTTTGCTAGCATTGATAAATCTGGATTAGTTTACTTTTGGAGATCAAACTGAGTAGATTAGATTACCCTGCTGAAGTTGTCATGCACGTCCTATAGAGTGAATCGAGAGATACATTTATTTCTTTCTCCACATATCTTGAACATTATTTCTCTATTTTAAATTCATTGGTGAATCTCCCCTTAGCAATTCTATTATTGGCATCCCCCCGTTATTATATCACATGCTCCAAATTCCCCAAAACCCAAAGAAAAAAATACTTGTTTATCCTTCTCTTTTGATTTGGGATCATTTGTGTATATATGTTATTCAAAAAAGAAAAAAGAAAGAAAAAAAAGAGAAAGAGATTTGAGAATAAGAGAAGAAAAGAGAAAAGAAGTTCGAAAACGATCCCATCTCATATCCTTTCTCTCTTTCTTCCATCTTTTGCTTTTACTTTTATTTCTGTTTTCTTTGACTTTTGGAGCTTCATAAGAAACGGGGATGTAAATATTGTTTTGTATATGCCACCACGCTTATGGATAAGCTTGGGGGAGGGGATCCTATGATGTGTGAGAGAGTGAATACTTAACAGTGCATGACAACCTAGGCTAAGTAATATTTTATACTCGGTGAGATTGCTTAAAGTTTTACGAAATCCAGAAATCTACGCTTAGCATTCATTTCATGAAAACCACGCTTTTCTATTCTTACTACTCTATTGCGTGATATCTCTTATACTCCTTATAGAAAGCATTCAATTGAAAAGTGTGTGATCTACGATATTGTATACCGCTTTAGATGCTTCAGACGATGCTAATTCTAGAATTATTCCATTTTTCATGCTATATTGATATTCTTGGGTTTTCTATTTCAAATGCACATTTATACTATGATATCGAGCTAAAAGTCTTTGACATGTGTTTTACATTCGATGCATGCTATATGAGTAAGCAAAACCCACGTCCTGAGAAAAATGATCTAGCAACTTCCCTCTTTGTTTTTCGTTTTCATTTTCCGCCTTTCCATCGTTTCTATTTTCTTTATCCACCAGGTTCGCTTTTTACTCATCTTCCTCGAGGACGAGTTAGAGGTAAGCTTGGGGGATTTTGATCAGTCCATATTTTACACCTTTTTTCTGCATGTTTGCATGCCATTTTGATCGCTCGAATCGCGCTTTTCACGATTTTTCGGCAATATTGCGATGCTTTTCACGATTTCTTGTTTTTGTCGAATTTCAGGAGATTTCGATCGATTTGGAGTGATTCTGAGATGCACCCACTCCGGAGTGTCACCCGTGACTCTCCCGAGGGGAATTTTGCTGTTGGAGAGGAGTGGAAGAAGAAAGAACGTCGTAGGAGCGACGAGGGAGCAAAAATACGAAGAATGGGCATTTTGAGCATGTCACTCAGCCGAGTGAAGGAGTCACTCGGCCGACCATCGAGAGCCGCTCGGCCGGACAAATCGGACACGCAGAAGACTGAGTATCAGCGTGCACTCGGCCGAGCATTGCCAGTCCACTCGGCCGAACCACGGAGACACCACTCGCCCGAGTGGCATCAAGACGACGGCAACAAAAATCCCAGAGTTACTGTAAATTGTCAGTCGAATCCCGAGATTCTGACTCGGCCGAGTGAATAAGTCCCCTCGGCCGAAGCAAAGAAAGTCACTCGGCCGAGTGACTCCCGAGGAGCCGACCCCCAAAAGTCCGAACTTACTGGAAATTGTCAGGGTTTGTCACTCAGCCGAATGACATTTGTCACTCGGACGAGTGAGCCGCGCTGCCTGTAGCGTAAACTGCGATTCTGAGGCTGCGCAGGGGCATTTTCGTCACAGCTTTTTGGGCGATTTTGGGGGGTATTTAACCCCAGTTTTTAACTTAGTTTAGAGAGCTTTTTCAGAACTTTTTGCAGCCTTTTTTAGATTACTTTTAGGAGATTAGATTTAGCTTTTAGGGGGAGAGAAAAGTGTTATTTTGTTGGATGCTATTGGTTCTTCATTGGTTTGTCTCTCTCCCTATCAAAAACTCCATTTTTATTGATATATTGAATATTGCAATGAATTCTATTGATTTTATTTGTGAATTTTTATTGAATTTCATTATGAATTGTGAGTAGTTTTATCGTCTTAGGGCGTAGGGATGAACCCTACGAACCCTATTTCTAATTTGTGATGAATTGGTGAAATTATTGCTAGAATTGATTAGGGTTAGTTTGGGATTGATTTAATACGAATAGCTAGGGATTCATACCGATTGGGATTTGCAAGAGATTGGATCCCAACTCGATAGGAAGCCCTAGAAATTCGAATTGGGTTGCAATTGAATTTCTCCGGAATCGGTTTGCAAGAGATTGGACCGAAACTAGGGTTTTCGATTGCAATTCTATACCAATACCCGTTTGCAAGAGATTGGACGGGTAGGAACTATCCCAACCTAGGTCGTAGCTCGAGTTTGCACGAGAGTTGGCTCGAGATGCGATTGAACGATGATGTTGTTCTTCACGCTAGCTTGCTTAGGTTAGGGTTTGCAAGAGATTGGATCCTACCCTAGGTTTGTTATAGACCGGCAATAGCGCGAGAGCATGAGCTTGGTTCTACATTTAGTTGCAACTAGTTCACCTGAATTTCGAGTCTAGCAATTGTGACACCTACGAATCACAATGATGAGATACGGTTTGTAACGGGGATTCCCTACCCCCTAGGCGTCTTTATTAATTTGATATCCATTTTATACAATTGAACGACTTTGACCGCTTTTATAGCGAACATCTCTCGACTTTTCATATAGCCAGGTGGATTGAAGAGGACACTGTCATTAGGCCTCCTCGTGTTCAATACCCGCTCGTCACTACACCGTGCGCTTGCGGTAAGACTAGCGAGTCGCGTGCCCAGGTGTTCATCCGGGCTCCGATCAGTTCAATAAAGGTAAAGAAAAATTAGATAGCTTGATTAGCTCACAAAAACCATCAACTAGCAAACATGGCTTAGGTTATAATATGACCAATCAAAATGCTAGGAATTCTCATCATCAAGCTAGAGTTCCTAAAACTGAAAATGAATATGGCAAAGTTTGGATTCCCAAAATTGGAACCGTCCAAATGAAAGACAATTATATTTCTAGTTTTATGAACAATGTTCATTTTTGTAGAGACTATAGATTTATTTATGGGATATCTTAACCCAACTGGGTTTGGTTCCCTATTGGTTGATTTTTATATTATTATGTATGACTAATCCTACGGACCCACAAAGAAAGGATACCAAACTTATTTGTTTGATTTTCAGGTACCAAAACTATAAGGGATTAGTAGAAGAGCTCCAAATGAATCTCTAAATCAATGCATGAATTAAGGGGGAGACCCAACTTCAATGATGCAAATTTTCAGTGGAAGCTTAGTAAGAATTTTTTTATGATGCCAAAGGGGGAGAGAGAATATGATAATATTAATATGATCATATTCATTGCATATTTTTTAAGTTTTTATGCAATATGTTGTCATCATCAAAAGGGGGGAGAATGTTGAAAATTGAGTCTCCATCCCGTGGTTATTTTGATAATGAGCAACATATTATGCTACTAATATTTTCATCGAGTTTGTGTGCAGGAAATACATTTTTAATATAGCTTATGAAGCAAAGATGCATTGCACAAATGAGAGCTATGAAGGATGGGAGCTCAAATGTGATGGAGCAAACAAAGCAAATGTGCAAGGAGCAAATCAAGTCAAGTCCAAATGAAGTCAACAAGAAGAATTGCATGCTAAAATGTAAAATGTAATTTTGACTTTTATTTGAGTCTTAGGAATTTGTTAAGGCACTTTGATTAAGCCCACACACACACTTAGGATTATGCCAAAAATGTTTTAAATATTTTTTCCTAAGTTTTCGAGCCCAAAAGCCCATACTGGAAATGGCTCTAGGAGTCGACTACCATCATACTGGGAGTCGACTACCAAAAGACATTCCAGCATATGGGTCAAATGGCTAGATTTTCAAAATCGTTTTAATTGTTGCATACAAATGAATTTGAAATTATTTTCAAAAGTCTCCGTGTTTAAATGCATATAAATGTTGGAAAAATCTTTTTGAAATAATTTGAATTTCAAATTTCAAAATTCAAATTTCAAATTTCAAATCTCCTTGATTAATGCAAACATATTTGGAAATTAATTGAATTTTGAAATTCAAATTTCAAATTTCAAATCTCCTTGATTAATGCAAACATATTTGGAAATTATTTGAATTTCAAAATTTAAATTTCAAATCTCCTCGATTAATGCTAACATATTTAAAATTATTTGAATTTCAAATTTCAAATTTCAAATTTTTTTAAATGACTTTTCATCCTTATAAATAGAGGTTTTGAGCTTGGATTTGAGACCAGAAAAATTTCTCATCTAAAATTATTTGCTCAAAGTTCTCAATATTTAAAAATCTTTTAGGCCTTGTTCTAATTTTCTGTGCTGAAAATTCTTTTATTGATTTTATTTATTGGCCAAGCACCAACTTGAATTTGATCTCCAAAGCTTAAAGCTTTTATTTTTAGAGATTCAAAGTTCAAGTTTTCTTTTTGATCTTTGTGCTTTCTCATCTATATACTTTCAAAGATCAAGTCTTGAATATTGATCTCTATAAAACCCAAGTGCTAATATTTTAGAGAAAAAATTTCAAGTTATTTTCCTTGATCAAGTTTACATTCTATATTCTATTTGATCAAACGGATTTCTATTTCTTTTAGCCACATTATTTATAACATATATATTGGCTATAAGAATTTTTTAAAACTTGTTTAATCTCTGTTTTTGAAGTTATATTTTAACAATATTTAAACTAAGTTTACCTTTTGATCTCCAAGGCTTTTAAGTTCTATATTTTTCTGAGATCAAATCTACTCCTATAGCATCACATACACAAGGGCTTCATCAAGTTGCTATAGGTATTTGTAAATCGTCAAAAGGTTTGTAAATCCTAGTTGGAGGCTAGGTGGTGAGTAAATCCTTGTTGTAGGCAAGGTGTTTGTTAAAAGTCCTCGGATTGTGAGGCAAGGAAAAGTCCTCGGGTTATGAGGCATGGAAAAATCCTTGTTGTAGGTAAGGTGGTTGTAAATCCTCATTGGAGGTGACGTGGTTTGTACTATTTACCGATAATAGTGGATTAAAGCCCGACAAGAGTTTCGGGGACTAGATGTACCCAGGTTGTGGGGTATTGGGGGATGTATGCCCTCAGATCATTTGTATCTGACGCAAATGATATTTTAAGCTTAGATAGTGGACTATTTTGCATGTGATGCAAGAGTTAAATGTGTCTTAAATTGTTTAAGACCATGACAGGATCGTCCCGCTCTAAACGCAGGTTCAAACCGTGTCAAAAACGGAGTCCAAATGCACAAGTTAGAGCCAAAACAAGTCAGCCCAAACTGTTGGGCTGAACCCAGCGAAAATGGAGGCCCACCAAGCCCGAATTTTCTGGTTAGGGTTTTTGAAACCCGGGATTTTTTTACGGCTGGATTTTCCATCTTTGAATGGTTTTTGGCTAACTTTGAGAGGACGTTTGAGGGGTCAAACGACGTCGAATTGACTCGCCGTTTTTTCCTACGCGTTCACCATTTAATCCTCTTCGATTTGATAGGTTGTATCAAGATTGAAGCTCAACGGTGAGGGAGTTAAAATTCATGCAACTTTGGCCTTTATGAAAGGCAAACTAACTTAATTATTAAACTCTAAAAGCATAGTCCCACATCGGAAGTGGAGTAAAGGGGAGGGGTCAGCCGCCTATATAAATAGGGGCCTACCCCCTCCTCTAAACTTGTCCCAAGCTCTAGATCTGAGCGGCTCACAAAAACGTTGGAGCACGCTTGGATCTAGACTTAAACTAAATATTCTCTTCTCCCTAAAATTTCTGCCTTACTCTTGAAGGGCTCTAGCAAAGCCACGAAGGGGTTCGGATCCGATCCGAAATCGTGGTGAAGGTTCACACTCGTGTGAAACTTTCTTCGGCGCGTGGTTGGCTCGACGACTAGAGGATTGCTCGCCTCGGGACACGGAGCAGTTCGAGGAGCGGTTCGGCGGGGGATGGGGAGCGGCTCGAAAGACGGTGCGGTACCCCTTGCCTGTACCAAGGCAAAGTTCTGGGTATGTGAATTTAATTAGCTTTCTTTTAATTTAATCGCAGTAGTTTTGATCCTTCTTGAGGTGGTCAGATCCACCCAAGTAGGCAAAGATCCTGGCTAAGGGTCTTGAACCTTAGGGCTTCGTTAAAATAGTTCAACAAATCTGATTTTTCCGCTGCATTTTTTTCCCTCTATGGTCCGTCCGACTTAGGACGGGCATAGATTTGTGCCCTGAGGGTCTATAAACGTATCAGAGCATTAGGTTTGTATGATGATCTAAGGACTGCGATTTTATTAATTGAAGATGTTTTTTAAATGCATTTAAAATGTTTTAACTTTATGCGATAATTTTACAAATGGTTTTAGATGCTTTAAAATTTTATGTGATAAAATTTTCTGCATGCAAATTATAATTTGATAATTTTTAACATTGTTCATGTAATAAAATTATTAGATAACTTTGAACATGAAGCTTTAAATTTTATTAGATAAAATTTTTATGTTTTAAAATTATGTTGCATGTTATGTTTAGTTGAAACATAAAATTTTTATGTGATAAAAAAATTTCTGCATGCAAATTTTAATTTGATAATTTTTAACATATATTCATGTAATAAAATTATTAGATAATTTTGAACATGAAGCTTTAAATTTTATTAGATAAAATTTTTTATGGTTTAAAATTATGTTGCATTTTATGTTTAGTTGAAACATAAAATTTTAATGTGATAAAAAAATTTCTGTAGGCAAATTTTAATTTGATAATTTTTTAATATATGTTCATGTAATAAAATTATTAGATAATTTTGGACATGAAGCTTTAAATTTTATTAGATAAAATTTTTTATGTTTTAAAATTATGTTGCATGTTATGTTTAGTTGAAACATAAAATAATTATGTGATAATTATTGTTTATTGCTGACACTTAATTTCATATGATTTAATTAAGATGTTAGTGTTAATGGCTATGTTATTCTTGTCCCTTATTTGATTACACAAGAAAACCCTTTTAGGTTAGCCATTAAGAATCTTTAAAATTTATGAAATGAATTTTAATGACATGCTATGTTTTAATAAATCATTAACAACCTTTTGAGACCTAATTCCTGATTAAGGCAGTCCCTTTAACGACGATTACTATTTTAATCGTTATAATAATAATTCTCATTAAAAGACTATGCTTAAAGTGTTGTAAATGAATTTATTAAAATCCTAATAACGATTAGGATAGCACGTGGACCTTATAGTTGATAAGGATTTAATAAAATTTATTAAACAAATCTTAAATTTTTGAATTTTAAGGATTCAACTAGTTGATAGGATTAATTAGTTGTTAATAAAAGCCTTTTAGTCTATGGCACGCATATAAAAATGACAAGCTTCATTCAATGGACCATGATCCAGTCAATGTGCTTGGCTAAGTTTGTTGGATCACCCTAGCTAGTCTAAGGGATAAGTGATCCTGGCTTAGTCAATTCCCTGGCTGTGTTCTGCTGGACCGCAATGACGTGAATCATGATTATATGACACCCTGGTCTATATCTAAGTCAAATAAGTTAATAATCTTCTCCAAGATTAGTCGTAGCCCTCCTTGTTTTAGGGGTTGGCAATCTTGTAGGAACCAACTTCTTAAATACAAAAGATGAAATCTTGACTTGACCCAAACCGTCGTGTCGTGAATACACCAAGCGTCGACATAAGTTAAGCCAATGATGTAGTCTGGCTAGACTAGGCCCAACCCGTCGTGTCGTGAATACACCGAGCGCTGGGGTAAGTTGAGTCTATGATGTAGTCTAGTCCTGACCCAAACCGCGTTGTTGTGAATACACCGAGCGCTGGTGTAAGTTAGGCTAGACACAAAAACAAGGGTCCGACTAGACTAGACATTGTGATTTGGATGAGCACACTCATGATCACAAACGGCTAGGGGTAAAAACCGATAAGAGAGTCATATCTGGTATGATTGATGAAGAGTCATCTACCGATTGCAGAGTCAAGCAATTTGTTGAGCTACACTCAAGATTGTTAGGCTCAGGGTAATTGGATCTCTTACCCATTTATTTAATCTGATTAAATCGTTCATTATTAAGACTTAGAATGATCGCAAAAATAGTGGGAGGATATAGATTGATAAAAACCATTCTATCTATATTTAAAAACCAGAACATATACTAAACTTAGGGTAAGTTCTAAGTTTACCGACGAAATCTAAATATAATATTCTAACGGAATAAGTTAACCGGTCAAATAGGTTGGTTAATTGAATATCAAGTTAAATTCTAATTGATAGAATAAACTATATTCTCGTTGACATTAAAATGGCCTTCTTAAGAACAGACTTAAGGAATATGATTTCATTAAGTTCTGAGTCCAATAAAATAAATGCACGCTACATGTCACTCGCCTCTATATGGGGCAACTCGAACATATCGATGTTCAATAGCAAGTCTCTCGATACAATTTGTTGATCTACACTCAAAGTTGTATGGAAAGCAGGTTCGATCCGTAAGGTTCGAAACTTCGAACAAATTGTTTGATTCGAAGATGAGTGCATGAGCGGTACAAAACCATGTATCCAAATTAGATCTTAAGTCAAGCAACTTGTTGAGTCAACTCAAGGTTGTGAAGCTCAAGTGTTTGGACACGTTAGGTGTTTGTACAGCTAATAATTTTTTTGTGACATTTAATATCTAAATGAGATTTAGAAAAGGAAGAAGGCACTAAGGAAAAGTCAAATTGAGAAAGATAGTTTTATTTATCATTAATAAAGGCATAAATAGGAGGAACTGAAAATGTGACATATTTGATGTCACGATTTCAGAATAATTGTTATACAAAAGACGTCTAACACATTTTTGACGAATGTCGTCACCTTACTTCTAAAGCAATGTTTTGTGTTAGTAATTTGTAATGACTATAATATATTAATGTTAATATATGAATGCGCAAGATAGTAATAAACTTCTATGGCAAAATAGACTAGGCCATACCAAAGAGACTAAGCTTCACAAGTCACATAAAGAGGGGTCTGACCTCTCGTATTATGAAGTCTACGGACACTTGTGAACTTTATTCTCAAAGGTATGATGGCCGAAACTCCTTCTGTAAGACAGTGGGAGAATGAGTTGTTGAACTCACAGTCTCGTACATACTGAAGTACCCGGACACGAGTCTAAGTTAGCCAAGATAAGTTGTTCTTATTATTATTACGACACGTGTTCTTGATGAAATACAAGTCTGATAAAACAGATAACAAAATGACAGACGTATTTGAACTTATTCGATTATATCGAAAAGTCGAATACTTAGCTGTATAAATCTTGCGTAAAGAATAGAAAATGTGATTTTCTCTCAGGTCAAGTCTCTTAACATATTAGATTGGTTTGAGAGCATGAATCGCATTTTGTTAGACATAGTGCGATTCATGGCAAGTTGACTCTGAGTTATAGTCCTCCCTCTGGGTTAAAGCCCAGATAAAATGCCTAGATTTTGATAAAGTTCTATGAGAACATTATCAATAAGATATTCATTAAATCAATCGTTAGGAAGTTAAATGATTACTCGAGTCTCGTGAGACGAAGAGTCGAGTTAGACATCATAGTCAATTATGCCTTAGTCAACTTCCAGGTTGAAATGCGGAGTAGTGACTCCGATTAATAACTTGGTGCAATCAGAAATGGTCCGATCATGTAAATAAAGTATGGACTTTAGTTTACGTGCCCAAAGAAATTGTTTCTTAATGTCTACAAGTAAATCTTCAAGTTAGAAGATTGGTGCAGAAAGAAAATAGTGAAGTACAGCTTACGTTGGTTGAGAACGTTTTCATCCTAATTCCTATAAACTGATTATGATGAAACTGTCTCGCCAGCAGATGCGTACAGATTTACTCAAACCGAACTCGATGTAAACGCTCATGATAACCATGAAAACTGGAGCATTCATTTATAGTTCGTTTTCTAAATATGATATAGAAAAATGAACATAGATGAATTAGCCGAAGAGTTTTCAAGGTCAGTGGGAGCGAATAAAACACATGCGACGCATCAAGGGGATGGAACATATTTTGATAAAGTGGTCAAAAGAGTTTGACACTTTCAAATATGAACCGTCTAAAATGACCAATAACTTACTAAAAATTATTATCGTAAGGTACGATGAGTTGGATGAGATCCAGGAAAATTAAATTGATTTCAAAGGACCAAAGTAAATTATTTGGATGAGATTCAAATGAATGGTCTAAGATAAACATAGAAAATCCCCTTAAGTCTAAACAGTAGACGGTTTAGCAAATCCACTTACGAAGGCTCTACCACATGAAGTCTGAAAAGACTTATGTGTAAATACGGTATGAGATACTGGGATAAATGGGTGTGAGTGCAAGTGGGAGATGTTTGGAGACGAATGCCCTCGAGGCATACATCTCTGTGTAATTGTATAAACATCTTGTTTAAAATAACAGTAAGCTGTTTGGTATAAATTTATTTAAGTTAATCATAATGTAGTTTTCATTAAATATTAACTTAGGTAAAGTCCTGAGACTTAATGCAAGGTCAAACATGTATCGAGATGAGTATCTCGATCATGGAGAAATGCTTGACAGTCTGTAGCATAAGTCTAAAAGGGTTCGTGGTCGTAGATGTTTCGAGAAAAGGATATAAAAACATCGGATAGACCATTGTGTCTTAGTCTTCACCGTATAACGGTGGTGATGATCTCATGATCGTTTGACTTGGCGAAGTCGAAGACGAGACACATGTGCTCATTGGAGAATGAGTTCACTGAATGACCCACAAGAGTTATCATATGGTTATGATTGACAAATCTGTCGATGATAACTCTTAGTGATGATAGGCAAGTTGGTCTTTGACTTGAGGTCATTGTACGAACCTGTGCGTGAACGATGTTACTTAGATCACTGACCTAACTTCGAGGTTAGGCCTGTCGAAAGGTCTTTGGTTGGTGACATTTGAAGCGTGCGAGGAGAGTGATGATCAAGATAGGATTCATCTCTCCCGGTCAATGGGAGTTAGTGTCATAGTGTTAGTTCGGTCTTTAGTGAAAACTCTGGCCAGAGTATGTTGGAAGTTGTCCAACATTATTTGACTAAAGATCGATGGAAACTAACTGACTTCAAGCTATTGGGGTTGACAGTTTGACCGTACCCTAGGCTTAAGTTAAGCGACATAGTTTTAGACGAAGAGACTAAAACTGCGGAATTCATCACGGACACAGTCAGGTTGGTCCCGACAATACTCATGTCGATGAGTTAACCACATAATTATGATACTGAAACAGGGACAGCAACTGCTGCTCGTGGTCACTATCGTATAGGGCTTCGAACCCAACCAGTAGTAGGGTCAGGCTGTAGGGTCTCACACAGAGTGCGACCTTCGTCTAGTAATAGGTAGAAACATTAGGGAGAATATGCATTTGATGCAAGAGATAGAACACTGCAAAGAGTTTGCAGTTATCTTCTGCATTTGGGATAAATGATCCTGAGCGCAAGTGGGAGATGTTGAGGGATGTATGCCCTCGGATCATTTGTATCTGATGCAAATGATATTTTAAGCTTAGATAGGGGACTATTTTGCATGTGATGTAAAATGAGTTAAATGTGTCTCAAATTGTTTAAGAACATATTTAATAAAATAAACGCATTAAAAAGGTTACCTGGATGACGGGATCGTCCCGCTCTAAACGCATGTTCAAACCGCGTCAAAAACGGAGGCCAAATGCATAAGTTAGAGCCAAAACAAGTCAGCCCAAACTGTTGGGCTGAACCCAGCGAAAATGGAGGCCCACCAAGCCTGAATTTTCTGGTTAGGGTTTTTGAAACCCGGGATTTTTTGACGGCTGGATTTTCTATCTTTGAATGGTTTTTGTCTAACTTTGAGACGACGTTTAAGGGGTCAAATGACGTCGGATTGACTTACCGTTTTTTCCTACGCGTTCACCGTTTAATCCTCTTCGATTTCATAGGTTGTATCAAGATTGAAGCTCAACGGTAAGGGAGTTAAAATTCATGCAACTTTGGCCTTATGAAAGGCAAACTAACTTGAATTATTAAACTCTAAAAACATAGTCCCACATCGGAAGTGGAGTAAGGGGGAAGGGTCAGCCGCCTATATAAATAGGGGCCTACCCCATCCTCTAAACTTGTCCCAAGCTCTAGATCTGAGCGGCTCCCAAAAACGTTGGAGCATGCTCAGATCTAGACTTAAACTAAATATTCTCTTCTCCCTAAAATTTCTGCCTTACTCCTGAAGGGCTCTAGCAAAGCCACGAAGGGGTTCGGATCCGATCCGAAATCTTAGCGAAGGTTCACACTCAGGTGAAACTTTCTTTGGTGCGTGGTTGGCTCGGCAACTAGAGGATTGCTCGCCTTGGGACACGGAACAGTTCGAGGAGTGGTTCGGCGCGGGATGGGGAGCGGCTCGGAAGACGGTGCGGTACCCTTGCCTTTACCAAGGCAAAGTTTCGGGTATGTTAATTTAATTAGCTTTCTTTTAATTTAATCGTAGTAGTTTAGATCCTTCTTGAGGTGGTCAGATCCACCCAAGTCGGCAAAGATCCTGGCTAAGGGTCTTGAACCTTAGGGCTTCGTTAAAATAGTTTAACGAATCTGATTTTTCCGCGGCATTGTTTTCCCTCTATGGTCCGTCCGACTTAGGACGGGCATAGATTTGTGCCCTGAGGGTCTATAAAACCCAACATGGGGAACCAGGATAAAATCTGGGTGTTAGCAATTGTTATTTATTTACTTGCAGTTTAGTATTTCCGATGTGCTTATTTCATTGATGCAAGTATTTGTTGATTAAGATTAATAGTAGGTAATTCTATATTAATCTTAGGGAGAATTTTAGAGGTAAAGTTTTAATTTACGAAAACACTATTCACCCCCCTCTAGTGTTCTCTTTGCCATCCACAGGATCCAACACTTGGTATCAGAGCGAGGTTATAGATGGCGTCAACCAATCATTTCCCCGAAGGATAATCTTCCACCCGACCACCACTTCTCAGCGGATCAAATTATGGATCTTGGAAGAATCGAATGCGAATGTACCGTCTCTCTATCTCCTATGATCTATGGAAGATAGTGGAGAATCCTTATGAAGAACCCACTCTTGAGGAAGAAAAGTGGACTAAGGAGGAGACGGACAAAGTGTCTCTAAATGCCAAGGCGGTGTCCACTCTATATTGCGGCCTTGACACAACGGAGTACAACCGCATCTCCATGGCTACATCCGCGCACCAAATATGGAAACTCCTTGAGGTAACGCATGAAGGTAACCAAAAGTTAAATAGTCAAAATCTTCTCTTTATGCTGGCAGGCATAAAAAATTTATGATGGAGAAAGACGAAAACATAACGGAGATGTACACGAGATTTACGGAGATCGTCAACACACTTGCGGGATTGGGAAAGAAGTACACACAAGAGGATCATGTATGCAAGATCCTTAGATCCCTCACTCCCGAATGGCAATCCAAAGATTCGGCCATTGAAGAAGACAACGACACTTCAAAGCTAACCTTGGAGGAGCTCATTGGCAATCTAATGGCGTATGAACTCCAACTGCAAGAGCGAAAGACCAAGGAACACGGTGAAAAGAAGAAGAGCCTTGCATTCAAAGCAACATCGGATACGGAGGAGTCCGATAATGAATTCAAAGATGAGATGGAGAAACAAATGGCACTCATCTCTAAAGGATTCAAGAAAATCCTAAATGCACGTAAGTCCTACAACCGTAAGTTCGATTCCACTAATGATGTTATTTGTTATGAATGTAATTGGCCAGGCCATATGAAGAATGAGTGGTGTCACGCCCCGTTACCCAAAATATGGGGGACCGACGTGACAAGTCGCGGTATTAAAATACCAAGCGCTAATGTGTAAACCATTGACTCGCAGGCCACTGCAAGCGCTGAGGAAACACAGGTAGTAAGGTACGAACTGAAATAAAAGCAGAACGGTACAGCTCCAGCATAGAAAGAAAGTACAAGGTACTATCACACAGGCAGTAGAGTAAAGTACGACAAACAGAACATCTCAACGTCACAGAGCAACATAGCCACCCAGCTGGCAGCAAACAAGTCCATTGTACAACCCCAACAGCTAAAGCCCCCCCAAAAAGTACAACTCAGTCCCTCAGGGTACAAAGGGAAACAGGGGTACAAAACTCTGCTATCATCCCACACCCACCCCAAGACTACACCACAAGACCCACACTAATTACAGACTCTATGGACCCTGCTGAGAAGGGCTGCCCTCCGGGGTCTCTGTCCTCAGTCCCGTCGCCTGAGAACTGGTACATGTACCTGTAGGGGAAAAGGGACACGTCACAGCATGCCTAGTAGGAACTCCACAACTATACTACTCTAATCATAGTGCACAACAAAGAAAAAAGGCATCACATTCCAGGGTTACTGATTTTTTTGTTTAAGGTTAGTTTTCATGTATGAATTCAAAACCTAAGTAACGGGTCAGACATCGGGGACTGGACCTCACCCAGTAATGTGGGTGGAATGCTACGACTTTCCGAGACAAGCTCTTACGAAAGAAGCCGTTCTCCAACACAACCAACTCAACCAACCCAACCTACTCCCCGCCTCTGAGGGCTCTTCAGGAGTGGTTCACAACCCAACAGTCCATCCCCGCATGTCCACTCGTTACCTTGGTTTCCTCCAAACCCTCCTAGGGCACTCACCCACCTCGAGTGGAACGAGACAACCCTAGGTTTTATTTTATCTAGTCTTTAATCCTAGTGTACAAGCATGTAAAATGAGGTCCAATACACTCTTTTTCACCGGGATGTCCACAACAAGGACTTGCATGTTCCATAATCCAGAAACATAAACATCCAACTCTAACAACTTGCAACATGAAGTAGCATATCCACATGCAAACACTTTAATACTGCTGCATCTACATTAGCGATATTGAGCATTAACATCTGAACGAAGAAATAAACCAAAACAAAAGACTAGTCATTAGTAAACAATTCAAATTGCTGAACTTTCACCAACAGTCACAAACATCAATGGATATCAGCCATTTCTAGTGCGAATTTGATAAAACTTCCTAAATGAAAGTTGTAGATATGGTAGTTTTGGATTCACCTATAAATTTTCATGCAAACATATGAGTTAAATGATTTATGGTGAATTATTTTGTGATGTCTATCAGTTCTGTTTTTCAGACAGATTCCAGGGTCTGTCTTGATTGCTGATTTTGGGCCTATTGCAGTCAGAATTTCGAAAAATATGCACTAAGATGAAGTTGTAGAAAAACTTGTTAACTTTACAACGAGACCAAGAACATAAAATTCCATTGTGTGTGCAGGTAATGAGGTCTATTTTTCTAAACTGTGACCAGTCTGAAAAAGTTTCAGACATGTTGTAATTGTTGAATTTTTACTCCTACTTATTGAATTGAACCTATGTCAAATTTTATATGATTTTGGGGTATGATTTCGTGAACTACATGAATATAATTATTTTAGATTGTATTTCTAACTATACTGACTGCAGAAGTAGGAATACCACTCTACAGAATTTTAGCTTTCCAAGTGTTCGATTTTGCTAGGGATTTCAAGAGGAACTTGGTTCTTTATTAAACAAGATGGCATTTTTATTAAACGAACTAAAAATGTCAACTTTCCTACAAAACTACCATCTTTCTTAAATATTGACTACTAAAAATATAAACTTGAACCTAATCACATCATCACATTAAGTAAAATAGTCAAGCATGCAAACTTCAGCCTATTTCTACAACACTCATCCCAAATTTTCAAGAGAAGCTTAAACATCCAAGCATTTTTTTCATTATCTACAAGAATATGAAGAGTGAAGAGTTCCTACCTCTTAAGAGCCCCAAGAATGGCTGAAGGTTTGATTAGAAGCCCCCTCCTACCTTGGATTCCTCTCCTTCTCCTTCTCCTTCTCCTTCTCCTTCTCCTTCTCCTTCTTCTCTCATTTCTCTTCTCTCTTCTCTTTCTTTCTCTCTCTTTTTTTGGGCTCAAAAAAAATTTCGCCCCCCCCCCCCCCCAACCCCCCCCCCCCCCCCACCCCCCCCCCCCAACCAATGAAAACAATGAGGGAATTAACATTTTGAAGAGTGTAGAAGGGAGAAGAAATGAGAAGAAAAGTGTAGAAGAATGTGGAGGATTCATTAATGAAGAAGTTATCTCTTAAAATTTTCATTATTTACAAGTTTTCCATGGCTCATACTCATCTCATATTTGCCCTCAAATTTTGCCCCTTAATTACTCCTCATGCCATTACATTAACTTGTTATCAAGTACCCTCAAATTTTGTGCTTTAATTACAAGTTTATTATTGCACAAATCTATTTAGTAAAAACCCTTTATTGGTGCTTCTAATTCTAAGTTTGTCATGCAACCAAGCCTATTTCATTAGTAATTATGGGTATAAATAAAAATTGAGAGGGGGCATAAATGCAAATTTCTCCATTCTAGTAAACTAGCATGCACATATACAAAGAGACCAAGGCCAATTTAATGTCCACTTAGTATTTACACACGAGGGTTGTTACAAGTGTCCTCTAAAGAAAAACAGAGATAAGAGAACGAAGCCATACAAAGGCAAAAGACCAAATAGAAAAGCTTTAGCGGCACGGGATAGAAGCGATGATGAAGAGGATTCCGATAGCTCATCATCATCCGAAAATGAAGGAAAAGCAAGCAAAAGGAATGAGAAGTCATATATGTGCTTTATGGCACGAGGAGATCCCACGGTAAATTCCTACCATAACTCTAGTGATAGCGATAGTAGCGATGATGAGGAACTTGATTATCAGGAGGAATTTCATAAAATTTATGCATTATATGTGGTCCAACTCAAAGAGCTTTTAACTCTCAAAAAGATGCATAAATCTTGTGGTTCTAATTCTACTAATCAAGAGATAAAAAAAGATTAGGGACGAGAACCTAAAATTGATTAGCAACAATAAAGATTTAATTGAAAAGAATAGGCTGCTCAATATAGAACTCAAAGACCTAGGAAAGAGGTTTAGAAACTTAGAAAAGAACATGACCGCTATTAAAGCAAAACACGTGGACTTGGTTAATAATGTTGCTAGGTTCAATAAAGGTAAAGAAAAATTAGATAGCTTGATTAGCTCACAAAAACCATCAACTAGCAAACATGGCTTAGGTTATAATATGACCAATCAAAATGCTAGGAATTCTCATCATCAAGCTAGAGTTCCTAAAACTGAAAATGGATATGTCAAAGTTTGGATTCCCAAAATTGGAACCGTCCAAATGAAAGACAATTACATTTCTAGTTTTATGAACAATGTTCATGTTTGTAGAGACTATAGATTTATTTATGGGAAATCTCAACCCAACTGGGTTTGGTTCCCTATTGGTTGATTTTTATATTATTATGTATGACTAATCCCACGGACCCACAAAGAAAGGGTACTGTCACGGTCACTTTCCGAATGTACGTATTTTAGCGCGTAGTTGTGTTTCGTGTGCGATTTGTGTTTTTGATTTTTATTATTGTTCTCCGTAGCTCGGAAGCGCGACCGGACCCCGTTTTCATGACCCTTTCGGAGGCACAAACACCCTGATATTTTTCTTGTAATTTTCGGATGTCGTGGGGCCAATCTGCTATAACCTTATTAATAATTAATAGGTTATATTTTATTGTTTTTATTTATTTAATTATTCTTTTTAAATTTGAACTGTGGGTTACGTTTAAATTCTTAGTTTATAATTTTTTTTAATTACTTAAGGTACTAACCTTATTACTTTTGGCCATTACTTTGTAAATCTAATCTAATCAAAATTTTCAACTAACCTCATAATAATGCTGTGGGGTTTTAAAAAAACGAAACAAAATCTCCCTATTATAAAAAAAGAGAATCCTAACCTTATTTCCCCAAGATCCTAACAACCGTACTCCCCCTCTCTAATCACTTCCCACGTATTAGCCCCACTTCCCACAACTCTCTCCCCCACGTGATGGCTCACCCTACGCTATTTTTTAAAACCAACACCTAGGGCTATCTAGCGAGGAGACAGCAGCCATCTAATTCTTTTGTTTTGAAACCCTGCTCTCTTCCTCGTCTCTCCCTCTCTCCCCGTAACCCAACGAAGCAGAGGTTCCCCCGCTCGCGCGTCAACCCCGACGCCAGGCCGGTCGCACGCCGGATCTCCCCCTGGCAGCGTCGCTATCCGGCCTTTTCGCATGCGCAGAAGCATCCACACCTTGGCAGCATCTCCCCTCACGTCCGGGCGCCGCTCTTTCCCCTCGACACCGCCATATCTCCCTCCGGCCACCAACCAGAACCGCCGTCTTGCCCCGTGCTACTGCCGCCCTATAGCCTTCGCGCCGCTGCAACCATCTCCGACGTCGACCCCTCTCCAAGCTCCCTTCCGGCGTTGCCTCCACCCGCTTTCCGACCGCCCCGCCAGATCAAGAGCCCCCGCCGGTGGCTTCTTTTCGCAGCAGCAGCAGCAAGCAGTAGCCTGCGCTACTGCGATTTTCGACCGCTGCCCGCCTTCCTGACCGCCGCACAGCACGCCTCCGATCGCCTGCGAGACCCCCGCCAACGTCGCCATTCGACCCCTATGCACTGCCCAGCCTCATCGCCCGCGTCTCCAGCTCGCTCCTTCGGCCATCTCTCGCGCTGACGAGGCCTCCTCCAAGCTTCGACGGCAAGCTCCCACCTCCGAGCCCAACTTGCAAAGCCTCATGCCCTCGCTCCCCTTCCTCCGGTGACGCCGATCTCCATCTCCTCGCTACAAGCCGCCAGCTGCCACCTCGTCCAGCGCCTCAGCCCCGAGCTCCCCTCCCTGTAGGCACAAGCGACAGCAACAGGATACTTTGAGTGGTAAGTTCACATCCATGTCCTTATATTAGCAAGATTTATCATGTGTACCTTGGGGAACATTGAATGCACATGCTCGTACTGTAAGTCTACATATTAGATGGGTAGACTTCCACTATAACAGTAACATATTATAAGGTTAGTAGCCTCATGTGAGCAGTTGGGATAGTGAACTCCTTGTGTTTATAAATTATGATATGATAAGTGTGGCACCCATATCAGTATTTAAATTTAATAATTAGTTTGCTTAAAGATCATCAAGTTAGTACAAAATGATGTTAACATTATGTATTAGTATGCTGATGATATGATGTTAGTAATAATGATAGTTAATAGACTTTTTTGCCATTAGATTAATAATAGCAGTAAGTTATTAGTTTGGTATAAGAAAACTATTTTTTGTACATTATATAATTTCTTATATAATTTCTTTTGGCATAGTAACAGTGACTCTTTTATATTATGTTTCATATACTTTATATGGCATGTATGAGTAGGGGTTATAAGATGATTGTTACCTTATAAGTATATTATATGAGAACCTAATGTTATTATAGGCGGATAACTTTTAACTTAATATCCCCAAATCTTATGACGCAGAGACAGCCACGCTTTCCGTTCGACCACGTGAACACTAAAGACAAGTGACGAGACGTTCCGAAATTGGAGTCGCGACGCGATCCGCTACCGTTTCCAGACCCGACGTCGGATCCACGCACGATCGTCATACCAGGTTAGTCCCTCTAATATGTAGTACGAACCCACCCGTAGCAAAACATAAAACCTAAACTAAAATTGGTCAACTTGAACTAAATTTATTTTCAGCATCTGTAAAACGTTGCCCACCGTAGGAAAGATCGACGAACGGACAATTTTTCTGTGCACATAGGGTAGACGTCGATCTAGATTGAACAAAACATCAAAACGTGACTTTTTGACTGTTAGGGTAGTCCCGCCAAATTTAGAAACAAACCCTAATAGGATTGATGAAGAATGCGACCTGACACCGTCGCCGTGACCCTGTTTCAGACGGACTACCGCAGACGCGACGCTTGGACGGGACGCTCCGGACGGACGACACACTCGCCACCGCAGGCAAGTGTACTCACTTGTACCTTCGGCCGTGTTTAGGCCTTAGACTTTTAGAACTGTTAAAATGTAAACAAAGAGAACCGGACGTGAAATGATAACGTCCGGGACGTCCATTGACAGCTTAGACTTGACGACGAAGTCTAAGCTCAACAACAACTTTTGACACCTTAGGGTTATCTTGTGTGTGCGTGCGTGTGGACCCCCTAGAAGAACCATCCCTGTCTTGTCACGTTGCGTCTTGTTTTGCACAGCCTGCGGGCAATAGGGCACTCACCAGTGAGTGGGTGATCCCTTGTACTGATACACAGCATGCGGGAAATAAGGCACTCACCAGTGAGTGGGTGATCCCTTGTACTTATACACAGCCTGCGGGAAATAGGGCACTCACCAGTGAGTGGGTGATCCCTTATACGGATACACCGCCTGCGGACAATAAGGCACTCACCAAGCTAGAGTGAGTGATCCCTTGTACGGACTTGTCTTGTGCACTTGGGTTGGGGTAGGGTTGAGCGTGCACACGGGGAGAGGGTCTGATCCCCTTTGAACCGTAAGGCGTGAACCCTTCGAGTCACACGTGTCTTGTCGTGTCTTGTCTTGTCTCGTCTTGTCACGTCATGTCATGACCCGTTTAGGTTAGTCCCGTAGTCGGTAGCACACGCTACGGCTACAGCGTTTCGTGTTTACTTCTCCTGCTCCGTTACTTTCTTTAAATGCCATGTTATAACCCCAGCATGTTAATCAACCAGTAAATCGTTGTTCTAGATTAAAATACACTTGCAGTAGAGTCTAACATATTTTGTGTAGACTTTACCTGACGTACAGTTCCTTTTCTCTTGGGTGATGTACGTCAGGTGTTGAGTTGGAGTATGTTGACGAGGCAGACCTGTCAGATACGTCGAGTCGGAGGACGTCGACCCAGAGTACGTGCCTGACGAGGGCCAGACCTTGAGGACTTTTCAGTCGCCGCCTTTCAGAGGATACTACTTTTAGTTTGCTCTTTCGGTAGTTTGTTGCCATGCTTAGGCTTCTCTTTTTAGACTTTGTACTCGCTAGATATTATCTCTATATATTAATGAATGCAACTTTCTTTCTGTACTTTCTGTTGTTCCAAATCTTATAAATGCAAGAACCTGAAAATTTTTAAGATGGTACCCCTACAGACGCTTATTGGGTCCGAGCTTCACAGCTCCGGCCCAAGCGGGCCTTAGTCACGCTTCGCCTCCGTAGTTTTGGGAAGCGGGGCGTGACAGGTACCAAACTTATTTGTTTGATTTTCAGGTACCAAAACTATATGGGACTAGTAGAAGAGCTCAAAATGAATCTCTAAATTCATGCATAAATTAAGGGGGAGACCCAACTTCAATGATGCAAATTTTCAGGGGGAGATTAGTATGAATTTTTTATGATGCCAAAGGCGGAGAGAGAATATGATAATATTATTATGATCATATTCGTTGCATAGTTTCTAAGTTTTTATGCAATATGTTGTCATCATCAAAAAGGGGGAGAATGTTGGAAATCGAGTCTCCACCCCGTGGTTATTTTGATGATGAGCAACATATTATGCTACTAATATTTTCATCGAGTTTGTGTGCAGGAAATGTATTTTTAATATAGCTTTTGAAGCAAAGATGCATTGCACAAAGAGAGCTATGAATGATGGGAGCTCAAATTAAAGGAGCTCAAATGTGATGGAGCAAACAACGCAAATGTGCAAGGAGCAAATCAAGTCAAGTCCAAATGAAGTCAACAAGAATAATTGCATGCTAAAATGTAATATGTAATTTTGACTTTTAATTGAGTCTTAGGAATTTGTTAAGGTAATTTGATTAAGCCCACACACACACTTGGGATTATGCCAAAAATGTTTTAAATATTTTTTCCTAAGTTTTCGAGCCCAAAAGCCCATACTGGAAATGGCTCTAGGAGTCGACTACCATCATACTGGGAGTCGACTACCAGAAGACATTCCAGCATATGGGTCAAACGGCTAGATTTTCAAAATCGTTTTAATTGTTGCATACAAATGAATTTGAAATTATTTTCAAAAGTCTCCTTGTTTAAATGCATATAAATGTTGGAAAAATCTTTTTTAAATAATTTGAATTTCAAATTTCAAATTTCAAATTTCCAATTTCAAATTTCAAATATCCTTGATTAATGCAAACATATTTGAAAATTATTTGAATTTCGAAATTCAAATTTTAAATTTCAAATCTCCTTAATTAATGCAAACATATTTGGAAAGTATTTGAATTTCAAAATTCAAAATTCAAATCTCCTTAATTAATGCAAACATATTTGGAATTTATTTGAATTTCAAATTTCAAATTTTTTGAAATGACTTTTCATCCTTATAAATAGAGGTATTGAGCTTGGATTTGAGACAATAAAAATTTCTCATCTAAAATTATTTGCTCAAAGTTCTCAATATTTAAAAGTATTTTAGGCCTTGTTCTAATTTTCTGTGCTGAAAATTCTTTTATTCATTTTATTTATTGGCCTAACACCAACTTGAATTTGATTTCCAAAGCTTAAAGCTTTTATTTTTAGAGATTCAAAGTTCAAGTTTTTCTTTTTGATCTTTATGCTTTCTCATCTATATTCTTTCAAAGATCAAGTCTTGAATATTGATCTTTATAAAGCACAAGTGCTAATATTTTAGAGAATCAATTTCAAGTTATTTCCTTTAATTAAGTTTACATTCTATATTCTATTTGATCAAACGGATTTCTATTTCTTTTAGCCACATTATTCATAACATATATATTGGCTATAAGAATTTTATAAAACTTGTTTAATCTCTGTTTTTGAAGTTATATTTTAACGAGATTTAAACTAAGTTTAATTTTTGATCTCCAAAGCTTTTAAGTTCTATATTTTTCTGAGATCAAATCTACTCCTATAGCAATCACATACACAAGGGCTTCATCAAGTTACTATATGTATTTGTAAATCGTTAAAAGGTTTGTAAATCCTAGTTGGAGGCTAGGTGGTGAGTAAATCCTTATTGTAGGCAAGGTGTTTGTCAAAAGTCCTCGGATTGTGAGGCAAGGAAAAGTCCTCGGGCTGTGAGACAAGGGAAAATCCTTGTTGTAGGCAAGGTGGTTGTAAATCCTCATTGGAGGTGAGGTGGTTTGTACTATTTACCGATAATAGTGGATTAAAGCCCGACAAGAGTTTTGGGGACTGGACGTACCCAAGTTGTGGGGAACAAGGATAAAATCTGTGTGTTTGCGATTGTTATTTATTTACTTGCAATTTATTATTTCCGTTGTGCTTATTTCATTGATGCAAGTATTTGTTGATTAAGATTAATAGTAGGTAATTCTATATTAATCTTAGGGAGAATTTTAGAGGCAAAGTTTTAATTTACGAAAACACTTTTCACCCCCCTCTAGTGTTCTCTTTATTCATCCACAAGATCCAACACTTGGTATCAGAGCGAGGTTATAGATGGCGTCAACCAATCATTTTCCCGAAGGACAATCTTCCACCCGACCACCACTTCTCACCGGATCAAATTATGGATCTTGGAAGAATCGGATGCGAATGTACATTCTCTCTATCTCCTATGATCTATGGAAGATAGTGGAGAATCCTTATGAAGAACCCACTCTTGAGGAAGAAAAGTGGACTAAGAAGGAGACGGACAAAGTGTCTCTAAATGCCAAGGCGGTGTCCACTCTATATTGCAGCCTTGACACAACAGAGTACAACCGCATCTCCATGGCTACCTCCACGCACCAAATATGGAAACTCCTTGAGGTAACGCATGAAGGTTACCAAAAAGTTAAATAGTCAAAATCTTCTCTTTATGCTGGCATGTATGAAAAATTTATGATGGAGAAAGGCAAGAACATAACGGAGATGTACACGAGATTTACGGAGATCGTCAACACACTTGCAGGATTGGGAAAGAAGTACACACAAGAGGATCACGTATGCAAGATCCTTAGATCCCTCACTCCCGAATGGCAATCCAAAGCTTCGGCCATTAAAGAAGACAACGACACTTCAAAGCTAACCTTGGAGGAGCTATCGGCAATCTAATGGCGTATGAACTCCAACTGCAAGAGCGAAAGACCAAGGAACACGGTGAAAAGAAGAAGAACCTTGCATTCAAGAGCGAAAGTCCTCAGGTTGTGAGGCAAGGGAAAATCCTTGTTGTAGGCAAGGTGGCTGTAAATCATCATTGGAGGTGAGGTGGTTTGTACTATTTACCGATAATAGTGGAATAGAGTCCGACAAGAGTTTCGGGGACTGGACATACCCAGGTTGTGGGGAACCAGGATAAAATCTGTGTGTTTACGATTGTTATTTATTTACTTGCAATTTATTCTTTCCAATGTGTTCATTGATGCAAGTATTTGTTGATTAAGATTAATAGTTGGTAATTCTATATTAATCTTAGGGTGAATTCTAGAGGTAAAGTTTTAATTTATGAAAACACTATTCACCCCCTAGTGTTCTCTTTGTCATCCACAGGATCCTACAGGCTATAATGTGGAGAAATCTCTGCATAAGCCAAGACCAGCGTGTAGGAGAAACTGGGGGACCGTAACATTGCCCTCGTTGAGGACACAGCCCTGTGTAGCACACCACAGGAAAAAGAGATCATCCTGAGAGAACTGTCCAGTCTTGTATCAGCAGAAAAGTGTGTTTGCGATAATGCGATGCACGATACGGAGGCCATGATGTATGATGCTAGATGCCTTAGCTCGAGTCTTCGAGAAGACATCGAGCCGGGCTGATCTGGAACCAAAAATGGTTTGCATCAAACTCTCGGGGGTAGGGTTGATTGTTATGGATGACTATAGGCTCGAGTGCTCTGGGCCACCTAAAGAGAATGTTCAAGGAGTCTTTGGAGAGACCATACTCCTTGTTCATGATCCTAAAGGAGAAACCTGTGGGGTAAACTCTAAAGGTGGTTAGGAACTCTAGAGTGAGTCTCCTATACACGTATTAGCCTCACATTGCAGAAATTCCTCCCATCCAAGATTTTGGAGGAGGGTGCTGACGATATCCAAGAGGCCTAGGGCAGACAAAGCCGGGACACTAGGAAATTTAGTGGGAACGATCGCACGAGAATTCATCGGGATGAACTTCGTGCATTAGTCCTCACTAAGGAAGTTGACGCCTAGTGTGTCTAACTGAGGGGCGGGGAGTGGTTCACCGCCCCTCTCTCCTCGCCCCTCTCCCTAATGGAGTGGATCCGGGAAATATCGACTTCGAGAGCCGTAGTCTTTTGATGCTTTTTCTTGCCTTGGGAGGGGCCAATAACCGTGCTCTTCTTCCTCCGCTGTAATGACCTGCTCCCGGGGGCCTGTTACTTATTTGATATTTGCACAGGTCCTGCAGGTTACCAGTGAAACCAAAATAGCCACGATGCAGAGATGTACAAAAATACCCAAATAGTGTCCACCTATTACAATCCATACTGTACAAAATGTTCCAACCAATGTACATGGAAGAAAGAAAGTACACAACTGAAAATAGCTCTGGAAGCTGCGGTCTCATGGTCGAACTCTGGCGCTATTAGCTCAAGAGCATCTACCTCCATATGTACGTCGTCTGCGGTGCCATGGAAATGGAACCGTAGGTAAGTCACAACAATTCTAACAATAGAAATAGAGGAGTGCAAAAGTATGGAACAAACTATAGTAAACAATTAAGGATGATCATGCAGGTGCAGAAAGTAAAGTAAGAGCAGGCATGTATGAACGAGCGAAAAGTAAAGTACTGGTGGCTGCTCAAGTGTGGTAAGTAAAGTGCATGTGATGCATAAAGTAAAGGTGACTGTGCAAGTGCAAAAGTAACGTACAAGAGCAACACCTGTAGCATGGCATATAGTAGCAACAATATTTTAACCAGCAGGCAATAATAGGACAACCGGGCAAATGTAGTAACAATAAAAAGGACAAGCAGGCAATAGCAAAACTAGAAACTACGTGACTCAAGTCGGAGAGTACAATATGTGACCATTGAGTTCATCTCTTGCCTGGGCGCGACCCAGACGAATGCCGAAACACAGGCACGGTTTGTCGAAACTCAGGCAGCAGGACGGGATGCCGAAACACAAGCAGTGGGACAGGAAGATTGAAATCCAGTCACTCCCGCACTCTCTCAAACTATAAGTTACCCCAAAACCCCAGTGAAGTGTCAAGTGTTCTATGTACATGTTCCTTTCATGATGTTCCACGAGATGTTCCACAAGATATTCCACAAGATATTCCACATGTTACTAGTCAAACCAAGACAACTGGTTGACTTTCTTATTGAAAACCAGAGAGCAGTAACTCATTCCAAAACAGACTGTACCAAATCGATATGAGGATAAAGACAAGTCCAACGACTGTAATACCGATTCCATGCTTCGAGCATGTGGTAGTATTGTTTCGCACACGATTTACCCAAGTTGATGGTTGTGTGCTACAACCACCAAAGTTGAAAGTTGGCAAAATAATATGTAGTTGATTACTTTCCAATTAGATTATGTCTCTAGTTCGAATCAAGTCAAGTAGCCGTTCAGAGGATGTAATGGTGTTTTACGTACATACGAGGACACTAACTAATTTTCTAATTTTTAGAATTAGTCGTGACTTACTGATTTCAAGATCGACGTTGTAATGACCCCAATTTTAATGTACACGTATTTATACGTATTTTGGCGTAAATGCGTACGTATACTTTTGGGAGTATGCTGGTATTTTTCTTTAATTATTTTGTGTAGGAATTATTTTTAAAAGATTTTTATGCTCATCATTTGGTATTAGTAAATAGGAGTATTTGGATGAATACCATGTATTTAAGGTGTATAAAGTATTTCATCATGTATTTTTATTTTTCATAAAATACAAATTCAAAATTATTTAACCATGACACCTTAGCTTATAAGGTGTCATCTTGCATGATAAAGAGTAAACACATGGCTATAAAGTTAACCAAGTGTGTGGATGAGAGAGATTTGGGGAAACAAAAATCAAGGCAAAAGAAAAACAAAATCAAAAAAATCTCTCTCACTCTCACTCTCCCCTCTCCACCTTCAACCAGGCCAAAAAATTTCCCCTCCCCTTTCTTCCTTTGTTCATCCTCCCACCACCATTCTCCTCCCAAAACACCACCCACTCCACCACCAAGAACACCCCCTTGTTCCTCATCATTCTAAACACCAAATTCCCCTCAAAATTACTCCCAAAATCCAACCTTTGGAGGCTAGTTAGGAGCTTGAAAGAAAGAGACTAGGAGACCAAAAAATTCATCAAGGAAATAAGAAGGGCCAAAGAAAATTTTGAAGGACTTTTGGAGGTAGAAATTCATATCACTTATAGTAGGATTTAGTTTTAGGACTAGGAATTCCATTTATGTTAATATGTTATGTGAAATTAGCTAGATGAACAACATGCTGAAATTTACACAGAATTGGCTGACACTTTGGTAGCTTGCTGTACTTAATTGGCTACAAGGAAATGCATGAAAAAATATATGTTTCTCATATTGTAGTCATTAATAACTTTCACGTTTACAAGTTTTGCAAATTCGAACTGAAAACTAGGGTAAAAATTCAGTTTCTGAAACTGGTCTGTTTTTGGACAGTCTGGACACCCTTCAGTAAAATGAGTAGAAAACCCTTCACACTCAATGAAACGTAATGATCTTGGTGTCGTTGGAAAGCTGGCTTCAAGATCTTCAACCCATAATTTTTTTCAAATTGTTACTCTGTCTTTAACTGGTAGTAATTTGGACTTGGAAATGCCCCAGTTTCTGTTTCTGCAAACTGAAACTGTGCCAGTTATGAGAAAAATCACCATAATTCATATACTTAGAATTATTCTCTGAAATTTGGTATGCTTATGTAGAACCCATATATCTACAACTTTGAAGGGGACCAGAAGCTAAATCTGACTGTAGATAGGTCGGAAGTAGCATTCTTTCTGTTGTGACAGTTTAGACAGATTCATGTGTTAACTTTGCTTAGAAATTGTTGTGTTGTATTTTTGTCTTAAGCTGAATTTGATCATGTTAATTGCCATACTTTGTCAATTTATGTTTTATTCAATTTCAGTTATTAATCCGTTCATATATTATGCCTTAATTATGTGATGATGAAGATGAGAAATATGTCTAACTTAAGTTAAATTTGTTTATGCTATTTGTGCTCACAATAGTACGCTCTTGAGATACGTTTTTATGAGGATGTTCATGAAATGTTTTCACTTTGGAAAAGGATGTAATTAAGTGAATGGAAAGACGATGTTCATTGTTTAAAACACGACATCGGTGAAGTGATGAAAGTAATGGAAAGATGTAAAAGCGGTAGTAGAGGCCGCTAGACGATGAAACGATAAAATGTTCTAAAAACTGAAAGTGAGCAGAGAGTCTGACATTGGAGGACTCGGTCCATTCTTGAAATGGGTGAGACTCCAGATGTGGGTTTGGGGGAAACATGAGTAAATTTTAGATGTTAAGGAGCGGACGGCAGTACGATTATCTCGCCCAATGTGTCACCCCTGGAAGGGGAGTTTGAGAGGGCTAGAGAGGCCGCTGGTGCGCTCGTGACGCACCATGACGGTAAATGATGGTTTTCTCCGTTTGTCCGACAGAAAAACCAAGATGAGTCTCGCTCCGGTACCTTGTCCAGTCGGGTACGAAGTTACGAGAGGCCCCTCCAGTGCTCGTGTCGCTGGAGTGGTACCACTTTTCACCCACCCTGGGTGAAGTCCGCCTCCTTAGCGTCCTATGATTTACACGAGTTTCAAACATGTGAATTAACAACTTATAGTAATTGTCTTTAATTTCTGAATGTTGTTATCTCATGTCTCCTTACTTTTGTTTACTTTAATGCTGATATCCCAAGGTAACATGTTCTTATGCTTCCTTTCAATATCTGCATTTCATAATATGGTTTCATATGCATGTTTTGCAAGTTCTCATAACTAAGTTCGCATGTTGGAATGTGATCACTTTTATGCACCATGAACCTTACTTGTTAGACCACCCTCCCTAGATAGGCAGACCAGTTCAAAAACTGGGTTCTACTAGAGTGTTAGGAGTTTCTACTGGGTCACGCGTTGACGTGTCCCCATTGACTTTCAGGTTGTGTGAGTTGGAGGTTGGAGTTAGAGGCTGGAGCTTTGGAGTTGGTGAACAGTTGTAGGATTGGGTGGCGAGGGGTATGATGAGAGACTTGTACTTTTGGTGTTTCTTTTTCGGGTAGACCTTTGTACCTATAGTTGTGAGGATGAAAATGTTGGTATTGTATAAGTTGGAACTGGACTTAGAGTTGTATAAGATTATCGTTGTCTCAGTGTAGTTTCCCTCATTTGTACCCCTTGAACAGATGGTGTATGTAAAAGATTGTATCAATGTATTAAATAAATGAAATATTGTACTTTTGTTTATTTTCTCAGTGTTTTATCTGTGATGGAGCTTTACTTGTACTTCCCAGTATGTGCGTAGTGACCTGCAGTGTTTTTTTGCTCTCTTCCTTTCTCTCTTTCTAAGTAACACTCGTTCATCTAGGAATACTTAGGACGGATTTGCACTTCCCGGGTATCTTAGAGAACTGGTCGTTACAGTTGGTGGCCCATGCAGGTCCCCGTACTGCGGCGTGTGTAACGTAGTACATGTAATACTCCATAGGAGTAGTTATGTCCTAAGGTGGGTAGGTGACCAACTGTGAAGTAAAGCCCTGGTATTAAAAAGCCCAAGATACAGAGCTTCTTGAGGGTAAGCATGGGTAGTCATTTGTATATGTACATATATGTGTGAGGGGTTATGTGTTTGTTTAGATATATAAGTATCGTATGTATTTTGGCATGTACTTCTGTAGGTGCGTATCTATAGCTATGTACTATACGTTATAGATACGTGTATGATTGCTTGTGTGTATCCTTATAATTCATAATATATGTATTCGTATATGAACGAATTATGAGGGATATTTAGTAATGTTGTTTGTATAGATTGAGGA
Source organism: Scilla litardierei (assembly GCA_030789695.1). Classification (NCBI taxonomy): domain Eukaryota; kingdom Viridiplantae; phylum Streptophyta; class Magnoliopsida; order Asparagales; family Asparagaceae; genus Scilla; species Scilla litardierei. The sequence continues at coordinate 180,755,276 of CM061134.1, forward strand.
GTAGATATTATATGATGTGGAAACCTATGTGTAAGGCATGCTATCTGTGTAATAAATACTGTGTGTCATATATAAAAATATACTAATACACACATTGTCTACATTTGAGTGTATATGGATGACTATATGATTGTGTATAGAGTTGTAAGTATAAATACTGAATTATATTTAAGGGATGTAAGGAGATATTTTTGTATATGGATATCTAAGGGATGTGTGTGTGTGTGTGTATATATATATATATATATATATATATATATATATATATATATATATATGGATATGAAAAAATGTCATATATAAAAATATACTAATACACACATTGTCTACATTTGAGTGTATATGGATGACTATATGATTGTGTATAGAGTTGTAAGTATAAATACTGAATTATATTTAAGGGATGTAAGGAGATATTTTTGTATATGGATATCTAAGGGATGTATATATATATATATATATATATATATATATATATATAGGGGCAAATGTGCCTGAGAACGTGCGCAGGTAGAATTACCTGCGCACGCCCCCTCTGTTCGGGGTTTCTAAATATATTTTTTTGAAATTTTTTTTTGCAGTAGCTAGATATACTTGTTATGAAGCTCCCCACAAAATTTCAGGTCAATCCGACACCGTTTGAGCCTCCGTTCATCGATTTCAAAAACGTTGCGCAAAACTGTCCAGAATTTGGACAGTTTTGCGCAACGTTTTTGAAATCGATGAACGGAGGCTCAAACGGTGTCGGATTGACCTGAAATTTTGTGGGGAGCTTCATAACAAGTATATCTAGCTACTGCAAAAAAAAAATTCAAAAAAAAATACTTACAAACACCGAACAGAGGGGGCGTGCGCAGGTAATTCTACCTGCGCACGTTCTTAGGTACATTTTTTGCATATATATATATATATATATATATATATATATATATATATATATATATATATATATATATATATATATATATATATATGGATATGAAAAAATGGTTAGCGTGAATTGCGGTGGAGGCGACTCTGGCGATTCTGGTGACCCATCTTTGCTGGGCGGCGCAGGAGGTTCTGGCCCCTCCTTGATTGGCCGTAGGGGGGCTGAGGGCTTAGCTGGCCTTGAGAAGGGTAGTAGTGGATTTGGCTCTGGGAGATCCCGATCCAAGGAGCATGTGCGGGGGCGAGATCCGTCGTCCTCGCGTGCAAATGGATCTGTCACGGCTGTGGTCGATGAGGGCTGGAAGGAAGTCAGGCATAGGGGGGCCCCACAGGGCGGGTTCCCTCCTCGATTCCGACCTTTTGTGTGGAGATCCAGGGATGTCAATTACCCTCGTAATGTAAAGCTTGCAACGGCGGCAGGAGGGTGTGCCCGCAATGTGTTTGAGAGTATGCCTGTTAAACCTAAGATCAATATAGATCCTTCTGAAGTGAAACAATCATGGTCTGATGTGTGTGTGAATCGTCGCACTTATGGTGCGGCGCTTGGAATGTCTCATGTCCCACCCCTGTCTCGTGAAGATGGGTCTGTCTTCGCACGGTTTCCTTCGGAGCTTGTGCAAAAAGGGGCTGAAAATTGGAAGAATACGCTCGTTGGTTATGTATTGGGGGATATCCCCTTCTACACTCAAATGCTGGCTTGGATGGAGCGATTATGGAAGCCTAAAAAGAGGGTGCAGGTATATTCAAAGGAGAATGGGTTTTTTTATTTCAGGTTTGAATCTCAGGAGGAGTGTGATAGGATCTTGTCAGGGGGCCCCAGGCTATTCGAGGGACGACTAGTTGTTCTCAAGAGATGGAGCCTGCATATGAAGCACGACCGTGATATCTTGACCTCTATTCCTATTTGGGTTCAACTTCATGGTGTCCCCCTGTACATGTGGAATCTGGAGGGCCTTAACATCATTGCTTCAGTTGTTGGGAAACCGATGAGTCTCGACCGTGCCACAGCCTATTTGGAGAGAATTTCTTTCGCATGATGTTTGATTGAAGTGGATGCCACTGCCCCACTACCATCCTCCTTTGAAGTGGAGATGGATGATAGTTTGTCAATCACCATTTCCACAAAATATGAAGGTGCCCCTCCCCGATGTTCCCATTGTGTCTGTTTTGGTCACACGGATGAGCAATGCCCTAATTCCAAAAAGCTCCCTTCAATCCAAGTTGCACTACAGGAGAATATAAAGGGGAACTTGTATGTTTGTAATGAGCAGAATGTGAAGTCCTCGGGGGATGGCATTCCAGATAGAGGCAATGAGGCAATTGATGTTAAGTCCCTAGCCAATGAGTTCCCCAATCCTATACCCACAGTATCACAAAATAATTTGGACAAGAACATCGATGGAGAATTGGTTAATGAGAAGGACTCTACTTCAGCTGTTATTGTAGAAACCAAGAGGAGTAGTGGGCAAATTCAGAAGTCGGAGTCAGGTGAAGTTAACAGCAAAGGCAATGCGTGTGAAGACGACCTGAATACTTCAACGTCCCATGTTTGTGAGAATGTGCAAGCCCAGTCCCAGTCTCAGGTCGGTTCTCCACCTCCTAGTTTAAAACTGATTCACGCAGGCCAAGATTCTTTTGTACTCCAGCAAGGCCCTCGGCCCCTGCCATCTTTGCTTGATGACTCTATAGAAGGGGATATTGATACATTGCCAGATTGTGTAGCGACTGACAATCCAGCTTGGGATAAGGAGGTTGAAGAACAAACGCAGCATAAGTTAGACATCAAAAATGGCAAGAAGAAGTTAGTTCAAAGTGGCACAGGCGTTGGCAGGAGAAGTACCCGTTCTCAGGCAAATTGATCTTGCATTGATTGCTATTAACCTAATACTGAACAATGACAGTATTTTTCTGGAATATAAGGGGTCTTAATAACCTTGTTCGTAGAAGAGATTTGAAGAGTAGAATTAACTCAATAATGCCATCGGCCATTATCCTGTTGGAGACCAAGCTCAAAACTCCATCGGATTCTAAAAAGGCGGGAATTCCAGATGACTAGATATCATTCGATAACTCCGCTTTATCTACTGGGGGGCGGATTGTAATGTGGTTTAACCCAGCCACATGGAAACCTGACCTTTTGTCAAGCTCAACCCAACACATATCAGTTCGCTGCACTAATATGGGTGGTTTCACATGTGTTATTACTGGTGTTTATGCCTTCAACACCATTTTGGAGAGGAAACAGTTGTGGAATAGCTTGGTATCGGATGTTGGGTTGATAGGAAGTTCGGCATGGCTTGTAGGAGGGGATTTCAACAGTGTTCTCTACTCTAGTGACAAGCTTGGTGGTAGAAAGCTGGAAGAGCCCATGCTTCGGGACTTCACTGATTGCATTACAAGTTGTTCTCTGCAGGAGCTTAAGAGCACAGGTAACAAATTAAGCTGGTGTAACCACAGGGTCGGTTCATATCGTATCTCTGCGCAACTTGATCGTGTGTTCTGTAATTCTTCGTGGATTAATACTCTACCAGAGTCATATTTGGAATATCTGGACCCTAGTACCAGCGATCACTCCCCCATGGTTGTCAAACTCCATATTACTGGGTCGCCTGACCCTAAGCCATTTAAATTTTTTAACTATTGGATTAATTGTGATGGATTTAACGATGTTATTGCAAGGGGTTGGAGCGGGTTCTTCCAAGGCACTCCAATGTTTCGGCTCACACAAAAGCTTAAACATCTGAAGCACCTCCTTCGCACTTGGGCAGCAGATGTTCATGCTGAGAAGATGGTATGTTCTCATAGACGGAGGCTCGAAGACATTCGAAAAGATCCAACTATCTTCTTGGATCTGAATTTGCAGAGGGAGGAACAGGCGCTAATCAGGGAGCTCAGTAATGCTTTAAAAATGGAGGAAAAGATGTTTCGTCAAAAGAGTCGTCAGGACTGGTTGAAATTGGGAGACAGAAGTACCAAATTTTTTTACACAGCTATGAAATCGAGGATTAGCCGAAACTCCCTGAGTCATTTAGTTGATGTGCATGGGCAACAAAACAAATTATTGGAGGATCTGAAAAAGGAGGCCCATGTCTTCTTTGAAAATCTTTATACTCAGAGTAACTATTTGTCCAATTTCCCTAAGCTGGTCCCGAAGCGTATTCTCACCAAGGAGGCATCTATTTGGCTGAGTAGGAGGGTCACAGATGAAGAGATTAGATCTTCAGTATTCCAGATTGGTCCTGACAAAGCACCTGGCCCGGATGGTTATAATGGCTTATTCTTTCAGCATAACTGGGCACTTATAGGTGATAAGGTAATTTTGGCCATTAAATCATTTTTCCGATCTGGTTCTCTTCTCAAAAGTGTCAATCATACTTTCCTCACCCTGGTTCCTAAGAATTCTAATGCTTCTTCCCTTAGTGATTACCGGCCCATCGCCTGTTGCAATGTCCTCTATAAAATTATTAGCAAAATTCTTTGCAACAGGTTAAAAGAGGTGATCCACGAATTGATTTCCCCTAATCAATCTGCTTTTCTTAAAGGAAGGCTTCTTTCTGATTCTACTCTTATAGCCCATGAGCAGATCAGGGATTTTAGCAATCAGATGGGAGGTAGAGCATGCCTGAAATTGGATTTGCGGAAAGCATTTGACAGCGTCAATAGGGAGTTCATCTTATATTTCTTGCACCTTATGGGTTTCCCTGATACTTTCATTGAATGGATTAGAGAGTGCATTACTTCTCCAACCTTCTCAATACTGATAAAAGGTGCTCCTGTGGGATATTTTAAAGGTAATAGAGGTATCTGCCAAGGGGATCCCCTCTCCCCCTACTTATTTGTGGTATCTATGGAAGCTTTCTCTGTGTTGATGGCCAAATCTATCAATATGGGCAAAATTCATCCGATGAGGCGTGTGGGAACTGTTTCACATCTTTTATTTGCAGATGACCTCCTTCTGTTCTGCAGGGCGAATAAGACTTCCTTTGTTGGGGTTAAAATTGTTGATGGAGTTCTCTACTTTTACTGGTCTAAATGTCAACTGGGACAAAAGTGCGGGAATATTTAGTAAGGGGGCCAAAAATAGAGAAGAATTGGCGGGCTTGTTGGGAATCAAGATCTCCACTACAATTACCACCTATCTTGGTTTGCCACTGTCTTCGAAATATCCTAGGTCTGCTAATTATGGTAAATTGGTTGACAAGTGCAAGAAGAGAATGATGGGATGGTGTTCTTCTCTATTATCTATCTCTGGCCGTATTGAGATTGTTAAAACTGTTATCTACGGAATTGTTTCATTCTGGATGCAGGATTTTCAAGTCCCACTTAAAATTCTGAGAATCATTTCATCTACTTGTAGGCGTTTCATCTTAGGTACATCGAGAGCTTGGGCATGGGAGGATATCTGTAAGCCGAAGTTGGAGGGGGGCGTTGGACTTCGTTTGCTTGAAGAATTGAATGAGGCTGCGACTCTTAAGCTTACCTGGCAATACCTGTCTAAAAAATCTCTTTGGGCTAAACAAATGGCAGTGCATTATGGGGACCCTACCGATTTTTTCAGTGCAACATCACAACTCAAATTCTCGGGATCATGGAAACGCTTGCTTAATGGGAGATCAAAGTCACAATTGCTTATCAAAAAGAAAGTGCGGGATGGGCTCTCAACGTCATTCTGGAGGGATTCTTGGGTTGAGTGTGGCCCACTTGCACACCAATCGCAAATCCCACCTGGAGCTGAAAATTGTTGTGTGCGGGACTATTGGACGGGGAGTTGCTGGAAGGATGATCCGGCCCTTGCTCCTTTTAAACCTTTTCTCCAAAAAAACAGATTGAGTGCGGGGGCGGACGAATGGGACTGGGTGCCTGGAGTGCGATTTACCTTCAAGCAGGCTTGGGAAGGCATCCGGAATAAAGGTCTGTGTTTCCCCTATTATAAGGTAGTCTGGTATAGTAATCATAATCCTAAAATGTCCCTAACCCTTCTTCGAGCTTTTCAGGGAAAGTTGTTAACAAGGGATAGGATTACTAGATGGGGGTTTAATACTCCTAATCACTGTGTCTTATGTGATGACAACAAGGAGGAAACTATTAAGCATATATTCTTCAACTGTAGTTACTCTAACTACATATTGCACAGGGCTTTCCTTAAATTGGGAATAGCCTCTGCCATCTGTCCTACCCTAACTGGGATAGGGAACTACTACTTAAAGCACTATGTAGGGAAGAGTGCTTTGAACTTACTTGCCAAAACTACACTCGCTGCTATGGTGTGGCACATCTGGAAAGAGAGGAATATTCGTATTTTTCAGGGGAAACATAGAGGGAAGACCGTCCTTTTTGATGCTATTGCGGCTGACATCAGAGTTGTATTGCAAGATCAAGATCCGTCAACGGAGGAGGAGGCTACTGCTTATGGCAATTGGGAGTTCAAGGACATGGATTGAATATTACTGTCTTCTAGTACTGTGTATGTTCTTGTAATCTTGTATTCTCTTGTCGTTGAATAGTATTATTTGGGTAGTGGTTTTGAAGGTGGGGAGTGACGGCGCTTGTGCCCTATCCTCCCCCGTTTGAACCCACATCCCTAAATGTACTATTGTTGTGTTTGTATATTCTCAATAATACTAAAGCTAACCTTTCAATATATATATATATATATATATATATATATATATATATATATATATATATATATATATATATATATATATGAAGTATCTATGAGTATAAATATTGGTGTATAAATAAATTCATGATATATGTGTTGGTATATTGATGTTGCTTGTATGTCTAGGTTGATGTACATTTGGATGTATAAGAGTGTATGATGGTATGCATGGAATAATTAAATGTATATGCTATTACCTTAGCTACTGGTGTGAATATATGTTGGTATGTGATATTATAAGTATATGTGTTCGTATGTAGTTGCACTATCAGAGGTAGGTGCAATAGAGTGATTGTATTGGTTGAGATGTATGTAGTAAGTGTATATATATAAAGTGTAGTGTATACACCCATGCATGTGTGGATCCTTGAGTTCCACCCATGTGTGTGTGGATATGACTTAAGAGTATTTGTGTTATGAGTTGATGTATGTGATGAGTATATAATACATGTATGGCTGTAAGCTGGTACGCTTACGCCTGTATATAGATGAATATAATTTTGTATGGTTATCTATGTGTATTGATATTGATATGGTAGATCTTGTGCAATGATACATCTGTGAATGTTGGATGGGTACTAGGAGACATACATGATTGTATGTCTGAGTATAGAGGTGCATGCGTATATATGTTAACATATGGTAACCTATAAGAAGTGTGTATCATGGACCTATATAGTTGATTGAGCTCTAGGCGATGTATAAATATGGTATACCGTATGTATTGGTAATATGTGGCGTATATGTACATGCTGATTGTGTAAATTCATGTGCGGATCTTTGTGTTCCACTCAAGTATGAGTGGGCATGCCCTAGGTGTACTAGAGTTGTGTGTATGATACATATATGAAAGATGTGTATGGTTGCATGTCTGACTGTAAGCGGATACGCTTACACCGATGTTGGATGGATATATCATTATGTGAATATATGTGTGTGTTGGTATTGTTATATGAGACTCTATGTGATGACGTGTATGTGTATGCATACTAGGAATGTGGTTGTGTAAATTGATATAGTGAGATATGTATATATAAGTATAGCTACTATTGGAGGTGTATCATAAGTAGTGTGTGATATATATTGGTTTACTAAATGGTGTGTATAGATATACATAAGTAGGTATGCCAAGTTATACAATATTGGTATATACTTATATATTATGTGATGATATGTGAGTGTAACATGTGAATGAGATTTATATATGGATATGTATTGTGTGTACAAGTGTGTGTGTGTATAGATACATATACTGTACTGATATAATTCTTGTGATATTATTTATACATAGTGTTGTGTGTATATATATACTGCATTGAATATATGTTATGCTGACGGCTTTTATGTAAGTATATTTGTACCGTGTATAGGTGGATAAATATAGACTTACGTGAGTGAATATTGGATATGAATATATATGGATGTATACTTGAACTATAATCTGATGTATCTAGGTATACCTATAGGTATGTGTATGTGTAAGTTGTAGGATCCTGTCAAAACAGCGTTGGTAGGATCGAAATAAAGTAGAGACTTACGTTTGCGTACGCGGCACCGTAGTCTCTGAACTTTGCCCTCGGATTCACCACAACGGTCGATACTTCGTCACAGAGGATCGAAGCAGAGTTTCACCGCCTAAATCTCTAACTAGAAGAGGATTTTAATGGAAGGGAGAAGAAGAACATAAGGATGCCTTATGAAAACTTATGGCATGGAAAGTGTGAATGAATGTCTTACCCTTGGGTCCTATTTATAGGCTTTAGGGGTAGTTATTGTAGGAAATAACTAAATATAAGCTTATTAGCCTATATTAGCACATTCATTTATCTTCTTCTTTATCCACTTATCAAGTGCCATTTTGCACTTATAAAGTGGCTTTTTCCACTTATCGAGTGGCTTTTTCCACTTATCGAGTAGTCCTTTTCACACGAGAAAAGGTTCCCTTCGCGCACGCCTTCGTGCACGCGACATCTGAGGTCCGTATACCCTCATACATCCCCTCATGGGTGTATTTATGTCGTCCATATCCAACATCTCCCACTCACACTTGAGGGGATTGTAAGGAAACATATTTTCCTTTAACTCTTCTGTTTGTCATACCGAGAAATAGGCTGTGTGACCGTCATGCGTATAGAGTCCGCTGTTGTGCACTTGTTAGAGATACACAACACTCCTCGAGGAGTAAAGTTGAGTAGATCAACGCATGCTTTACCCTAGATTTATTTCTTCACATTTCTTATACTTTATATTCAACAATTGAATCCCATCTGGATTACAATTGGCTGGCCAGCTTTGAATCTTTAAAGTCCAAATGTGAATATGAAATTAATCTTCCTCTTCTTGCGATCCTTTCGATCTTGACTTGACTTGCTTTTCTAACATGCCCCGCCGGACTGAATTAACCATAGTCCTTAAGTAACATGCTAAGATAGCAATCACCCAGTCAAATCTAAAGGAGCCAATTAGAGTCCATAAGGGTAATGAGTTAAGACCCATGTGGTCTTTGGGTCTCACATAATAGTAAACTTTTTTACTATTCTAACCCAATGGTCAAAAATGCATACGTAGTATGAATACGTATTACAACATCACTCCTTTCCCAGGGATCGTATGTCTCAATGATGTTGTAAGGATGATAATCAGACACCACAATGTCTGACTTTGGGTCCCTTTCACTACTCAAATAATCTTCTGGACCCACATCCTGCATAAGACAGATAGGATTTCAAAAATCCTCTTAGATCTTTGTAAGCATCCATATGATGCAGATCTTTCATACGACTATTTTGTTTAAGTCATGACTCTAAATCATCCGTCTGACGATTTTGACTTTAAACAGGTCTCATCTTTATTTTATCCATCTGATATAATAAAGGCGGTTGCTCATGTGAGAGAGCCAACCTCAATCTGTCCGACATACTAGAAAGTATAGCTGAGATTTCAAAAATGTACACAAACATTTCCCAGAAATTCATATGCAATGTTAAAAAGAACTTATTCTTTTATTAAATTTGATCTTTCTCAGACATGGGAATATATATTGGTACAACTCAGCTCTTACGCAATCCTTGGGATGATAAGTGTTTATAAAACACATTTCTGGGGATCGCTTTCGTAAGCGGATCCTCTATCATCTCATGCGTAGATATGTACCTTATGTCTACCTTCTTGGTTTTATCATAGTCTTTTGCAAATTCGTATCGGATATCAATGTGTTTGATCTTACAAGACACATTATCCTCTTAACCGCTTTCCAGTGTACTTGCCCTGGATTGGATTGGTAACGGCTTACCATTTCCAACGGCAAAACAGATGTCCGGTCTCGTACACACCATAGCATACATAAGACTATCAACTGCACTGGAATATGGAACTTTTTCCATAATTTCCTTTTCCTTTTGGTTCTTTGGACACGATTCCAGATATAAATTATCGCATATGCTTATATGAATATCAATGGACTTGCAGTCCTGCATATCAAAGCGTTCTAGAACCTTCTTTATATAAGTCTCCTGAGAGAGAAAGAAGTTTCTTCGAACGATTCCTTGAAATCTTAACTCCAAGGATATATGCGGCTTTTCCTATGCCTTTCATCTCAAATACTGATGAAAGCCAAGCCTTGATACTCATCACAAAGCCCTTGTCATTTCCGGCTATTAAAATGTCATCTACATATAGAGACATGATAATATACTTGCTTTTAATCCTCTTGATGTATACTCAGTTATCTTCATCAAGCATGGTAAAACCATTTGATAACTTTATGAAATCGTATATACCATTGCCTCGAGGATTGTTTAAGACCATATATGGACTTATGAAGTTTACAAACCTTATGTTCGTTTCCTTCTTTTACAAACCCTGTTGGTTGTTCCATATAGATCTCATCGTCCAATTCTCCATTGAGAAAGGTAATCTTTACATCCATTTGATGTAATTCGAGGTCTAAGCAAGCCACCATTGCCAGAATCAGGCGAATCGAGGTAAAACGAACAACAGGTGAGAAGGTCTCTTCGTAGTATATCCCTTCCTGTTGCGTAAAACCTTTCGCGACAAGGCGAGCTTTATATCTGTCAATAGAGCCATCAGCCTTATGCTTGATCTTGAGAACCCATTTGTTCCCAATAGCTCTACGTCCTTTGGGTAAGTCAACCAAGTCCCAGACTTGGTTAACTTTCATGGATTCTAATTCCTCCCTCATCGCTTCCATCCATTTGTCTTTAGCAGGGCATGATACGGCCTGATTGAAAAGTAGCAGGCTCGTAACCTTGTACGATTACTATGTCGTATTTGAGATTCATCAAGTCCTTGTTGACTCGAATTTAGATCAATTCTAATATCACTCCCACTTGGGATGTCGTTAGAATTGCTCCCACTTGGATCATTATTCCCTGTATGGAATAGGATAATCGTCATTCGTATCATCCATTGGTGAAGATTGAAACGTATTTTCGTCTTCACCAAGAATTCTCCCACTCGAATGAGGTAATCCTTCTTGATCGTAAATCTCAAATAGAGATAAGTCCTGACTTATCTCGCCCTGTCTTGGAAACTCATTTTCCAAGAAAGTGACATCCCTCGACTCAAACTCAATTAGACCTCCATTGTCTTCCTGACTAATAAAAACATAACCTTTGGAGTTTTCTGCGTATCGTATAAAGATACATTTCCTTCCCCTTGGCCCAAGTTTGCCATACTTATGGGAGGAAATATGTGCGTAGGATGCACAACCCCAAGGTTTCAAAATGTTTAAGTCAGGAGACCTTTGGTTCCACAACTCATAAGGAGTGGAGCTAACTGATTTCGAGGGTACGCGGTTCAAAATGAAAGCGGCCGTCAATAATGCATCACCCCAAAAGGTGATTGGCAAGTTAGCTTGCGCCATCATTGAACGGACCATTTTCATTAAAGTCATATTCCTCCTTTCTGCAACACCAATTTGTTGAGGAGTATAAGGCATAGTTACCTGATGTACTATGCCTTTTTCATCACAAAGTTCCTTAAAACTTGTTGATTGATATTTACCGCCCCTATCGGTTCGCAAGACCTTAATCTTGCGATCTAATTGATTCTCCACTAAACTCATATAGTTTTTAAAGCAGGTTTAGTGCTTCACTTTATTGGGATATCAAATAGATATGACCGAATTGGGTGAAATCATCAATAAAAGTGATGAAATAGGACTTCCCGCGTCTTGTCTTGACATTCATCGGACCACATATGTCCGAATGGATAAGCTGTAATGGAACCTCGGCCCTTGTGCCGGTTCCAAACGGCTTGCGACAAGATTTCCTCACAAGGCAATGTTCGCAGGTCGACATTTCGACCTTTGAAACATTGGATAGAAGGCCACGTTTAGCAAGTCTATCCATACGCGTTGGTCCAATATGACCAAGCCTTGCGTGCCAACAAATTATATTAGACTCATTAGTCAAAGAATTTGTCACAAGGAAATTTTCATTACATGAGGAATCATACATTGTACTTATTACAATAAATACTTTGAAAACATACCCTGTGCCAATTAAGGAATTATTACAAAATAGGTCCATATTACAATCATGAAGGAACCAACTATAACCAAGACCCATTAAATTGACCACAGTTTTAATATTCCTTTGAATATATGGAATGAAGAGAACATCATGAAGTAGGAGAGTGCGGTCGTTGTCCAAGACTAACTTGCGAGTCCCAACGCCTTTCACTTCAACACGTGTGTTTTTTCCTACATTGATCCACTTCATTCCTTGGGGTATCCGATGATACTCCACGAAGGACCGTCTGTCCCTTGCTATGTGGTCGGTGGCACCTGAATCAATTATCCAAAATGGATTAGATTCCATAAGAAATGTTGAACTAGAAACACATATGTAACTAGTATAATTACAAGTTACCTCGTCACCTCCACCCGTACACGAACGAGCATAGTGACCGAACTTGTTGCACTTGAAGCACTTGATCTTCTTCAAGTCTTTCTTCTTGTGCCATTTCTTGTGCCCACCCTTATGTTTGGGTTTCTTGGTAGACTCAGGTTGCTTATTACGTTCATTAGTAAACTTCGAACCATATTTCCGTTTCTTTCCCCCGTGTGGGGAACTAGCAACCATATGCACTTCTGCACTTGGCTTGGCGGCCGCAAGCCGCTCTTCCTCTAACTCGAGGTGCTTAGAAACGTCGCTGAAGTTCTTGATGCTCTCATTATGAGTGAGATGCATCTTCATTTGGTCCCACCCATTTGGTAGGGAACGTATGACTGCTTGGATTTGTTGCTCATCAGTGAGCACATGACCTGCGTCCTTTAAATCTGAGATAAGATTCGCCATATGTCGCAGATGTTTCCCCATGGAATGATCTGGACGTTTCTTATATGAATTGAATCTTATAGTTAAGGCGCGAAGTTTGGACACCGATGTGCCACCGAACTTCTACTCCAGCTTGGACCATATGTCCATGGCTAGGCCATGCTCTCGGAAGATGCGCATTATGTCATCGGCCATACTGGACAATAACGTAATGCGGGCTATCTTGTTCTTCCGAGACCAAGCATCAAAAGCTTCCTTGTCTCGTCTGTGTTGGGCCGTAGTGCCCAACTCGGGTTCAATCATGACGTTCTTTAGAGTTTCAAGCAATTCTTGCTCCTCTAGAACGTATTGTATCTTAATGGACCATAGTTTGTAATTATCGCCGTTGAGTTTTTCACCTCTGTTTAACTCAGCGACGATATTCTTTGAAGCGGAAGACATTTTACTTTTAAAATGCTGCAAAAGACACAAAACCGAAGGTTTGATCAAAACATTGCATAAAAATTCTTAAAATATAACTCCCACTTGAAATGATAATAGAATATCCCATTTGGATAGTTCTAAAAATTCAAATCCCACTTGGAATTATATTATATTTGATAAGTTACTTTCGAAAAATATTGAAGATGTTGTTCTAGAATCGAAAAGGTCTCTACGATTCCAATCACCATCTAGAACAACCTTCAATATTCCCCCATCACTTATCAAACAATAGTACTCTTATAGTACTAGCAGCGGAAAAACGAGTTTGAAAACGTATTTTTCAGATATAATTCCCACTTGAAATGATAATAGAATATCCCATTTGGATAGTTCTAAAATCAACTCCCACTTGGAATGATATTCCTAATTTGATAAGTTACTTTCGAAAAATATTGAAGATGTTACTTTAGAATCGGAAAAGTCACTACGTTTCCAATCACTATCTAGAGCAACTTTCAATATTTCCCCATCACTTTATCAAATAATCGTACTCTTATAGTACTTCGCAGCGGTAAAGCGTTTTTGAAAACGTATTTTTCAAAACGTGTATTTCAACCTAGTACCCTTATGATACTAGCGAAATATTCGGCTATCCCTGGCCATTGCCGGGGTAGAGCCGTAGCCGTGCCAAGGCCGGATCCCCATTGTGGGGATTTTTCTGCAAGCCACCGTCGCCGGCTCCCGTATGGATCCAAGCGTTCCCTCCTTCAGGGAAATTTGCCGCAGAGAACTGCTGTCGGACCCGTAGGGGTTGACCATGCAAGCCACTGCCATGCATGTCCCCCCTTTCGATCACGTAAGCCCCCCCCCCCCTCCATAGAGAAAATGGGTTGATCAGGGCTCGGCTATGGCCGAGGCCAAAGCTGGCAGAGGCCGGACACTGGGCTCGGCCAGGGCCGGCAATGGCCCGGCCAGGCCGGCCCTCGGCCAGGCCCTGGCCGCTGCCAGGGCCGGCCGTGGCCCTGGCAGCGGCCAGGGCCGGCCATTGGCCAGGCCCTGGCCGAGGCCCTGGCCGGAGGCCAGGGCGCTGCCCTGGCCTCTGCCAGGGCGGCCTGGCCCTGGCCGGGGGCCAGGGCCCCTGCCCTGGCCTCGGCCAGGGCGGCCAGGCCATGGCCTGAGGCCAGGGCCCCTGCCCTGGCCGGGGGCCAGGGCTCCTGCCCTAGCCTCGGCCAGGGCGGCCAGGCCCTGGCCTGGCCGCGGCCAGGGCTCCCTGGCCCTGGCCGTGGCCGGCCATGGCCCTTTGGCCATGGCCGGTCTCCCCCCTTGCATGGGGTGGCCGCATGCACTCCTCCCCCTTGATGGGGTGGTCGCGGTGGTTTTCGTCGTTATTGGCCGTAGCCAACCCCCTCCGCATGGGGAGGGGGGATGCATTGCCTCCATTGCCCATATGGCCATAGATTTCATGCACCAAAAGTCATCTTCCCCGATGGGAATAACCACCATCTTCTTCTCCGGTGAAGCACCCGTTCGTCGAGAAAGTAGTTATCCTCCAATGGCCGTGTGCCAAAAAAAATAACATACTTCAAAAACTCGTAAACTACGCGCTCCACATGAAGAGAGCGCCCATTCCCTATGAATGGAGACTTAGCATCCATGAAGAGAGCAAGTTTGACGATATGAACGGTCGGTTCTTCACGTCACGGAGAATTCCTGCCATATCCGTAATGGTAGGAGACCCTAACGTGAAAAGAACAACCACTACGTTCTCTCCATCACGAAGCGTTCCTACCATATCCATAATGGTAGGATACCCATTCGTGAAAAAGACAACGACTCGTTCATAGTTTCGACGGGGCGACGGTCTGACCGGAGCGAATCCGTTTGGCTCTGATACCAATGTAGGATCCTGTCAAAACAGCGTTGTTAGGATCGAAATAAAGTAGAGACTTACGTTTGCGTACACGGCACCGTAGTCTCTGAATTTTGCCCTCGGATTCGCCACAACGGTCGATACTTCGTCACCGAGGATCGAAGCAGAGTTTCACCGCCTAAATCTCTAACTAGAAGAGGATTTTAATGGAAGGGAGAAGAAGAACATAAGGATGCCTTATGCAAACTTATGGCATGGAAAGTGTGAATGAATGCCTTACCCTTGGGTCCTATTTATAGGCTTTAGGGGTAGTTATTGTAGGAAATAACTAAATATAAGCTTATTAGCCTATATTAGCACATTCATTTATCTTCTTCTTTATCCACTTATCAAGTGCCATTTTGCACTTATAAAGTGGCTTTTTCCACTTATCGAGTGGCTTTTTCCACTTATCGAGTGGTTCTTTTCACACGAGAAAAGGTTCCCTTGGCGCACGCCTTCGTGCACGCGACATCTGAGGTCCGTATACCCTCATACATCCCCTCATGGGTGTATTTATGTCGTCCATATCCAACATCATGCTAGCTTTGTGACTTAAGAGTATGGTGTGTTTAAATATCATGTGAACATGTATGTATGTAGATATATAAATACAAGGAGTGTGTGATTACATATAAAGGTGTATGTATTTAGAGATATCTATATGTATCCACGAAATAGTATACGTCTTTGATCATATTCTTGTGTGAATCTTTATGTAAGTACATATGTGTTGAGTGAATAAGTGTATAAATATTGGTGTGTATATTAATGCCTTGGGTGTATCTATACATATTTCTACTTATTGCTATGTACGACATTAATACATGTGTCCATGTGTATAGGTGTACTAGCATGTGTGTACATACTAGTCTGTATATATATGTGAGTGTTCTCATGCAATATAGATATATTTGTGAGTACATGGATGAATGTGGAATGTATAGTACTATGTATGTGTTGTGATGATTTGTCTGTGTGTATACATATATTCTTGGATAAGAATGTGTATATATATGTATATAATCTACGGTATAGTGCATGTATACATGAGTGAATAATATATACATAGCAGGGAAACCCTTAGACTATTCAATCTCCGGTCAGACCTTTAGCATAGAAAGTCCGAGGGCTGACTTTGTTTTTAAGGTGGGTAGAATGTAATGACCCCAATTTTAATGTACGCGTATTTATACGTATTTTGGCGTAAATGCGTACGTAGAATTTTTGGGAGTATGCTAGTATTTTTCTTTAATTATTTGGTGTAGGAATTATTTTTAAAAGATTTTTAAACTCATCATTTGGTATTAGTAAATAGGAGTATTTGGATGAATACCATGTATTTAAGGTGTATAAAGTATTACATCATGTATTTTTATTTTTCATAAAATACAAATTCAAAATTATTTAACTATGACACCTTAGCTTATAAGGTGTCATCTTGCATGATAAAGAATAAACACATGGCTATTAAGTTAACCAAGTGTGTGGATGAGAGGAATTTGGGGAAATAAAAATCAAGGTAAAAGAAAAACAAAATCAAAGAAATCTCTCCCATTCTCACTCTCCCCTCTCCACCTTCAACCAGGCCAAAATTTTTCCCCCTCCCCTTTCTTCCTTTGTTCATCCTCCCACCACCATTCTTCTCCCAAAACACCACCCAATCCACCACCAAGAACACCCCCTTGTTTCTCATCATTCTAAACACCAAATTCCCCTCAAAATTACTCCCAAAATCCAACCTTTGGAGGCTAGTTAGGAGCTTGAAAGAAGGAGACTAGGAGACCAAAAAATTCATCAAGAAAATAAGAAAGACCAAAGAAAATTTTGAAGGACTTTTGGAGGTAGAAATTCCTATCACTTATAGTAGGATTTAGTTTTAGGACTAGGAATTCCATTTATGTTAATATGTTATGTGAAATTAGCTAAATGAACAACATGCTGAAATTTACACAAAATTGGCTGACACTTTGGTAGATTTTTGCACTTAATTGGCTACATGGAAATACACGAAACAAATATATGTTGCTCATATTGTAGTCCTTAATAACTTTCACGTTTACAAGTTTTGCAAATTCGAACTAAAAACTAGGGTAAAAATTCAGTTTCTGAAACTGGTCTGTTTTTGGACAGTCTGGACACCCTTCAGTAAAATGAGTAGAAACCCATGCACACTTAATGAAACGTAATGACCTTGGTGCCGTTGGAAAGCTGGCTTCAAGATCTTCAACCCATAATTTTTTCAAATTTTTACTCTATCTTTAACTGGTAGTAATTTGGACTTGGAAATGCCCCAGTTTATGTTTCTGCAGACTGAAACTGTGCCTGTTATGAGAAAAATCACCATAATTCATATACTTGGAATTATTCTCTGAAATTTGGTGTGCTTATGTAGAACCCATATATCTACAACTTTGAAGGGGATCAGAAGCTAAATCTGACTGTAGATAGGTCGAAAGTAGCATTCT
Organism: Scilla litardierei; assembly: GCA_030789695.1. Lineage (NCBI taxonomy): Eukaryota > Viridiplantae > Streptophyta > Magnoliopsida > Asparagales > Asparagaceae > Scilla > Scilla litardierei. The sequence continues at coordinate 180,772,973 of CM061134.1, forward strand.
TTCTGTTGTGACAGTTTAAACAGATTCATGTGTTAACTTTGCTTAGAAATTGTTATGTTGTATTTTTGTCTTAAGCTGAATTTGATCATGTTAATTGCCATATTTTGTCAATTTATGTTTTATTCAATTTCAGTTATTAATCCGTTCATATATTATGTCTTATGTGATGATGATGATGAAAAATATGTCTAACTTAAGTTAAATTTGTTTATGCTATTTGTGCTCACAATAGTACGCTCTTGAGATACGTTTTTATGAGGATGTTCATGAAATGTTTTCACTTTGGAAAAGGATGTAATTAAGTGAATGGAAAGACGATGTTCGTTGTTTAAAACACGACATCGGTGAAGTGATGAAAGTAATGGAAAGATGTAAAAGCAGTAGTAGAGGCCGCTAGACGATGAAACGATAAAATGTTCTAAAAACTGAGAGTGAACATAGAGTCTGACATTGGAGGACTCTGTCCATTCTTGAAATGGGCGAGACTCCAGATGTGGGTTTGGGGAAAACACGGGTAAATTTTAGGTGTTAAGGAGCGGACGGCAGTACGATTATCTCGCCCAATGTGTCACCTCCGGAAGGGGAGTTTGAGAGGGCTAGAGAGGCCGCTGGTGCGCTCTTGACGCACCATGACGGTAAATGATGGTTTTCTCCGTTTGTCCGACAGAAAAACTGAGATGAGTCTCGCTCAGGTACCTTGTTCAGTCGGGTACGGAGTTACGAGAGGCCCCTCCAGTGCTCGTGTCGCTGGAGTGGTACCACTTTTTCACCCACCCTAGGTGAAGTCCGCCTCATTAGCGTCCTACGATTTACACGAGTTCCAAACATGTGAATCAACAACTTATAGTAATTGTCTTTAATTTATAAATGTTGTTATCTCATGTCTCCTTACTTTTGTTTACTTTAATGCTGCTATCCCATGGTAACATGTTCGTATGCTTCCTTTCAATATCTGCATTTCATAATATGGTTTCATATGCATGTTTTGCAAGTTCTCATAACTAAGTTCGCATGTTGGAATGTGATCACTTTTATGCACCATGAACCTTACTTGTTAGACCACCCTCCCTAGATAGGCAGACCAGTTCTAAAACTGGGTTCTACTAGAGTGTTAGGAGTTTCCACTGGGTCACGTGTTGACGTGTCCCCGTTGACTTTCAGGTTGTGTGAGTTGGAGGTTGGAGTTAGAGGCCGGAGCTTTGGAGTTGGTGAACAGTTGTAGGATTGGGTGGCGAGGGGTATGATGAGAGACTTATACTTTTGGTGTTTCTTTTTCGGGTAGACATTTGTACCTATAGTTGTGAGGATGAAAATGTTGGTATTGTATAAGTTGGAACTGGACTTAGAGTTGTATAAGATTATCGTTGTCTCTGTGTAGCTTCCCTCTTTTGTACCCCTTGAACAGATGGTGTATGTAAAAGATTGTATCAATGTATTAAATAAATGAAATATTGTACTTTTGTTTATTTTCTCAGTGTTTTATTTGTGATGGAGCTTTACTTGTACTTCCCAGTACGTGCGCAGTGACCTGCAGTGTTTTTTTGCTCTCTTCCTTTCTCTCTTTCTAAGTAACACTCGTTGATCTAGGAATACTTGGGACATATTCTCACTTTCCGGGTATCTTAGAGAATAGGTCGTTACAGACGTAGCAAGCCGAAATTTGATCTAGGGCTTCTACGGACGTTGGTGCACAAGAATTGGTACCTGCAGCACAAGAATACTTGGTTAAAGAACGTTACATTTTCTACTTAAATAATTTGATCGTTCTGATTTTCTAAACTGGTTTAAACGTTATCGAAAACCGTTCTAAATTTTTATATAGGCTAGGTATGATGAAAATAATTTTACAGAAGGAGGAAATATTTTTCAGAAGCTTATAGTAATTTTTATAATTTTTTAAAAGCTCAAAAACAATTTAAAAACTATTTTTCAATTAGTTAACGTATTTATTCAATAATTTCTTCTAGGTGCATCCATATCGGAATGGTTCAAGTGAGCTGTCAAAATGACCGTCTCGGAGAGTACTACAACAGATATTTTTCTCACGTGATAGTTTACGTGAAAATAACAAGTTACGGGTGTTTAATTGAAAAAGACTTATTTAAGTTTTGGGGTTAAAAATTTACTCTGGAAAAACTAAGCGTCTGATTGAGATGAGACTAGCGCCATTGGGTCCAGAATATTATTTCTGATTTTTTGGAGTTAGTGTTGTATTTTTCTGGCCTCTATATTATTTATCATTAATTTAAAACCAATAAACCCATTTAATAATTTTTAAAATACATATGTACGCTTTTATAAACGGATTCGTATATGCGTTATACCTCTTCGTTTACACATGCCGCAGCGGGGGAATCGGCGTGTGCGTTCGTCGCCGACGTCAGCGGCAACATGGAAGGCAGCAGGCGGCGATGGCATGGCGGAGGACGGCGGAGGGGGTGGCTACGAAGGCTTCGAAGCCCGGAGAGGGGGGTGATTCGTGGTGGCATTGAACAGAGAAGCGACGTGCGGCGATTGGAGCACTGGGCTGCTGCTGCGGGCTCGGAAGCTGAGGGGAACGAGGAGGCGGCGGTTGAGGTGAAGAAGACGCCTAGGGCGTTTGCTCGACGAAGGGAGGAAGCTCAGGGGAGCTCTTCGCCAGAGCGGGGGTTAGCTTCGGGTTGTCGGGCTCTCGGCGGAGGAGGTGTGCTGCGGCGACGAAGCTGTCGTCGTGGGGAGGCGGAGCGATGGCGACGGTGGGGTCGGAGGCGAGGTGGCGGATGCCGGGGATGTCGCTGTTCTTCATCGGAGCGGAAAGGAGGGCGGGGTCTCGGGAGGCAGACGGCACTCGAGGGAAGGTCGAGGATGGGTTCGGGGGCGGTGGCAGGGCGTCGGAGACGACGAAGGCGGTGAGGCTGAGGCGATGGAGAGCGTGGACGAGGCAAGCGGGAGGCGCTGGAGGGCTTGGGGGCTGACGGCGAGTGAGAGGGGTCTCCGGTGGTTGCTGGGGGTTTGATGAAGCGGCATCGACGATGAGAGAGTGGGAGGCCTGAGCGGAGGTGGCGAATGGGCGGAGGCGTGGGTGCAGCGGCGTCGGCGGAAGCTGCGGGAGGCAGAGGCGAGCGTCGTTCGTCGGAGCAAGGGAGATGGTGACGGGGAGGCCATGGGCGAGGGAGGAGGCGGACGGCGAGCTCGCCGTAGGCCGCCGAGGGTGAGAGTGTTAGAGAGAGAGGGTGAGCGGCGTGAGTGGGTTTTCGAACAAAGAAAAATAGAGGGAGAGAGAGAGATCCTTAGAACGAAGTGATCGGGGGTAGCTCCGTTGCCTGAGTTATTTCGAAAACATGAGAGAGAGAAAGTGTGAATTTGAGAGGAAGAGAATTAAGGGGGTTTATATAGGTTTAAGTAGATAATTTTAAAACTAATTAATTAATGCTTAGTCAATCTTATTAATTTTATTAGGTAGGTATTAATGAGGTTAGGTTGTGTTAGGTTAGAGTTTTGACTAAGTTTAGAAAAGAGAAGTTGGTGTTTTCCTCGTGGGTGCTTACGGGTAGGGTTATGCAATTTAATTTGGTTTGGTTAACCAAGGTAATTAGTAATAAGTAAAACCCCATTAGTGAAAGTCATTAGTGGAAATTTGTAACGAAATTACGATTTTGCCTCTACTAGTAAACGTGTCCGAAAAATTACGAAAACATACCCACGGGTTCGTATCGTCGCAAGGATCGCAAATACGAGATCCATTTCAGGGTTTGAACTACGGAGATACTAGTTTTAGGCCAAAACGTCTAGGAAGCGGGTTTGCTGGTTCTCTATTGATTTGACTTCAGAAAATTACGAAATTAATGTGAGAAGCCCTAAATGATCATAGAATAATAAATTTGAAAACGTTTTGAGGATGTTTGTATAGAAAATTAATTCATTAAGCCAAAATGGTAATAATTGAAAATGAATTTTTATCAGATTATTTAGAGGTATATGATGAAACCTGAACTTACTACTAAAATACTCCATAACTAGTTTGGTATTTCAAAATTTTTTTATAAGAAATTTTGAAATCACTTAAAACTTCTGACGAACTTTTATAAAATAGTTTAAAAGGAATTGAAAATGGGTTAAATACGTAAATAGTTGTGTTGATGAAAACAGGCCGTTACATTCTACTCTCCTTAAAATAATTCCGTCCTCGAAATTTAAAAGACCTTTCTAAAACAAATAATTGATGTTATGAAGAAGCTCAAGCAAATAAATGATAGAAAAGATAGTAATCTAGTAAACCAGGTTGTAAATACCATGAAATATATTATGATATTATAGCATCAAGAAAATAAGAGATGTTATATATGAATACATACTATTGGCATTACCATAGTTTCTATAGCTAGTCTCAAGTCAAAATAGGCTCAGATAGAAGAAAACGACGAGCTCAAGAAAGATGAAGAAATAGCGGCATCAGCTTACACGTCTCGGTTTGGTTCATCTCAATTTCTCTAGCACCATCCTCCAATACTTCGGAGCATCCTTCGATTCGCTTCCGTTGTCGAATTCGAACTTCTGGTGATTGAAAATCGAATACTACCCTCCTTAAAATAGACGTAGCTAGAGTTCAAGCGTACTAAAAATAGAAAGATTCTAAGAAGGTCAATCGAAAGGTCATCAAGCTAAAGGAAGGGTGATAGTGATGAAGATCGATGGCGTTACATAATCATGATTCACGACTTTACGGTCTAGCGGATACGGCCAGGGAAATGACTAAGCCAGGATCACTTACCCCCAGTCTAGCTGGGGTGATCCAACAAACTTAGCCAAGCAGATTGACCGGATCATGGTCCATTGAAGGAAGCTTATCATTTATATGTGTGCCATCAACACAAAAAAGATTTTATTAACAACTAATTAATCCTATCAACTAGTTGAATCCTAAAAATTCAAAATTTTAGGTTTTGTTAATGACTTTTTATTAAGTCTTTATCAACTATACGGTTTCATTCGTATCGAAGATAACTTGGATTATCAACGAAGGAGATTATTAGCAAAAGTAACTCCAAAGAATGGAACACGAGTTCCTAGACAAGGGTTAAGAGTTTAAAGGAGAAGATGATGATGAAGTGAATGAATGGTTTCCACCTATGGAAGGTCACTCTAGTAGAAGAGTGTATAAAGATACACTCAGAGGATGGAACAAGAGTTCAAGGGTTTAAAGAAGTAAATGATAGCCAAAGAAGATGGGTAATAAGGACACTTCATCTGTACGTCCCGTACAGGTGAAAACTCGAGGCGTTCTGTACTCGAGTGTTCAATTTGAGTATTTCATATAGTACATCCTGATCTTGCTATATTGTTCACGAGGTAGTTAGCGCGGACCTGCATGGGCCACCAAAACTGTAACGACCCGCTCCCGGGGGCCCGTTACTTATTTGATATTTGCATAGGTCCTACAGGTTACCAGTGAAACCAAAATAGCCACAATGCAGAGATGTACAAAAATACCCAAATAGTGTCCACTTATTACAATCCATACTATACAAAATGTTCCAACCAATGTACATGAAAGAAAGAAAGTACACAACTGAAAATAGCTCTGGAAGCTGTGGTCTCATGGTCGAACTCTAGTGCTATTAGCTCAAGAGCATCTACCTCCATATGTACGTCGTCTGCGGTGCCATGGAGATGGAACCGTAGGTAAGTCACAACAATTCTAAAAATAGAAATAGAGGAGTGCAAAAGTATGGAACAAGCTATAGTAAACAATTAAAGATGATCATGCTGGTGCAAAAAGTAAAGTAAGAGCATGCATGTATAAACGAGCGAAAAGTAAAGTATTGGTGGCTGCTCAAGTGTGGTAAGTAAAGTGCATGTGATGCATAAAGTAAAGGTGACTGTGCAAGTACAAAAGTAACGTACAAGAGCAACAACTGTAGCACGGCATATAGTAGCAATAATATTTTAACCAGCAGGCAATAGTAGGACAACCGGGCAAATGTAGTAACAATAAAAAGGACAAGCAGGCAATAGCAAAACTAGAAACTATGTGACTGAAGTCGGAGAGTACAATATGTGACCATTGAGTTCATCTTTTGCCTAGGCGCGACCCAGACGAATGCCGAAACACATGCACGGTTTGCCGAAACTCAGGCAGCGGGACGGGATGCCGAAACACAGGCAGCGGGACGGGAAGATTGAACTCTAATCACTCCCGCACTCTCTCAAACTATGAGTTACCCCAAAAACCCCAGTGAAGTGTCAAGTGTTCCATGTACATGTTCCTTTCATGATGTTCCACGAGATGTTCCACAAAATATTCCACAAGATGTTCCACATGTTACTAGTCAAACCAAGACAACTGATTGACTTTCTTATTGAAAACCAGAAAGTTAGAAATTCTTTCCAAAACAAGCTGGCCAAGCGAAGTGAGGATAAAAACAAGTCCAACATTCGGGGTGTCTAGTATTGTTTAGCACACAATTTACCCAAGTTGATGGTTGTGTACTACAACCACCAAAGTTGAAAGTTGGCAAAGTAACCTGTAGTTGATTACTTTCCTATTAGATTAGGTCTCTAGTTCGGTTCAAGTCAAGTAGCCGTTCGGAGGCTATAGTGGTGTTCTATGTACATACGAGGACACTAACTAATTTTCTAATTTTTAGAATTAGTCGTGACTTACTGATTTCAAGATCGACGTAGCAAGCCGAAATTTGATCTAGGGCTTCTGCGGACGTTGGTGCACAAGAATTGGTGCCTGCAACACAAGAATACTTGGTTAAAGAACGTTACATTTTCTACTTAAATAATTTGAACGTTCTAATTTTCTAAACTGGTTGAAACGTTATCGAAAACTGTTCTAAATTTTTATATAGGCTAGGTATGATGAAAATAATTTTACAGAAGGAGGAAATAATTTTTAGAAGCTTATAGTAATTTTTATAATTTTTTAAAAGCTCAAAAACAATTTAAAAACTATTTTTCAATTAGTTAACGTATTTATTCAATAATTTCTTCTAGGTGCAATCCATATCGGAATGGTTCAAGTGAGCTGTCAAAATGGCCGTCTCGGAGAGTACTACAACATATATTTTTCTTACGTAATAGTTTACGTGAAAATAACAAGTTACGGATGTTTATTTGAAAAAGACGTATTTAAGTTTTGGGGTTAAAAATTTACTCTGGAAAAACTAAGCGTCTGATTGAGATGAGACTAGCGACATTGGGTCCAGAATATTATTTCTGATTTTCTGGAGCTAGCGTTGTATTTTTCTGGCCTCTATATTATTTATCATTAATTTAAAACCAATAAACCCATTTAATAATTTTTAAAATACGTATATACGCTTTTATATACGGATTCGTATATGCATTATACCTCTTCGTTTACGCATGCCGCAGCGGGGGAATCGGCGTGTGCGTTTGTCGCCGACGTCAGCGGCGACGGGGAAGGCGGCGGGCGACGATGGCGTGGCGGAGGACGGCGGAGGGGGTGGCTACGGCGGCGTCGAAGCCCAAAGAGGGGGGTGCTTCGCGGTGGCGTTGAACGGAGAAGTGGCGTGCAGTGATCAGAGCGCTGGGATGATGTTGCTGCTGCTGCGGGCTCAGAGGCTGAGGGGAACGAGTAGGCGACGGTTGAGGTGAGGAAGACGCCTGTGGCATTTGCTCGACGAAGGGGGGAAGCTCAGGGGGAGCTCTTCGCCGGAGCGGGGGTTAGCTTCGGCCTGTCGGGCTCTCGGTGGAGGAGGAGTGCTGCGGCAACGAAGCTGTCGTCGTGGGGAGGCGGAGCGATGGCGACGGTGGGGTCGGAGGCGAGGTGGCAGACACCGGGGATGTCGTCGTTCTTCATCGGAGCGGAAAGGAGGGTGGGGTCTCGGGAGGCAGACGATGCTCGAGGGAATGTCGATGATGGGTTTAGGGGCGGTGGTAGGGCGTCGGAGACGATGAAGGCGGTGAGACTGAGGTGATGGAGAGCGTGGACGAGGCAAGCGGGAGGCGCTGGAGGGCCTGGGGGATGACGACGAGGGAGATGGGTCTCCGGTGGTTGCTGGGGGTTCGATGAAGCGGCATCGATGGCAAGAGAGTGGGAGGCCTGAGTGGAGGTGGCAGATGGGCGGAGGCGTGGGTGCAAAGGGGTCGGTGGAAGCTGCGGGGGCAGTGACGAGCGTCGTTCGTCGGAGCAAGGGAGATGGTGACGAGGAGGCCATGGGCGAGGGAGGAGGCGGACGGCGAGCTCGCCGTAGGTCGCCGAGGGTGAGAGTGTTAGAGAGAGAGGGTGAGTGATGTGAGTGGGTTTTCGAACAAAGAAAAATAGGGGGAGAGAGATCCTTAGAACGAAGTGATCAGGGGGAAGCTCCGTTGCCTGGGTTATTTTGAAAACATGAGAGAGATAAAGTGTAAGTTTGAGAGGAAGATAATTAGGGGGGTTTATATAGGTTTAAGTAGATAATTTTAAAACTGTTGTGAAGGGAAAAGTAGAGTAATAGGTGTGTGGGTTTAGGAGCCCACTACCCTCATATATATAGCTTTCAATGATGGGCCGGATACCCAATGGGCCTCATGGGCCTATTCATAACACTTCCCCTTATCCAACCAACATTGCTTAAGAGGTGGACTCTTCAGGATCCGAGTTAGGATAACTGCCTTGTTAAATAAAGAACAGTTTATCCATAACTTCCCCTGTTTTAGGGATGTGTCTAGGGGTGGATACTTCAGGATCCAGAGTCAACGAGGTTGCCTCGTCAAAACCTTGACTATGGAAAACCCTGTGGAAAAAAACCAATAGCCAAGGGAAAAGAGTACACCTTTGCAGTTGACTCCCCCTCATCTGACCAAGCTTCAGGCTTGCAGATTTCCTATGAATCTATACATCAGTCTCCTATGTATCTATACATTCATAGTCCTCTCATCCTGACCCAGTTTACATTTTCTCACTCTCCTCATCCCAATCCCATATACAAGTTTCTCAAAGATACTAGTAGGCAAGGATTTGGTAAGCAAATCCGCCAAGTTATTACATGATTGGATCTTCTGTACCTCAATCTGCTTTTGCTTCTGAAGGTCATGCGTCCAGAAGAACTTGGGATAGATATGCTTCGTCTTGTCGTCTTTGATGTAGCCGTCCTGTAGCTGGGCTATACATGCTGCATTGTCTTCATGGAGTGGTGTAGGCGCAAGAATGACGTTCATTAGGCCGGTGGAGGTGAGAATGTGCTGGATCACAGAACGTAGCCAGAAGCTCTCTATACTTGCTTCATAGATTGCTAGGAGTTCTGAATGAGTGGATGAGACGGTCGTCATGGTCTGCTTCACAGATCTCCAGGATATGGCAGTGTCGCCATAGGTAAACATGTATCCGGTCTGAGACTTCTCTGTATGAGGATCGGACCTGTAACCTGCATCAACATAACCAACTAAACCTGTTGTTACCCCTTTCCTGTAGAATAGACCTAAGTCTATGGACCCTTGGAGGTAGCGCAGAAGATGTTTAACTCCGGCCTAGTACCGCTGTGTAGGTGCAGCACTATATCTGGCTAGTAGGTTGACTGCAAATACTATGTCAGGGCGAGTGCAGTTACCCAGGTAAAGGAGTGCACCGATAGCACTTAGATAAGGCACTTCCGGGCCTAGTACTTCATCCCCCTCTTCCAGCGGCCGGAAGGGGTCTTTATGCACATCCAATGATCTGACGACCATTGGGGTGCTGAGGGGGTGGCACTTATCCATTTGGAACTTCTTCAGCAAGTTCGATGTATAATTTGACTGATGTAACAGGATCCCATCGTTAAGATGCTCTATTTGAAGGCCTAAACAGAATTTGGACTTTCCGAGGTTTTTCATCTCGAAATTTTCTGTTAAGCTTCTAGAAATCTCGGCGATCTCTTCAGGAGATTCAATGAGGTTCAAGTCGTCCACATAGACGGCTATAATGACAAATCATGTTGCCTTTGCTCTTATAAAGATGCAAGGGCAGACTGGGTCATTTGTAAATCCTTGTTTTGCAAGGAAGTCGCTCAGTCTGTTATACCACATCCTTCCAGATTGTTTTAGACCATATAATGATCTTTGCAGTTTCACTGAGTAGATGTCACGTTGTCTCTCTTTTAGTGCTGCAGGCAAAGAATAACCGTCAGGCAATCTCATATAGATGTCTCGGTCTAAATTGCCATATAGGTATGCAGTCACGACGTCCATAAGCTGCATATCTAAACCCTCTTGAGCTGTCAAGCCAATGAGGAATCGGAAGGTGATCGTGTCCATGACCGGGGAGTATGTGGCTTCAAAATCCACCCCTGGACGTTGGGTAAAACCCTGTGCTACAAGCCTTGCTTTGTAGCGAACGATCTCATTTTGTTCATTTCTTTTTCTAACAAATACACATTTATAACCCACAGGTTTTACACCTTTTGGTGTCTGGACAATAGGTCCGAAGACCTTGCGTTTTGTGAGTGAATCCAACTCCACTCCTATTGTCGCTTTCCACTTTGGCCAATCATCTCTGCTTTGACATTCTGTCAGAGAGCGTGGTTCAATATCATCGTCGCAGTACGCGACGTTGATGGCAATATTACACGCAAATGTGTCATCTATAATTGTGCTCTTTCTGTCCCAATACTCCCCAGTTCGTACATAATGTATCGAAACTTCATTTTCTCCCGGTTTTTCCTCTGTTTGAGAGTTTGGGAGAGATGTGGGAGCAGGGCTTATAGTAGCATCCTGTGGTGGTATTGTTTTACCATTGCCAAGGGTCCTACTCTTTCGAGGGACTTGGTCCTTGGATCCCGGTGGTCGTCCTCTCTTTTTAAGAGGTCCAACCATCTCTGCTGCAGGCGGATTGCATCCATTTTGCGGTATGTCAATCCTAGCTGGAGTGTTAGCAGCAGGGACGTGTGATCTGACAATCTTCTGGTTGTCAGTAAATTTGTCCGACAAGAGATGGACAGTGTTTTGGATATGGAGAATCTTCAGGACCTCCTCCTCACACTGGCTTGTGGGCGGATCAAAGTGACTTAGTGTCTTTGTATTCCAAGTGATACCGTCTGAAGCTTCAGGCTTCTTGGTTTGTAAGCCTAGTTTTGGAAATGATGTTTCATCAAATTCACAGTCTTCTAGACGTGCCTTAAAAACGTCTCCCGTAAGGGGTTCTAGGAATCTTATTATGGAGGGCGTGTCAAACCCAACATAAATGCCTAGGCGACGTTGTGGACCCATCTTTGTCCTTTGTGGTGGTGCTATGGGGACGTATACTGCACAACCAAATATTCTCAAGTGTGAGACAATTGGTGGGGCTCCAAGTGCTAATTGCATAGGAGAAGATGACTAACCTCCAGAAGGTCTTAATTTTATTAAGGATGCAGCATGCAATATTGCATGACCCCATGCATTCACTGGCAACTGGGATTGAAGTAATAATGGACGAGCAATCCATTGCAGTCTCTTAATTAGAGATTCTGCTAACCCATTTTGGGTGTGAACATGCGCTACAGGATGTTCGACTTCAATGCCATGTGCTTGGCAATAGTCTAGGAAGACTTGTGATGTAAACTCCCCCGCATTGTCCAGACGAAGTTTCTTTATCTGGTAGTCGGGGAAGTGGGCCCGCAACCTGATTATCTGAGCTAAAAGCTTAGACAGTGCTAAGTTACGGGTGGACAGTAGACACACATGTGACCACTTAGTAGATGCGTCTATCAGGACCATAAAGTACCTGAACGGACCACTTGATGGGTGTATAGGCCCACAAATGTCTCTGTGGATTCTTTCCAGAAAGCTTGGAGACTCCAAGTCCACTTTGAGTGGAGAGGGTCTCGTAATTAGTTTACCCTTGTAACAGGGTGGACATGGGAATTTACCTTTTTGAAGAATCTTCAGGTTCTTCAAATTTATACCCCTTGAGCTTTTTATGATGCGGTACATCATAACAGATCCAGGGTGTCCCAGTCTACTATGCCAGAGTTGGAATTCTGGTGTTTGGGGGCACTGTAGGTGCTCCGTCAATAATGTTTCTGGAGATTGAATACTTGTTTGGTAGAGTCCCGAGGGGAGTCCCTTGAAACGTTCCACAATGGTTTTTGTACCATTTGTAAGAGACGTTACGTGCAAGTATTCTTTTTCATTTTCCTCGACCGTCTCTAAGTGATACCCGTTTAAACGGATATCTTTAAAGCTTAGGAGGTTTCAGATTGATTTAGGGGAGTATAACGCATTTCTAAGTTTGATGAGTGTGTGATTGGGGAGCAATATGATTGCTTCCCCTGATCCTTCTATTATATCAGCTGGTCCTGAGATTGTTCTCAATGGACCAGAATAGCTACTGATGCTCGTAAAGTAGTCTATACTTTGAAGGATTGAGTGCGTTGATGCACTGTCCACTAGGCATATGGATTCCATATCTATATAAGAAAAACATTCAAGCAATAAATAATACGAAGAGAAACTACTTTATATTAAGATGCTGAATAGTTTGACATGGAATAAAGGAAGATACATTGCAGGAAAGGAAGATACATTGCTAGAAAATAAAATTGTTTATAGTCCATGACTAAAGAGTGTCGTCTCCCATGAAATCTTCTGGATTCCATGTGGTCTCTGGTAACACTGCGCTTTCTATCAGGTTTGTCTCAGCGTGAGGCTTGAGACTTGCCTGGTAGAGGTCCTGTAGGTGTTTGGGAGTGCGGCAGATTCTGGACCAATGTCCAGTCATTCCGCATTTAGAGCACTTATCCTCCCAGTCTTTCTTGGGAGTACCACCTTTGTTGGGCGTCCACTTTTGCTTCTTTGCCGCGAACTTCTGGTTCTGGGGAGGAGCTTGAGGAGTGGCCTTTTTTCCGCTGCTTCTGTTCTTTCCATTTCTGGAACTTAGCCTTCTTATCCATCTTCTTCTTCTGGGAAGACTGGAAATGTGCCTCTGCAGGAGGTGGAGGTGGAGCGGAGCCAGGAGGGCGCAGGTTGTGAGTGGCAACCAACAAATCTCTGTTCTGTTCAGCCATTAGGAGGCATGAGAGCAGATCAGAGTACTTAGTGAACTTCCTCTCACGGTACTGTTGCATGAGGATCATGTCCTTCTCGTGAAAAGACGTGAACGTCTTTTCTAGCAACATATTCTCAGTCACATTCTCACCACACAACTTCAGGCGTGAGGTGATACAGAATAGTGCTGAGTTGTACTCCGCTACGGATTTGTAATCCTGTATGCGGAGGTGAGTCCACTCGTACTGCGCACGAGGGAGTATGACATCCCTTTGATGTCTGTACCTCTCCTCAAGTGCGTCCCACAGTTCATAAGGATCCTCTACAGTAAGATACTCGTCCTTCAGGGTCGAGTCTAAATGTTTCCTGATATAAATAATGGCTTTCGCCTTAAGTATATCGGAAACTTCTTCTGCATTAGGGGCTTCTTTAGAAGCATCCTTTTCAGCTGCGGCAGTACTTGTTGTTGCCTTTTCAGTGGGTGTTAGACTGAACCCATGAGAACGCAGGTGGAACTTCAGGTCCAACTGCCAACTCAAGTAGTTCGACCCATCGGCCTTCAGGACCGAAAAATCGACATTTGCAAGTCTGGCCATTTAAACAATCTAGCAACATAAACAAAAGATAGCATGAATTATTTAACTATTTAAAGTAAACATCCACGCATGCGATCTTGCAACATTTTAAATAGCATGAATTATTTAAAAATAAACATCCACGCATGCATTTTTATTAACATTTACATAGCATGAATTATTTAAAAATAAACATCCACGCATGCATTTTCATTTTAACATTAAAATAGCATGAGTTATTTAACTATTTAAAGTAAACATCCACGCATTTAATGTATAGGCAATGAAAATAAATTAGAACTATGGGGATCAGCCAGCCGACACTAACAGAAAAAGAAAGTCCGAAATTACATCCCATTAATCAAAAAGTGCATAAAAATAAAGACAACTCGGGAACTTCTGAGAGAAGCCCCTTTTCTTTATGCTAGCGCCTTCAGCTCCTTGGGGTGGTCCTTCAGCTTCTTTTTACATATATAACCTCACTTACAAATTTCTCTCAAAAAGAAAAATTGCAGAAAAGTAAAAATGTCGGAAACCTGGCTGATCCCTAAAATCATAGTCTAATAGCACATCCACACAGATTTTATATAAAATATACAACCACGCAGAGAATTATATCACAGGCATATAAAGATTAATAAATAATCTAAAAAGAAAGTGACGTGCTAAAATGATTTTGAAAACTTTTTAATCTTGATCCATTTTATTTATTTTTATCTTTCCGCTTAACCCTATCACAAAATTAAAATTTCTTTAATTATTGGGCTTTTGAGGCCAAAATAAAAAAAGAAAAATTATGTGTAAGTGGGCTAATTTTCAGGCTTTTGGGCCATGAAAACAACCCAATAGGGTTAATTGGGCCTCCCCTAAAAAATTTGGCCCGTTAAGGGCTAGGGTTTCGAAAAACCCTAGGGGGGCCCGCGGCGGCTGCCGCGACGGCTGGCCGCGCCAAGGGGGCGCGGCCGCGGGCGGCTTGTTTGCCGCCGGCGGCGCTGGAAAAGCGCCGCCGTCGTGCCCTTTGGGCGTGCGGTATATGGATCAAGGGGGGGTAAAAACGGATTTTTCAGACATTCAGATCTTTAAAAGGACGATTTTTATTGTTTATAGACATGCAGATCTAAATAAAAATAAATAGAGAAAAATGCGATTTTTACCGTGTTTTCAAACTATTTGATCTTAAAACATGCAGATCTACTGGAAAAGCAAGTTTAGATCTAAAAGTTTTGAGGATTTACCTCTAGATTCGACAAGGGAATCTAGACGACGGTTGATGAAGGATGCCCTTTTCGCTCCCCGTTGAGAAGAATACGATCTTCTTAAAACTGAGCGTTTGATGGATCTCCTTCCTTGAGCGTCGTCGCCTTTTCCTACGAGCGTGATCGTGCTGATAACGTGTTGTGAAGGGAAAAGTAGAGTAATAGGTGTAAGGGGTTAAGAGCCCCCTACCCTCATATATATAGCTTTCAATGATGGGCCGGATACCCAATGGGCCTCATGGGCCTATTCATAACAAAAACTAATTAATTAATACTTAGTCAATCTTATTAATTTTATTAGGTAGGTATTAATGAGGTAAGGTTGTGTTAGGTTAGAGTTTTGACTAAGTTTAGAAAAGAGAAGTTGGTGTTTTCCTCGTGGGTGCTTACGGGTAGGGTTAGGTAATTTAATTAGGTTCGGTTAACCAAGGTAATTAGTAATAAGTAAAACCCGATTAGTGAAAGTCATTAGTGAAAATTTGTAACGAAATTACGATTTTGCCCCTACTAGTAAACGTGTCCAAAAAATTACGAAAACATACCCACGGGTTCATAACGTCGCGAGGATCGCAAATACGAGATCCATTTCAAGGTTTGAACTACGGAGATACTAGTTTTAGGCCAAAATGTCTAGGATGCGGGTTTGCAGGTTCTCTATTGATTTGACTTCAGAAAATTACGAAATTAATGTGAGAAGCCCTAAATGATCATAGAATGATACCGTAGAAGTTTGAAAACGTTTTGAGGATGTTTGTATAGAAAATTAATTCATTAAGCCAAAACGGTAATAATTGAAAATGAATTTTTATCAGATTATTTAGAGGTATATGATGAAACCCGAACTAACTAAAATACTCCATAACTAGTTTGGTATTTCAAAATATTTTTATAAGAAATTTTGAAATCACTTAAAACATTTGACGAACTTTTATAAAATAGTTTAAAAAGAATTGAAAATGGGTTAAATACGTAAATAGTTGTGTTGATGAAAACAGGTCGTTACATGCGCTCACGGAGAGACATAGTGAGGGTGTGTGAGGGATGCAAAGTGAATGCAATATGAGTGTGTGCAACTCATGCAAAGATCGACCGAATTTAGCGATAAAAATTCTAAAATTAAAGAGGGGAGGAGCAAAGTTACCCAAAACGATGCTCCTCGCTAAAGTAGATACTCACAATGGTCGTAGAGCAGTCCCCCAAGCCATTCCAAGCCAAGAGTTCCCTTGATCGCAGCTCGCGTCGATTGGGGTTTCAAAAACTATAAAAATTCGAATGCCCTAGGGTTGGTTGAAATGGAAATGGGCTGAAGAGGGTGGAGGGGAGTTTGGATGAGGGTGAGAGAGGGTTTGTGAGATGGTTAAAAGGAATTTGAGGAGTTTGGGAGGGATTGTGAGAGGGTCGCGTCGTTTGGGGGAGAGGAGAAGTCGAAACGTTTTGGACGAAAATGAAATGAACGGGCCGTTTGGGGCTTTTATAGCTGAAATAAACATTTTACGCGGGCCGTGTGGAAGATTAACACGGCCGTGTAAAATGTTGCAAGGGTATGGGTCGACGCGGCCGTGTGGTGTGAACAAAGAGGGCCGCGAAAGATCTGGCCGTTTGAAGAAAATTTGGGATGAAATTACAGAGAGATTCGCAGCAAGCGTCATTTAGAATAACGCGGCTACGTCGTTTCTTCCAAAAGGAGAAATTGACGCACTTAAGCTCTGAGGAAATATTTTTGTTTTGGCCGAAATTCAGAGGCATTCGCGGGCCGTGTTAATGGGTACAATGCGGGCGCGTCAAATGTCTCCTCCCAAGTCATTCACGTGGTCTCGTGAATCATACTGGTGAGGCCGCGTGGGGGGCCTTCCTCCACTACTTCTCCTACTACTTCTTCTTCATCCTGCAATCAAAGACTTAGTCAGTTTCTTAGGCTTTTGGGGATTTATTTAAGGATAAAAATCTAAATTAATCTAGACTAAAATAAATGTGAAAATCAAATGGAAAATCTAAGTTTAAAATGCTCGGGTTGCCTCCCAAGAAGCGCTCGTTTTAAGTCGTGAGCTCGACTCCCTAATTGATTTCATCATGGTGGTTTTAGGGTGGAGAGATCCTGAATGCGGCCATCTCCATGATCCTCTTTGTTGTTTAGCTCCTTGTAGCCTTCCTCATGCTTCTTCTTGTCTCCGGGATCTAGTGGATGCGATCGCGGTGGTTTCTCCTTCAGATTTATCTCAGCGGTCTCTTCGCGATCCTCCATCATTGCTAGTTCCTTAAGCTTGGCTTCACGCCCACAGAAATAGTTCCTCCAAACTTGTTTCCTCGATTGCTTCTTCAAGAAGATCTACTTGGCCCTGATGGCTAGCTTCTGCGGAATTCCTCATCGATTTCTTAAGATCGAATTCGAACTTTTCCTTTCCGACGTTGAGGGAGAGTCTCCCTCCCTTCACATAGATGAGGACCCCCGCTGTAGCTTGGAAAGGCCTACCTAGGATGATTGGGATCTGTGTGTCCTCCGACATGTCCATGATGACAAAGTCACATGGAACTAACATTTTCCCGATCTTCACCGGCACGTCTTCTACTATCCCAAGGGGGTATTTCACAGAGCGGTCCACTAGCTAGAGTGACATGTTCGTGGGTTGTAGCTCCCTGAGATTCAGCATCTCACAAATGCCGATGGGCATTAAGCTAACGCTAGCTCCTAAGTCGCAAAGGGCACTCTTGACATCCAAGTCTCCAATAGTGCACGGGATGGAGAAGCTCCCGGGATCCTCTAGTTTTTCCACCATTTTTCTCTGAATGATGACACTACACTCCGCGGAGAGCAACACCTTCTCCCTCCTATCGTGTTTGGCGAGTATCTCCTTGAGGAACTTGGCGTATGTGGGGATTTCAGAGATCGCGTCGAGGAAAGGGATGGAAATGTTGATTTGCTTCAAAAGATCGAAGAACTTCCCGTATTTTTCGTCCAATTTGGCCCTTGCTAGTCTCGACGAAAAAGGGACTCTCGGCTGATATGGCCTGGGAGGCTCGTCGGCGGGCTTCCCTAGCTCTTTCTCCGCCTGCTTATCCTTGTTGGATCCGGGCTGCGGAGGCTCTACCTCGCGAACAACTTCTTGGTCATCCTCAGCTTCGAGCTCAACACGAGCTTCTTCTTCTTTTTCAGCCTCTTTCTCTGTAACGGGCATGGTGGGACCTTCAAACATCTTCACACTACTCAATGTGATGGCGTTCACATGCCTTCGGGGATTTTCTTCAACTTGCCCCGGCAATTTCCCTTGTGCCTTGGAAAGCTAGGAGAGTTGCTACACCATCTGCGCCATCGTGGTCTCCATGGACTTTTGGCCAGTTGTCAGCTGTTGTTGAGGTGGACGCAAGCTGTTGCGTCGTCATCATCAGCTGTTGGATAGAGGTTTAGAAGTAGTCATTCCTCTGGCCTTGAGTCCGGATATGACTTTAAATAATCAATTCCAAGTTTGACTTTTGGATGGGGGGATGCGTTCACCGGAGGCCTTGATTGAAGCTCTGAAATTGGGATTGTGGAGCTGGAGCTTGGAGTTCCTGAGGTTGCTGAGGGTACGGTGGGGGAGCTTGCAATCCCGGATTCCGGTATGAGATTAGGGTGGTTCCTCCACCCGTGATTGTATGTGTCAGGGTATGGGTTGCTTGGTGGTCTCGGATTGTTTCCAAATAAAGCGTTCGCTTGTTCTATCGTCATATTCGGGGGCACCGCTATATGTGATGAACATTCAGCGCCTTGGTGTCCCTGCACACCACAAACCTTGCAAACAGCCGCCATGGGCAGTTTAGCAGCATCAAGTCCATTAAGGAAAAGTTGTTTAGTTATGGCATCAAATTTGGCAGAAAGCAATGATACCTCGTCGATGTCATACTTACCTCCCCTAGTGGAGACGCTCCTCTTGTTTCTCCAAGAGTCGTTGTTCTTGGCCATTGCTTCAAGCAATCTCTTAGCTTCGCCAGAGTCTTGCTCATTATGGTGCCATTAGTGGTGGCATCTATAGACATCCTCACCGGCGGCGTTAGCCCGTTGTAGAAGGCGTGAATAAGTAGCCAATCCAGCATGCCGTGGTGGGGGCAGACTCTTTAGAGGTCCTTGAACCTCTCCCAAGCTTCATACAAGGACTCTCGCTCCGATTGCTTGAAGTTTGTGATTTCATTGCGCAGCTTGGCAGTCTTACCTGGAGGAAAGTACTTTGTTAGAAAAGCAAGAGATAAACTGTCCCATGTAGTGAATGTATTGGAACTGTGACTCCTGAGCCAATCCATGGCCTTATCCCTAAGTGAAAAAGGGAAAAGTCTTAGCCTGATGGCGTCATTGGTGACGCCATTGATCTTCAATGTGTCCATATTTTCCAAGAAAGTGTTCAGATGGTCATTAGGGTTCTCCATAGGGGCCCCTGAGAATTGATCCCTTTGCACGAAGTCGACCAAAGATGTTTTGAGTTCGAAATTATTCGGCTCCACCGCCGGCCTTTGAACGCTAGAGGTCGACCTATTGTGAGGCATTGAGTAATCGAGGCGTGACCTAGCTTGCGGCGGCTGCGGCGGCGACGGCGGACCATTCTCGGGGTTGAGTATCTCGTCCATTGTCTCGAGGGCTTCTCTCCTCCTCCTCTCGGCGTTAAGCCTTCTCGCGGTAGCTTCAATCTCTGGGTCTAGTAGACGCAAGTCCGCTATGCCTTGAGATCTCCTGTGCATGCAAAAAGTCTATACCAAAAGGAAACGTCAAAAGCACCAATAGGCAATGCAAGAGAAAAAATATAAGCAAAATAAAACAAAAGAAAAGAAAAGCGTAATCTCCCTGCAAAGACTAAAAATCACTATCAAATCGTGCCTCCCGGCAACGACACCAAAAAGCTGATCGCGGCCCTCGAGTGGGGACCAAACGAAGCTAATAAAAACCACAGCGCACGGATCATGTGTAGTCGCTTAGGGGTCGAACACGAGGAGGCGATCAATGAGTATTGGTTCCTATGGGTCTTCGAAAGAGAGCTACACGATAGTCACGGTGAATTGTTGGAGAATGGTAGAAGGAAGTAAACAAGGGGGTAAAAGCTCTAGGGCGTGGGGAATCCCCGCCATTTGACTAGGGTTAGGATCGAATTAATAATCGACAGTTTGCTGGGTTCATTGGGACTGGGGAGAGGTCGTGTGACCTAAGGGCATTCACCTATCCTCCACTGTCGTGATGCATGATAGGTTATTCCCTTATGTCATATCCTATCCCCCGCTGTCATGATGCAATGATAGGCCAACCCAACCTACACCGATGTCGGTGGTTCTTCGATGCATCGGTGTACGTCGGGCGTATTACGCTCGACAAATATCCTCAATCTTCCTCCCGCCCACAGTGGTGTTCAGGGATTAGACTTACAATGGAAGAGCTCTAATCGGTTCCCGTTGGCGTATCAGTCACACTGATAGTATGGATCGTCGTAGGGATCGGATCACCGGATCAGTCCCGACTTTTGATCGGCGACCGACTCGATCACCCCGAAGGGAGGGGTCGAATCTATGACGATAATAATGCCCCAATGTACCCCTAATATCAACTACCCCAGCAACCCAATCAATTATTTGGTCCAACTCATGGCCCCAATCCAATGGGGTTCATCCCATTGCCCTAGATGAAACTACTCACTACCCATTAGAATAGAGAGGGATTCTAGCAATGGGTAAGCGTCCAAAGCCATGGATTCAATCAACAACAACAATAGATGATGAAACAATCACAGTAATAACAAAGAGGGAAAATATTTATTAAAGAAACAAGGAGTATTACACTATTTAACATTTAGACCAATAAAAACGACAGAATAAAAGAGTTAGGAATCTTACAAAACATCCCAAAACCCTAGGAAAACTAGAAAAACTCCAGAAAATGAGATTCTCCTCGTAGGGAGATGAGGGGACGCTTATATATGCGCGCCCAAAAGACAGAAATACCCCCCATATTTGTCCTAAAAGTCATAGGAGAGGGGTTTGACGTGACCGCGTCAAGAAATGACGCGGTCGTATCATTCCCAAAAGCAGTGGGGATTGGGGGGACTAGGCCATGCGGTCGCGTCAAAGGAGACATGACCGCGTTGAAGAAGGTCACGCGATCGCGTCGTCTGTTGACGCGGTCGCGTGGCTTTGCTATGGAGGCTGTAAGTTCGCGGCTGCGTCACCCACGTTAACGCGGGCCGCGAAACTCACTGGTCTTTATTCTTCTTCTTTACTCCAACAAATCTTCTGACGCGGCCGCTTGATTGGAATTAACGCGGCCGCGTTAAAGTTTCCTCTTTGACAGATTGACGCGACCGCGTGGGCATGATGATTCGACCGCGTGGACATGATGACGCGACCACGTGGATCTTTATTCTTCACAAAATATTCCCCCTTGTGCAGTCGACTCCCCGGCCTCGCTCCTTTCGCCTCTTTGCGCTTAGATCTCGCTATATGATCCCAAATTAGTGTACATCTCCTGTAAAGTATGTGAGGGACCACAAAGCAAAAGAAGAGATAAAAACAAGGGAAAACAGGGATGAATAAAGAATGAAAGGGCGTAAAACGTGCATGAAAAAGGGTGGAATAATATATACAATAAACACTCATCAAGCTCATACTTCTGATGAATGAGACTGATAATCTCATTGAGAGTAATATTTGGGTTTGCCTTAACAGAAAGAAGTATGTTTTGGCTTTGTTGAGCTCTGCATATTTGCAACCTTGTTAATCAATGTACATGTATGTTTAGGAACAAGCTTTGAAATTTCATACGTCACCCCATCAGCGATCCTTTTGGCTCTCAAATACCAATGGTAATTTTCTACAGTGTATTTCATAACAACCCGAACCAAGTCATTTTTCACATATTTGAAATTAAAATTCCTTCTAGCTGAATGTTGTTGAAGGCAAAATTTTAACTCTGACTTTTCCTTAAATCTCTTCCCTACCTGAATTTCAGTGTCTTGGTAGTTTGCATCCCACACCAACCCTTTCATAGCTTCAACCAAGTCAATGTCTTCACTCTCTTCAGTCTCGTTGCTATTAATCGAGTGATATTCATCCTCTGAATAACAACCATCTGATTGGTCTTGACATATTTCCTCATTATCTGTATCAACTGCATTTTCACTATGACCATTGCCATCTTCTTTACGAATCTGATCCACATGCACATCAATCCATTGCTCATCTCCTTGGACATAATGGTCATCCTCATCCACTGGATATTCCTCTTCACTAGAGGATTCGTCATGCATAATACTTTCCACACTTTTCCTTTTGTTGTTGCTAGAAGCATTTCTGGGTGGATTTTTCCTCCTCGCAGTTTAAATAGGAATCACTGGCACATTATTTAATTCCTCTAATGTCATAAACATCTCAACCTTTTTTAGGTTTGTAAAGAGTATCACCACATCCCTGTCAGTTTTTAGAAACTTATATTCCTTAGGGTTGGTTAATGGAATGGTATGCGACAACTTTGTTGGAAAATCTAGTCCCACCCCAAGTGGTTTTGATGATGATCACACCAAATGTTGTTATGTACTAATCATATTACTTGAATGTGTAGATTGTGCAAATAAGCTAACTAAAGCTCGAAGCATATTTCGAGAAGACGAACTATGACTACACACAAAGAAGATGGAGAAGGATTAAGCTCACACTCCACGTCTACATCCGGAAGTTGTAACTTAAGCACAAGAGGAGCTCGAAGATGAAGCTCAATGAATGTGCTCAAGTCCAAGCTAAAGAAGAGCTCAAATTCAAGTGAAGCATATGCATCAAGCTCAAGTTCAACCATGGCTTCAAATTCTTCATAGTGTCTAGTGTGTGAGTTGGTTTTCATTTTCTTAGAATTATGTCAAAGCCAAGAAGAATATGCACACACACACACAAAATGATTTTCTAAAAAGTTTTCTAAACTTGTTTTAAACTTATTTGAGAGCATACTTTCCATAGAAGCTAAGTTTCAACTTGTAGTCAACAACGAACACCCAGTAGTCAACTACTTTGATTTCTGAAACCTTCTCTGGGAGTCGACTATCAAAGGTGGGAGTCGACTATCAAAGGTGGGAGTCGACTACCAGCTGTTGGAGAGTTTTTCTTGGAAATTCTCTGGGAGTCGACTACCACATTGGGAGTCGACTACTAGCTGTACGACCAGAATTCTTTGATTCACTCTTCCATTCATTCTAAGCTGATTTTTTGGGCTGAAGTCAACCCTCATTTGAATTATTTCAAATCCCTTCTTAGTTCTATAAATAGAGAACCTTTGAGATCATTCTTTGAATCATCATTCATTCTTGAGAAAAGTTATAATTCTGTCAAGCAAATCCAAGTTCTCAAAATTCTCATCGCTATCAAGTTCTTCATAGCCAAACTATTTTTAATTTTCTGATCTTATCATTGTGCGTATTTTATATTCTTTTAAGATCATTTTCATTTGGCTATTGCAAATCGTTTTCCAAATCCTTCTACTTTATTTTTAAATATTCTTAAAGGATTTTTGAAATAACAAGATTTCTTGATTACATTGAATCATCTAATATTCTGTGTGATCAAAGAACGATTTACTCTTTAGCCACTTAGAGCACAATTGCAAATTCATCTTGGCTATAGAATTATTGGGTGTAAACCAATCTCCAGAAAATTATTGTGGTGAATTAGATTTCGATCTTACTTTGAGTCCCTTGGAGATAAGGGTGTTGAAAATCCTAGCTAAGCTTAGGTGGTGTAAATCCTAGTTGAGACTAGGTGGTTGGAAATCCTAGTGGTGGAACTATGTAGTTGGAAATCCTAGCGAGTGAAGCTAGGTAATTGTATTGCTAAAGCAATAGTGGATTAAATCTCGATTTGTGACGGTTGGGGACTGGACGTAACCAGGTTGTGTGGAACCAGGATAAGATCTTTTGTCTCTCTGTGTGATTTTTCTGTGATTGTCTCTTGTCGTTTATTTTGTGCTAACTCGTTTATTATTTAAGAATATGTCATTTGCAATCACTTATTAATTTACTCTTGCTAATAAAATTCGTTATTGCAAGTTTATATTCTGCTGTGAGATCTATTCTGTTGTCGTTACTCGTTTGATCTTTATTGTTTATATCTTATCTTATCTTTTTTGGAGATCATCGTGTTGATTTAAGGACGATCACTCTACTTGGTTCCTTATGCAACATTGGAAGGGAAGTTAGTTTTGTATTATTGATCATTGAAAAAGTTTCATACAACACTATTCAACCCTCCCTTCTAGTATAGTTTGCTATCCACAGGATCCAACAAACTTCATGGTTTGGCCGCTTGCAATTTTGGATAAAACTCATAAATATGCTCTGCAATTTCCTTCAAAGAAGCATTTGTATTTATCATCCTAAATGTTCTTTGCCTTCCCCCGATACCTCTTCCTTCATGTCCTGGGTATACACTTCCACCATCCACCATATTTGAGCACAATCTCTCTCACTTCACCCTCCATTGATTCAACTGCAAATTGAAACTATTATGAAATGATGCACAACATGATGCATTCTTATTCCACTGCCAATTGAAACAATCAATTTTACATTTACTTCAGCAAATATGATGCACCAAATATGATGCACAACATGATGCAGTCTTATTCCACTGCAAATTGAAACAATCAATTTTACATTTACTTCGGCAAATATGATGCACCAAATATGATGCATCAAATATAATTCATTTTGATCTAAACTACGATGCAACATAATGTCCTACAGAAACTACCATGATTGGCCAAACACCAATTAGAGAAGTATCAAAATGTACAAAAATAAAACAGTCAACACTGTTAGCTCAAACCATGTACATATAATTATTTCAAAAAGCAAGCTTAGGCTACTATGCATGTCTTTTTTAACAGCTGAAACTAGGGGTGGCAAACGGGTCGGGTCGGGTCGGGTTCGGGTCGGGTCGGGTTTGACCCGACCCGTTTAGGGGTAGACCCGAACCCGACCCGGATTTAATCCGGGTCGGGAATGCAAGACCCGAACCCGACCCGCCGGGTTGGCGGGTCACCCGAACCCGACCCGCATTCTCCTCACTTAAAAATTTTTTTTTGAAATAATTCGTTTGCAATAGGATTCGAACCAAAGACCCGCTGGAAACGTGAACACCAACATATCAATTGAGCTAGCAACCAGGTCTGAAGGTCAAACATCAATTAATTATTTATCTAAACTACAAGCCAATACTAGAAAATGAAAAGTAAAACACCTGCACAGAGATTCGAACCTGTGACCATGCTAGAAACCAACGCAGCAACTGAAGGCGCTGACCAACTGTCCCAGCAAGCACCCTATGATGTGTTGTTATAAATATTATATTTATTTATTTATTTATAAACCGTTTATAATCCGGGTCATACGGGTTGACGGGTCAAACCCGGACCCGACCCGATTTTTATACGGGTCAACCGGGTCCACCCGAATTCGACCCGACCCGGATACACCCATACCCATACCCGGCTAAATAGGCCGGGTTCGGGTCGGGTCGGGTCGGGTCGGGTTCATTTTGCCACCCCTAGCTGAAACCTTGAAAATGATGCACATCAACATATTACATTTAATTGAACCAAGCATTAAATGATCTTTTTCGCACAATGACAAACATTTACTAGGGATGGCAGTAATGGCCCAACCCGACCCGGCCCGACCCGGCCCGACCAGGTTTTGATCCGTCCCGCCCTGGCCCGCAGATGGGTCGGGGCAAGCTTGGGCTTCGTATGCGGCCCGCCCCGCCCCGGTAAACTATAGAAGTTCTAAAAAACCTTACTATTTTGATGCGGACCTTGCGGCTAGTCCATAACCCATAACTCATACTTTGTTCCACTGTTCTCCCAATTGAGCCAATTCCCAATTCCAAATTACCAAATATATCACAATTCTCCCAATTTTGAAATAAAATTTTTGTTTTAGATTCATAGGGATAGCAGTAATGACCTGACCCGACCGGCCCGACCCGGCTCGACCCTGTTTTGGTAAGAAGTTACCTGCCTCGCCCCGGCCCGAGACCCGCCCTGCCCCGACCCGTAGACGGGACGAGGTAAGCTTGGGTAGTTAAATACCCGACCCGCCCCGCAATATTGCCATTCCTAACATTTACTCCATAATAAGGCCACCATCACACATTTAAATCAAACATATAAGGCCAAAATTAAATTTATGTAAAATTTTCACCTTGGCTGCAGAAAAATTAATGACCGAAAATCACTAAGTAGGGTTCAAATTTGCAACCTTTTCTTCAAGCTCTAACAGATTCCTTCCCACTGCAACATTGGAAAAAACACTAAAATTAGGATTGTTCTCCAAAAATTTGAAAAAAAAACAAAAAGTGAAAAAAAAAAACCTAGTACACACCGTATGATCAAGCCTCCTCTACACCATCTCCTTCAAAATTTGTCTTCTCTTCTTCCAATTTGGTCTCTACTACACGGCTGCTGTGAGTTTCAGCCCTGATCGTCTGCTTCGTTAGAGCGCTAGGGCACGAAAATTTTCTGCTGCCTTCCCATCACGAAGTTTTCCCTCTATTATGACCGATCAGTTAGTGCGTTTGGATCTTTTTTATTCGGGTTCGGTTTAACTCGAGTATAACCCAGCTTAAACTACACCCGAGTTAAGCCTTGCAACAGAATCCGTCCAAAAAGACTCTTTTTGATTAATTGAAATGATTTTGGGACCTAATAGCAAATACCATGATTTGGAGTACTATTTTCGAATAAGCCATCTTATGGAGTATGGAGGACAAAAACCCTAAAAAATGTTACTATAGGCCAGGCCCATGGGCTTTAATTGAGAGCATTCCGAATTTTACACCCCTACCGAACTTCAAAACGAATTATTGAACAAGTCCCCCGCACGAACCGAAACGATACATGCACCAATAGCCCCTCTTCAATCCTCAAAATCCCCATTTCCACTGCTTCCCGTCATCTCGTCTCCACCCACCTAGCCCTCAAACCCTAACCCTAATCATAGGGAAAAAAAAAGAAAAGAAGTAAAAAAATCATGGCTATCCGAAAGCTCCTAACTTTAGCCCGATCTCGCCACAGATACGCAGACCTTCATTCCATCCGCCCGTTCGCCTCCTCAGCCACCGCGATCGCCACCCCCTCCGCCGCCGGCGAGATCGCCTCACCTCCCTCCGCACCTGTGCTGCACTACGATCGCCTGGCGGCCGCTGTGAAAGCCAAGCTCCAGCGGCTTGAGAACCCTGATCCCCGCTTCCTCCGCTTCGCTTCCCCTCACCCAACCTTAACGGATCACACGGCGATCCTCTCCGCGCCCCTGACCCGAGTCACCACGCTCCCCAACGGCCTCCGCGTCGCCACCGAGTCTAACTACGCCGCCAAGACCGCCACCGTCGGGGTCTGGATTGACGCCGGATCTCGATTCGAGACCGATGAGACTAATGGTACTGCTCACTTTTTGGAGCACATGATATTTAAGGGGACTGAGAGCAGAGATGTGAGGCAGTTGGAGGAGGAGATCGAGAACATGGGGGCGCATCTGAACGCGTACACTTCGAGGGAGCAGACGACGTATTATGCCAAGGTGATGGAGAAGGACGTGGGGAAGGCAGTTGAGATCCTGGCGGATATCTTGCAGAATTCCAAGTTCGACGAGGCGAGGATGAATAGGGAGAGGGATGTGATCTTGAGGGAGATGGAAGAGGTACAAAAATCATTTTTTGCCTGCAAAATTTTGAACGTCTATAGATGTAGTCAACATTTATTTATACATTTTTGTTCGAATTATAGTGCTTTTGATATACTTAGATCTTTTGGTGCTAATATTTGAAAAGTTGACTGTTTTGCTGTTGCAATAGTTGATCTTATCTATATGTTTACTTTGTGGTGTATTTTGTAATATTTTTGATGAAATAATGGCTCATTTGTTCTCTGGAAAATTGAGCTATTTGGGAGAATCTTTACTCGTTGCAGTATATTAGTTGTTCATTTCTTTATATGATCACTTAGTTAGAAAGGTAAATTCTTCATTAAATTGTGGTCATTTTGATCGTCAAAATTAGCTGCTGGTGAGTGGTGGCAGGCTTTACTAGCTAGTCATCCTTAGTATCATTTTTATGCATGTAATTTTCATTTGTGTTGGTTAGTCGATTATGGAGGACTGATCAAGAGAGCTGTTTTATCATAGGTAGGTGGGTCCGGTGTAAAATATAGTGTTCAAGATGCTTCATTCTTTCTTTTTAAGCAGTCTAGTATTAATTTTCATTGGTGGTGTTTAATTTGTCCTTAGTCTACCTTCTGAGTTGAAGATCATAGAAACAAATGTTGTATTACTAGAGATGAAAGAGCTATGAAAGAGGTGCTTTTGTTGAAACAGTGGTCATTTGATCTGCAAAAGTGGATTATTTTTTTGCCTGGCCATGTTCTTTATTTTCCTTTTTTTTCATTTAGTCGTCTCTTTCCTTTTAGCTGTATAGCTGATGAAATCTCATGGCTGCATTTTAATTCGGATTCAAGCATTTGCTAGAAATGGGTCAATATGTAAAGATGGAATTTAGTTATTTAGTTTGCATCTTGATTTAGTTATGTTCTAAATTCCATTATTGAGCTATGCTAGTCATATGAATAAGTCATACTGGTATTCATTATTGTTCATTAATAAGGGACTAGTTTTTTTGGCATGTGCGAATATATAAATTATAAATTAATAGGTTTGATTTTTTTGGATATGGAAGGGAATTTAAGTAAAAGGAGAGTTTTTAGAACATGACGAAATTTGAACTACATGAAATATTATATTCATGAAATAAATATGATATAAAGTTATTCTAACTATCATAAAATCAAATTAATGTGTCTTACCTGAAAGCAATGGGAGATGGTCATTGAGTTTAGGTTGAGAAAGTATGTCATCATATCATAAAATTATTTTGGTTTCATGCTATGCCATTCGACAATAGAGGCAATCCATCTTATAGAGTGTTATAGAGCAAAATTGAGGGATTTGCATATCATCTTTATCGATATTAAATAAACCTATAATGAGTTTCTAAAGAGGTGCTGTGGTGGGCCTTAATGAAGAAGGGGTTTCTTTGAAGTATGTTACTTTAATTCAAGAGCAAGAAGTAATCATTAATATAAAGATTTATGGAGGAATAATAGATTACTTTCTGATCACCATTAGGTTACATCAAGACTTAGCTAAGAGTCCATCTTTTTTACTATAGTGATGTATCATCTCAGTAAGCATATTTAAGATGAGGTATCTTGGTGTATGTTCTTTGCAGATGATATTATTCGTGATAGATGAGACTAAAAATGTTGTAAATGCGAATTTAAAACTTTAGAGACAGATATTAAAGACTTGGGATTTCAGACATAGCAAGAATAAGACCGAATATATGAAATATAAGTTTAGTAAAGTGCGACATGACGATCATAGCATGGTAAAATTGGATGGAAAAAATATATCGATAAGTAAGTACTTTAGGTATATCGGGTTGGTTATCTAAGAGGATGCATTGATTAAAGAAGATGTTGATCATAGAATTCAAGCTTGATAATTGAAGTGGAGAGACATAATATGAGTGTTATGTGATCGAAAGATATTGTTATGGTTACATGATAAATTTTACATGAAGATGATTAGACCAACTTGTTATTATGATATAGAGTTTTGGGCTATTATGAAGAAGCAAGTACACAATGTGAATTGTAGAAATACGGATGTTAAAATGAATGTGAAAAATAAGGTAATAAATAATGATATACTAGCGAAGGTTGGTATGATCCATATAGATGATAAGATGAGAGAATATCGCTTGAGATAATTTGGTCATATACGTTGAAGATCTATATATGTATTTGTAAGAAAGATAAAACATATGCGGATGTTAAAATGAATGTGAAAAAAGGTAATAAATAATGATATACTAGCAAAGGTTGGTATGATCCATATAGATGATAAGATGAGAGAACATCGCTTGAGATGATTTGGTCATATACATTGAAGATCTATAGATGTATTTGTAAGAAAGATAAAACATATGAATATCGAGATTAATAGAAACTGAGGTAGACCGAAGGAGATGGATGGAAGAGATAAAAAGGGATATGAATGATCTTGGTTTAACGGAAGAGAAAGCTTTAGATCGTAATGGGTGGAAAATAAGTATCCGATATCACAATCCGATGCGATCACATCCAACATTTTTCATATTAAGTCCATGAAACAACCCTAAATTTTTGGATGAAAGCGACGACGACGACGACGACGACGATATCTCCATGTTTAGTCACATTGGACACACACACGTACACTGATGATTTGATATTTGCATTGTTTAATTAAGGTTAAAGTATGATAGATGACTTGAGTTACTTACCCATGTTTATGAATTATTCTTGAGTATCCAACTGTAGTCAACTTTACGTCGGTGTTAACTTTTTGACTTGTAGTTTTGAAGTCTGAATTATCTTTTATTGTGTGCTGATGGACAAAACAAATATCTTTATTCTATTAAATAATTGTATATTTTTGTTTTTGTACTTCTTGTAGGTAGAGGGACAAACTGAGGAGGTTATATTTGACCACTTACATGCAACAGCATTCCAGTACACTCCCCTTGGAAGAACAATCTTGGGGCCTGCTCAAAACATCAAGACAATCACAAAAGAGAATCTTAAGAACTACATTGCAACCCATTACACAGCTCCTAGAATGGTAAAGCACCGATAACAAGATGTGGTCAAATAGCTGGCCATGACATGATTAAGCCGAACTAGATCTCTCATCTTAGAAATTCAGTAGGTTAGGAACCTTATTTTTTAATAGGAAAGTTGACCAATATATTCTTCTATGAATTCTATCAGGTTATTTCTGCTGCTGGTGCAGTTAAGCATGAAGTTCTAGTCGAGCAGGTGAAAAATCTGTTCACAAAGCTTTCAGCTGATCCCACTACGGCATCTCAACTGGTTGCAAAAGAACCAGCTAACTTTACTGGCTCTGAGGTCTGAAATTTCAGTTTAATTTGTGCATTTATTTATTATACCATGTATAATAATTTAAAGGTGATTTTCTTTCTTGCTCATTACTTCAATTTATGAAACTTCAGGTGAGGATAATTGATGATGATATGCCATTAGCACAGTTTGCAGTGGCTTTTCAGGGGGCACCCTGGACAGATCCAGATTCAATTGCTTTGATGGTCATGCAGTCCATGCTAGGTTCTTGGAACAAGAGTGTTGGTGGAGGAAAGCACATGGGGTTCGTTGCCTATAAATTTTTTCAACTTGATTTAACTTCAATCGTCATAGGCTGAGTTGCTTAATCTTATAGCTGACATGCCTATTTGATCCATTTCAAAAAATTTGATCAGTTCGGAGCTAGTACAGAAGGTTGGAATTAATGAAATCGCTGAGAACATGATGGCTTTCAATACCAATTACAAAGACACTGGACTTTTTGGTGTTTATGCAGTTGCCAAGGTTACTTCCGTTTTTTGGTTATTTGCACAAGAAGCTCGATTTTTGTGTGTGCATTCTATTTCTCAGGGTCGTTGAAAAAATTA
The DNA here is from genome assembly GCA_030789695.1 of Scilla litardierei. Taxonomy (NCBI): domain Eukaryota; kingdom Viridiplantae; phylum Streptophyta; class Magnoliopsida; order Asparagales; family Asparagaceae; genus Scilla; species Scilla litardierei. Next base: position 180,804,282 of record CM061134.1, read on the forward strand.
TCTGGTTTAAGTTGCTGGAGTGTTTGTAATTATAATCTTAGTCTGCCTAATTTTCATCGATGTAGTTACTGTTGCTTAGAATCTTCTAATTATATCTGGACCAATTGTGCTACTCTCTTGGCATATGATCTTTTCTCTCCCCCCCCCCACTCCCTTACGCCTCACCCTAGGGTAGCTGGTGATTGAGGGTAGGCCAGTTTGATACTCAACCTCTTGTAGAATCTACTATTTTAGTTATAAGAATCACTTTTATCTTTCAGGTATACTCCCTGCCAAGTTCGTGGATTAGGATTATACACAATATTTCAGTACAAATTCTCTTCACTTCACTTCTCTTTCTATCAGGATGCTGTGACATTATCCTATATACATTCCTGTGAGCTGGAAACTATCATAATAATATCAAACTTTTCAATCAAGTGATTAGATGCCGATTCTTGATCTAGAAAAAGATCAAGCCAGGCAGTTTAATAATTCTTTGACTTCCATAGGCACAGAATTATTGTCCTTTCAGTTATCTCCTTCAAGGGGCATTTGTGTTTCTGGTTCACAGGTAGGTAGGCTAATTTTCTGGACAAGTGCTCCAGGTTTTTTTAATGTACAAGGAAAGCTGACTTAGAGAATTCTAGACTAAAGTTATTTCTGGTGACGAGAGGTATAATAGTCACATGAGCTATTTTTCTTAAAAAGATTTGATTTGCTGGGATAGATAAGTTAATGTGCATAAATAAATATTAATAATTGTCACCTGGCAAATGACATGGTAGTCTGCAGAAGGAAGACGGTACCAAAATTGTAGTCAAAAGATGATATGATAAAATCTTTCCTTGATGGAGAACTAAAAGATCAGTATTGTCGTCGTCGTTGTCATCGTCGTCATTATTATTTCTGCTGCTGCTGCTGCTGCTGCTATTACTACTATATCAAAATCTGCCATAGGAGTAATATGTATGTATATATTTCGATCTGCTGCTTTACAAGCAGATCTACTGAGCACACACAGAAATCTGTTCATAGTGTTTAAAAGTTTGGCCTGTATTTGACATTAAATTTTGAAGTTTGTTTTTATGTTTACATGTAAAATCCATTTGTGTAAAAGGAAAATTTGGGAGTTTTTGTCATATTATGCTTGCTTTACACATCGACAGACACGCAAACACACATTCTTGATGTCACAGCATTTGCTTCCTTCCTAGGGTTTAAGATGGTCTATTTTGATTTTGGGGGCTTCTGTTAAATTTTGACCATACGTTAACGCATTACGAGTAGCCTATGCCGTAACACCTCTCATGCACGGAGTCATCCCCAAAGCTCATGTAGTCGTATCGGATTCAAATTCGATACTAATACGCGTGTATACATGCGAGATTCACATTAGATTCATCTGGTGCGGAACCCACTTGTATGTATTGGGGGTTGAAACCCACAGTGGTACACGATGAACATGACCAGGTATGTGTTGGGTTGGGTTTTAACAAATAAACTCTCCGTAAAGATTGAGACTGTGGGCAAAATAGATTAAAACCAATAACCAGTAAAGTAAAACATGTCTAACGAGTAAACACTAAATAAATTGGTCTATTTGCATCCACAATGAGCTGTATCTATCCTCTATTCTCTAACTTCCTCCCTGACCATGCGATGGTGACGATGTGAATGATGGTGTTGAGGATCTAAATGTCGATAGTGTTGAGATCCGGTATCCGACAAAACGGAACCTAACATTTTTGGCACCTATTGCAAGGAGGGAGGAGTAAATTGCATCTTGTTATGAACGAGAAACAGATTTGGAGAAGGGTTGATGCTAGGAAACCCCTAGCCTCCTTTATATAGTATTCATAATGGGTACTCATGTGGGTGGATACCCAATAGGCCCAATGGGTCCTATTCATAACACTTCCCCTTATCCAACCAACGTTGTATACTCGACTTTATGAATACTGAATGATTCATTAGTACTACTGAGTATCTTAAAGGGTGGATACTTCTGGATCCAAGTTAAGGGTAATTGCCTCGTTAAAACCCCTTAGCTATGGAAAACCATGTGGGAAAAACCAATAGCGAAGGGAAAAGAGTACAACACTCCATAACTTCCCCTGATTTGGGGATGTGTCGAGGGGTGGATACTTCTGGATCCAGAGTCAATGTGGTTGCCTCATTAAAACCTTGACTATGGAAAACCCTGTGGGAAAAACCACTAGCCAAGGAAAAAGAGTACAACTCTACAGTTAACTCCCCCTAATCTGATCAAGCTTCAGGCTTGCAGATCTCCTATATATCTATACATTTATCTCCTATGTGTCTATACATCCATCTCATCTGCAACATTCCGAAAGCAAAATTAAAGTATAAGTATCACTCATCTATACAAGTTTCACTTATATAAGGCATTAGCAGAAACTGAAGGAGTGCCAGCAAACTTGGTAGACAGCTCCACGTCTCAATCGTCATTGTCTGCGAGGTACTTCAGGACCTGGCTTTGTATGTTCTTGAACTGCTCCTTGGGTGATGCGCTTCTCGGGATGGTGGAAGGATGTAGACTTGGAAGGATTCTGTGTAGATCTTCAGGATGTGGACGTCCCTTTTATGTCATTCATCGCGATGATCTGTAACCTGCATATGCAAATACATTTAACATAGAGGATTTTTCCTTGACCCTTGGAGATAGCGCAGAAGCTATATATCTCTGGTCCAGTGGCGCGCTGGAGGCGCTGCACTGTACCTGGCTAATAGCTATACTGCTAACGCTCAAAAGAGACGCATGCAGTTGGCCAGGTAAAAGAGTGTTTCAAAGACACTTAAGGTACTTCCGGACCATATATATTCTTCCCCTCTTCCAGCTAACGGAAAGGGGTCTTTTAATGTATATCCATACAACCAAATAGATGTATTTGGTGGAGAATGAATTTAATGTTTCTTCATCAATCATCATTGTATGAAGTTTACATCTTCGGGATGATTTATTAACGTCATCTTCAGGATGATAGTTCATTTTCAGGATAATAGTTCATCTTCAGGATGATGGTTCATTTTCAGGATGATTAAAGTTCTGTAAGCCTAGAATTTATGCCTAGCTAGGGCTTTCATATAATATCATATTTGATAGATAAGCTTTAACAGATATTTTGGTAATTTTCTCTTCAGGAGATCCGATAATATTTTGAGTTATTAAAATAATCTCAATTCTCTTAATTTGCTCTCTTAAGAACAATACTGTTTTTAAGAGGTGCAAACAACAACCTTTTAGTATGAGTCCTTTAAGGATCTTTGTCTAGGTTGTCTTTCCTTTAATCATATTATTAATATGTGTCCCAAAAAGAAAGGAAAGTAAGAAAAAATTTGTACATGCAGTTGAAGAAATTTTTATATCGGTGATGTTGTCACATCCAATAGCAACATCAACCAAAAATTCCCTCTTTTTGCCATTCGTTGGGTTACGCCTTAACATAAACCAGTCGATGCATCAGATTCATCTTGTAAGTGAGTTCAGCTCATCTTACTTGATTACTTCCTGGTTTGAGCGATTTATACCTCTAAAACTATAGCAAATTAAAATGCTTATAGTTAACGATTTTATTTTAATTCTCCTTCAATACTCAGTTATCCCACATGATTTGATATCATTTTTGATACCAAGACTTCAGGTCCAACACCTCATATTTCATAAGTGAGTCCAGCTCACCTTATTATTGCCTCATTCCACATTATTATAATTTGGCCAAATCTCTATCTTTGCTTCAGGCAAAGCAGAGTTGTGGAAACGATATTTTATATTTAACTGGTAAAATGAAATATGAGAGAATTTGTCGACAAAAGGTGTTCTTTCTTGTCCAAAACTCACCCCGTACGAACTATAATCATTTGATTTCTCCCAGAGGTGTCTCCTTCACGACACGTTAAAGAGGTGAAGGTTCTGGGACGGGTAAAGAATATGGACAGATCCAGAATTGGTCCTTAGCAACCAAGTTGCAATAAGGTTCTGGATTTGAGCTCACTTTCCTGTGGTGGTATTGTTTTTTCGGTCTCCAGGAGTAGATCTCTCTTTTTGGAGCCTAGTGGTATGTCCTCTCATCCATTGAGGATATCCACTTCTGCTACTGGTAGATTGCATCCAATATATTTGGTATGTCAATCCTAGCTGGATTTTTAGTAGCAGGGATGTGAAAGTTTTTGACAATATTTATATTGTCAGTAACTATGTCTGATAACTGTTTTAACAGTTTCATAAGTGTGGATCTTCAGGATCTCATCACAATTTATGATAACCAGATCATAGGTTTTAATGATTTAAATGGTCATTTGAGCTTCAGGCTCATGGATGATTGTAGTATTTCTGTTGAAACTGATTCTGGGACATTAAAGTTGTGAGGGATCTTCAGGATCTCATCAAATCTTTAAAATAGGATCATCAATGCACGTCTTAGGAGAAGTGAATTTAAATGCTTCCCCTGTTCAGAGTGCTCAGACTCTATTTATCTGGGATATTTACTTCCGATAAATAGTTCTGTATTTTGATGGTCTATATTGGTGATATGGGGGTGTCTACTCATCATGGCACAATCTATAAGATGTGCTCTAAACGCTTCCACCGTCAGGGGTTTTCGGAAACTGTTTATATGAGGTGATCAGACTCATATAAATAGGTTCTAAGGATGCGTTTTGATGGTTTGCAATGTAATTGCATGTTCCCATGTGGTCACCTACAACTGGAGTTTTAATGGATAAGAAATCCATTTAAATCATTTTAATGATTTATATTACCCATACTTGGGTGTGAACACAAGCTTCAGGGTGTTCGTTATTTTTCCAGTTGTAAAACATTTAAATTTCCCAGTGTTATCCAAAGTTATCACCATTTTATAAAAGAATGTGGTTGGATAATGACCATTTATTTAGAGGATATATTGATGAGTACACCAAGGGTACATCATCAGTCCGGTTAAGGGAGTGGACGAAGCCTATTTATATCCCTTAAATACTCTCAAGAGACCTAAAGGTCTTCATTATCTTTAATGATGATGGTATATCATCTTAAATTCATTTGAGGAAGTGGGGAGAGTCAAGGTCCATGTGAATGGAGATGATCTCATTATCATTTTTCCTTTTTGAATAGGACAATGAAAGTTTCACCCTTTTTGAAGAATCCTCGGGTTCGTCTGGTTGATGATGTCTTGCATCATCATTCCAAGGTGATATCGATCCAAAGTTGGTCGATTCTGGACACTTCTGGTGTTCCAAAATAATTCCTCTTTTGAATTTATGTGGCACTTTTGAAAAGTCCATTAAAATGCTCATCTCAATTTTTAATTGATTTTTGTCTTAAAGATTTTACCTTTTCCAGAGGGAATCATAATTTTGTTTTAAAACCTGTATTTGTTTCCTCAGATTTCAATACCTTTTTTATGTTTGTTGGGTGATACAAGACTTAGGTGGTTAGGGTTTTGTTGAATTGATATACGTGAAGAAAGTTGAAAGCTTTTATCCATTTATCGTGGCTTGATTCTATGGAACAAAGTAGATGTGTGAATTTTATTATAAAATTGTGGTTTTTTGCTTTGTTAAATGCCTCAATCTAGTCAAGTGGAAAATAGGTTATGCTGCCACAAAAATAGAATATTCTAATGCAAAGTTGTGACTCTTTCCTTTTAATATACACAAAAAAATGTAAAATGAGGTATTTTGATGTAAAAATGTGTTATTTAGTTGAATATACATAATAAAAATATTTTTTTGACGTATTCATGATGCCTTCTATACATAATTTTTTGAATTTTATGTATCCACATATTTTTATGGCATCCACACCTTACATCACTAAGCTTACTTGCTACGTTGGTTGAGGATTTGCTATGTTGCACTGATAACATGTGAATTAGAAAAGAAAACACATGGTAGCTAGAAAGGTTTGCGGGTAGAGTTAATGGGGTTCATAAAGAAGTTTGTTATTGAATTGGCGAAAAAAAATAATATTGAGAAAAAAATAATATAGAGCTTATTAAGGAGCCTTCATACCAAGATCACGATATTCGTGAAGAGAAAGAGAAGATATGGGCTAAGGGTAACTCCACTAGCAAGCCCCAAATGGTTCCACTGCTGTCACAAATTGTTGTGGGACAAATCAGAATCAGAAGAATCATTCGAGTCATGGTCAGGGCTTGCATCTGAAATCTTTTTTCACTTTGATTTATATTGGTACACACTTAATTTTTTAATTTATCATGAATAAGAAAACCGGTGAACAAATCAATTATCATATTTTTTTAAACCAGAACCAGCAGGAGATGGTGTATGAAGATGTGTGGAGAATATAGTGGGGAGTGGGGACACGGAGTCTGAAAGCGGTGAATAGCATTTGAACTTGCTCCAGCAAGTTGCACTCTTTTCATTCCTGAGAATGCAACTGAGATTGGGGGGTAAAGGCTGAGATTCAGGGAACATGACTAAAACCAAGCATGACAATTTTTTATTAGGTCATTATAGGTGTAGCGAACCACACTTCAAAATAAGTGAAAATTGCTGTGAGGATATATTCTCCTTACTTTCCTATAACATATGTAACTTTACTGTATATATAACATAATCCTCTATTACCAAATAGCTAATAATTTTAAAATGTAATAGCATTGATTATTTGGTTTGAATCAGCTGAAATTGGCATGTGGCAGTTCTTATAATCATTCTTCTTTTTTTGTGGAAGGGGGAGAGCGTGATCCTATTCAAACATTTTCATTTTCTGTTTTTCTCAGCACCCAGATCTCTTAGTTTTGCTGGTGTTCTGTATTTAGTAGTCGCACTGCAAACTTACTGATTGTCAGCTGTTGCATATGAAAATGTGGACATTTGAATTTGTTATGGGTTCTATGGTTGACATTAATTTACTTCCATTTTTCGCTTCCCTATCATTGGATGCAGTAATATTTATAATCCTACATGTAGACAGCCAGATTGTTTGGATGACTTGTCCTTACTTCCTTCCCTATAATTTAAATATAATTTATATTCAATCCTTTATACCAAATAGCTAATATTTTTATAATGTAAATTGTATTATCTGTGATGATTTGGCTTGAATGAGCTTAAATTGGACTGGCATGATCTACTTTACTATTTGTGTTTTCATAATCATTCTTCTTTTTTGTGGGAGAGAGAACGATCCTATTCAAACTCCTGTATCAACGTAGCTTGGTCTAACTTTCCTTTTACATGCACTAATGTCTTGTAGCACTGCTATGCTGTGATCTGTTCAATTTTTCAATTTTTCTTGGCACCCAGTTCTTTAGTTTTGCTGGTGTTTTGTATTTGTATAATAGTTGCAATCGAACTTACTGATTGTCACCTTTCAAACCTTAAAATCTGGACATTTGAATTTGTTATGGTTTCTATGTTTGGCTTGAATGCCGCCAACTTCCATTTTTTCACTTCCCTGTCATTAGGCGAAGTAATACTAATCAGCATACATTTTTCCTGCCTGCAGCCGGATTGTTTGGATGATTTGTCCTTTGCGATTATGAGTGAGATAAGCAAGTTATGTTATCGGGTTTCAGATGCTGATGTTACTCGTGCACGTAATCAGGTATTTCATCACTATTTTATACTTTTATCTTCTCCTCCACTTCTCCAATCTCATAAATTACTTAGAAAGTTTATTTTGAAAGTTACTGATATAGATAAGTTTGTGTGTGTGTTTTTTTGGGGGGTATATATCATGTGAGTGCGTCATTTTTTCCAATGGAATTTTTTAAAATATCTCACGAATGTATCAAGCTGTTAGGCAGGCAACTAAATGGAAAAAGAGATACAGTACGCTTTCAAACCATTTGTTAGCCATCTATTTAGGTGCATGTATAAACTGTATCTGCACATAAATTTATGTTAACTACAGGGTCTTTTAGAACAATTAAAATGAATTTTATTATCAAAACGTAGCGGTACATGATGTTTACAATGAGGCTCAACCTCTTCTGTAAAACTTACTAGCAATTCCTTAAACATATTTGTATGAATAAAAAGGAAAGAAAGGAGCCTGATAAATACACCAATGAACAACCAAAATCTTACTGAAGCACACTAACGGTCCAAAACACACCAATATATTGGAACCAAAATGCACATCTGTCTTGATCCCCATGTCATTATAGGGCTATCATCAGTTTTAGCAATTTGCACGGCGTGAATCAATACATCCATTATATCTTCTAAACAAATATAAACGAAAATAAAAATGGACGATACACTGTTAGTTTTCATTCGTTCCTTCATTCATTTTTGAGTAGGTGAAAGATTTGGTGTTGGCAAGTTTTGTATATTATTTTTTCGCCCCATCGAGTTACAAGGTTTGTCGAGCAAGGCCAGAAAAGTGACTTGTGGACATCTTTTGAACTACTTCCCATGTCATCCACGTGTGGAAAATAGCCTGCCACTGTCTTGATGGAACCAGGACCTTGAAGCTTTTAACCAGCGGAGAACAATTGATGTTGTTGTTTTTGCCTTTTCAGTATTTTTCTTTTACTGAGTCAATGAATTTTAATTTTTGTTTTATATTTATTTTTACAGCTGAAGTCTTCTCTCCAACTTCACATTGATGGAACTAGCCCTATTGCTGAGGACACTGGTCGCCAGGTACACTAAATCTATTGATTCAAGGAAGTTCTCTCCCAATATTATTCACCCTAATTTAATCTTGGCTTATATCTTTCTTCCTTGCAGCTTCTGACCTATGGACGCAGAATTCCAGCGGCCGAGCTTTTTGCAAGAATTGATGCAGTAGATGCTAGCACCGTCAAACGTGTCGCCAACCGCTTTATATTCGATCAGGTAATCTTAACCGCATGGTAATTTTGTTTCACGCAATTTAGTTGTGGATGCGAATCTATGCATATACCGCAAGTATAGCTGGGGATATAAAAAGAAAATTTATGCATGCAGTGCTCATTTTCAATTGTTGGAAAATTTTTTCTGGGAGATTGTGAATGATTGCTCGTTTTAATGTCATACAAATCTGCAGGATGTTGCCATCGCTGCAATGGGGCCGATCGTGAAGCTTCCCGACTACAACTGGTTCAGACGCCGCACCTACTTGAACCGCTACTAGCTCCATTTCCGCCCTTCATTCTGTTATATCTATATTCTTCTTGGTGCCATGTGAACAAATTCATGATTGAGCTCCCAATCGGAACCTGCCCAGCGTGCGTATATGTTTTTAAGTTATATCATCAAGGCCTTTGATGAACAGAAGCTTTCGGGTTTCATTTTTGTTTTAGTTTTGAGCTGTAACGTCTCAGCTTTGTCAATAATAATGCTTGTAATAATATGGTGATTTGGGTTATTTTACCTAGTTTCATGTTCGTTCTCTCTATGTTAGCTTGTGATGTCCAACTGTATTTTTGGCTTCTTAACTGCTGTAAATGAGCTCTCGTATGTGGTTCCTTGGGAAGTGTATCTGCAGGCTCTGTTTGCTTTGGTGATCTTATGGATTGGATCTTTGCCGTTGTGTGTACATATATAAACCTGCTAGTTCTTTTTTATGATCCGCAAGCAATTGATTTATCCTGGAAGCGGATGAATTATAAGAACTTTGCGAAACTCAAAACAAATGTTTATATGTACAGAGAACATGTAACCTTTTATGGGTTTTTTATCCGAAGTCATAGAAAGTGATGTTTTTGTGTCAGCAAGAAACCCAAGCTCATGGCGTTGTTGTTCTTGTAGCGGTCAAGAAACCCAATACATTTGGGATTTCACAATCCAAACATCGACTGTCATCCGTGCGTGGACTAATCAGGCACTGGGGCCCGGCTGGTAACGGTGGGTGAACAGGTCTTTGAAAGCCCAAAACCGGCGGAAAAAGACGGTGGGCCCCTACACGACCCCAAGGATGCCCCTACGGCCGTCGTCGTCCATCGTTTGCAGCGATCCTAGGGCGGAGATCTCATCTGATCTGAAGCTCTAAATCCGTCTCAAATAAATTTTCGATCTCTCCGTCGCCTTCTCCTCTTTAATTCCCCTACCATCATCTCAACTCCCATCCATCTCAGGGCTTTCTTCTTCGATTGGATCTATAAGAGATTTGCTCTGTCTTCCTATCTGTTCACCGATGGCTTCGATCTCCGTTCCCTGCCCTAAGGCTTCGTCCGTCCCTCGCAATGCGGCCCCGTTGCCTCGTCGAGCCTCCTCGCCCCTCGTTGGATTCTCCCAGATTTCGTTGCTGAAGGCAAGTTGCTCGTTTACGTTCTGTGATCTTAATGAATTAGAGAAGTGACGGATTTAGATTTGTTTCAAACACGATGAAGTTTGCTTTCTCATTACTAGTTATGATTGGGATGAAAACTACAGTTTTTAAGTTATAACTGCTTTGTTAATACTTAAATCCTTTTTTAATGCTTTGCAATTTGTTTGGATTAAGTTTGCGCTGTTGATTCTATTTGCCTAATTGAGCCAGAAGGTGTAACCTATGACTATGCCTGCTTCTAACTTCTGTTTTTCTCCGTTTATGGGTTTGAGATTGCGAATGCTAAGTATTAAAGTTCTCTCCTTTTTCTATTTAGCCCCGCAGTTTTTGGTGTGCTCTTATTATATCTGATTGCCAACCATGATCAGTGAAACATGGCAGTTCAAAATTCTAATTTCTCTTCCTTCCATGTTGGGATAAGTTATTCCGGCGACAGTTATGTTAGGGATCTGTCTCGTGTTCTCTATGTATATACATGGTTATTGTTTTTGTATTTTGTCCGGTATTTGAGGGGTTTGTATCAAACATGTGTGCATGTGCATTTTGGTAATTGTGTGGAATGGTCTATACCTTGGTGTTTTAGTTAGGAGCTTAGCTTGGTTGTGACTTGAGAGGGGAGCGGTGCAACTTTCTTGAGTAATAAAACCCAATTTCTCTGAATTACTTCCTTGTGTGTTTGCTTGATTTTCTAGTGATTGGTGTATGGCTGAAAGTGTTGTGGGCACCGGTTTAGAATCCCTTACACAACAATTGGTAGCAAAGCAAACGACGGTGTGGCAATGGTGGTGCACGGCTAGAAGATCAAGGTGTTGGTTGCGAACTTCCATCAAGCAAGTGGCATGCACAGTCTCTGATGAGACTCAATGAACAACACTTGGCTAGTGTTTGTTGGTGGCGAGTCATACCAATGTCGCGCTTTTGGTGGTGGGGGTGGTGAATAGGACCGGTGCGCTTCGATGGCAAGGATTGTGGTTGTGCGTGCATGCCAGGAAAGAGACAGGTGGGCTTATTGAGCGCCACCCAATTTTAAATATTGACTGATACAAACAATATATCCATTAATATTTTATTTTGGACCAGGGATATGGTTGATATGGTGTGATAAAAAATTGGTTGTTTGGTTTTGAGCTCATATCAGCTAATAAAAGCTTATTTTTGTTATTTGCTATATTTCTACTTATAAAAAATAAAGGCGTGATCTTAATTTTATATTCAAAGCTACTTATGTAAGTCTTTCCTTTCAAGTTAGTTTAGCCTTTTTATCATAATTCATGCCATGATAAAACCGAGAGGAGAGAAATAGAAAGGGAAGCTTGATGACAGCTACATAACAAATTGATAATGGTTACTGACTCAAAGGATTGATATGAGTCATAACGGGGTTGTCATATTATGCAAGAATTCTTATTACGTCTATGTTGTCTTAAACAGTTGCATGAAAAAGTTGATATCTTAAATGCAAATTTGATTATTTCTGCTAGAATTGTCTTGCCACTTATGCCATCGGTACTAATCTTACCTATGATGTTTTCTGTTGGTTTCTCCTTCTTGATGCTTCTTATTTTTTCCTAACATTATAATCGTCATTTACGTCTCATTATTTTACATCACCCAATCATTGCTTAAGCTAATACAACAAGAGCATTTATTATCATTATTACTTGCAGAAGCCTTAGTAGTAATTGATAAAGATAGTAACTGATTTTATTATTGGATAGAAGAAAGAACTCAAGATGCAGAAGAATAACAGTGAAAAAGATTAAGTTTTGTTACAAATCCTATGCTGTTTTGTAGTGGTTTGTAATGTTTATGTCATAACTTACATTTTTTGAAAGTTGTTTGATCTATGATATTTTATAATGGGTTGTGATGCCTATCATGGCTCACATAGTTTTACATATTGTTTGATGAAATTTTAAGCTCTAATGATTTTTATTAATTTGTGATGACATATTGTTTGATGAAATTTTAAGCTCTAATGATTTTTATTGATTTGTGATGTCTATGTATGGCTCACAAACTTTTATATATTTTCAGATGAAATTTAAGATCATATAATGTTTTGTATTGATTTGTGATGTCTATGTCATGACGCCTATTGTTTAGAAGTTTTTGAGATTTTAAACTCTTATAATGTTTTCAAACGTTTTCTAAAATTTCTAATGCTTTTTATTCACGACTTATCATGTTGTATGAAATTTTTTCACTTTGATACTATTTGCTCTTATTTATGGTATTTTAATGACATGTTGATATCTAAGATGTTATTACTATTTTTTAGTTGACAGAATATATATATGTAATGACTAAAATATGCATCTTGGTATTGATACATATCTTTGATATATTTTTTGACATCTGATATGAATTTTTTCATCCAATACAATCAATATATCTGCTTTTTAAAACCTTGGCGTGTGGAGACCATTAAGGAGCTTGTGCCTATCATGGTAGCTACACATTTATTGTTGCAAGGGGGTTGAAAACATTGGGGAGTCTTGAGGAGGTTTTTGGAACAAGTGGCAATCGAGGGGAATTTAGCCGAGATAGAGTTTGGGTGGCCGAGTATTGGTAGTTTGGAGGCCGGAGATGAAATTATGGCTGATGATAAGCAATGATAGGTGTCAGTATTGATAGTAGTAGAGAGCCAAAATGCATGTTTGTGGAGATTCGACGCTGATAAAGAAATAGCTCGGTGGTGATTTTGAGCACTAGGCCACCGAGAAGGCGGTTGGAGCGGTTGTGGAATTGATTTTGAGTGTATAAGTAAAAAACAACACAATACACATTTTGTTCCTAGTTTGAGAAGGGTAGAGGAAAGAGAAGTCATACGGGTCTGTGCGAGGGAAAAAAGAAGAGGTAGTTGATTAATTATATTCCGCCTTTGAACAAAGTTTTTTTTTTGACTTTTATGCGGATCCCATAGGCGAGAAAGAAAAGTAAGTTGTAGTTGGTGGCAGCTTGAAAAACGCGAGGAAAAAGGATAGACGCCGTCAGGAGGGATCCAGTCTAGCCAAGAGAACAACAACGAGCTTCAATCGGACAGTGGGCTTAAGCAGCTCATAAAGACGGAGATTCAAGACAGGCACACCAAGAGACTGCTTCCATTGTGGAGAGAGGTACGGACCAGGACATCGTTGTAAGGATCGTGCTCTCCAGGTGCTGATTATTGAAGACGCAGAAGGCTAAGCAGTAGCGCAGGAAGAGCCGGGAGGGGATGAGCACTCCATTTGGAGAGTAGTGTGTCCATGGTTTTCACGACACCCCCTTAAGGCTAAGTTGGTTTTTTGCGGGCGGAGTAATGATGCGTTTTGCATTTTGGCCAATCAGGGACGTTTTCGTAATTTTCAGATTTTAAGGGGTCTTTTTGTAATTTTTAGTTTTAGGTGTTTTTTTGTAATTTTGGTTATTTTCAGATTAGTATTTATAGGTGACGGATAGGGTTAGAGAGGACATATCGAATATTGTGGAAGAAACCCTAGATCTATGAAGTTTAGGCTTTTTCTTCAAAGCAAAAGCTAGATTTTGGAGATTTAGGCTTTGATATCTAAGTCAACGTTAGGAGAGCGGCATCTTCTCCAATTGTTGCCAACCTTATTCTTTTATCTCAATTATTCATCAATAAAAATCCAATTTTACCACAAATCCCCGCTTTTCACCATAAAAAATCCAACTTTTCTCATAAAAATCCCTTCTTTTCCTATTTAAAAAAAAATCCTATTTTTATCATCAAAATCCTAGTGGATCGCATCAATTTTCTGCATATAATTGAAATCTAATTCGAAGGTTTTTCTTCTACATGAAATACTTTAAAATAAGTTTCTAACATCTCATAATATAATAATTAGTAAATCAATGCTAATTTTAGATGTTTTATTTCTTATAAGAAAAAAAAACATAAACAGAACAAAAACAAACAAATATTCTGATAGGGCTCAACTGTTAGTCATGTGCAGAAATTTTACAAAGCCAAAATTTATTACTTATCTCACTTAAAGTAATATCTATTACACTATAAATCATTAAAGTCATCTCGAAGGCTAATTTTCAACAGTGGTTATCTCGGACTAATCTGATGTAAATAGTGAAAGATAATGACAACACCACAACTTGCACAGAAATTCTAGTCGTAAGTCTTTTATGGCGGTTAGGATTTGTCCAAGGGAAATGACTTAGATTCCCTTTGGGTGGAAACTTTTAAGGGATTGATGTTTTTATTCTAGCTACATATTTGCATATTCTTTTTTTTACTGGAAGTAAGATTTTGAAATTTTGGATTGAAGCTTGTGGTCTTGATTATTCCCGAATGGTGTTATTATGTTTTTCATTTCATTTATGAATTCCAATCTTTTTGCAGGGGCCTAAGCAGAGGCACTTTCCCATTCTAAAAGCCCAGGTTTGTGAGATCTAATTAACAGGACCCAAACTCAGTACAGTATTGCCTTTCTTCTTTTTCTCAAAATTAATGCAACCTTACTTATAAGGTTGCAACCAAGAATTCTTCTATTTCATCCTCAGCAGAACCAGCAAATGGAGAAGTTGACGAGAATGCAGTGGAATCTGCTAGTCAAGTTGAAGTACCAGACTCCATCATATCCGCATTCATGGCGGAAGTTTCTGACCTTGTTAAGTGAGGGTCCCTCCATCTCCTCTAGTACTCCTAAAAGCACCTTAAGGCTGTTTTCTAAAACTATTTATTGTCGGGAGTCAACAGTTCTTTTAAAAGAAGAAAGTAGAACAGGGATATGACCAAACACTTGTTATTACATATCTAAAAATTGATTCAAAAGTGTCTTCTTCTTCTTCTTCTTGGTTTGTTTTGTTTCATTGTTTTAGGAGTGGGGGTTAATAGTTCCCTTGGAGTTGGTCTGAGTCAATGGAAACCATTCATGGATGGTGCATTGATGTGTGCACTTTCTGTTTTTTGTTGGTGTGCAAGAATATTAGTAGATCATTTAATAATCTGGTGAATTGTTCTGTAGCACTGTTTTGTAAAATTAATCTTTGTCATGACCAGAAAGGTAGCTCTGCCTGTTATCAGCCATTTAGTTTAATTTGGAAATATCCTATGTACCCAATAGTTTCTTTACCCACAAATTTGGCACACACCTTTTAAAGTTGCAGCTCGTTATACAATTTGGTTTTTATAGAGTTGCTGTATGGTCATGCACCTGTTGACGGACAAAGTTACAAATATTTTGTTGGTGATGACAATATAGTGTCTGCTCAAATATATACCCAAATTGCATTATAACCACATTTTTAGAATTATTCATGGTGGTGTAACTTCACAGTCAAATGGGGATTTTATAGGCTCATGGCCCTACCTGTGACCTGCACACCAGTCTCCAAATCTTTTTGCGTAATCTGCCTCTTATCGAGAAATAGTGAAACCTTATCCTGAAGAACTTCACATAAATTTGTAGGCAACCCAGGTTCTAGTTGCTAATAACGAATATGTTATACATAAATTGACACTACAACCTTGATAATTGACTTCTTTATTTTTTTCTGTTCCAAATGTTAAGTGGAGACAGTTGCTTTGGTATAGATTTTGATTTTGATAGAATTAGACTATACAGGAGGGGGGCACCTCCCATGTTTTAGTCAAATTGGAGAGGGCTATCAGGTAGAGACCCAACTTTTAATTCATGTTCTTCACTCTCTAGTTTTTTTTCCAATAAGTGACTATTTTTCTTAAGATTTTCCCTCAAATTCTAGGTAGATTCACATTTGAGCTTGGAAGCCAAATTAAATAACAAAAGCCTGCCAGATTAGAGAAGATCATGTGCTATAATAAAATCAAGGGTATCAAGTTTTAGTCAAATCGATGAGGACATAATCTTGGTTGGGATACTAACCCAAAAGCTTAATCGGAGGCCCCACTTTAATTTATGTCCTCTACTCAAGTTTTTCCAATGTGGTGCTACTTTTCTGAACATATTTCTTTTTTTTGGGCAGGCTTGTGGATTCAAGAGATATAACTGAGCTACAACTAAAGCAAAAGGGTTGTGAACTAATAATAAGGAAAAATGAAGCCTTGCCGCAAGAAGCTCCTTCTGCCCGTGCTGTGATGATGGAGCCTTCACCACAACCTATGTACGCCCCTCAATCTCCAGCAACTGGTGCTCTTCCTCCACCTGCACCTGCAGCTGCACCTATAGTGGCTTCATTGCCATCACTTCCTGCCTCCACAAAAGTGAGCAAGTCATCACATCCTCCTCTTAAGTGTCCTATGGCCGGAACATTTTACAGTTGCCCGGCACCAGGGGAGCCACCCTTTGTTAAGGTAACTATGCTTCAACTTCTTACCAATTTGGGCTTATTGACGATCATGAAGTTGAATCGGATTGTAGATTAATGTATGCATGCGCACAATGTGTCTTCACTTGACACCAAACTTTTGCGACTACTTAGTTTTGGGGTGTAGTGTTTGTTTCTTCCATTTTAAAGTTGGCTTAAAAGTCACCGTCTCTTTACATAGGTTGGAGATAAGGTTAAAAGAGGACAGGTTGTCTGCATTATCGAGGCAATGAAACTGATGAACGAGATTGAGGTAATAATCAGTCTTTCTTCATGAGCTTGCATGAGTGTTTTTTTCATTCTCTCTGTTTTCTTGATTTGTTATCAACTTTTTGTGTCTATCAGATGATCTTTTAAATTAGTTTTATGGATTAGAAAGTTAATTCAAGTATCAATGGAAATTCTGTTTTAATGTTAATAATATCATAAAAGCTTTAAGAAGAATTTGATTGCTACTACTTGTTATACTGTTTAGACAGTTAATTACTGATTTTTTTCATCATTTGTTCAGAGATGTCATTCAGATTGCCTCAGAGTCATTTTGTGTCAATTTCTATGGTCTAGCACAACGATAGTTTCATTTGGTCATCAAGCACATGAAATGAATAAAATTCACTTATCATAATCTTGGCCGCGTTTTCCAAAATGGGGTCACATTTATAGGACAACTCCGAGGTTGAGAATCTAAGAAGCATGGACAAAGACATACCATGGCCACATAGACTATATGTGTATGTACACATGAGACAATAATTGCTTAAACAATAAAACATGTGGGACATGGTGACATGACAGGGTGGATTTACCTAAATTACCAAATACTTTGGGTATTTCCCTTATAAAAGTTAAAGTTAACTATAAACAAATTTTCATGTTTTTTCCAAAAACTTTTTGTATTTAAGAACACTACATCAAACTTTTAGAAAGTTTATCAATACTACCATATACTATTAAAACTATTTAATTTAACCACATTATATTTTAAACATTTGATAAAAGCTACCATAAAGGGAAAGTTATTGATAGTTGAATTTAATTTTGAAAGGTTATGATGTTTTAGCGGAATGCCCCAAAGTGTTTAGTAGTTTAGTTAAATTGAGCAGGTATGACACCATGGCACTCAAGTATATAAAATTAATAAAGAGTGAATATATGCATACCGACATAGATATGGACATGGCTGACATTTATTTTCAATACAGATTACCACATGATTTCTAACTTTCACAAAAGAAATAGTTCTTAACTCATTCTTCTTCTACAGATTAGCACAATGTATATTATTTCTTTTATTGGAACCTATTTTTATTTATCATGGTTCTATACAAGTCAATTTTAACGACCTGTTTCCTCTTAAGTGTAGTCTTTGATGCACACAAACAAATATGAAACATGTAATCTGGACAAAGAAGTGCATGAAAAATGTTGGACATGCCGAAAATGTGTATTGAAAAGATTCTAGGTTGAAAATATAGTAGGGAATTTTGCATATACATCCTTGTTTTTAAATTAGAATTTACACGTCACTTTGTGTTGTGATTATTTATGTATATATCCTTATATTGTCAATTATATTAGAACATTTGTCCTTCCACTGGTTATTAGCTAAAAAGACGTTAATAAAAATGGTACAATGACAAAAGTAGCCTTTATTAATTGACATCCAACCTAAACAGCGTACCCATTGGATTTGCCATCGGGCTTATTCTTACTGATCCTGATTGCAATTGCTCATGCTTCCCAACGATCTTGTGCCATCTTTCAAAATAGGTCGGAGGATAAAGATCGTTTAAACTTTAAAGTGACATCTGAATTTTTTTGGTACCTACTGTTAGATTATCGGAGGAAAAATAATTATTGCTTGCTGAGCATGTAAAGCATTGCTCTGACACCAGAGAAATTTGCCTACTAGACCACCATTCCCAGCATATCTCGAAATGGGAGAGCCTGTAGGTCACTAACAACTAAAGAGGTGGAGTGGCACAGGAATGAGACAAGGTTCAAGTGATCCTTTTTTGATACAGCCATGAAAACCGAGGGATTGCAATTAAGTGGCAGGGAGAAAGTATCAGTGGAGGAGGCTTAAAGCTTCGTATATCTGTTTAGTTTTTTTTTGTTTTTGTTTTTTTGTTTTTTTGTTTTTGTTTTTGTGGGGGGGGGGGGGGGGGGGGGGGGGGGGTAATCACCTTGGATGATGAGGCTTTTGGCATGTTGATGCATTTGGCTTGGATCAATGTAATCCTCATAGGCGAGAGAAACGAGGGCAGTGAGAGATGGGGAAAAAATTGAGGGTAAAATTGTCACTTTGATCTTTAATTCAATCAAACAAAAAAATTTATGATTATTGCGTCATCTGCTAACATAAATTTTACGGACGGCGGGGGTTTCAGATTATAATCAAAATATCATGATATATACAGAAGTATTTATTACATTAGGATAAATATGTAAACAAGTAAAATCATAGGGATATATATATGTTAAAAATCCGAGTATAGTATATCGTTGAGGATATGCATGCGAAGTATCTAAACATGTTGGTATAACAAAAGTGTCAGTGTCCGACATTGTGACGTATGTGAAGTTTCATGATGGAACTGTTCATGCCTATGCCACAGTTGAGAACTCTCTTCAGGATGGACCAATTCTTACAATCGTCTGATTGTCTGAGGTTATCGCTTTGTCACATCTTGTTACCCATCTACCTGGTTTTGAGGTGACATGGCTGAAGGAATTTGATATAAAATCTGAAGGCTAAATTGCTTGAGGGGACATACCTTGTTGATTGTGCTGTTGTGTATTCAGGTCGATGCAAGCTATCCAATTTTCCCTAGGTTGCCGAAGGTTAGCCATCATATATGCATATTAAAACACAAACTGCTAACAAGTCTTAAGAAGTTATGGCTCATGAGCCGTTGTTCAGAGCACCCAAGGTAGTGGTTTGCATTGGTGCAATAGAGAATACATTTCCCTAATTGTTTGAGTTTTTGGGAAAACAAAGTTGGTTTACATGACGGCAATGAAGCACAACCCCTGATTGTTAGGCATGCTTTGGTCCTTTGGATACGTAACATCTTTTTTTTTTTTGATTCATCGGAAAATACATAACATCTTTTTGTATTGTAGGCTGATCAGGACGGGACAGTCATGGATATACTTGCTGAGGACGGAAAGCCAGTTAGTGTTGATACTGTATGCTTCTCATATGCTCCGCATCACTTCTTTTTAGTGTTCTATTTATTGTTTCTTATTAAAAAAATTTTGGGTTTCGATTTTCAGCCTTTACTTGTAATCGAACCCTGAAGGAGGCCATGGTCTGTAGCTTAGAACAATTCATTTCTTCTGAGGGCCAAATTCTATTTATTTGATCGTTCCATCATCCAAGAACAAAGTACGCAATGGTCCGTGTAACTTTGGCACCAATACATCACAAGCTGAACGGGAATGTATTGATGAACTGCTGCAGCCTTCTACCTTAATCGTCAGTCCAAGATACGGGTTAAGAGTTTTTGTTACGATATTATCAAAGATTGTTGTTCTATGAAGATATACAATCCCCAGTTTGCTACTTAGATTTGCTGTCTGAGCAAAATTAATCATTGTGTAACATTTGTTTGTGTTACTGTTTCTGATAAGTGAGTGTATTTAAGAGGTTTTAATTTTATTGCCAGTTTTGAGCCCAAATTCAAACCCAACTTGGATGCGTGTTTTAATGTTACAAGATATGCTGGTTCTTTGATGTTTCACTCTTTCAAAAATAATGTTGTGATTTCCGCTGGCTGCCATGTTTACGGTCTCAGTAAGGGGATGAACTGCGAAAATTTTTCTGCTGATTTAGCTATATGCTACCTGTTAGTAGGCTGATTATATTGGTTGAAAGCTCATATAATACTTAGCGACTGCATAATGTTTAAGCTTACATACGATGTTATTGAATCTGTAGAGCACTGGGTTTACAATGGCCATGCATGCTGGCAGTGGGCACTCTTCAGTGGATTCTATGGAAAGAAGAAGCATTTGATAAGAGCAGCGCGAATCCAACACCCAAATCTTGTTCAAGGAGTGCGTAGCAGGTTCTTGAACCACTGAACTGAATCCTTAGCGTATCTCTTCAGGCCATCATTGTAGTCGACAAAGTATAAGCCGAACCTTGAAGTGTAGCCTGCAGCCCACTCCCAGTTGTCCAGAAGGGACCATACAAAATACGCTCTCACATCACATCCATCTTCCCTGTACATTGTTGCGTATTCTCCCTCAGGTTTCATACGAAAAATCTCATCTTGTTTGCGCACACATGTTACCTGATAGAATCGGATAGGTTTCCGAGGTACTCGTTATGGTAACCGATCCTTTTCTCATCCCTGAGAGCGTCTTTGATGGATATAGACGGATTGTTCGGATCATCCA
The DNA here is from genome assembly GCA_030789695.1 of Scilla litardierei. NCBI lineage: Eukaryota > Viridiplantae > Streptophyta > Magnoliopsida > Asparagales > Asparagaceae > Scilla > Scilla litardierei. The sequence goes on from CM061134.1 coordinate 180,825,220, forward strand.
TCCCTTCAACACATGGAAAATGCTTATAGAGGCGAAAAATTATGACAATTTCTAGAGGGTTAGAATGATCGCCATTACCATTTTCAGTGATGAGAACCGGCGGGTTGCTGTACTTGTTCTTGATGTAGTTCATAAGGCTTCTCATCCCATGGGGCACGATATATAGCCATATAGATGAAGCCTGCAAGCGGGAATTTCTTTACAAAAACCCGGTGTAAACACTCACTATTAAATAGTAGTCGTAAAGTGACTCTCATGTTGATCATTACCCTATCTCCTATCGGTTTGCCATCCTTGAAGGCTGCACATTATGGGAAAAAAAAATCAAACTTTGTGAACTATTTTTGATCATATTTAGATTAAAATTACGAAATTTATGAACTTACGGATTGTGAGTGCACCAGAATCTGCAAGGGAATCGTTGAGCGGCTTGAGAATATCGCTCTTCTGTGCGTAAAATGTGGTGTAGTGATTTATGCCCACAAAATCCAAGGACCCCTTGATCAAACTAGACTCGGGCAGTGTAAAATTTGGCAATCTGTTGCCAACTCTTGCCCTCATCGAACTTGGGTAGTCTCCAAAGAACAAGGGATCCATGAACCTGCGATGCAATTCAAACGCCGGAGTCTAAAGAATTCTATGGATCTAATCATGTATCGCATGTTTATGCTCACCAGCCGAGCTGAAAATCTTGTGCTATTTGAGTTGCATCAATGTCATCTTGTGAATTCGACATAGGTTCGAACCAAATGGCATCGAGTGTTATCCCAACTGATCCTTGCTGTGTTGCCTGCACACACATTTTTCATGTCCCAGTGGCAACACATGCCTCAAATCCAAAAACATATGCAATATTTCCTATCACCTTGTATTTCTTTCTGTATGTTTCAGCAGCCGCGGCATGAGACAGGAGCACATTGTGAGCAACGATGTAAGGCTCAGTCGCCGAGTCGCCTGCTTTGCAGAGAAGGTGATGCAGGATGGAGCATCGGCCAGGGGCAGCGAGCCCGTCGTCGTAGCCCTGGACTGCGAAGTTGTGAGGCTCGTTGAACGTTACCCAGTGCTTAACCCTGTCGCCGAACTCCCTGAAGCATGTTTCTGCGTATATTGCATAGTCCTCTCTGCATATGATAATTAAGTGTAATTTTGTTTAGTATGTAGATGACGTTGGATACATACATGCATACACATCGTTCAAGGAGACGGCGGCGCTGTACATGACTTGTCGGTCGAGCCATCCATTGTATCTGTCTTCTAATGCTTGGGGAAGGTCCCAATGGTAAATGGTCACATAGGGTTCAATCCCTGCAGGGGGTTTTCCACATATTATCAATTACATCAAGTACTTTTGTTCATATATTGAATGTTGAGCAAAGTGCTAAGAATTCAGTTACCGTTGGCTAGCAATGCGTTTATGAGTTTATTGTAGTGATCGACTCCTGCAGTATTAACCTGACCTGTTCCATCTGCAAACATATCGACGCAGTTCATTTTCATTGTTTTGGTTTGAGGAATTTAAGCGAAAAATTGGCGCTGGCATCAACTGAAGAACACATACTAGAAAAAATTCGGGACCAAGCGATCGAAAATCTGTAAGCATCCATCCGCAGATCTTTCATGAGTTGTATGTCTTCCTGCAAGCAAGCACATGTCCATGACTGTCTTTGGCAATACATATTGATTTCACATTGTTGATGTGTACCTCGAACCGATGATATTGATCGACGGCGACATCAGCATTGCTTGAATCAATAATCTTGCCTGCACAAAAGCAACAAGGATCAGTGTTTTCAATCCAGAATATGGAGCTATGCCATAACATATGTATCACTGTCATATATGTTGCCATAGCTACCAGAAGTGTGGGCAAATGTATCCCACACCGTCGTTCCTCGTCCGCCTTCATTCACTGCTCCCTCATACTGAAAACACAATAAAAAGAGGGGAACGAAAAAAAAATGGAGCAAGAAATTTTTTAAATACATTTCTTTTATCTGAAATCATAAATGAATATTAAAAGACCAAGCCAAACAAGAAGCTAACTTGATATGAAGCAGAAGCAGTTCCAAAGACAAAACCCTTTGGGAAGCTGGCTCTGCTTAATCCTTCACTCCCATGAACAGCAACAAGAACCAAGAGAGCGACAAATATTGCCTCTTTCATCACCATCATCATTGCCTAGCTCTTGAAGAGAGAATATACTTCATGAGTTGATGCCTGAGTGCGTGAAACTTGAAGACTAAGTGCAAATCCTTGTGAAATGTGTCTTCATGGGTTTAGGCAATTCATTAAGGTCTTGTATATACGTGGATCACGAGGTTTGCTGAAATTTATTATGCGAGGCGAGATGTCGTATGTTGATTTTATAATCAATGATAAACAGTGGCAGGTCCCTTTCTTAATGCAACTTGCTATTTGTCCATTGATGGATGCTGTCCATGCCATGCTGAACTTAACAAGAGAGGGATAAGTCCAATGCTTGGCTTTCATTTGATGGGGCACTTTGAATTTCTCTGAACCGTCGCAGACTTTTGTTCTCACGCTATTTTAGTCCCACATCGGGAAAACAATTAAAGTTCTATATGTTTAAATAGCGGCAGCTGCGTATACATTGCACGACCTTACTTGAACAGGATCTGTTCTATAGGCTCGTACAACTGTATCCTTGAGTTCTAAGGAGACAGGCAACACAACTTGGATGATGACACGTGGCTTCTGGTCCAGAGCGTGATTAACGGTTCGGATCTCCGGATCAGTGACTGTAGATGATCGTTTCCTGCCGGGGTCAACCCGACTGGAATGGGCCAGGAGCTGTCTGACAGGTCCAATATCTTTTTGCTGCTCGTTGTGTTATTTCGGGCTTTTTGCTGCTCGTTTTGTCATTTCGGGCTTGGTGTTCGTTGCTTGCTTTTGAGCTTTACACAGATGGGTTAGCCTTTGGACCATAAATTTCTTCTTCCTTGTTTATTTTACATGGAATGCTTTGTACGCTTTTAAAGGCCCAAATGAAGGAGGAAACTTCAATTAATGTAGGGACAGAAGCTCACATCCGAAAAAGTTAAATCTTACTCCAAAATCCTTACCGTGTAGTTTAGTAATTGTCGGCTAATCGCTCTCTGGTAGCCATTAATCGACTAATGAATATCTATTCATCATATATTAGTCGACTAACCTGTCTTTAGGAAATACGTTTCTTCCATTAGTCTACTCTACTAATAGGCTTCGTTAGTAGACTAATGACTGACATGTAAAGAGCTAGGGTTTATTATTTAGGTGCAGGTTTAATCCAGAAGTTAGATCTAAAACCAACCCTAGTTCAAAGAGTTTGACTCTAACATGAAATCCTAGAAGAGTTCATGAACTAGCTTTATTCTATTTACGCATTTAGGAAAAGAGTTAGATTCCAACTTGAATTCCGAATGCAACTTGGATTTGGATGATCACTAGCACCACCAATTTCCATAAACAAGAGATTAAAGATCTTTGCATCCAAGATCTCTTGAGAGTAAGAATTTAAACCTTTTTGGGGGAGAGTTTTTCGCTCTAAAATAAAAAGTTTTTCCTTCTCATCCTTCTTCGCACTAACAAAACATAAATGACCGGGTTCGAGTTCTTAGCGGGCTGGAGGATCATAAATGGGTTTCATCATCAAGGTGAAATGTCTATTGTGCCTGGTTGGTGAAAGAGCTTGGGGTTTTCATCGAAAGAGTTAAGGATCCACGTGTATCTAAAGTATATCCGTGTAAATGTATTCTATTCTTAAGTATTTAAATTCATGGTATCGATAACAGATCTTGGTTTTCTCTGCTAAGTTTATAAAATTTTTGATTTTTTACTCTTCCGCATGTTTCTAATTTGATTAGAACACTTGCAATATTTTCTTATAGTGGTATCAGAGCATTGCTACATCATTAAGGTGAAATGTTCTATTGTGCCTAGTTGGTGAAAGAGCTTGGGGTTTTCACCAAAAGAGTTAAGGATCCATGTGTATCGCAGGGTACGTGTTCTCCTTGGGCACTGCTGCGGTATGGTGTAGGTCGGTCCTACAGTTGGTGGTAGCGTTATCGACCATATAGGCCTAGTTGATCGCAGCGGTGGAAGCTGTGAAGGAGGCCAAATACTTGAGGAGTTTGCTTAGAGATTTAGGGGTGCCGCAGAGTTCGTCACGAGTGTACAGTAACAGGCAGAGTGCAATTCATCTGGCAAAGCACCAGGCATACAGTTGGAGGACGAAGCATATTGAGGTGCAAGATTCCTTCCTAGAGTTGGAGAAAAAGGAAGTGGAGCTTCAGAAGATCCCGACTGAGAAGAACCATGCAGACATGTTTACTAAGCCAGTTCCCGCCGTCAAGCTGCATGTGTGCCTGGAGTTGATCTCCTTATTGGCTTAGGTGGCGCCAAAAGGCGCGAACTCCGAGATGATGATAAAACCCAGAGAGAGGGTCATGGCGAGCGGCGTGGATGTGCAGAAGTCTGTGTGAGGAGATTTGAATCAAGGTAGAGTGTTAAATTTTGTGATTCAAATCATTCATCTCACACTCCCAGGTCGCTCAGTCAAGCTGTTCCAGACGCTCAACCGGGCTAGAGGCACAGAACGAAGGCTCAGCAGTTTATGGGATGCACTCGACCGATCGCTCTACCGCTCGACCGAGCAATGTCTGCTCGGTCGAGCAGTTTGAGCGCTCGACCGAGCTATATATACAGAGAGTTGGAGCTCTGTAGAGCAAAGCGCTTGGTCAGATGCTTGACCGAGCGAAGAGCCGCTTGATCGAGCAAAGTACACGCTCGACCGAGCGCCCCGTTCATCCACCCAGGAGCTGCTGCAGCAAAGCGGCCGCTCGGCCGAGCGATGACCTCGCTTGACCGAACGGTGCGGACCCATGTTTTTAAATTGACGGTTCAGATTGGTTTCCAGGTTCGTTTTTGATGCCCCATTTAATCTAATGGTTGATGAGATTAGGGTTAAAAAGGAAGTTTTCGAATATGGAGCAATAGAGAAGCTTGAGCCGTCGCCATTGAAGATTTTTGTCGAGAGATTAGGGCTAGGAGTTTGTGATTGTAGTGGAGTGATTCTTTACTTGTCTCCTTTGTTTTCTTTTTCTTTGAGTGAGTTTGTGAGGGCTTATGTATTTAGCTAAGTTATTACTCACGTGAGCGGAAGAAAGATTGTAATCCATTTGAAGATCTCTCTGATAGTGAAATCATCTCGGAAGTTGCTGGATGTAGGTTGTGCGCAACCGAACCAGGGTAAACCTTTTTTGTGTCTGCGATTTGATTTATTTATTGCTACTTCGTTTGTTGCTTTACTTTACAAGATCGTAGGGATTTTGTTGGGTTATTTGAGTATCCGATTTTTACTAGTCCTAGATTCCTGATCAGCTTTTAGGATTGGTTGTTTCCACATCAATCTCAATTTGTCGATTTATTCCCAACAGGATAGGCTTAGTTTGTTTCCGAGAAAAGAGAGGGGGTGAAGAGAACGTTGGCTATGATGTTTCAAAGTCTGAAGATCCAACTTCTACACAATTTTCAATTTCCAATACGGGGCTAATTTTTCTTGGCATTAATTCATAGCATACTCCTTTATATTCAACCACAACTGTCATACATAGGACATAAAAGGAAGAAAGATACAGTCTGATTCCATATCAAGCTATTTCTCACGAAGAGCTGAGCAAGTTCTTGAACCACTGAACCGAATTCTTCGCGTATCGCTTCAGGCCATTGTTGTAGTCGACGAAGTACAATCCGAATCTTGAAGTGTATCCTGCAGTCCACTCCCAGTTGTCCAGAAGAGACCACACAAAATATCCTCTCACGTCGCAGCCATCCTCCCTGCGTTGGGCTTGTTCAGATCCAACACACACATTCATACTTGCCCGAATACATACACGTACCTAATGGAGGCCGACAAGTTTCCCAGGTAGGCGTCATGGTATCCGATCCTTTTGTCATCCTTCAGGGCATCCTTGAGGGAGATTAATGGGCTATTCGGATCGTCCATCCCTTCAATTACGACGACCGTGCTATTATCAGAACACCATACTTGTAACATTGGCCTAATGGTAGGAATGCTTACCATTTTCGGTGATGAAAACTGGCGGATTGCCATACTTTTGCCTGATGTAGTTCGTAACACTCCTCAGTCCTTGGGGTACTATATATAGCCATATCGACGAAGCCTGGATTCAAATAATATCCTTTTAAATGCTATGAATATATCATCGAAATACACGATATGCTACTGAATACGTCTATTTCCTATTTGCATCAAGGAATTACCCTATCCGCGATTGGTTTGAAACCTCTGAAGGCTGCAAATAATCAATGTGCATCCAATTAGTTAAGGAACCAATCGAGTTGCCTAGCAAACTTGTTCTTCGATTTGTTGATATATTGAATCTGTGAACTTACGAAGAGTGATGGCACCAGAATCAGCCAGCGAATCGTTGAATAGAACGCCAATTATATTGGTTGAATTCTTCTTCGCATAAAATGTTGTGTAGTGATTTATGCCCACAAAATCCACAGAACCCTTGACCAGGGCAGCCTCGGCTTTTGTGAACTTGGGCAATCTGTTGCCAACTCTAGTCCTCATTGAACTTGGATAGTCCCCAAAGAACAAGGGATCCATGAACCTACAATGCAAATATATTGTATGGCTCAATATAAATATGCCGTTATGTGCATCTGTAACAGAATAGACATGTGTTAGCATTTAGCAATGAACCAAATACAGCCTCACCAGCCGAGCTCAAAATCAATTGCTCGTTGTGTTGCATCGATGTCATCTTGCGAGTCTGTCATAGGTTTGTACCAAATAACATGTATGGACATCCCAAGCGACCCCCGTTGTTTTGCCTGCATTTATCAGCCCAAGTCCTCAAATTTCAGTTCTCTGAACACAACTTGCACATAATTGTTTGCGACGAAATAGCAAGCATTGCATATGGTACCTTATACTTCCGCCTATATATATCAGCGACGGTAGCATGGGTTAAGAGAGCATTGTGAGCAACCAAGTAAGCTGCAGTCGCCGAATTCGCTCCTCTACAAAAAAGGCGAAGCAGAATGGAGCAACGACCGGGGGCATGTAGCCCAACATCGTAGCCTTGGACCGCGAATATGTTAGGTTCATTGATGGTTATCCAGTGTTTAACCCTGTCACCAAATGCCTTGAACAACGTTTCTGCATAGATTGAGAAGTCCGTTCTGCAGAAGACGAAGAATTTTTTATATCAGTAGGACTAATTTGAGATCATGTTAGTATTGGTACTCGATAAATAGCATTACATAATTTGTCGATCAACCCATCCGTCATATCTGTCTTGTAATGCCTGAGGAAGGTCCCAATGATACATGGTGACATATGGTTCTATTCCTGCAGGTTTTGCATACCATATGAAAGTGTTAACGCGACTAAAAGTTATGTAACAAGAAAATATCGTCATATTCTATAGTCGACCCACAAAGCATATGCACTTACCGTTGGCGATCAATGCATTTATGAACTTATTGTAGTGATCGATCCCTGCCTGATTAACCTGACCAGTTCCATCTACCAAGAGTAGCAACACCGAGCTTTGTCACACACAAAAATACTGATTTGTTTGCATATTAGGAAAGTAACATCATGAAACATCACATAATTAGATTGTAACTCAAGTATAGTATTCATAGCTTTCATATTTTTTATGTTTGAGAAATTTAACAATGTTTCCAGGGTAATTTTATCCTGTATGCATCACAAATTCAATGTATTTTTATGTCAAAATCATGCCCATGTTTGATCTTATGTTCAATGGACCTGATATTGAATTTCCTTTTTCGGCCAAAGATATATAGGAAAGACACTTGAATGCTGAGACAATAGAATAATGAAATTAAAATTTTTTCTTTATTCTCTTACCTAACTGAACTTTACCTTAGAAGACACTCCTTTAAAAAAAAATCACCTAAAACAATATATTTTGTGATTTCAAAATTCACTTGAATATAACTCAGACCCTATGTTTTTAATAAAACATAGTGCATTGAATGAGGTTATGAGATCAAAAAATGACACTTAGATCAAACAAGGGATGGAGAAATCAGACAGCTAGAGTAAGCAATAGGCATCATACTTGGAAAAATTCGGGACCAAGCGATGGAAAATCTATAAGCATCCATCCCCAAATCCTTCATGAGTTGTATATCTTCCTGCAAACAAGCACCAATCCATTGCATGACTAGTTTTTTGGCAACACATATCGATAAAACAGTGGGCATTTTTCATGAAGATAGGTAGCAGACCTCGAATCGATGATATTGATCAACTGCAACGTCGGCATTGCTAAAATCAATTACCCTCCCTACAAAAATGAGAAAAAAAAATTATTGTTACTGATCAGAGTATTCAAAAATATTAAAATTCATGCAAATGACAAGAACTCCTAATTAACTTACCAAATGAATGGGAAAATTTGTCCCACACAGTCTCTCCCCTTCCATCCTCCTTCACTGCTCCCTCAAACTGCAAGCAGAGAATAAATAAACAAATAAGTTATTCGTTTTCTTGAGTCATTACAAAGAATATAATTTCCTTCTTGATGATACAAATCAAAAAAAAAAAAAAAAACCCTTCCAAAGACATTGCTATAATTTCCTTCTTGGCAATACCAAAAATGCATAACGCATTGCTATAACTTTGATATAAAATGAAATAAAGTGTAGAATCAAAAGAAACAAACTTGATATGAAGCAGAGGCAGTTCCAAAGACAAAACCCTTTGGGAAGCTGCCTCTGCTTAATCCTTCGCTTCCATGGCTCCCACTGACAGCAACAAGAACCAAGAGAGTGACAAATATTGCCTCTTTTATCACCATTGGCATTGCTGGCTTTTGAGATAAAGAGAAGTGCATTGGGTTTCTATATGATGGTGTAAGGGGTGGCCTTGAGGCCTATATATAGATAGAATGAGCTGGCTATTGTTGTAGACCCAAATCTGTGACTTAATACCAAAAATATTGTATTATTTTGATAACACTGCAATTGTACACTTATAAATTTGGCATGTACATAGATTGAGCCTTGTATTGTCTTTTTGCATGACCATGGATAATGATCACCAGATGCAAACTAAGAAAACACATTTTGCATGCAATTAGCATGACACACTCTAGTTTATGACAGATGGGCTTCATTTCTCGTGCATATAGGCCAGTGACACAAAATCAATGTTGCAAAAGTTATTATATGCATGCATGTATTTATCTATCGCTTGGTCCTGGAAGTTGGTCAAATTTGTGGGTGCCATAGAAGTTGGGGTCTCACTTGACTTGTGGGAAGCATATTTGTAAGGTGTGGATTGGAGTTGGGTGGGAAACCCTTAAAAAAAAGAGTGGGAGGAATGGGCGATCAGGTTGGGTGCTCATCTTTCGGCACGCCTTGTAATTGCATTGGCCCATCAACTCTTGGACAGTTATCATCATCAACCCCACATTCAACCCCCAAAAATTCCAAAAGAGAATGATACAATGAAGATGGGTTCCTGCTTGATGATACAGAGCAAAGGAAACCCATGAACTAGCAATGCCCAAAATGCACCCCGCATTGCTTTATCTTTGAAATAAAATGAAATAAAGTGTAGAATCAAGAGAAGGAAGAAGAAGAAGAAGAAGAAACAAACTTGATATGAAGCAGAAGCAGTTCCAAAGACGAAACCCTTTGGGAAGCTGCCCCTGCTTAATCCTTCGCTTCCATGGCTCCCACTGACACCAACAAGAACCAAGAGAGTGACAAATATTGCCTCTTTCATCGCCATTGGCATTGCTGGGTTTTGAGAGAGAGAGGGCAGTGCTTTGGGTTTCTATATGATGGTGCAAGTTGAGGCCTATATATAGATAGAATGAGCTGTCACTGTTGTAGACCCAAATCTGTGACTTAAAACCAAAAACATTGTATTTTTTTGTGTTAACACTGCAATTACGCTTACACATTTGGCATGTAGATAGATTGAGCCCTGTATTTATGTGTGTACAAAGAGCAATACTAAAATGAGCTTTTCTTCGTTTTTTTCAAGACATTGTAGTTATACACCCAATTCCGAATCCAGGAACTCAAACTAACACTAAAAGTGGAGTTTTTTTTAATATTATTCGTGATGCTAAATAAATTCCAACATTAAAACATATTTAGAATTCGACTATCGATGCTTTTTGCATGACCGTGGATAATGATTACCAAATGCAAACTATGTTATATGCAATTAGCGTAATACGCTCATGTTTACGACACATGGGCTTCATTTCTCGTGTCTGTAGTAGGCCAATGTCACGAAATCACTATTGCACAAGTTATTATATGTGTATATTTATTTATTTAACCATTGGTCCTGAAAGTTGGTCCAATTTGTGGGTGACGTGTTGGGCGCTCAGTGACTTGCGACAAGCAAATTTGTATTAAAAGTGTGGATTGGAGTTGGTTGGAAACCCCTAAAAAAGTGTGGAAGGAATGGGGTATCAAGTTTGGGTGCTCATCTTTCGGCACGCATTGTCACTGCATTGGCCCACCAACGCTTTAACATTTGTCATCATCACCCCTCCTTCACTCACACATTCTCTCTCTCTCAACACCTCTCTCTCTCCCAGCCCGCCGCCGCCGCCCCCCTCCCCCCCCCCCCCCCCCCCCCCATTTAGTCAAGGTGGCCACCGGGCCGGCCCGGCCCGGCCCGGCCAGAAGCCCGCCGGGCTTGGCCGGGCCACGGGCCGGCCCGGCCCGGGGGAGGAAACCCCCCAGGCCCGGCGGGGCTGCGGGCCAAGCGGGCCGGCCCGGTTTTTAAGGATTAAAAAAAATTTTAAAAAATTTAAAAAAATTTGTAAAAATTATATTAACTCATTATAAATTTTTTTAAGAGTAGTAAAATATTTTATATGTCTTATATATTTTTTTAAAAATTTAAATACTTGTTATCTAATGTTTTCTTATTTGGAACAAATTTTTTATTACTTATAACTTGTTCTAAAGAAGTAAAAATAAGTTTAGAATGATATTAAAGTTTTAAAAAATTTATAAGACCTATATAAAATATTTTACAAAGTTTTAAAAAATTTAAATTTACTTATATTATTTATAAAACTAAGTTAAATATTTTAGCCCGAAATTCACGAAGGTCCCGGGTTGAACCTTTAAATTTCATTAATTAAAATTTTTTTGAGGGGAGGAGGGGGGGGGGGGGGGGGGGGGCTTACATTGGCCAGCCTTACCCCTCGTACAATGGCCAACACATAGGACTTCTACAAGCTAATACAAGATAGAAAATAACAATACATGAAAAAAAAGAAAATCATTCATCGTCAGTCGCTTCGTCCTGAGAATCTTCTGAAAGGTTCTTTTTATCTTGCGTGCTGTCTTCCGCATGAAATCAGTCCTTTGCACATACCGCCGCTTCAACTACATCTTCTTTAAGCCTTGATCTCCTGTCACTCAGAACCCTGCCACTTGCACTAAAAGCAGACTCGGACGCAACAGTAGAAATAGGGATTGATAACAGATCACGAGCCATAATGGTAAGAATTGGAAACCTAGGTTCATACATTTTCCACCAGCCCAGAATGTCAAAATTTGGATCATCCAATTCTTCCTCAGTGAAAGGATAAGTAATTTCTAAATACTTGGATAATTCATTAGACGAACCTTCTGAAGCTACGCTTTTTTGTTTTTTCTTCCCCAAAATCTGCCTCAGTTTGCATGTAATATTAGAACTAGCAGGAACAGAAGAAATGCTTGATGAAGTTCCATATCTAGCCTCATAAGTCGCATACAGAGCTCTTAAGCTAGTTTTAAAATGCATTATATGATCTTCAACTTCAAATTGCATGTTTTCATAAAAGGTTTCTAATAATCCAGCTACTAAATCCTCTTTAAATCTTAGATCAAAAACCTTAGCTAATGAATAAAGCAAAGGAACAAGCTTCCAATATTTTGCTAGCTTAGTATCCATTTCTTCGATCATTGGCTGAAGAATAAGTGTAGTGTCCGTAGTGCCTCTATACCTAGCTAAAGTGTCTGAAATTATAACCAATTGACAAAGACCTAAAATGGATGTTGAGTAATACATACCCGAAAATTTGTTTGTAGCATAATAAAAACCCTCAAAAAAATCGCATAGCTGCTCAATTGTTTTCCACTCTAAATCAGTAAGGTTGAAATCCGTCTCATACGGAATGTGTGTACTAGCAAAATAACTGTTGTTTTCAGTACGTGGGAATAATCAAAATAAACACAAAGGGAAAACACAAGAATCAAGCAACGACACACGAGACTTGGTTTCGCAGTTCGGTGCGCACACCTACATCTGCGGGGCCACGCCCAGAAAAATAGAATACTTCACTATAATAATCAGAGAATACAAACTCTAATAATCACGCTTCTCTAAGGAAGAACACCCTCCCCCTTAATACAAACCGTGAGGGGTGATCGCAATCAACCCCGTGAAGTATTCTTGGCAAGCTCCCCTTGCCAGCAAGCTCCCCTTGCACAACTGACTAGATCAACTCCCTTGATCCTACGTGCGTAGCCGTCGGCCTCCTCCCGGAGTTCTTCAAAAAACTTTCGTAAAAGCCTTTTCCCTAGCCGCCAATCTTCGCAACCTTAACCACGCGTCTCCCCCTCAATCATCAAGTAGTTAAGGAAGATTGCTCAATTAAATCTCAGAAGATTGGGCGCCCACAATTAACGGAACCAGCTAGGAAATAATTCCGCCAAATCTTCTAAAAGAGATAACATGAGATCTGAAGTAATCCACCTTTGATAACTGCTGAAGTGCGCCAATCAATTCCAGCCTTCTGACACAGCATGTTGTACATAATGTTGTATAATAACGTTCAACATAATATACAACATGGCCAATAAATAGGTTCTTTCATACATCGGTTGTGGATTGATACTTTCATTCTCCTTCGTCAGCAAATCTTATGCATACCTGCATTCAATCAAATATCTGGAAAAGATCTAAACAATAATGCGAGATCTGAAAGCATTCATATATAGAATCTTCAACCGCACATATCTTCAACCGCACAACCATTCAGATATGAACCCATTCAGATTTTGTAACCACTATTTATGGGTAAATAACTTCCTCTTTAATGCAGAATATCCGCCAATATTTCTAGGATCACTTCGGGTAAGAAATCTCATATTCAAGGAACCACCGAATCTATTTCGGGTAAAATGATTAAAACAAATCTCATGTGGATATTTGCCCATAGAATAAGGATCTATTTCTGGTAAATAAAACCAATAAATCTCAGCAAATATTTTCTCCCATCAATTTAGGAACTAACCAGATTCCCAAATATTCTCAACAAACCTTCATTAATTAAGGAACGAATTCGGGTAAGAATGAGTATAAAAAATCTCACCAATATCTGGAATCAATCAAATCAGGAACCTCCGATATTCTAGGCTACAAATCAGATCTGAGATACCAAACAGCGTTTCTGTATACAAACAATTATTCTAGATCCCGTGTTCAACATAATGTTCAACATTTTGTTCAACATTTTGCTCAAATTGCTCAAAAACAATACAGATTCCACAAACTGAGCTCTCCAGATATAGTGCCACTAATGCCAATAAATATTCACAGAAATTCAACCCTAACAATAACTAAGGTGCATCTTGTTTTTAAGCAAGCAACACATCATAAGATACGTTGAGTTCCACCTATGTGGAACGCTATATGTAAACTTCCGGTAAGGAAGTTGGCAATTTCTACATACTTCTCTGTATAAACTTCTCTTATTGGTAGAAGACTGTATGTATAACATAAGGTTCCTACCCTTTTCTACCCAATCATCAGCAAATTTAAGCCCATCCTGTACTATCAAGTTCAAGATGTGACAAGCACATCGCTGATGAAATAAAAGACCGTCCAGATCAGGGTTCAGGTGTCTTTTTAAAAATGATATCGCAGTTGTTACGAGGTGGAACTCGCGTACAATGAATTTGTATTAATGGGAACCAAGGGCACGGTGGTTATGTGGAGAAGGGGGTTTAGGTAGGCTATTTGACAAGCGATTAGTGGGGTGAAGAAGTCGATCTCGACGCCTGTGATGGTCACGGGGTGAATCTCGCCGGATGCAGCTGAACCAGGTTGAAGGGCAAGGGGGTGACACCGACCTGTGTTGATGGGCGAGCTCTCCTGCAACACGAACAACTCGTCAGAAGGGCTGGGTTGGGGTTCAACCCTTAGCCCCTCCGATGCCTAAGTCAGTGATGGCGCTTAAAATGGGGGGCTGGTCACGCCGGTCGGACCAACGGTGTGTCGACCGAGCGTGGCGAGCTATAGGTGGGAGAGAAAAGATAGGGAAGACCTTTGCACTCGTGTGTGAATAATAGAATGAGGAAGAATTCAGTAGCCAACCTTTTTTCCGTAAGAGGAGGGGGGGTATTTATACCTGACGGGTGATGACTAGGCGTGCTGAGCTGGCCCGGGTGTCAGCGGAGGTTTCGGACAAGGACGCCGGGAACAGGAGTTCTCGGCCTGCCTCTGTCAGGCGGCGCAACGGCCCAGGGGTGCTTTTGTCGGGATGTCAGGGCCGAAAGCACTAACCGTCCGATAGGCTAGCCGCCTGGGGGTGCTTTTGTCGGGATGTCAGGTGACGTACGTGTCAGTCATGTCCTTATCCTAAGCTGTTTTGTCGTTAGCGGCGGACTAAGAGTCGGGCGGCTGCGGTGGTTCACCTCGGCCGGTTCATGGAGCGCTGCAAGGTGCGCCCGCTTGGCTGGTCGCCCGGCATTTTCGGGGCGGCGGACCTTTTGTGAAAAGGTGAGTCAATGGGGTATGTTAGCGGATCCGGGCGGGAGTCGGGCTATTATGATCTTTAGGTCGTAACAATTGCCCCCGGCCTTCGAGTCTGAGGCGGCAGCCCGACTCGGCTCGGAGGGCGAATCATATCCAACATTCCGGACCCTCAATGTGGGCCTTGGACCCACCGGGTTGTGACGGCGGCGGCTTCGGAACTCCCGCTTCAGTGGTCATCATTGCGATTTGAAGAAAAAAAGGGGGGAGAGGAAAACGAAGCGTCTCTGCGATTGAGTTTGCGACACGTGGATGAGGTGACTCTTACGCCAGTCGAGGCGTCGGGGATGTCTCGATGGGCGCCGCGTGGCGAAAGTTTGACGGCCGAGATGGCCCGGGGGCCCCCTGTACCGCCTAAAATGGTCTGGGAGGTGGTCGGCGGGAATTTTTTGTCTTTCTCCGATTCTCCTCCGGCGCTCGATTTTTCTATTTGGAGCTTACTGGCTAACCTGTCCCTTCCGTCGCCGGCCGTCTTCTTCCGATCGTCTTCCAGGTTCGAGGGAGCAACAGGTAACAACAATCAATTTCCTTCCTTTCCGATCAATGGCTTCTCGATTCGAGATTGGAGGGAGTAGCCGGGTGGGGGAGGAAGAGTCGGCGTGCGAGGGGGCGTCGCAGCCGGGGGTGCAGCGGATCAGGGAAAGATGGTCATGGTTGTCCGTTGCACCGAGAGACATTGAGTCCTCCCGACGCAGGTTGGATAGGATCAACATCCGGGAGATTCGCGTGCGGTTTGTGCGACAACCCTATGAGGTGCGAGTTCCCAGGTCGGGGGAAGCGGTGAGCTCACCGGGGAATGATGAGGTCGGGGTCTATGTCCGGTCCTTTGAGTTGGGGCTCCGCTTTCCGATCCACCCGTATTTGTTTCACTTGCTGAATTTCCTGGAGCTGCCGATATTCGCCTTAGCGCCCCGTTCCTGGGGCCTGTTAGTGGGGTTTGTCGTTTTGTGTCTCGCTTGCTCCTTGAGTCCTTCCTTGGCGTTGTTTCAGCATTTCTTCGTGGTTCGGAAGTGGGGGGTGTATCATCGCGTTTGCGCCAGGAGAGGGCGAGAACTCATCCTCGAGGTGCCTGATGATGTCGGCGATTGGATGAGGGAGTTCGTCTTCGTGACGGTGCCAAGTGACGTGGCGCTGACGTCGAATTGGGGGGCGCGGAATCCCTTCGTGAATGAAGGGGTGGAGCTGACCGGGGAGGATATTGCCAAAGTTCAGATTTTGAGGGAGCTGCCCGAGGCGTGTCGTCATTGGGCGAGTCTGACGCAAAGCAGTCGGCTCGCCCAGGACTTTTGGGCCCTAGGTATCTTTGACGTTTTGTTAACTTCGGGCTAGGCTCGCCCTGATGGTCTTTCTTTTCCTTTCAGGCGAAGACCCGATGAGGGAGCCGGAGGTGGTGTCTGGTTCGGTCGGTGCCCCGACCTCGGGGGGTACTGATCCTCGCGGGAAAGGCAAGGGGGCGGCTAGTGAGGCGGGATCCCCGGGCCGTGGGGGTGGGGCCCCCCGGGGGGAGAGATTGCACCCAGGACGGACGTCAGTCGGACGAGACCGCTCCGCCGGTGGGTCCAGCGAGGATCGTCCCGAGGGCGTGCCCGAGGGAGGGGCCCGACCCTCCGTCCCCCCGCGGGTATCCGAGGTGGTTGCGCCCCGCCGGGCGCATGTGGTTCAGAAGTGGCCATACGGGATCCCTTTGCGGGAAATGGGGGCGTCGTCGAGTCAAGCCTGTGAGGGCGCTCTCATTCGTTTTAAGAGGACCCGAGAAGAGGTCGAGGCGTACCCTGATGACAATCTCCGCAAGTTTCCCTTTCGAGTCAGCCGCGACGAGTCGGTATTCGAAGATGCGGGAGTGGCGGCGCGGCTCGCCGAGTATTGCGGGTTGCCGCGCGATCGTGAGTCGTTGACTCGCGTGGGGGTGGAGCGGCTGTGTGGCTCGGCTATATGGCACGTCGTACAGGTAAGATGGTTTTCTTTACTCGTACGCCGGCTTTGTGTGCCCGTGTCTCACTGATTCAAGGTTTAAGCAGATGCTTACGAACGTGCTAGCCCTGCGGGGCCGTCCTGCCGCGGTCGCCACCCGGGTGGCCCTGCGTGAAGCGAGGGAGAACCTTGGCGAGGTCAAGGAGAAGCTGAGGGACACGGAGGCGGAGCTGGAGAGGGTTAGGGCGGCCTGCGGCGTGGAGAAGGGGCGGGCCGCGTACTTCGATTCGTCCAAAGCGGCGGTCGAGAAGCAGCTTCAAGAGATAACGCGAGAGAGGGATGATATTCGGGCGAAATATACCTCGGAAGTTGCCAGCAAGGAGTCTGTGATCGGGTTGCAGAGGCAGCAGATTGAGGACCTAAAGGTCGCTCTGGCGGCCGAGAAGAGGGAGAAGGGTCTAGCGGTGCGGCGATTGGAGGATAAGCGGGACGCTGAGGGCAAGCTGGTCGAAGCCGCTATCCGCCGGTATCATGACGAGCATGTTGTGCCGATGCTGCAAGAGGCTAAGGAGGCGACGATTCGGCAAGTGGTCAAGGATGTGAGGGAGCGGTCGGTCGAGAAGCGGCGCCGCTAGAAGCGTGGGTTCGGGGAGGGCCGTAACTTCTTGTGATGGGGTTATGAGCGATGTGTTGTTGTAGTGGGTGGGGAGGCGAAGGTTCCATGTAAGGGTTAGCGGTTGGAGTAAATAAATTTTGATTGTTTTGTGCCAGACTGTATTCGTGTAAGGTTAGCCCGTAGAATATACGATTTGTGGGGATGTGATTGCCCCCAACTTCGCTCTGCCGGGGATTCCGGTAGAGGGGAGTTGAGATGAGTCACGGTCTCTGTTCGTTTGCTTGGGCGCCCGTGCTAAGTGTTGGAATTGAGATGGGTTCCCGTGACGGCCGGGCCGAAGGAGAGCGGAAATGGCAATGATGCGAGGGAAGCTCCTGCTTTGTCCGTACTGACGGGTGTTAGACCAAATATTGGGTCCAACTCTGAAGGTGTTTTGGCCGGACTGATGGAGGACGGATCTAATCTTGGATCTGGCGTTGGTTCCATGATTTGGCCGGACTGTCGGAGGCCGGATCAAATCTTGGGTATGGCGTTGGTTCCATGATTTGGCCGGACTGTCGGAGGCCGGACCAATTCGTGGGTATGGCGTTGGTTCCGTGATTTGGCCGGACTGTCGGAGGCCGGACCAAATCTTGGCTCTAGCGGCGATATCGTGGGGTAATTTCAAAAGAGGGTAATCATTTCGTAGGGATTTGGGCGGGATTTGTTGGCGGTCGTCTGACTTGACGTCATCCTGGCGAATCGACGGCGGGCGGGAACCGAGGCGGCCCGACCACTGTGGTTACGACACGTGGCGCAATTGATGGTTTTGACGGGACGCGAAGCGGCAGAACACGTGGGTTGGTGATGGACAGGACCCAGATTGGTGACGCGTGTCGTTGGTTCGACGGTCACGATGCCGATGTTTTGCGGGACCGCTTTAGAGATATATAACCGGTGGGGGGGTAAAAAAGGTTGAATGTCGAGGAGCTAGGGTTTGTAAGAGGTTTAAGAATCCTTTCCAGAGCTGTTCTCGTAGGAGCGGTCGACGGAGCAAAGCGAGAGTCCGAGGCGACAACACCCGTAAGGTAAGACGCCCATTTGACTAATGTCTTCCACGATGTCTCCGATTCTGGGTCAGGGTTCTGGGGGAGTTGGGGAGGGAAGTTCAGCCTCGGAGACCGGAGGGGTGCCCGTCGAAATTGCGGGAGTGAAGTCGGTGCTGAGGAAATCCATTGGGGAGATCTTCGCAAAGTACGTCAGGCCGCCATACTCGGTTCGTGAACCGGAGCCGCAGGAAAGGGTGTGTTTTGCGGGGGACCGGGAGGTTGGAGTGTACGTCTCTTCATTTGAGCAGGGTTTGCGCTTTCCCCCTCATCCGTTCATGCTGGAAGTGTTGAACTTCCTGGAACTGCCGCTGTATCGTCTGATGCCCAATGCCATCAGTGCCATTGTGGGGTTCCTAGTGCTGTGTGTAAGCAATCAGGTTAATCCGTCCCTGTCCTTATTTCGCCACTTCTTCTTGGTCAAGAGGTATGGATCGTGCTACTATTTATCCGCGAAGAGGACGCATCCGCTCATTAAGGGGTTGCCTGGCAAAATTAAATTGTGGCGCCAGCAGTATGTGTTTGTGGAGGTGCCGGAGGAAGTGCTGATAAGGGCTGATTGGGCCGAGCTGAATCCCGAGGCGAGAGAGGTTGTGGAATTGGGGGACGAGGAGAAGTCGGTGGCCCAAACTTTAATGGCTATACCAGCAGAGGGCCGAAATTATCGGACGTTATCTCGGCCTGAGATGATAACAGCCTATATATGGCCCGAAGGTACAGAAGATTTGGGTGTTCCTGCGCCTGATATGCTTACGCTGAACTTTCTCTCTTTGGCAGGTGGCACGATGAGTCTATCCCTTGAGGAAATGATGCGGAGGGCCGCGGATCAGGCGGGGCGATCGACGACGAGAGGTGGCCCTAAGAGGGCGCGAGCGGAAGGAGGGGCCGGGAGCTCGACTAGGGGGCCGGCGTCAACGAAGAGGAGGAAGAGGTCGACAGGGGATGGTGTGGCGGACCCCATCATCGACCTGGAGGGCGACGAAGAAGGGTCGACAGGGGGAGGGGGGGAACTGCCCCGAATGACTTCGCCTAGCCCCGTGGCGCCTGCAGGGGGTGAGGGGGCGGATCCCAGCGGTCAGTCGCATGGGGTCGAGGCGTCGAGCGGCCCGACCGGATCAGGAGGATGGGACCATTGGCCTTATGGTTGTCCCATGTTTGGTCTCGAGAGGCCGACGACCGACCCCCACTGTGAGGCCGCCCTGGCCAAGTTTAAGGCCAAGAGGGCCGATGTCGAGGGCTGTCCCGACGGGGCGCTTCATCGAGCGCGGTACAAAGTGGCGAACAATGAGTCCGTGTTTGAGGATGGTAGCGTGGCGGCGAGGCTGGCGGAAAACATATTCCTGCCTCGCGACAAGGTGGCGCTGGAAGCGGTGGAGCCTGAGGGTCTGTGCGGGACCGCAGTGATGCATGTCGTCCAGGTATGTTATGTAAGACGGGTGACGTCTTTCGGCGGGTTTTAGCTTTCGCCCTAAATGGGTCTATTTTTTGGTGTTTCTTTACGCAGATCCTCAACTTGATGCTCGGGCTGATGCGGCACGTGCCGGCCATACACAAGGCCGAAGGCGCCGTGGCTAGGATGGTCGCCGAGGTCGCTGCCGTTCGTAAGAGAGCCGGCGAGGACCTGGAGAAGGAGAGGGAGCAGGGCGGCCGATATGAGGCTGAAGTAGAGCGCCTGAAGACCGTCGTGATCGAGGCTGGAGAGAGATCGAAGGAGCTGGAGGGGGCCCTTCGGAGGGAGGAGGCTCGTGTGGAGGATTTTGCTGCGCGTGCCAAGGCCGCCGAAGAGGAGTTGGCCCGTAGGGTCGAGGAATTCCGGACGTATCAGGAGACAACCGTCATCCCCGCCCTTACAAAGTCGATGGTCGAGGGCATAAGGAAGGGCCGCGTGGAGGGCTGGGATGACTGCCTTGCGCGGATGAAGGAGAAGGCGGCTGGCCTGGTCCCGCCAATAGAGGTCGATCTTGACGGGCTCGTCGCAAGCGGCGACGGGGAGGGGGATGGAGGCGAGAAGGGTGAGGAGCAAGGGGACGAGGATGGTGACGAGCCAGAGGACGAGGATGGTGACGAGCCCGAGGTCGGCGGGGCGGCGGGGGATTCTATGGAGGGAGAGGGCGTCGTGATTGGTGGGGGCGCCGAGTAGTTTTGTGTAGGCCCCCCCTTGTGTATGTTTAAAAATGAAAGAAAGTAAGGATTCGCATGACTCGCCCCCGCCTCTTTTGGGCTTTCCGCCTGTGTATGCATAGATTTTCTTCTTAGATTTACGCCTTGGTGCGGCCGTTTCTATGTTGGCGTAGGCTGAATCGTGTCGAGTCCCTTTATTTCGCGTATGGCGCCCGAGAGATTCGACAGCGGGGTCGCCTCCCTTTGCGTAGGTTGTTCGGGTTTAGGTCTATCCGAGTTATGACCAGCGGTAAACCGGGACTTGTCTTTGGCCTTTTCATCGGCTACGATCGGAAATTAAATAAAGCGGGGGCTTTCTATAGGCGTAACGTTGAATTGGCACGAAGGCGTAGCATTGTATCAGCCCGTAGGCGTAACATTGTATCGGCCCGTAGGCGTAACATTGTATCGGCCCGTAGGCGTAATATTGTAGGCGTGACCGTGTGTCGATCTAGGTAAGTGGACGTTCTTTTCGCAGTTGATCCGCCTCTCTGGCGTCGCGCCCCTGACAAGGTGGGGTGGCGGGATTCAGAGAGTTCCCCCTTGGCGTAGGGGTGATGATCGCGTCGGATCCCAGCAGTGGCTTTGGCCCTCGTTCCCAGAATTGGGGGGAGAGGGAGTCCTTGGTGGTTGTTCTATCCCACGGGGCCCTGTTGCTCCCCTCGATTGGAGGCTTCGCGTGGTAGGCGCGAAGGGATGCGGGTTGTATCCCCTCCGTGCGTCCCCCCGGTGTTATCGGTTTAGGGGAGGCCGATGAGTGGAAGGGGTGGCGCTGGCGGCTGCCGGGGGGTCCGGTGAGGTGATTTGGCAGGTCTGTCCCATCCATCGGGTTGCCAGCCAGCCGCTCCTGCGTACCCCGGGTGTTCGTGGAGAGGCATGGTGTGCCCACGGAGCGCCCGGTCTCCTGCCTTAAGTTGTCCAAAAGAAGGAGGGGAGCAGCAGGCTGGGTAGCCGTTGTGTAAGCGGGATATCCGGTTGGTGGATCGTCTATCTTTGCGGTCGGCGAAGCTTGCGTCTTCCGCGCATTTCAAGGGAGGGAGGGTGGTAAAAATGACGAGTTTTTCTCCACATCCTTTCCTTTGCCTTTCTCCCCCTTTCCATGAAGCTGAGGAGAGGGGGGATTTATAATGGTGAGCGTCTGCGCTCATTTATTCTTCCTTAATAGGTGATGTGACCCCGATGGGTGACAGGTGATGTGACCCCTCAGGCATGCCTGGCATTTGTCATTGGCGCTCGTCCCGAGGGTCCTGCTTGAGTTGGACAAGTCGTTTCGGGCGTCTGCTTTAAGGGGGTCTAGCGTTACTCCTCGGGGATGGCTTTCCGTAGGGGTGGCCTCGATTCGCGGACCGTGAGTAGGTTCCCGAGGTTTGAGGAGAAGGGTGACGGGCCCTTTCGGGGGAGGGAGGGCATCGGTCCGTTTCCTACTCTGCCTATGGCGCTCTGGTTTGGGCGGCTAAGCTCAGTGAACTTGCCCCGGAGGTCTTCTTGGGGGGGAGCGAGTGTGCAGCTCGGCCCGTGCCTCTCTCCGGTTTGGGTGGCGATGATTGGTCCTGCCCCGGAGTCTTTTAGAGGGGGGGTACAGAGCCGTCGCCTCCCCGCAGCCTCTATAGTCGGACGGGTATTGGGCCGTCGCCTACCCCGCATATGGCGCTCCGGTTTGGGTGGCCAAGCTCAGTGAACTTGCCCCGGAGGTCTTCTTGGGGGGGGGGGGGCGAGTGTGCAGCTCGGCCCGTGCCCCTCTCCGGTTTGGGTGGCGAGGATTGGTCCTGCCCCTGAGTCTTTTAGAGGGGGGGTACAGGGCCGTCGCCTCCCCGCAGCCTCTATAGTCGGACGGGTATTGGGCCGTCGCCTACCCCGCATATGGCGCTCCGGTTTGGGTGGCCAAGCTCAGTGAACTTGCCCCGGAGGTCTTCTTGGGGGGGGGGAGCGAGTGTGCAGCTCGGCCCGTGCCCCTCTCCGGTTTGGGTGGCGAGGATTGGTCCTGCCCCGGAGTCTTTTAGAGGGGGGGTACAGGGCCGTCGCCTCCCCGCAGCCTCTATAGTCGGACGGGTATTGGGCCGTCGCCTACCCCACATATGGCGCTCCGGTTTGGGTGGCCAAGCTCGGTGAACTTGCCCCGGAGGTCTTCTTGGGGGGGAGCGAGTGTGCAGCTCGGCCCGTGCCCCTCTCCGGTTTGGGTGGCGAGGATTGGTCCTGCCCCGGAGTCTTTTAGAGGGGGGGTACAGGGCCGTCGCCTCCCCGCAGCCTCTATAGTCGGACGGGTATTGGGCCGTCGCCTACCCCGCATATGGCGCTCCGGTTTGGGTGGCCAAGCTCAGTGAACTTGCCCCGGAGGTCTTCTTGGGGGGGGAGCGAGTGTGCAGCTCGGCCCGTGCCCCTCTCCGGTTTGGGTGGCGAGGATTGGTCTTGCCCCGGAGTCTTTTAGAGGGGGGGTACAGGGCCGTCGCCTCCCCGCAGCCTCTATAGTCGGACGGGTATTGGGCCGTCGCCTACCCCGCATATGGCGCTCCGGTTTGGGTGGCCAATCTCAGTGAACTTGCCCCGGAGGTCTTCTTGGGGGGGGAGCGAGTGTGCAGCTCGGCCCGTGCCCCTCTCCGGTTTGGGTGGCGAGGATTGGTCCTGCCCCGGAGTCTTTTAGAGGGGGGGTACAGGGCCGTCGCCTCCCCGCAGCCTCTATAGTCGGACGGGTATTGGGCCGTCGCCTACCCCGCATATGGCGCTCCGGTTTGGGTGGCCAAGCTCAGTGAACTTGCCCCGGAGGTCTTCTTGGGGGGGGAGCGAGTGTGCAGCTCGGCCCGTGCCCCTCTCCGGTTTGGGTGGCGAGGATTGGTCCTGCCCCGGAGTCTTTTAGAGGGGGGTACAGGGCCGTCGCCTCCCCGCAGCCTCTATAGTCGGACGGGTATTGGGCCGTCGCCTACCCCGCATATGGCGCTCCGGTTTGGGTGGCCAAGCTTAGTGAACTTACCCCGGAGGTCTTCTTGGGGGGGGGGAGCGAGTGTTCAGCTCAGCCCGTGCCCCTCTCCGGTTTGGGTGGCGAGGATTGGTCCTGCCCCGGAGTCTTTTAGAGGGGGGGGTACAGGGCCGTCGCCTCCCCGCAGCCTCTATAGTCGGACGGGTATTGGGCCGTCACCTACCCCGCATATGGCGCTCCGGTTTGGGTGGCCAAGCTCAGTGAACTTGCCCCGGAGGTCTTCTTGGGGGGGGGGAGCGAGTGTGCAGCTCGGCCCGTGCCCCTCTCCGGTTTGGGTGGCGAGGATTGGTCCTGCCCCGGAGTCTTTTAGAGGGGGGTACATGGCCGTCGCCTCCCCGCAGCCTCTATAGTCGGACGGGTATTGGGCCGTCGCCTACCCCGCATATGGCGCTCCGGTTTGGGTGGCCAAGCTCAGTGAACTTGCCCCGGAGGTCTTCTTGGGGGGGGAGCGAGTGTGCAGCTCGGCCCATGCCCCTCTCCGGTTTGGGTGGCGAGGATTGGTCCTGCCCCGGAGTCTTTTAGACGGGGGGGGGGGGGGGTACAGGGCCGTCGCCTCCCCGCAGCCTCTATAGTCGGACGGGTATTGGGCCGTCGCCTACCCCGCATATGGCGCTCCGGTTTGGGTGGCCAAGCTCAGTGAACTTGCCCCGGAGGTCTTCTTGGGGGGGGAGCGAGTGTGCAGCTCGGCCCGTGCCCCTCTCCGGTTTGGGTGGCGAGGATTGGTCCTGCCCCGGAGTCTTTTAGAGGGGGGGTACAGGGCCGTCGCCTCCCCGCAGCCTCTATAGTCGGACGGGTATTGGGCCGTCGCCTACCCCGCATATGGCGCTCCGGTTTGGGTGGCCAAGCTCAGTGAACTTGCCCCGGAGGTCTTCTTGGGGGGGGAGCGAGTGTGCAGCTCGGCCCGTGCCCCTCTCCGGTTTGGGTGGCGAGGATTGGTCCTGCCCCGGAGTCTTTTAGAGGGTTGAACTGAAACTGTTATGTAGGAAAGGCGAAATTTGAAGATAAAAAGAAGGGAACATGGTACTTCGTTCAGGACTTACAGTTACCGGCTATGCCCCGGCCGGCGCATCGTGCCCCTTGGAGTGACTAGCCCGTCCTTCTCGGGGGGTGGTTTGGTTGGGCGCGTGGTCGATCCTGTTTCCCTCGGCCGTGGCATTGGCTGGGGCTAACTCTGGCTGGAGGGGGTCATAACTCCGCCTTGAGGAGTCGATCTTCAGGTTTACCTCTGGTCCTTTGTGCTTGGTCGACCCTACGTAGCAGCTCCTAGACAGCTTCTGGCTTCCCCTTGCGATCCCCACCCCTCGAGGGGTCTGGAACTTGACCATCTGATGGAGTAGGCTGGGGAGCGCTCCGATGGCCGACATGTAAGGTCGTCCAATGATCCCATTGTACGCCGACATGATGTCGACCACAACGAACAACGTCATTCGGGTGACGACCTGTGGCTCCTCTCCGAGGGTTATCGGCAGGGTGATCACTCCCATGATGGGGGTCGAGTGACCGGTGAAACCGACGAGGGGTCCCGTACAGGGTCTCAGGTCCGTCGGCCTTAACCCCATCTTTTCGATCGTGGACATGAACAGGATGTCGCAAGAGCTCCCCGTGTCGATCAGGAGGCGGCTGACGATGGCCGTCCCGATCTGTGCTTCGATGACGATGGCATCGTCGTGTGGCAGCTCGATCCCCTCCAGATCCTCGTCGCTGAAAGTTATGGGTGGGTAGGCCATCCTTCTCCCTCTCCGGTCCCCTCCGAGACCCGCCGTCATTACTTGTCTCGCATACGCCTTCTTTCTCGACGACGATGCCCCACCTGAAGATGGGCCGCCGCATATCGTATTTATGCGCATGACGGGTTTCGGGGGGTGAAGCTCTTCCCGCTCGTCGTTTGCCGGAGGGTCTGCCCTCCGTGCCCTTCGGTGGTTCCCCTCCTCCCGGTCAGGTCTCCGGGCTCCGACGAAGTCCCCCAAGTGGCCCGCCTGGATCAGCCGCTCGATTTCTCTTTTGAGGGTGAAGCAGTTGTCGGTGTCGTGGCCGTGGTCCCGGTGGTATCGGCAGTATTTCTTGAAATCTCTCCGGGCGGGGTCCGACTTCATTTCTCGGGGCGGCTCCGGCAGCAGTCCGGACCGTGTAGCCGCGGCCATTACCTCAATCAAGGAGGCGTTGAGTTGGGTGTAATGTGCCCTTAGGGGGCCTTCTTGTCTCGGGGCGACTCGAGGGAGCCCTTGGGCCGGAGCGAAATCGCGCGCCGGGCCAGGTCGGTCTTGCGGACGGGGCCCGGGCTGTTCCCTCCTTGGTCGGGCCAGTTGGTCGCGGCCACGGTGCCCCTCTTCCTGCCTCGGCCGTGGGTGTGACCGGGGTTCGTCTTGGGGGGGTTTCGCCGGGGGGAATAAGGCCTTGGCGCCGAGAGTCTCCTCGGCCAGCGCGTGTCTCTCCGCCATAGCTACCAACGCTTCATAGTCGGTCGGCGGATCCCGGAGCAGTGATTTGTGGAGGCTCCGAGTCCGCAGCCCCGTTTTGAAGGCCAGCATAAGCACTTCATCGCCACACGTCACCACCGCCCGTCTTTCCTCCTGAAAACGGCGGAGGTATCTACCCGTCGTCTCTCCCTCTCCTTGGACTATCGTGCTGAGATAGTCTAAGGGCTTCTTTTTTGTTCGCCCGGCCCGGAACTCTTGGCAGAACTTATGGGATAGTTCGCCAAAGCTCCCTACGGACCTCGCGGGCAAGCCGAAGTACCAGTCCAGCGCGGTGTCCCTCAGGCTTTGGGAGAAATGTCGGCAAAGGAACGCCTCATCCACATCCTGGGCTTCCATCGCCCCCCGGTATTATTGCACGTGCGTGAGGGGGTCGCCCCTCCCATTGTACGTGGCCAAGTGAGGGGGTTTGAACCTTACGGGCCTGGGGGCAGAAGTGATCCACCGGGCGAGTGGCGTGGCCTCCTCCGGGTAGGTCGGGCGATCCGGCGCATCCCCCCTCCGCCACTCGGGGGTCGGGCTTCGGTCGCGCCTCGGCCGCCGACGGTCCTCCGTCCCCGGCGAGTAGCCCAACGGTCTCCAGGCGGGGCTCCTTCCTTGGGCCGAGGATTCGACGGGTTGTGGGCTACGGTCCTCCCAGCGCCCACGCCTCCTGGCCAGCTCTCCTCGGGCCTCCATCCGTTCTTGATTCTCCCGAAGGAGTCTTTCACGCTCTGTGGTGAGGAAGCGTAGTTGCCGACAAACGGCTTCCTCGCGCTGGGTATCGGAGGGGTGGTGTTGGTGATGGGGGCCGCCCCCTCCAGGCGGGGACCCGTTCAGCATCGGGTCCCGCCTGTTCCCAGGCCGCCGGGCCGTCGTCGCCTCGTCCAGGAGTTCTCGGTTGCTCCTGTTCTCCGTCCTCAGCCTCTCGCGCTCCGCGATGATGAAGCGAAGCTGGCGGCGGGCGGCCTCCTCTTCCTGGTAAGCCTTCCAGGCGGTCTCGGCCGCCTCGTCCAGACGCCTTTGCGCGGCGGCCACCTCCCCCAGGCGCCTCCACCGCTGCGCAACTTCTATCTCCTCCTCCAGGAGCCTTTGCTGGGCCGTGATCTCCTCAGCGAGCCCCCTATGCTCCCCCTCCTCCTCGAACTGAGGGTGGAGGTTTCGCCTCACGTTCAGGGGCTCCGAGGGGCCGGGCAGAGGCTCCGTTTCAGTCGTCTGAAAGCCTCCCCTGGCCTGAGCGACAGCCTCGAAGCTCTTCAGAACGGCGGGGACTGAAGTGTGTTCGATCTCGGAGATCATCCCTAAAAGGGGGTCGGACGCCGGGGTGATTTGTAGGGAGAGCGGTTCCTGCCCCACGGGATCTTTGCCGTGGTCCGGGTTCCGCGGGATTGGTATGGAATCTAACATGGGTGTGACCCTTCGTTCCCACAGACGACGCCAATTGTTACGAGGTGGAACTCGCGTACAATGAATTTGTATTAATGGGAACCAAGGGCACGGTGGTTATGTGGAGAAGGGGGTTTAGGTAGGCTATTTGACAAGCGATTAGTGGGGTGAAGAAGTCGATCTCGACGCCTGTGATGGTCACGGGGTGAATCTCGCCGGATGCAGCTGAACCAGGTTGAAGGGCAAGGGGGTGACACCGACCTGTGTTGATGGGCGAGCTCTCCTGCAACACGAACAACTCGTCAGAAGGGCTGGGTTGGGGTTCAACCCTTAGCCCCTCCGATGCCTAAGTCAGTGATGGCGCTTAAAATGGGGGGCTGGTCACGCCGGTCGGACCAACGGTGTGTCGACCGAGCGTGGCGAGCTATAGGTGGGAGAGCAAAGATATGGAAGACCTTTGCACTCGTGTGTGAATAATAGAATGAGGAAGAATTCAGTAGCCAACCTTTTTTCCGTAAGAGGAGGGGGGGTATTTATACCTGACGGGTGATGACTAGGCGTGCTGAGCTGGCCCGGGTGTCAGCGGAGGTTTCGGACAAGGACGCCGGGAACAGGAGTTCTTGGCCTGCCTCTGTCAGGCGGCGCAACGGCCCAGGGGTGCTTTTGTCGGGATGTCAGGGCCGAAAGCACTAACCGTCCGATAGGCTAGCCGCCTGGGGGTGCTTTTGTCGGGATGTCAGGTGACGTACGTGTCAGTCATGTCCTTATCCTAAGCTGTTTTGTCGTTAGCGGCGGACTAAGAGTCGGGCGGCTGCGGTGGTTCACCTCGGCCGGTTCATGGAGCGCTGCAAGGTGCGCCCGCTTGGCTGGTCGCCCGGCATTTTCGGGGCGGCGGACCTTTTGTGAAAAGGTGAGTCAATGGGGTATGTTAGCGGATCCGGGCGGGAGTCGGGCTATTATGATCTTTAGGTCGTAACAGCAGTTGTATTGTTAGATGCATTATCAAGTGTAAATGAAATGATTTTATCAGAAATGCCATACTCACGAATAACAGGCATAATCGCATTAGCAATAACAACACCAGTATGACCAAAAGCTAACAATTTAAAACCGATAATCATCTTATGAATAGTATAGTCGTTGTCTACATAATGTGCCGTAACACATATGTAGGATAACCCCCATTTCGTTGTCCATATGTCAGACGTTAAAGCTATCCTAGATGTTAAGGCCGCAAAAGTTTGAATCATTTTAGCTTTGCCAGCTTCAAAAGCTACCATAACATCTCTTCTAAGTGTGTTTATAGGCACCTTTTTAAATGCGGGGTTCAATGCTACTTGGTTAAAACGTTCTACTGAGGAGCTTTCCCCATAACTTAAAGGTAATTCTTGGCATAGAACTAGTCTAGCCATCTCCTTTCGCATTGTGTCAGAAGAATACTAAAAAGCAGACAAAGAGCTAGAATTAACTGTTAAGTTTAACGTTGTTTGTCTAGCCTCTCTTTTTTATGTGCTTCTGTGTGTCTTTTCAGATGTGTTGTGCCATCTTTGGCTGCGCAATTAAAATCTGATCTACAGATTTTGCAAAAAGCCCTAAGTCCTTTTCCAGGCACTGTTTCTAGTGAATAGTTATCCCAAACAGCAGATTTCTGTTTTCTGCTTTGGGTTGCTTGTGAAGCAGTGTGGCCAGCAGTAGTAGAAGGGGTGGAAGTGTGTGCAGAAGCAGAAAATCCTTGTGTACCCACTATGGGGCTATTACTATCGTTCCATTCTTGTTGTTCATTTGGAGTCATTTCCGGAAAGTCCGGTGTTTCAATAGGGTTGTTCAGCAAATTTTGAAAAAAACCATATTCTTCAGTGTTAAAATTAGCGGTAACAAATCTACGTGGGTTGTTTGATCCGGCCATTATGCTAATTTAATAATAAACAGAACCTGATTGCAGATAGAGCCGCAGTGAGGTAGCAGTCTAGCAGCTGATCGGATCCCTGAGTCGGTTGCAGGAGACGGAGCTTGAAAGTTGAGATGCGGAAGTTTAGATGTAGCAGCCATATCTTGAGAGCGCCGTGAGATGAAAGCAATAGCTTGAGAATATAGAGAAATTTGAGAGTAGAGAATTTTAGATTTGTGAAGATATTGGTATGAATGGGTGGGGGTATTTATAGGATTTCTTAAGCCCAAAAGACCAAAATAACCATCCAATATGACCGTTTTATGGCTGTTGGGGCTGTTTTTTGGTCATTTTGGTCAAAATTGACCAAAATACCCCCCCCAAATTTAGCTGTTTATAGCTGTGGGGGGGGGGGGGGTATTTTGGTCAAAATGACCAAAAAAACCCCCCCAACAGCCATATGGCTGTTGGGAATGGGGGTAGGCCGGGCGGGCCGGCGGGCCGCGGGCAGGAAAAATGCCCGGCCCGCCGGGCGGGCCGGGCCTGGTCAACGGCCCGGCCCGCGTTGACCGGGCCGGGCCGAAACCCAGGCCGGGCGGGCCGGGCTTCGGGCCGACGGGCCATTTGGCCACCTTGATCATTTAGTCATCAACCACTCACCCACTCCTCCCACTCTTCATTCCTCCCCTTCTTCTTCCGCCACTGTTGTTGTCGCCGCCGCCGCCGACCATAGCAACAACGACAAAAGGGGGAGGGAGAGGAATGGGAGCATGGCGCGAAAGAAATTTACACTAATTTGACTCTTCAAACCTATTAATTGTAGTAGAATAAGACATTCTTATATATGCATAAAAGTATGAGCAATATGTCTTTTGGTATATTATTACTATATAAATGTTATTGTATGTAGTTATTATAACTCTGGTTTTTTCATATATACATAATACATACATACATACATACATATATCATTAGGATGGAAAAATGGACCCGACCTGACCCGAACCCGGCCTGTTGGGTCGGGTCGGATTCGGGTCAACCCGACCGACCTGGATAAAATCCGGACCGCGTATGGGTTTTACCCGTCAACCCAGTTGACCCGAATTTCACCCGTTGACATATTACTTATATATATATATATACACACACACACACAATATCATACTAAATCATTTGAACAAGAGAAAATTTGGTTAACCCAGGTTGCTGGGTTGTTTGTTGGTTCATTCAATCTCCGTTCGATTCCGGGTGAATATGTTGTTTAATCTCTTTTTTTCAAATTTTAAAAAAGAGGGTTAATGAAAGTATAAGTAAATAAAAGGTTAGAGATGGACACCATTCCATGTTAGCTTGATGGTTGTGTCTTAATGCATGCAAGTAGGGTTCACGGCTTGCTCTTGGTGAATTTGTTCACTAAAAAATTAAAGTATAAAGTTTTGCTTGCTTTTCTCAACCCATACCCGACCTGCAAGATAAACCGGGTCGGGTACGGGTGACCCGGTTTGCACCCAGGTCGGATACGGGTTTCCAAACCTTGACCCGGATTTAATCCGGGTCGGATTTGGGTTTACCCCTATCCGACCCGAACCCGACCCGATTGCCACCATAATATCATAAAAAAAAATGCATGTTCATGTTAACTCTCATGCTTTGGCATGTACATGAGCCTCATTTATGTATTGTTAGTCATCCGGATTTGAAAATCCATCGATTCCCAAAGGGGAGGAGGGGAAGAGCAGGTGATGAAGAAGGTGAAGGGGCGGGGTGTGTCGATGGATGCAAGGTGGTGCAACGGTGGACGCCGGTTGCTGCGAGAAGAGGACGACGACAATGGAGGAGGATCGAGAAAAACTTTGGAACACTGTGTTGTGTGTAAAGTAAAAAAGCTTTTAATCAGATTGGGTGATTGGGTGTGTGCTTAAAGTGGTAAGTGTGAGTAGCAATTATGTCTTTGCGCAAGGTAACTCCCAATTAATTTGGTGGAGAAGGGGACAATGCAAAAGTCCAAAGAAATTGACTTATTTGCACAAACACTGTCAGTAACCAATTAGAATAATGACAAAAGCTGTCGGGTTTGCTTTTAAGGGGAGCCATGCCACGCTCGTTCTGAGCTTATCTAACACATTCATGAAATATTTTAGTATTTTTTTTTACGGCTGAACTTTGTACACACCCATCTTGAGCATTGTTATGTTTTAATGAATATATATACTGAACTTTTGCAAAAATACAACACCTCTCTTTCATAAAGATGTCACCTGCATAGCTTTTTGATAGTAATCATGAGTGCCTAATCAAAATGAAACTTACGAAATTGATCCAAGTTTAAACATACATGATACATGTATGCTTTTAACACTCTTAATGTTTTGTTTGATGTGTTGTTATTAATAATTATGTATCAGAATTGCAATTGAAATAAGTAAAAGGCCAGCCCAAAGACCCAAAGGTTGGCCCGAAAGCCTGTAGGGTATAGTTAGGGCTGCCATTTAGAAGGCGGAATGTGCCCGGAGATTTTAGCTCCGAAGTATATTGGACCAGGCCCGTTTTCATCCATAGTGCAGGCACGGTAAAATATACTATGCCATTTGGTCGTAGCTGAGCCTTTGTTTTTATATGGGCCCAAGTCCAATTTGATGCTGAGATGTAGAGGCCGTTGACCGAAGACCAGGCCAATTTGATATTATTTTATGGGCCTGGGCTCATCTTAAGCCATACATTGTGAGGGCCCATTTCGAACGATGCGGCCCAACAGCGACCTAACAGCGTCCACGCCCATGAGGGGCCCGACCAGGTGAATACAGACTGACGACCGCACCTGAGAGACAACCGCGTCACGCCTACGAGCCCCTGCGGGGCCCCACAGGCCGCCACATGGTGGAACACGATTGTTGTAGGGAATGTGCACGACATCGGGTACAGTACGCGGGGGCCCACAGAGGCCCTCTTTTTGAGGGAGGGGGTGGGGGCCCAAGGAGGCCAGCCCACATATCACATGCCTGCTCTCCGTCTCAGCGTCCGCATGTGATTCCCATGTGCGTTGGCTTTCCCTTATTTGCCTCTCTCTCTCTCTCTCTCTCTCTCTCTCCATGTTCTGTGCAACAACGCGGAGGGGCTCCTCTTAGGCTCAGCTGGCCACGCCTCATCTCACATGCACCCCCTCTCTCTCTCTTTATAGCACCTAGTCACCCCTCAAATTTTATTTCTTATCCATTTCAAGTTGATGAGTCGCATCTTTATGCACTACACTGAATTCGACTCGCTAACAATCCTATTGATAGTCTAATAAATAAATAAATAATGGTTGATAGATTAGACTTGACCCCAGCGTGCGTTTTGTTTTTCAATTTTCACCAGGGGGCTGTTTGGAGAACGTATGTTCGTTCAGGGGCGCAGCTTCTGACAAAGCTTCATGGACAGGGGCATTTTGGGAATTGGAGCACGTGGAGATTTGGGGCTCTCTCCTTTCCCATTTGATTCCCGCCGCGGTTCGCGACGCGCTGCCTCCCCCCCGCCCCTCGCTTTTTCGGAACAATGTTTGCCCTCCACTTTCCCACCTATTTTCACCATCTGCCACTGCCCTTTTATGCCCGGTTGAAAAATGGCATGAATTTGATGGCGCAACTTTACGGTAAAAGGGTGGGTTTCAGGGAAGAAATGGCAACCTCGTTATTTGTCCCAAAAACCAAGGGCCTTTGCACACCAACCCTTCTACATAAGCGCCACATTGAGACTCCACAATTCATCATGCAAGTATCGCACAAAATTAAAAATGAGCTTCTCATCGTCAGCGAAGATCGCGAGATCAGAGGGCCCAAAGCCCTCAAAGCATGGAGTTGACAAGAAGATGGGAAGCAGCACAAGGCGTTTGACGAAATGCCGCAGCGAGAGGCCATGCAAGCGAGGCCGGAGCCCGGCGTCCCGAGGGGTGGCCCAGAGGCTCGACGCGCTCAAGGAGCTCATACCGTCGATGGGCAGCGAGACCAACGCGACGGCCGACGAGATCTTCGAGGGGACCGCCGATTACATCCTGCTGTTGAGGACCAGGGTTGAGATCTTGAAGCACTTGGTGCATTTCCATGGCGATGACGACAACATCAATGCTCCTGTATCTTGATTTTTTTTTATAAATTACTTAGTTTTAAGGGGAAAAAACAAGGCTTGGGTTTTGTTAGAGGAGATTGGGCTTGCATTTTTGTGTGTGGGTGTTGTAGCTCTTTTCTAATTATTATTATTATTACTTCTTCTTTGCTGGTGGATCGTATTTTTCCTATTAAAATGCCAATCCCGTTCGTTTAAATTGTTCGGGGTTGGGGTCATTTGTAATCGTCGTTTTGCGGGCGTGAACACATTATTTTTTGGAGGTTAAATGATGAAAAAGTCCCTTCATTTTAATTTTAACAAGATACAAACCCACAATTCATATTCGATAAGGATACTAATTAGCGAAAGTATTATCTTTACCAAAAATAATCTTGGATTTAGCTTGACGTAGCTTTGATAAAAATGATATTCCACACGAGAGCGAGCGATGTCACGAAGAACTGAACCTTGCTATGGATCCATAATATAATGATAACCGAAGAGCCTTTGATTTTTTGGTAGCTAGATGCCTATAAATTGTGTGTTTACGAAAATAGGTGAGACCTTGTTCTCTACCATGTCACCCTGAATTTCTCATTTACCATAAGATGCGATCCAACATCCCACAAGCCTGCCTTAATGTCATACTGTAATCATGATACGTACTAGGATTTGATTGAGGAATTCTCAGGAAGTTGATGCCTAACGTGTCCAATTGAGGGGCGGGAAGTGGTTCACCCCCCTTCCCCCTACTCTAATGTCGTGAGCACGTGCAATGTCAGCTTCAAGAGCCGTCATCTTTTGACGCTTGCTCTTGCCCTGGGAGGGGCCAATGGTCATGACCTTCTTTCTGCGCTCTCTAGGAGGCATCGTGTGTGAAGGCGTGAGTGATGCAATGTGCTGTGCAACGTGGGTGTGCAGACTCATGCAAAAATCGACAATTTTCAGCGATAAAAATTCGGAATTTAAAGAGTAGAGGAGCAAAGTTACACAAGACGGTGCTTCTCGCTAAAGTTGATGCTCCCAACGCTCGTAGACGAATCCCCTCAAGTGATTCCAAGCCAAGCACTTGAGTAATCGCTGCCCGCGTTACTTGGAATCCCCAAAACCCTAAAAGTGCCGACCTAGGGTTTTGATTGAAACAGTCGCGGGGTGTAGAGGGTGATGGAGAGCTTAGATGAAGGGGAGGGAGGCTTTGGTAGTTGTGTGGAAGAGATTTGGAGAGTTTGGGAAGTGATTTCGGGGAGATCGAGCCGGAGGAGATTTTGAGAAGTCGGACCGTTTCGATGAGAATGAAATGGATTGGGCCGTTTGTTGTTTTTGAGGCTTATATAGACATTTTACGCGGGCCGCGTTGAAAGTCGAAACAGCCGCTTGAATGTGTTGTGAAAATGAGGGTTGACGCGCTCGCGTCGTTTGAACGACACGGCTGCGCGAGTTCTGTTTCACTTTGAAAATTTTGGGCACAGAAATCAGAGAGATTCGCGGCCTGCATTGTTTATATTAACGCGGCCACATCGTTTCCTGCAAAAAGCGAAATCGACGCGGCCGCGTCATCTAAAGTGACGCGGTCGCGAAAATGATCTGAGAATTGGGATTTTGGCCTAAGTTTTCAGTAACTTTTGCGGCCCGTTGTATATGGGTGACGCAGGCGCGTCAATTGCTCCTCCAAATATCATCCACGCGTCTGTGTGAGTCTGAATGATGCGGCCGCATGGGGTCCTTTCCTCCACAGTTCTTCTTCTTCTCCCTGCAATCAAACACTTGGTTAATTTCTTTGGGTTTTGGGGATTTATTGAAGAACAAAAATCTAAATTGACCTAGTGTAAATGAAGATGAAAAATTAAAAATGGAAAATCTAAATAGAATTACTTGGGTTGCCTCCCAAGAAGCGCTCGTTTTAAGTCGTGAGCTCGACTCCCTATCTTGATGTCATCATGGCGGTCTTAGGGTGGAGAGGTCCCGAATGTGGCCATCTCCATGCTCCTTCTTGTTGTTCAGCTCATTGTGGTCTTCCTCGTGCCTCTTCTCTTCTCTGGGGTCTAGTGGATGCAGCAGTGGTGGTTTCTCATTCAGATTTTTCTCCAAGGTTTCTTCGCGATCCTCCTTCATTGCTAGCTCCTTGAGCTTGGTGTCTCGTCCAATGGGGGGTTCATTGTTGTCGCCCAGGAATAGCTCGTCCAAACTCGTCTCCTCGATTACTTCTTCGAGAAGATCCACTTGGTCTCGACGGTTAACTTCCTCAAAGTTCCTCATAGACTTCTTAAGGTCGAATTCGACCTTTTCTCTACCGACATTGAGGGAAAGTCTCCCTCCTTTTACGTCAATGAGGACCTCTGCCATAGCTAAAAAGGGTCTACCCAGGATGATTGGGATACATGCGTCCTCCGGCATATCCATGACGACGAAGTCGCATGGAACCAAAATTTTCCCAATCTTCACAGGCACGTCCTCAACTACACCAAGGGGATATTTGATTGAGCGGTCTACCAACTGGAGTAACAAATTCATTGGTTGGAGCTCCCCGAGATTCTGCTTCTCGCAAATGCTGATAGGCATTAAGCTAGCGCTCGCCCCCAAGTCGCATAGGGCGCTCTTGACATCCAGATTTCCAATAGTGCACGGGATGGAGAAGCTCCTGGGATCCTCTAGTTTTTCCACCATCTTTCTCTGAATGATGGCGCTACACTCCGCAGAGATCACCACCTTCTCCCTCCTACCGCCCTCGGTAATTATCTCTTTGACGAATTTGGCGTAGGCAGGGATCTCAGAGATCGCGTCGAGAAAAGGGATGGAGATGTTGAGTTGCTTCAAAAGATCGAAGAACTTTCCATATTTTTCATCCAACTTGGCCTTCGCCAATCTCGACGGGAATGTGACTCTTGGCATATTTGGCCTGGGAGGCTCGTCAGTGGGCTTTCCTAGCTCCTTCTCCACTTGCTTATCCTTGGTGGATCCAGATTGCGGAGGCTCCACCACACGCTCAACTTCTTGGTTATCCCCGGATTCAAACTCAACACCAGCTTCTTCTTTTTTTCAGCTTCCTTCTCCACGACGGGCATGGTGGGACCTTCAAACATCTTCCCACTTCTCAATGTGATCGCGTTCACATGCCCTCGGGGGTTCTCTTTGGTTTGCCCCGGCAACTTCCCTTGTGCCTAGGAGAGCTGGGAGAGTTGCTGCGCCATCTACACCATTGTGGTCTCCATGGACTTTTGGCCAGTCGCCGGCTACTATGAGGTGGATGCAAGCTATTGCGTCGTCATCATTAGCTGCTGGATAGAGTTTTGGAAGTAGTCATTCCTTTGACCTTGAGTCTGGATGTGACTCTCAATTAGAAATTCCAGGCTTGATTTTTGGATGGGGGTGCATTCACCGGAGGCCTCTGATTGAAGTTCTGAAATTGGCCTTGAGGAGGTAGAGTCAGAAACTATTGGGGATGCTGTGGGTATGGTGAAGGGGCTTGCAATAACAGGGTCCGGTAGGAGAAATTGGGGTGGTTCTTCCACCCCTGATTATATGTGCCAGAATATGGGTTGCTCGGGGGCCTCGGATTATTCCCATATAAAGCGTTCGCTTGTTCGATAGTCATATCCGGAGGCGCTGCCATGGGTGACGAACATTCAACGCTCTGGTGTCACTGCACACCACAAACCTCGCAAATTACCGTCGTAGGTGGTTTAGCAGCACCAAGTTCAAAAGGAAAAGTTGTTTAGTTAGGGCATCAAACTGAGCTGAAAGTAATGATACCTCATCGACGTCATATTTACCTCCCATCGTGGAGGTATTCCTCTCGTTTCTTTAGGAGTAGTTGTTCTCAGCCATTGTTTCTAGCAATCTCTTTGCTTTAGCCAGAGTCTTGCTTATTATGTCGCCATTAGCGTCGGCATATATATACATCCTCACCGGCGGGGTTAGCCCATTGTAGAAGGCTTGAATAAGTAGCCAATCCGGCACGCCGTGGTGGAGGCACACTCTTTGGAGGTCCTTAAACCTCTCCCAAGCTTCATATTGTTGGGATATATATGCACTCGAGGTAATTTATCTCTATGTAATTGTACAAACATCTTGTTCAAAATTACAGTAAGATGTATGGTAAGAATTTATCTAAGTTAAATTATAATGTAGTTATCATTAGAAACTTAGGTAAAGTCTTGAGACTTAATGCACGGTCAAACATGTATCGAGATGAGGATCTCGATCATGTAGAAGTGCTTGACCATCTGTAGCATAAGTCTAGAAACGTTCGTGGTCGTAGATGTTTCGAGAAAAGGATATCGAAACATCGGATAGACCATTATGTCTTTGTCTTCACCGTGTAGAGGTGACGATGATCTCATAGTCGTTCGACTTGTCGAAGTCGGAGACGAGACACTGGTGCTCATTGGAGAATGAGATCACCGAACCACCCAACAAGAGTTATCATATGGTTATAATTGACCAATCTGTCAATGATAACTCTTAGTGATGATATGCGAGTTGGTCTTTGAACTTGAGATCATTGTACGAACCTGTACATGAATGGTGTCACTTAAATCTCTGACCTAGCTTCGAGGCAAGGCCTGTCGAAAGATTTTTGGTTGGGTGACATTTGAAGCGTGCGAGGAGAGTAATGACCAAGGTAGAATTCGTCTCTCCCGGTCAATGGGAGTTAGTGTCGTAGTGTTAGTTTGGTCTTTAGTGAAAACTCTGGCCAGAGTATGTTGGAAGATGTCCAATATTATTTGACTAAAGATCGATGGAGACTAACCGTTTTCGAGCTATTGGGGTTGACAATTTTGACCGTACCCTAGGCTTGAACTAAATGACATAGTTTTGACGAAGAGATTATCACTGCGGTATTCATCACGGACACAGTCAGGGTGGTCCCGACAACACTCATGTCAATGAGTTAACCACATAAGTATGATACTGAAACAGGGACGGCACCTGCTGCTCGTGGTTACTGTTGTCTGGGGCTTCGAGCCCCACCTTTAGTAGGGTCAGGCTATAGGGTCTCACACAGAGTGCGACCTTTGTTTAGTAATAGGTAGAAATTAGGAGAATAAGCATTCGATACAAGAGATAGAAAATTGCAAAGAGTTTACAGTTAGACTCTACATTCAGGATAAATGATCCAGAGTGCAAGCGTGATATTTTAAGCTTAGATAGGGACTATTTTGCATATGATGCAAACAGAGTTAAATGTGTCGTAAATTGTTTACGACCATATTCAATGAGATAAATACGAGGAAAAGTTTACCTGTAAGACGGGAATGTCCCAGTCTAAACACAGGTTCGAACGGCGTCCAAAACGGACGCCAAATGCACGAGATATGCCCAAAACTGTCAAGAAGCACAATAGGCCTTACCTATGCCCAAACTGGGCATGGGTCAGCCCAGGCTGAACTAGCCCCCGGCACCCAGGCCCAGGTGCTGGGCCTGGGATGCCCTGGGCGCCGGGCCAGGCCCAGGTGCCAGGCCCAGGCATGGGTAGCACCCAGGCTGGCTGCCAGGTGTCCAGCCTGGCTGGGCCCGCCCAGCTGCTGCTGTAGGGCCCACCACCTAGGTTCAGAACCCTAGGGTCAAAGACGGCTGGCTTTGTGCGAAAAATGACTTTTGGGCTTATATCAATTGAGGGGTCAAATAGACTCGGATTGACTCGTCGTTTTTTCCTACGCGTTCACCGTTCAGCGCTCTTTGATTTGATAAGTTGTATCAAATGTGAAGCTCAACGGTGAGGGATTTAAAATTCATGGAAGTTTGGCCTTTATGAAAGGCAAACTAACTTGCATTATTAACCCCAAAACTTTAGTCCCACATCAGAAGTGAAGTAAAGGGGAGTGGTCAGCCGCCTATATAAATAGGGGCCTGCCATCTTCCTATAAACTCGTGCCAAAGCTCTAGATCTGAGCGGCTCCTAAAAATTTTGGAGCACGCTCGGATCTAAGCTTAAAATTAATTTTTTTCTACCTATATTTCTGCCTTGCTTCTGAAGGGCTCTAGCAAGGCCACGAAGGAGCTCGGATCGGATCTGAAGTCTTGAGGAGGACCACTCAAGTGAAACTTTCTTCTGCGCGTGGTTGGCTCAGCGACAAGGTGGTTGCTCGCCTTGGGACGCGGTGCGGTTATGGAAGCGGTTCGGCTCGGGACCAAGAGCGGCTCGGGAAGCAGTTCAACTTGGGACGGGGAGCGGGTCGAGACGCGGTTCGGTACACCTTGCCGATGCAAGCAAGGTTCCGGGTATGTAATTTAATTAAGCATAGTATTTATATTATTGCAGTAGCTTGATCTATCTTGGGGTGGTCAGACCCACCTCAAGATAGTAGAGATCCTGGCTCGGGTCTTTATATCCTTAGGGCTTGCATGTTAAATAGTTTAACATTTTTCTGCTGCATGATTTTCCTTTTGCATCTATCGTCTGTCCGATGTAGGACGGACATAGAAATGTGCCCTAAGGGTCCCTCAAAACCCTTCAGTGGTATCAGAGCCAGGTTCTGCATCTGCTCTAAGGACTGCAATTATTATAAATGCATGTATACTTTTAAATACATAAAAGATATGTTTTAACTTTATGTGATAAATGTTAAAAATGGAACAAACAAGTTTTTTAGATGCTTTAAGTTTTATGTGATAAAAATCTTTAAGCATAATAATTTTAATTTGATAATTCTTAACATATATGATAACTTTTGAACATGAAAGCCGTAAAATTTTATTAGATGAAATTTTGTATGTTTGAATTATGATTAAAATTTTAATTTGATAATTTTTAAAACATAAAGTTCATGAATTAAAATTATGCGATAATTTTTTGAACATAAAACAATTAATTGTATTAGATAAAATTTTTTTGTTTTAAAATTATGCTTTAAATTTATGTGATAAATTTGCATGTTATGTTTTGTTGAGTATTGGACTCTCCACCTTGATTTTGATGATGATCAAACACAAATCATTGTGACTAACTCATGTGTTTGCAGTTAGCTAAAAAGTCACCAATTAGATTCAAGAAGATCAAAAGTGACTACAAGTGTTGATTCAAGTGGAGGACTTGGTAGATCAACAATGGTGCAGCATTGGCTTGAAGAACTCAAAGGCTACCTCAAACCTCAAGCCAATGGCATCAACAAATGAATGTAGATTCAATCCAAAGAGAAGATAGGAATGGTTGAGTCAAAAGCTTCGAAGACTATGACGTTGGAGATATTCAAGTCATTCAACTAAAAGACTCAAGACCATGAAGAATTATGGAGATCGTCGTCAAAGTACTTTGTTCATCTCAAGCGACGTCCCAAGACTTCCTCAGAACGCGTGATTGTTGTGCCTGGAGCTTCGTTGAAGCTCAAGGAGTTATTCATGAAGTCAATGGATTCGGATTCTCCATGTTGAAGCTTTGAAGACTGTCACGCCCCGCTTCCCTAAAATGGAGGCGAGACGTAAAAAAGGTCCGCACGAGAGTGGAGCTGTGAAGCCCCAAACTCGATAAGCGTCAATAAAACATAAGCAGGTCCCTGTAACCACAAACGGAACAACAATAATAACACAAGGAGAGACAGAAATAAAATCTCAAATCTCAGAAATTGTCCAACATTAAAGTTAAGTTCGACATCCAGAAAAGCCACCAGGCTAAAAGAAAGAGTCTAAAGGCCTAACACACGGCCAACACAGCAAACACCAACAAAGTATGTGTGTTACGCACCGATAACTAAAATCAGTCTAAAGCAAAAGGGAAAGCTCTACGAGGACACTAAGACTAATCTCCAGTGTCCACAAAGTCCTCGATCAACGCGGGTTCTGACTCAGCATCAGCAACCACCACGTCCTCAGCGAAAAACTCAGGCTCGGGATCT